>CM029603.1:11181467-11881467 GCA_017311375.1 Mytilus coruscus
TTCATTTCACATTCAAATAAATTTTTCACAGGTATATAAACTTTAGACATGATTTCTGTAAGTGTTTTTCTTGTAAAGTTGGGTTGCTGTCTCACAGATTTACTCACAGGTTGATAACCATCTCTTGTTTTTCTGCTAGATTTATTTTGATCATACATTTACATTTATTCCAGCTTTCATTTATGAGTACATTGAGATTTTCTTTTTACAATTCATATTCCAGAACAATTAGATTTCAAAATTGTACATGTAATAATTATAAACACCATTAGAAAACCTATCTATATTAAATATTTTACCCGTTTATCATTTGTATCTGCTAATCTGTTGGCTTCATTGCGTTTGATAAGTCTGTCTAATTCAGCTTTTGATTCTATTAATTCTTTCTTGACTTGTTCTAATTCTTTCTTTAATCTTTCTGTATTTGCTTTTTCATCTTCGTAAAGCTGTAAAAATATAAAATAAACAATGTCACATTCTAATCCCTAGTTTGAACAATTTCCTTACAATTCAAGTTTTCCTTAAACAAGGGTCTTGATCATTAATTGATTGACATTAAGTTTAATTTTACCTGAGCCCATTACCACTATGCAAAGGTTAAGTCTTGCTTTGAAATTTTCAAAAGTGCCATAATGCACTAAATGATCTACAAGTAGTAAATTGTCATTACTTATTTGATTGTTATCTCAAAATGTCAGTCTCAACTGATATCTCCAAAGTTTCTTACGTCCAATCAACCCTGAGATGAGGGTTCACTTTGTGGTTTACCCTGATTTCTCCAGTTTGCTCTATCAATAAAACTTTTGTTATGAAATAGATTTAAGGTGTAAAAGATGGCATTTACCCAATGCCACAATTTTTAACAAGATGTTTCCTATAAGACTTAAATAGACCAAAATTGCAACATGGTAAGACTCTTAATTCCTTCTGTTTTACTATGTGGGAAAGCATTGTTATCTTTGTGTAAAAAAGTTTAAACACAAATAATTAAACATTGTATGTATTTTCAATGTTAAATAGCAGCATTTCCAAAAAATTACTACCACTATACAACTGTACAGAAAAGATAAAATAATCCATGCAAGAATTTAGAGAAGGTCAGAATCTTGTATGAAAGATACAAAAATATTTTCTAAGTACCAAAGATAATTCCAGAAAACACTTGTACTGTCAATTATTACAATGAAAATAGCACATGCCATCTCGTTAATTAGATATAACATTTCTATTATATGTAATTATCTTTATTTGATGTCTTCCTGGAAGAGAATACTGACTGCCCCAGTATAACCTGCCAAACAATTCATCATAAGATTTATATGATGTCCACCCAGGTAATAAGAATCCTAGAGGACAGGCTACACCCCCATCTAGAGTGATAATTCTATATGTCTTCACTGAGAACATGCATGATGTGGATTCATACATCATATAGTATTCAGTGATGATTGATTGTTAGCTGCTTTAGTTCCAGCAGCAAATATTACATGCATTTAAAGGATGAAGCTCAGAAATAATAGTATTTCAAAACAAATTAACTTATATACAAAATATGGCATGATGTATTCAAAGAAAATACAGAAAATACATAAATTGAGGATAAGATTTTTAAAGACATAATTCTCCAAAGTTACAAGCTGTCATGCTGAATATTATCCATGGTTTAAATCAATGTTCCTTAAATTTTTTCTTATCAATCTAAATTTATTTTCTGAAATCCACATTTTTTGTTATTTTCAATATAAAACAGACATAACTCTTTAACAACTATAGCATTGTGCTAGAAATCAAATCTGAAATGTCTTTTTGAAAACAAGTTACGTCCTAAATTATCAAGACTATTGCTTGATATAAAAAAAAATGATATTCAGAAACTGCAAATGTGTCCTTTTTCAAAGAATATAGTTCTGAAAGAGGGAACAAACATCATTATGTAAATGTGGACTAGAACTAAATGTTATGGTCAATGTAACCTTTGTAAAACCAAATAGGTTTTTGATCAAAGCAAACTTGTAAGCATAAAACCACATAAGTAGTAAAACTAAAATTGCAGATATATGATGCCCTGAAGTTTTTCAGAAGAATGTCAATATTTATTAGCTTAAAGAAAAGTTTTTGAATGCATCATAAGAATGGAAGCTTCTATTAAGATCAGATCGTACCACAGGTTGAAGAGTTTACCTGCATATAAAAGTCCAACTAAAATAATTAAAATGCAAATCTTTAGGATGATTTCCAGTATGTTATCAACTGAAATGATTTGAACATATTTTTTTAGACTCCCTTCTTATGGCTATCAGTACTTCTAAAAAAACAATAATTCTTATGGCTATCAGTACTTCTAAAAAAACAATAATAATTGTATAATTTTTTCTCCTTTAAATCCTTGACTTAAGTTATAAAATCTACCTACATGGCCTTCCCATCTCCTACAGAATTGAATGACAGAATGTGTAGAAATGTTTGGTACAAATGTATCTTGTTCTTTCAGTAGGTACTCTATATATGTTCCTATACAAGAATTTTAACCTGATGTATTATTTCAACGTTGTATGAAGATCAGGTGTACTCTTTGCTAAAACTATCATTTGAAATGACAATTAGGTTAAAAAAAAGTATGGAATCATTATCTAGCTGTGGAGATTAAGAAGAGAAAATAGAGGTTAAATCTTACATTTTCTCTTATAAAGGTTGTCGCATATTCAGAAATCTGATGGTCATTGGTCCATTTTTGATAAAGTGCAGTTTTTTTTTTGTACACAAGCTAACTGGAATTTTTGACTTCTAGATAAACATTGGAGTTTGTACAAGTTTTTTTTTTCACTCCGTTATTGTGGCACTTTCCCTATGGCATATCATGAAGGTGAATTGTATCATATTGTGAAATTCCACTTCATTTCAACCTGATGTTTTTTTTTAAATATGAATTTTCAACATATAATGTGGAGTAGTCCCCCTTCCAAGGATTGACCAAACTATGTAACTTTTTATCATCCAAGTTGTTTTGACATTTGTTAGAAGAATCGGTATAAGAATAAGGAGATATGATTGCCAATGAGACAATTATCTATCAAAGACCGAAGGACATGGATGTAACCATACAGCCTTAAACAATGAGCAATGATAATATCGTTTAGTAAGCTATAAAAGACAAGGCATGACAAAATGGGAAAAATTCAAATGTGAAATCTTCAGGCCTAATTGATGTTTTATCTGTCCTTAGACTACTGAATTATTCCCCCTCCCTTACATTGGATAAGAGTGTTACCTTTTTATAATCTAGGTTAAGACTTGACGTAGAACCAATGTAAGAACTGGGTCTGTCTGTCCGATGACTGTAACGATCTGAAGTTCCTACATCTGATGTTGAGTTGTATCTCCCTGAGTATGAATTCTAAAGAGAAAAAAAGAAAATCCAATTTATACAAATATGCTAAAAATTGGTTTTACGTATTTTTACTTTAAATTAGTATTAGTGTATTGGCATCATATTTCCTCTCTTGCAAACTTCTTCAAACTCATCAGTGTTTACCAGGCTGTCAGTTACTGGTCGTGGTTGTCAGACTGTTACCTGTCACTCAGTTACTCATCATTGTTTACCAGACTGTCAGTTACTGATCATGGTTGTCAGACTGTTGTATTGGTGACATGAGTTTGTAAGTTACTCACTAACCTCTATACAGTTTGACTGGCATAAATTTTTACAATGTACAGAAACAAGGCACAAAAATATTTCCAAGGCTAATTTTTCTTGGCTGTACTAAGAGCTCATATCTCAAAAACAAGAAAATGGACCTATTCTTACTTTTTCTTAGTTTTAATCTATTTTAATTTATCTATTGAGAAAAACATCATTGGTGGATTTTTTTTAATTCTGGTTTTCTAAAGCCACATCCTGAAATAACAAAATTACAATCAGACTATTATTCATACCTTTTTCTGGGCTGACAGATACTGATAAAATAATTTGAGTAGACACATGTTGGACAGATGCATACACGAGGACCTTAGAGTGAGATGAATTCGGTGTAAATATTTCTACATGTGAGTACAGTTTATTTCTTAATAACAGTTCTTAACTGTCATTAATTATCTTGATTTAACTCTTTTGTAAACCAATTTTTAAAATGAACAAAATGTGCAAATTTAATATACAATCATCAGACCAACAACTGAAGGTATTAGAGCTTTATAACCTAATCAATATACTACAAGTGAGTTGTCAATCAATATCAATCATCCTAATAAACATATATAAAAAGACAAATTTCAAAGTATGATTGCAGCTGTATAATGCTCATTCAGCTGCAAATATAAAATGCCTGTTCAGGACAGGAATTTCCTTGTACAATATTGAGAACTTAGCATGAAGGCATTTTAAAGAAATATACTGCAAGTGTGGTTGTCATTCAATATCAATCATCCTAATAAATGTATATAAATAGACAGATGTAAATTTGTAATGTTCATTGACAAATATTACATACCTATTCAGGACAGGAATTTCATTGTATAATATATAAAACTAAACATAAAGGTACATTTGTATTTAAGATTTTAAATGTAATAAAATACTGCAAGTGTGTTGTCAATCAATATCAATTATCCTAATAAATACATATAAGAATAATTAAAAATTTGTAATTTCAAAAAATGATTGTAGCTGCATAATGTACAGTGGCAAATATTTAGAACAGGATTTTTTAAAAAGGAAACAATTTAAATAATGAGATAGGATATTCACTTTAGAGACTTACTTCTTCACTCATATCCAGTCCTCAGGAAAATAATTTGACAATTATTGTGGTGAAAATGGTTTTAAATAGGTTACTGACAAAGGAAGTTTATTTAATGGTTTATCTACATACTATCTGTTCTTGAGGTAATTAATACACTATGTTTAACATGGAAGGACTTTTATAAACTAATTACCAAGGCTGAAAAGTGGCTGTGGTATATAGTTCTTCATAAAGTATAGGAAAAAAGTCATTTGTTTTGTCCTTGTATCTAGTCATTCAATTCATAATCTTTTAACAATAGGCAAACCTCACCATTTTCGTAAAGGTCAAGACATTTACACCTTTTCAACTTAATCACATGTGGATCACAATGCTGTATGAATTTTATTGTTTTTTTCCTTTTAAGTTGCAAAAATATAGATATTTGGTCATTTTCCCCAAATTTTTTTGTTCATCATAACTAACAGTTAGGTCCACTATATCTTTGAACAATATTTATGTGCATTGGATGTCCAGTGGCAAAGAGTTAATGTACATTTGTATATGCACCTAGTCAAACATTGTGAGGTAAAATTTCTAATGGAATAAACTGATGCAGAATGGTGATCTCGTAACATACTGCCATTATTGGTGAGTTAAACTGAATCAAAATCTGTTAAAACATCAGCACACAAGGGGAACAATTAAAAGCTCAAGTTAATATGTCTACAAACTGATGTATGAATTTCTTATGACAGAAATATTTTTCAAGTAATATACTGAATAACATCTGGCTTTGTGAAGTACATAAGAATATATGTGGCAATCATAAACATCCTACAGAATTCTGTTTTAATTAGGCAAAGAATGACTCACTGATCAAAACTTCAAAATACAGTAGCTCTACTGTAAATATCATCATTGAACAGTGAGGGGCTGGATGGAGGAATCTTCATTACACAGTTACTGGGAGGGACTGGATGGAGTGCTCTGTATTAAAACAGTTACTGCAAGGGACTGGAAGGAGGGATCTTCATTACACAGTTACTGGGAGGGACTGGATGGAATGCTCTGTATTAAAACAGTTACTGTGAGGGACTGGATGGAGGGATCTTCATTACACAGTTACTGGGAGGGACTGGATGGAGTGCTCTATATTAAAACAGTTACTATGAGGGGCTGGATGAAGGTATCTACATTTAACAGAATCTGTGATGGGCTGGATGGAGGTATCTACCTTAAACTAGTACTGTGAGGAACTGGATGGAGGGATTTACTTTAAATTGTAACTGTGAGGTGCTGGATGGAGGTAGAAGGAACTACAATACAGTACAGTAACTGTGAGGGACTGGATGGAGTGTTCTATATTAAAACAGTTACTGTGAGGTGCTGGATGAAGGTATCTACATTAAACAGAATCTGTGATAGGCTGGATGGAGGTATCTACCTTAAACTAGTACTGTGAGGAACTGGATGGAGGGATCTACTTGAAACTGTAACTGCGAGGTGCTGGTATAGGAAGAAGGATCTACATTATAGTGACTTTGAAGGGCTGAATGGAGTGCTCTATATTAAAACAGTTACTGTGACTGTGAGGGGCTGGATGAAGGTATCTACTTTAAACTGTAACTGTGAGGGACTGGATGGAGAGCTCTACATTAATCAATGACATTGAGGGCCTGGAAAGAGTGTTTTATATTAACAAGCATTCTGAGAGTATTGCACGGCAATACATAGTGCCCTACCGGGTAAAAATTCATTTTACTGGAACAAAATGCTAACTTGTTCTATAACTTGTCATGGTGTAAACAAAAAATAAATATCATAGATATAAGAAGATGTGGTATGAGTGCCAATGAGACAACTCTCCATCCAAGTCAAAATTTATAAAAGTAAACCATTATAGGTCAAAGTACGGTCTTCAACACGGAGCCTAGGCTCACACCGAACAGTAAGCTATAAAGGGCCCCAAAAATTACTAGTGTAAAACCATTCAAATGGGAAAACCAACGGTCAAATCTATATAAAATCGAGAAACGAGAAACACTTATGAACCACATCAACAAACGACAACTACTGAACATCAGATTCCTGACTTAGGACAGGTGCAAACAAATGCAGCGGGTTTAAACGTTTTAATGGTACCAAACCTTCACCCTTTTTCTGAAACAATAGTGTAACATCACAACATAGAAAGACACACTATAAAATATCAACTGAAATAGCTTAACTCAATCAAAGGACATATTAACACCATTGAACATACACTGAACAAATAAATTTGACCTATGATACAATGTAAATTCAAAATAAATAAACTAAGGGAAGAATAATAAAAGTAACATGTTATATCGATATGAAATGTTAAACAATTTAAGAAAAACAATATGCTCGAACAAAAATATCAGCCATTTGCAATAACTTTAAACACAGGTAAATGAAAATAAGTTTGTTGTTAGGTATACGTGTACAGTTACAATAGAGAAAGGAAATATTTTAACAAAATAAATAATTTTGATGTTCATAGTACGAAGTGGAAATTTATATTAGTACCAAACACTTATCAAAGCTGGTATATATCATGTCAATATCTTCAAGCATGACTAAAAACAGTGTGGAAAACTGATTATATGAGTGAAAAAAAACATTAGATATGATTAATAGTTCTCTAAAATTAGGTATGATGTATTTACAGTGTATATCTATTTTCAAATTATAATCAAATATAATTAATAGTTCCAAATATTTTTTCTTTCATTTGTCACAAACTAATATAGATTTGTAACTTATCTATAAAATGTCAACAACTTTTATCTACACAATGTAATGTATTGAAATATATACATTAATAAAAATAGATTATAATCTAGTTAAAGGATTTCTCTTCATAATTTTTTTTTTATATATAGCATTCAGAAAATTAGTTTATACTAAATAACAAACAAACTTGCAAAAAAATTCTTGAAATAATTTAACAAAGAATGTCTTTTAAAAAATTAGTTATCTCCCTTTGTACAGAAATATGGTTTAACATAGTACTCTAACATTAGATATGGTCCAGAGTTATGGTCCATAACTCTGGACTAAATCATCAGACCGGAACAAAATTCGAACTTGATCTGTAACTTGTCATGATAAAACTATACACCAAATATCAAATCAATATCTTCAAGAACGAAGAAAAAAAGTGTGGAAAGCTGATTTGCTGGACTGACGGATGGACAGACGGACGGAGTGCAAACCTAAAGTCCCCTTCGACTTCGTCGGTAGGGGACTAAAAAGTGACTACAAAGGTGGACAAAGGGCTGTTTTTAGACATTAACTATGAGCTGCTCAACTTCATTTGAAAGTAAATACATTACAACACAATATCTGGGCCTAATACTAACTCGTTCTCACTTCTTTTCAGACCAAAAACATTTAGACATTAAAAAAGTCTTGATAATCTTTGGACATAAAATGACTGAGATTACAAGAACATTCCATGTCAAACCAAGAGCAGAACAGGATACTTATCACTGTCTCCTTAGGAGTTCTCTGATAATAATTTATGACAATTTGATAAGTAAAGATCAACATATTTATAAGTCAGTTCAAGCACTCATATATCTTTAATACAAACAATATTAAATCTTCTTGTAAACAAAGTTTTATCAATGATTATTTTTTTCCAAACCACAAAGTTGACTTTGTTCAAACAGAATATACTGAAGTAAATAAAGCAGTTCCCTCTTTAATGATATCTCCTCTTTTGCACTGAAAAATCGTACCTTTCTAATGATAACCATTTCAAGAGGTGTTCCATTTTGATAAACAAGATAACTATTGTAAAATCCAGTGTTTTTTTTTTATAATTTACTAGGAATGTCACTGAAAATACTTACTCGCAAAGAATATATGAATGGCTGTTTTTGTATGTGTAAACCAAAAAGTATTCTGAAGTAATTAAGACTTAAGCTTTAGAAAATAAGAAATGGCCATAGACCAAAGAAGAAAATGAGGCTGCAAAATTGTTGTTTTTAAAATAGCAATCTTTGTATACGTTTCACTGTAAATTTTCCTTCGTAATTGTATGAATTCAAATAAATATTTCCATTTGTACACACTACATGTTATTGTTATGATCTTGGTATTTGTATCTTTTCCTGGACAAAGAACTTTGGATAGTCATTATTGGGACTAATGTCCCATGTAAATCAATTCATTGTCGAACAAACCTAATACAGGACAAAGTAAAAATAAAAGGTTTAAACATGTTAAACTTGAATATGATTGCTTAAATATAATAACTATTATGACACTGACAGTGTAGCAGCTACCAAAAATCTTTTCCAACCATTTTGAAATCTCCCTTTGATGACTAGTCTAAGACAGTGGTAAAATTTCCCATTCAGGAGACCCCACCCCAAATTTTCAACATTATATCAATGCAAATGACCTATATATCATAACATTGTATTTTAAAACAGAAAATATTTCCTCAGAGGAACAATTTCCGACTTTGGAGGTTTAAAGAGCTGGCACCAATGCCTTAAACAAATGGAAGTTTCTATGTTATCCCCAATTTTTGGCTCTTGTGCTTTAGTATTAACTTTCTGTTTAGTAACAATGTCTATGGACACCCCCAATCAATACAAACAGGCTATAGACAGACCTACTCCAAATTTTCTTATAACAGAATAAACCCCAAGCCATGTCAAAATAAAAAGCCTAGACAGACCTACTCTTGAAAGTTTTCTTAGGACAGAATAAACCCCCAGCCAAGTCAATATAAACAGCCTAAACAGACCTCCTCTTGAAAGTTTTTTTATGACAATAAATCATTTCACTTTATTGCAGTAATTATATTTGTTTTTTATGTCTACTTTAAACTGATCTTTATCCTTTTTTAGTATTTTCAGACAGATTTATAACTATTCCCACTGCTGGTTGGCATGGTAAAATCTATAAACGTAACAAAAATTTATTCTAGTGTTGTAATAATGTATTGGTATTTAGAACATGAAAATGTACTTGCAGTACAACTGTAGGAGTCAGAAGAAAAGAGGAGAATGATGAAATGTTATTTAATCTAGTCTCAATTTCATTTATGAATGTGCAATGAACAACAACTAATTCTCATATCCAAGTATATATATTGTACTTTTATAATATCGCTTAAAAAAATTCCCCCCTTTTTTCCCACTCTTTAACTTTATTCTAGATATGCATCCAGAAAACAAAATGAACATATTTTTCCAGCAGTTTTTACATCCTAAAATATTTCTACAAAAGGGGGTTGGTTGGCTTATTGGAAGGGGTAAGGAAGCTCCAAAAGGGACTGTTGAAACTGTCTATTTCTTTGAATTATAGTGGATATTTTATCAAACTATTCATAGATGCCAACAATTATTGTTTTATGAACTTTTGATTTAAAATTTGGGATACATAGTCAATTTCATCACCCTGCATAATACATGGGCCTGGATATGAATATATTTCACTTATTGTAAACAACTCAAACATTCCATATACAGGATAAAGTCTCAATATGTAGATACAACTATGTACCTATCTCTAAATAATTACCATTTAATCAAGTATTCATTTTATAAATATCCTATATGTAGGTGGTCCAATATAGAAATAGATAGTGGTGTTTTAGAACAGTTGAAAATATAGTTTGATTCTGTTTGAAACAGTTATGATATATAGAGACTGTTTTAATATAATCCCTTTGATCACTTTTTTTTTAATTGAATTTTTTTTACATATTATCTAATCTTATTAAACATATGTGATTTTTATCTTGTATTTACACAAGGATAATGATGTATGTAACAGTCCTGACAGAGAAATTATTGTGCAGAAATAAAAGACAGAAAAAATGCATTTACCACGTAAACATCTGCAAAACATGTGCACTGCATGCATTACATTTTTATACAATATTTAAAGTGACTGTGTTCACAATGATGTAAATAAGCACATAACTTTCTGATTAATAAAAGAAATATACAAAACAATGGTACAGATCTATCTTATCCTCTCTTTTCATTTCTTCTATGTACAGAATTACATAACCCTACTAGCAATATTCTATAATTGAATGTTTGAGAAAACCAAACATCCAATGCTCTTATTTGATTTTAATAATATTATCTTAATGTTTCAAAACATAAAAGATAGCACCCCCTCTTTTCCATTTTTATTAACTACCCTTCACTTTGATTAATTTTCTAATATATAGAAAGTTGCCAATTTTCCTAATTTTACTGATTAGTACAAACCCTAAGATATGGTGTGTATGTTGATGGTGTTGGTGGATGGTATCCACTGTACGAATGTGTGGATCCATGTCCTACAGATCCTATACTAGAAAGACTATTGGTAGATCCTGAACGAGAACTGTATCCTGATCCTATCCCTGAGCTGTGGATACTACTCGGAGAACTTCCATAACTACTGTATAATCCAGGGTAAGTACCCAAACTGTACCGATTATAATTATAAGACATAGCACAACAGCATCTTCCAAATGTACTTCCAACAGCTGATGTGCCAGGTGGATTGTACCATTATATTGATTGGGGAAATAATCAGTCAGGCCAACCCATTTGACTGATTAAGGGGTTATCAACTTATCAGTTTGATAGATAAAACACTACAAATTTTTTCTAAATATAAACTGATCTTGGGAGAAAATTTTTTTAAAAGTTAAATGGTCAGTTATCACTTAGCATGGCCATGAATGAACATTTAGAAGATTGATAGCTCTTTATTTGAATGGAAACTGAACACTAACAGTCATTATATATCCAAAGGTAAACAAAAGGGTGTAAAGATAGACCTTGCCTTTTCAATTACTTATTTACCACTTCTACCAAAATGATTTTAACCACTTATAACTATACTTAATGTTGTTTACTTATTTGAGGTACATCTTAGGGTTACAAAATCCAGTTTGAATGTGAAGATCTTTATTTGTGAATGAAAAAAACATGAAAAAAGCTTTATACATAACACATAAAATAAGAAAATATCAAAGACATAAATTAAAAATCTTACATGTAATTTGTAAAATATTTTGAAAAATCCTAGAAATTTGACCAGTTTTGTATAATCACTGAATTGAATTATGATTTTTTTAAATCTCTGATTTTGACTAGTAATTAACATTAACCCTAAAATTTATTAAGATTTTTTACGGAATTCTCTGGTTTACTTCATTTTAAACAAGAAACATTTATCAAGGTATTAGGACAACCTTTTAATAGTAGATTAAAAATATAATTAATCATAAATATTATTATTACAAAAAAATGACAATAATAAAACACCCTCATATGCTCCCCCCTCCCTGATATTTGACCAGTTTTGTATAATCACTGTTGAATTATGATTTTTTTTAAATCTCTGATTTTGACTAGTAATTAACATTAACCCCTAAAATTTATTAAGATTTTTTTTACGGATTCTCTGGTTTATTTCAATTTCAACAAGAGACTCTTTATCAAATAAATTAGGTCTACATTCTGGTTTCTAAATATCCTGACTTGCTCTACAAATTTTTTTACAGACATTTATCCAGGTATTAGGAAAACCTTGTAATAGTAGATTAAAAATATAATTAATCATAAATATTATTATTAAAAAAAAAATGACAATAATAAAACACCCTTATATGCCCTCCCCCTCCCCAAATCATATAAATCCACTTCTTGACCTGATAAATATAATCCATCATATGATCTTTTTTATATTTCTGTAAATATGCAGTTGGAGCATCTCTCCCTAGATATTTGAACATCCGGTTAGGATGTATTTAGATATGAGAATTAGCTGGATTACATCAGATTACTTAGTAATCAACAATCAGATTAATTCACAACAGGAAATTAATGATCTTGATCACCTGGATTAATGTGTCAATTAACAAGCCAAATATTCAAGTATATTGGAAAGTGGCTCCAAGTTTAGATCATTCTTCATTTATTAAAAGTAAAGTGCAAATCAAAATCTCAAAACACATTCTTGCATACTATTTTTAGAATATCAAGAACAAGAAATGAGCTGTCAAATTGACAGCAAACCAGTTTTTCTGTATTTTGAAGGCCTGTGCCTATTTTCCAATCTATTAAGGACCATAACTCCTACACAGCAAAAGTGAAAATTATCAATATCAAAATTAACCCTCCATTTAGTCAAACACTAACAACATATTAAAATTTGAAAACCATTGAATGGTTCATAAGTCATTGCATGGAAACGAAATAAAGTGCCATTTTCATATCTATCAAGGACCATATAACTACTGATTGTTAAAAGTGAAAATCTTCAATATTGAAAATTATCTCCATTTTGTCATCATTAGCAACACATACTAAAATTTGAAAAGCATTGACTGAAGGGTTCATAATTCATTCTATTGTAAGGAAACTGTTGGTCTATATATAACAATTGTTTGAATACAGTGTTATTGTTCTATTTCTGCTTCTTGCAAAGTTTCAGTCCAAGAAGTATGTATCACTTTATAGAATTCAACCAAACAGGATGAGAGTTCGAACATATTCGAATATTCCCTTTTTTCCAAATGAAATTAAAATAAACCTAATTGAAGAAATACAACCTATTTCTTACAAGGATATGACAGTTGTTTTTCCCTTGTTCCTTTGGTTGATAAAGTTTCATTTTGTCAGTTTTTATGGACTTCCACCCTTTTTGAATTTACAGTGGAGTTGTGTATTTTTGTTATACATTTTTGACACATGCAGACCATATGTTAACCTCAATATGTCTTAGTATTATGTTGTTGGATTGCTGTCTCATTAATCCACATTCTACATCTTTTATTTATATACAACAATCTATTATACTGACTGACAAAGAATGAGTTCTGGCAGTAATTAACATAATCACTTAATTATTATGCCAAGAAACTTGAGGCCCCATGCACATTGTATTGTTTACCTAGTAGATTATGTTCTATAGATTCATTTTGTTTTTAAGCAATAAGTAACTAAGTATCTGAGATGTCCAATTTCGGAACTATATAATCATCTTAAATAGTTGTCAAAATGAATTTTTTTTTATTGTAATCACTGGTAGAGTTGGCCGTTAAATATCTTTTTGAAACAAATACCAACTCAATCTCAAGGACCAATTTTTAGTGAAGCACTGTTGAAGATATTAAAAGAACTTCATACATGTACCTCAATGTTGGGAAGATAACATGTTTTTTTTTTTGTGCTTTATATTCATTTTCTTTGAAACAATAAAGCACTCAATTGACCTTGAAACTTGTATCAGTGATTATGTAATGTGTGTAACAAATTTTAATTTTCAATAATAAGAATGATATTCTTTAAACAACAGAATATTCAATGTTCCTTCCACTGATTTTTCATTTACCACATGTTTTGTACTAGATAAGATTGCATAGATAGTAACTAACTACTTTTTCATTGAATATATTTATTTTGACTTTATTTACTTTGTTTCTTTTCTAAAAGTCATGCAGTGCAGATATGTATAGAGCCTGGAACCTGTAGTCAATACTGGCTTCACAAATTAGATTAAAATGTTCATCTTTGAAGATGACTTATTTATGGTGATCATGCAATAATAAACCAATTTGATAGCTATTTATAGATTTGAAATGACTTATATCAATTAGTAAGGATCTTTTTTTGTTGTTGATTTATGTTTCCATGTCTGAGGGGCTATTTCTGCAGGACTTTCGGATTTACACTTATCCTGACTCAGGAATTAATAATTAATTTTTTTGGATCAGGAAAGATTATTGTATTTTTTCTGAAATTCCAGATTTCTGGATTCAGCGTTTATTTTTCCGGGAATTAAGAATAACATCCCAGCCTACCCCCTTCTTAATCAGGCAGCAGTTGGCATTTCAAAGATAATTACAAAAGTACCTATCAGTAACTAGAATAGTTTTAGTTGATTATATATCGAAAAGCTATTCCTTTTGTTGATCAATTCGCCTGTTCAGAATCTATAGTATTGTCGGTAATTTCACACTACGAAGCTCAAAATGAAAATAATGTTACATACTGGTTGATTTTTTCATTATTTGGGACACTGTTAGCCAGTCACAATGCTTTGGTGTATGGTTTTGATAATATTAACGGAATGAATGAAGATTCTGATTCTGCAAATTGGAAATTCAGATATATTGAATGAAACACAATATGTTCATGTTATTAAAAATATAAAACAAGTTGGGATTAAGGTCAAAGTCATCTCCAATGAAGTATAAAACATTGTTTTGAGGTGATGGCAAATATCGTTTGAAAAAGGTTTCAGCCTGGACGTGATGATGTCACTTAAATATCAATTTGTCCTAGAGGTCACTGGTCATGATTGCTGCAATATAGCCTTTTTGTGTTGACACAGTGTAATGCAAACGTTTATCAATCAATCATTCAATGGTCATGCTCAATTGTCTCATTGTCTTGAGGTGGTGTATTTACATGCAAAATATTAAAAGTTATGGACACCACTCAACTGTAGGAGAAGAACAAGAATTAAAGGTGAAATGATATGTCTCTATTTATTGAAAAAGGATAACATAATAACAATCACAGATATTTTATTCAGTTTTCCAAATATTTATTAGAACTTACTGATGACAATACTCTCAATATTTTGATTAAATAAATAAAACTGAAACCATTTTTATCTGAATTAATGAAAGTATCACTGGTTAATCCAGTGAAGCCCTTTTAAATCACATAGTTGTCACCGATAACTAACTCAAACAAAAACTTTAACCTGATTAGTGAACTGTGAAATCTAGGTCATATATCTTAAAACATTTTGTCACATCATTAAGAACAAGTATACTGTTTCAAGTAGATGTGTTGACAATTTCATGATATTCTAGATAGAGAATAATCAGAGTGCTTGTGAGCACCAGAGAGTTTATATTGCATTCATTTTGTAGTGGGAAAAAAAAACATTGTATTGTATTAAGGATTGGAAGGCAATACTAAGAATTGGAGAGATCTTTCTTTGTCAATAATTGTTGCTGGTTCAACAACAATTATGGACAAAGGAAGATAACTCGATTTAAAATATTAAAATGTAACAATGATTAAGAACACATAGATTCATGCACAACTTATGTTATTTTTCTCGACAAATATGGTTATACACAAATACATCATCTAGTAACTAGAATAACTGAGCATATAGCTCATTAATAAATATCTTGAAATTAACATGGATAGGATGTATATAATGTTGTGTTCAATGTTAATTGCTCTCAAAAAGGTCCAGAATCTATCAAGCAAGTCTGATAAGGGTCTTGATTGCATGAATGCAATCTTTACCCCCCAAAAAAAAGCTTTTGTCCAAGTTTGGCTGATATTCCACAATAGGATTATTTAGGATATTTTTCAAATTTTACCAAACTCTAACCTATTCAAGGTTACTATTCTGCATGATAGGCAGAGGTATTTGAATATAATTGTGCAACTGACCCATTTTAGATTTTAGTTACAATTCTTTATTGAAATTTTATGAACTTTTCGATAAACTATGATTGCAACACAAGGTTTCTTTAAAGGATTAGTTTCAGAAGTAATGTGTTTTTTAAAGTGGACACTGTATTCCTTATGGGCTAGAAGAGTTATAAAACTAGAATTACAATAAAATTAATATTATTACCATAAGAATAAATTGCTTCGCTGAGCGCAGCTGGATACGACTGCAGATGTCCAACCCTGAAAAGTTGGGGCCAAAATGGACACAATAATCACGCTTGATACAGATTTGAATTTGGATTGTAATTAAATATTTGACACATAATAGGTTTCTGCCACAGAATAACTAGTCAAAGAACTTAAAATTGGTTTGGAAAGTGATTAAATATATGACACAGCATAGGTTGTTGAAATCAGAATGAAAGCGGTCTAAGAATTTAAAATTTTAATTTGGACATTCACTTGAAAACTGGGCCCATAATCCAAAATCTAAATACATGTTTAGATTCAGCATATCAAAGAACCCTAAGAATTAAATTTTGTTAAAATCAAACTAAGTTTAATTTTGGACCCTTTGGACCTTAATGTAGACAAAGTTGATAAAGGCCCAAAAATTAAGAATCTAAATACATGGTTAGATTGGGCATATCAAAGAACCCCAATATATTCAATTTTGATGAAATCAAACAAAGTTTAATTTTGGACCCTTTGGACCCCGATGTGGACCAACTTGAAAACTGGGCCCATAATCAAAAATCTAAATACATGTTTAGATTCAGCATATCAAAGAACCCTAAGAATTCAATTTTGTTAAAATCAAACTAAGTTTAATTTTGGACCCTTTGGACCTTAATGTAGACCAATTTGAAAGCGGAACCAAAATTAAGAATCTAAATACACGGTTAGATTGGGCATATCAAAGAACCCCAATAATTCAATTTTCGATGAAATCAAACAAAGTTTAATTTTGGACCCAAACAAAATCAAAATCTAAATACATGGTTAGATACAGCATATCAAAGAACCCCATATAAATTTTTGTTGAAATTTAATTTTGGACCCTGGGCCCATAATCAAAAATCTAAATTGGATTCAGCATATTAAAGAACCCTTGTTAAAATCAAACTAAGTTTAATTTTGGACCCTTTGGACCTTAATGTAGACCAATATGAAAAGGAACCAAAATTAAGAATCTAAATACATGGTTAGATTGGGCATATCAGAACCCCAATAATTCAATTTTTGATGAAATCAAACAAAGTTTAATTTTGGACCCTTTGGACCTGTGGACCAATTTAAAAAGGGAACATGTTTAGATTCCATATCAAAGAACCCTAAAAATTAAATTTTGTTAAAATCAAACTAAACCCTTTACCTTAATGTAGACCAATATGGAATCTAAATACACGGTTAGATTGGGCATTCAAAGACCCCAATAATTCAATTTCGATTGTTTAATTTTGGACCCTTTTGACCTCAATGTGGACAAAGTTGATAAGGGGCCCAAAAATCAAAAATCTAAATACATGGTTAGATACAGCATATCAAAGAACCCCATATATTCAATTTTTGTTGAAATCAAACAAAGTTTAATTTTGGGCCCGATTTGGACCAACAATTAGATTGTTAAAATCAAACTAAGTTTAATTTTGGATGAAATCAAACAAAGTTTAATTTTGGAGCCTTTGGACCTCAATGTGGACCAATTTGGACCAACTTGAAAACTGGGCATGTTTAGATTCAGCATATTAAAGAACCCAAAATCAATAAACTGTTATCACAGAGATATGTCTGAAATCCTTTTGTAATTTTGATACATAGATTCAGCATATCAAAGAACCCTAAAATTAAATTTTGTTAAAATCAAACTAAGTTTAATTTTAAAATAGACCAAATACTTTAACATGTAAGTTATGAAATCAAACAAAGTTTAATTTTGGACCCTTTTGACCTATTCAAAGTCGATGAACCATGACTGAAGGTACATGGCTAAACAATCTGCATGGAATGAGATGTGCCAAAAATAAGAATCTAAATACGGTTAATTGGGCATATCAAAGAACCCCAATAATTCAATTTTCGATGAAATCAAACAAAGTTTAAACCCTTTGGACCTAAATGTGGACAAAGTTGATAAGAGCCCAAAATCAAAAATCTATACATGGTTAGATACAGCATATCAAAGAACCCCATATATTCTTGAAATCAAACAAAGTTTAATTTTGGACCCCGATTTGGACCAACTTGAAAACTGGGCCCAAACAAAAATCTAACATGTTTAGATTCAGCATATCAAAGAATCCTAAAATTAAATTTTGTTAAAATCAAACTAAGTTTAATTTTGGAAAAGTTTCAAAGTCTAAATACATGGTTAATGGGCATATCAAAGATTCAATTTTGATGAAATCAAACAAAGTTTAATTTTGGACCCTTTGGACCTCAATGTGGACCAATAAAAGCAGGGCCCATAATCAAAAATCTAAATACATGTTTAGATTCAGCATATCAAAGAACCCTAAGAATTAAATTTTGTTAAAATCAAACTAAGTTTAATTTTGGACCCTTTGGACCTTAATGTAGACCAATATGAAAAGGAACCAAAAATTAAGAATCTAAATACGGTTAGATTGGGCATATCAAAGAACCCCAATAATTCAATTTTCGATGAAATCAAACAAAGTTTAATTTTGGACCCTTTTGACCTCAATGTGGACAAAGTTGATTGCCCAAAATCAAAAATCTAAATACATGGTTAGATACAGCATATCAAAGAACCCCATATATTCAATTTTGTTGAAATCAAACAAAGTTTAATTTTGGGCCCCGATTTCTTGAAAACTGGGCCCATAATCAAAATCTAAATACATGCATATCAAAGAACCCTAAGAATTAAATTTTGTTAAAATCAAAAAGTTTAATTTTGGACCCTTTGGACCTTAATGTAGACCAATTTGAAAAGAACCAAAATGAATCTAAATACGGTTAGATTGGGCATATCAAAGAACCCCAATAATTCAATTTTGATGAAATCAAACAAAGTTTAATTTTGGACCCTTTGGACCTAAATGTAGACAAAGTTGATAACAGGCCCAAAATCAAAATCTAAATACATGGTTAGATACAGCATATCAAAGAACCCATATATTCAATTTTTGTTGAAATCAAACAAAGTTTAATTTTGATTTGACCAACTTGAAAACTGGGCCCTTATACAACTGAACACCAATTAACATTGGCCTACCACTAATGGTTCAAACAAAGTTTAATTTTGGAGCCTTGAACTGACCTAATCACAAACTAATACATGTTAACTTAGCAAAATTTTCAAAGTCTATAGACCATGACTAAGGGGCAGAGCCAAATAATCTCCATGGAAATGAGATATGCCAATGCTTATACAACTGCATACCAAATATCATTGACCTACCACTAGTGGTTCCCCATTGGCCTACCAAATTGACCTAATCACAAACTTATACATGTAAACTATGAAAAATTTCAAAGTCAATAGACCTTGACTGAGGGGCGGGCCAAATAATCTCCATGGTAATGAGATGTGCCAATGCTTATACAACTGCATACCAAATATCATTGACCTACCATTAGTGGTTCACCATGAACTAGACCTAATCACAAACTAATACTTTGTTGCCGCCGCCGCCGTCGCCGGAAACAACATACCTAAGTCTCGCTTTTGACTTTCAAGGCGAGACAAAAACTTAATACACGGTTAGATTCAGCATATTAAAGAACCCCAAGAATTCAAGAATAAACCCCATTGAAATTGGTCAAGAAATAAGCAATTTATCGAAGTATCTTCTTATGCACAATACTGTGCAATTGAATATTTCTTGCTATTGCGCAATACTGTACAATTGACAATTTCTTGCTATTGACCAATACTGTGCTATTGGATGTTTCTTGCTATTGCGCAATACTGTGCAATTGAAGATTTCTTGCTATTGCAATACTGTGCAATTGAAGATTTCTTGCTATTGTGCATACTGTGCAATTGAAAATTTCTTGCTATTGCACAATCCTTATTATATAATAATTTACACATCCTGTTTGGTGTGTATCTCCTACAATATCATTATTATTTGCTTTTAAATATAGATCAGAAATAACCAACTTAAAATGGAAAATTTTAAAAGAAAAAAAAAGAAGAAAAAAATCCCCCAAATTTTTGAACCCCTTATGATTCATCACCCCCAAACTCAATCCCAGCTTTCCCTTTGTGGTATGGTACCTTGCAGTACAATTTCAGAGAGATCCATACACTTGAACACAAGTTATTGTCTGGAAACTAGAAAAAAAAACCCATATATTCAATTTTTGTTGAAATCAAACAAAGTTTAATTTTGGACCCCGATTTGGACCAACTTGAAAACTGGGCCCATAATCAAAAAACTAAGTACATGTTTAGATTCAGCATATCAAAAACCCCAAGAATTCAATTTTGTTAAAATCAAACTAAGTTTAATTTTGGACCCTTTGGACCCTTATGTAGACCAATATGAAAACGGGACCAAAAATTAAGAATCTAAATACACGGTTAGATTCTGCATATCAAAGAACCCCTATAGTTCAATTTTCGATGAAATCAAACAAAGTTTAATTTTGGACTCTTTTGGCCCCAATTCCTAAACTGTTGGGACCAAAACTCCTTTTGGCCCCAAATTCCTAAACGTTAACGGCAATTACCCCAAACTCAAACCCAGCTTTCCCTTTGTGACATGGAACCTTGTGGAACAATTTCATAAAGATCCATACACTTACACACAAGTTATTGTCCTGAAACTAGAAAAATGCTGGTTTTTGTCCCTTTTGGCCCCTCATTCCTAAAATTTTGAGGCAATTACCCCAAAATCAATCCCAGCCTTCCCTTTGTGGTATGGTACCTTGCAGTACAATTTCAGAGAGTTCCATACACTTACACACAAGTAATTGTCTCGAAACTAGAAAATTACTACTATTTGGCCCTTTTGGCCCCTTATTCCTAAACGTTTTGGGCAATTACCCCAAACTCAATTATATGATTTGAATTTATATTCAATTTTTGCTTTTGTGCAATACACTGTTGCGAATTGACCCCTTCCCCTTAATAAAATTGACCTCTTTTTTGCTCTTGTGCAATACACTATCCTGTTGAATATTAACCCCCAAAAAGTATTTGAAGAAATTTTCTTTTAATTTCTGAAATCTGAAATGAGAAAAATAGTCCCCACCCCAATTTTTTTTCACCTCCCCTTTCCCTTATTCCCAAAAATTTCATTCCCTCAAGATATAGTCATAACGAAAATTCAAATTTCTAATAAAGTTTGCAATTAATTTAAATACATCATTCAAGTCTTAAAATATAAAATGACATACATAGTCATGGCTAAAATTAATATTAATTAATAGTAACTTTTAACAAGAATGTGTCCATAGTACACGGATGCCCCACTCGCACTATCATTTTCTATGTTCAGTGGACCGTGAAAATGGGGAAAATCTCTAATTTGGCATTAAAATTAGAAAGATCATATCATAGGAAAATGTATTCTAAGTTTCAAGATGATTGGACTTCAACTTCATCAAAACTACCTTGACCAAAAACTTTAACCTGAAGCGGGACGAACGGACGAACAGACGAACGAACGAACGGACAGACGGACGAACAGACGGATGGACGCACAGACCAGAAGACATAATGCCCTCTACTATCGTAGGTGGGGCATAAAAATAAATTGACAGCTAATCACCTCAAGACAATCATCATTTCTTAATACATAATTTACAAGCAGTGTAAGGGAGGTAATCAAACATTGTTGTTTTAAATTGGGATTGGATTACCTCCCTTAGACTGCTTTTAAATTGTCTTAATTGTCCTTTAACCAGAAAAAACCTTGTTTTTCCCCCTTTTTTGCCTCTAATTCCTAAATGGTTTGAGCCATAACCCCCCATAGTCAATCCTAACCATCCCTTTGTTGTATGGAAACTTGTGGTATAATTTCAGAACGATTCATACACTTTAACACAAGTTATTGTCTGGAAACTACAAAAATGCTTATTTGGGCCCCTTTTTTAGCCCCCAATTCCTAAACAGTTGGGACCATAACCCCCAAAATCAATCCCAACCTTCCTTTAGTGGTTATAAACCTTGTGTTAAAATTTTATTGATTTCTATTTACTTATACAATAGTTATTATCCGGAAACCATCTGTCTTCGGACGACGCTGACGACAACGACGACGTGATACCAATATACGACCAAAATTTTTTTTTATTTTTGCGGTCTTATAAAACTTTATTCATATAGATAGAATATCCACTACAATAGATGTTTTAATTGCAACAGATATAACTTAGTGTGGATTTTACAAAATTCTTGTATGAGTTCTTAAATGAATTCTAATATAGTTGTTCACTAGAAATATTAGAAAACTAAACATTAATTGTAATTAATTTTGCAATGTTTATTAGGTCTTTCCACTTTTCTGTGGAAAGACCTATTGTATTTTTTCTGATTATTATTATTTTTTTTCTTCTTCCGCCAAACCCTTTTCTTGCGGTATAAAGTTGTTGCTTAGATATTTTAGATATTATATGGAAAGGTTATTGCGCTTTTAAAACTCATCTTGTTAAGCCAAAGACTTTTATTGTGAGAGTTATCTCCCCAAACACTGTTTTTCTTGTAAGTGTATCTCCTCCGTAACCAAAAAAGATAACGACAAAATTCTTTTTCACATTTGTTCGTTACAGCCTCAGAAATTTTTGGCTGATTTGGATCGAAGCGATCCGGTGAAATTTAATAGGAGTTATCTACCTTTATCAAATAAATTTGTCGTTATGTTTTTGAAACTCATAAAACCGTAGGTCGTATAAACCTATAGTCTTTTTATTTGTGGTCCTTGGGTCCTAACTAAGAAAATAAGGTCAAGGTCAAAGGTCAAGGTCATGTTCTGAATTTTGTCTTTCGCTTGTTTTTGCATTTTCTCTGATACTTTTAAAGTCATATATAAAAGAACTAGTGCAAAATGTTTGCTTTATTGTGATGAAGATATGATATATTTGGTCTGAAACAATCCAATGACATCTTATAGGAGTTATTGCCCCTGAAATATTTTATTTTAAGGTAAATTGATTATTACTTCATATTGGTACATGATAAAGCCATAAGGTCTTTTGCAAAATGTTGGGTGACATATGACCTTGAAAAATGTCAACCGGAAGTGACCTTGAGTGAACCGGAAGTAGTCATTTTTGCACTTATTTCATGGAAAAGTACCTAGAAACCATATATTTTCTGAATGGGCATACATTAACCTATCATTGGAGACCGGAAGTAGCATATTATCTCCCTTATTACAGTCATAAGTATATACAAACTATATATTTTTGGAATCAGTGTGAATAAAGCTATCATATGAGACCGGAAGTGACATTTCTACACCAGAAGTAGCCAATTATCTCCCTTTTTACAGACAAAAGTATATATAAACCATATATTTTTGGAATCTGTGTAAATAAAGCTATCATATGAGACCAGAAGTGTCATTTTCTAAACCGGAAGTTGGCAGTTATTTCCCTTATTTCAGGCAAAAGAATATAGACACCATATATTTATTGAATCAGTATGAAGAAACCTATGATTGGATGCCAATAGTAACTTTGGGTAAACCAGAGGTATCTTCTTATCAATTATTTAGAAAATTGATGTGGAAAGACTTTTTTGTGAAAATAGTGACGAGATGGATGTTCCAAAAATAAAAACTAACATTTTTATTTGATAGCATTATTTTTATGCAGTAATACCTGAAATTGCAATAATTAATTCTCATTTGTGTTGATTGTCCAACAATGGCAATAAAAGATACACAGAATAATTTCTGGATTTACAGTAAGTATATTTGAATAATTCTCATAAAAATACTTTTTATTTTTGATTATTTTTTTAAACAAAAATCGCTGTTTCAATAATACCATAAAAATGAAAACTTACCTTATCTTTTTCTTCTGTATCTTTCTTTTCATCTTCATCATCGTCCTGTTGATTAATTAAAAGTAATTTTATTTACACAATGTGTTAAGATAAAAATACTTATGACATGTTTTTCTTTAAATATCAAGGAAAATATGTTTAGCTCTGTGTCAAAATATCTCCATAAAGATGCTTCTGAGCAAACAATAGGCTCGACAAAAACAATGTTCAGTACATTTACTTGTCAATATTTATCAACTTTGTAAACAAAACATTTTACTATAATGTAATCAAAATTTTTCATTCTAAGCACATATATTCCATTGTTTATATGGCTACAAATAATTTCATCACAAATCACTTGGTGTGTTAAAATTAGGAAAGTTCATTGATTTTTCACACATAATATACAATTTTGAAATTTAGCAGTACCCACAGGTTTAATCAATGTGTACATTTCTTGAATTTTTTTTCCTTCTAATATAAGACGACGACACAGAAATAAACAGTTTATCTTTCCCAAATATTCATCACCAATTGCAAGATGAGTGCATGTGCTTTACCTGAGAAAGGTTTACTTTTTATCACAAGTCCTAATGCTATTTGCACCAAGAATGATTGTTTAATTAAACATAGCAATTTAATGGTCATTGCCTGATAGCATCTCAAAAGGTTCGGGACATTGGAAAATTATTTGTAAAGGCTAATTTTCCAATGGCATGAACCTTTGAGATGCTATCAGGCAAAATGTAACAAAACATAGAGGTACATAAAACAGTAGCGAAATCATCCATTCATGTCAGAGAGTTGACATGTCTTGGCCTCTTTCAACTGCACTCCATTAATGAAAAGACTAAATTTTCAACATTCCACAGCAGTCCATTTTTTTACTATTGCAAGATATCCTATCCTTCAGTATAATTTTCTATATACATGTGGATCTATTTTTCTCAGTTAAGCCATTTTTCTTATTTGCTTGTAAAGTTTGATAGGTTGATATATAAATTCCATTATCTTTCTATTTCCTTGTACATGCAGTGCATAAAGTGGAAATTGCTGTTTGAGAATTATTTTAGTGGCACTGTTTTGGAGCAACCATAGAATTATTCAATCATGCATAGAAAACACTTTCAACATATTGCTTAAAAGGGCTGTAAGTGACAAATCCTGTAAATCTACACTGTTGTTTCTTTCCCTGAATAAGTTTTATTAACAGTACACATTACACATACCTTACTAGGGTCGTAAGTGACGATCCCTGTTGATCTACGCTCTCGTCTATTACGACGAGCACGTACATGAGAGGGTTCTTTCTTTTCATCTTTATCATCACCTGAAACAAAAGAATATTTTTATGGTCTGAACAGAATTATGTTGTCAATCAAGAAATCATGCATCTTGATAATGCTAGTTTCAAAGAATTTTTTGGGAATCAAGAGCGATTTTTTACAAAGTACGATTTATCCCTCCCTAACAAGTTTACCTAAATACACAATATTAATTTTTAAATTAAATATCTGAGTATATCATTAATATATTGCTTACGATGAACATGGATTAGATCTTTAGAATATCCACTTCACTGCATTTTGCTTGTGTACAAAAGAAGACAGGTTGAGAATTTACCCCCAAAAAACTTTTAATAACATTGAAATATGTTCAGCATCTACTGGAAGGTTTACACTTTTTCTGTTTTTACTATTTCTGCATGTTTTTCAGCCCAAAAGTCTGTATGTTTTTCACTGAAAGATGACCTACCTGTAGATGATAATTCTTCAAACAATAAATTGTTGGCTGGTGTCTCAGCAATGATTACAACTTTCTTTATCATTCATTTCAATACAAGAATTTAACTGATTCTTTATCTCTTAGCACTTCCTGCTGTAGTGGATAATACTTATGATACTAACCTTTGGAATCTTTTTTAGAATCTGTGTCATCTTGGTCCTCCGCATGTAACCTTGACGATCGTAATGAAGCAGATCTACGAATTTCTGAACTACCTAGACTAGATTTATTATCTATAGATGTGGACAATGCATTTCTTTCCCTGCGAGGTACATATGCTGTAATAGAAAAGTAAAGTACCTATTTCATATAATATTTACAGATGTGAACAAAGCATTACTAACTCGGAGAGGTTCAAATACGAGAGAATAAAAAGAATTTGTAATTCTTAACTTTAATCATTATTAATAGATATTGGCACAGCTGTTTATGTACCATACACCATAACAAATAAAAAAGAATTTTGTATCTACTAACTTTAATTCTTTTAAATAGATGTCGGCACAGCTACAAGGTACATACACCATAACAAAGAAAAATAGATTCCCAATACTACCAACATATAGGAAATAGAATTGAGAATGGAAAAGGGGAATGTGTCAAAGAGAAAACAGCCCACGGCCATCAATGGGTCTTCCACACAGTCAGAAAATCCCGCATCGAAGCCTTTTTTCCTACAGGAACAGAAATTGATTTGAAACTGCTTAGTTTTCAAAGGATGATATGGATACTTCTGTAATTTGTTTCAATCTTCAAACAAAGTCAAATATACTTTAAGATATCAAATATACACACAAACAAATTATTGCTTGACCAACTGCTGAAATTTTTGAATCATTTGTTCTTTTGATCTTTCATTTTAAAAGGAAGCTGGCTAACTAAAGAGTGTCAGCATGTCTATCATGCTGAATGTCCAAATAATTCCTCAATGCAAGAATAGCTATTATGGTGAATATGTAGTCTCTTACTGTAATTTACAAAACACTGAAAAATTCTCTAGAATTATAATTCTGGTTAGTCTACCTGAAGTTGTATCTGTAGAATAAATACTGGAATCTTTGGAATCTCTAGATCTTCTAAAACTACTTCTTGTATCATCCTAAAACAAACAATCATATATTCAAATCATAATTTACCACTTAATTCACATGCAAGCCACTCTAGCTTCATTTTATGGAATGTTTTCTCATTTTTATCATTTAAAATAATAAGCAAGCACTCAGATCATATGGTTCTTGTTGATATGTCTGGTTTTGAATATGCAAGAAATATAAGCAAGCAAAACAAACTCTATTTTTGTAACCTTACATTAAATGAATACAAGTATATATGTGTAATAATTCAATGATGACAAGTTCAATTTAATTCTGTTTTTATTCAGGAATGAAAGTTGAAGTTCTTGTACCTAGAAGTTGTTAAACTAAAGAAAAGTTCACGTTAGCAATAGTTTGACTAAAGTAACATTCTGTGAAATGAATGATCAAAGGGACAAAACTCTAGAATAACATCTGGAATAGGATCCTAGTTACAGGATACTAGTCCAGTGCCCACCAATGAAGTCACTTAATAAATCTACCATCTTAGCTTTTAAATGGGATATTGTACTAAAATGAAAATCAAAGGGTATTTAACTTTCAACTTCTGTTCAATTTTATGTGATTCAGAAATGAATATGGTGGATGATTGTCAGAGTAAATGGTTCAAATTTTATTTTTCGATTTTAACCAGGAAAAGAACAAAATGACTATAATAATTCACAAAATAGTGTTGCTCTCTTTTAAAAATGTCAGACATGAACCTTCAAGGATTCTCCAAGAAATCTTCAAGGCTTAGGGGGCTGCTAGTATGAGAAATTTGGCAGTCAAATATAGGAAATAAAAAAATCTGCCTTTCAATCATAAAATAATTGCATTGAAGTAGTGAGGGAAATAATAACAATTTTTTTTTTTTAATAGGTAAAATTAATCATAATCCAAGATCTTCCCTTAGATATCTTTAAGGGATATATTATTGATGTATCTTATGTGACATTGCCAGACACACATTTATGTGACATTACATGCCAGACACACCCTTATGTGACATTGCCAGACACACATTTATGTGACATTACATGCCAGACACACCCTTATGTGACATTGCCAGACACACATTTATGTGACATTACATGCCAGACACACCCTTATGTGACATTGCCAGACACACATTTATGTGACATTACATGCCAGACACACACTTGTGTCTTATTTTTTCTTATTTTATCTCAACAAATTTTAATACACAAAGCCATTTAACCACAAAAAATAATGTTCCTGAGAAAACTCCTATACACATTGAATAACTTACATCTGTTCTGAAACGTCGCCTAACGGATTCTGGTTGTTCTATACTAGTTGACTCTATATTAGAAGTTCTACTTTCACTTAAAACATTGTTTGTTTTTTCACTAGATTTTGTATCACTTGGTTTTGTGTCTGATGAGTGTAATACTTCTTCTGCCTTCTGTATATCTTCTAATGTGACGCCCTGAAAATGAAATTTATATTTGTTTTAAATTCCTATATAGTATTATTTCTTTTTATCAAGTAGATGCAAAATTCTGCTGACCAGTCAATACCTGTGAGCATGTAAACAAAATCTGTTGATAAAATAGGTAAAGCATGTGGCATTCAACAATTTGAAACTCTGCAGTCCACATACATTATTTAACAAATCGGATAAACTAAAGTTTGATCATATTTCCGATCTTAACTAGTGAAAAAAATTTTGAATATAATAAAAAAAAATGTTTTGTATCTGTTAAAGGATAGACATTCTTCAATTTAATTTTACCATATAATAAAAGTAATTAGAATAAAAACAATATGCTTACTGATAACTGCAGGAGGAAGTTATATGTAATTAAAGAACCTTAGTGAGCGCATTCACATACCCCATCCCCACATATTATATAATATATTGAAGCAAATAAGTTCAAAGGGACGTAACTCCTAGAAAATAAAATGCTCCATGGCGCAGCTTGATACGACCGTAGAGGTCGAACCCTGAACAGTCGGGGCAAGTATGGACACAACATTCAAGCTTGATACAGCTCTGAATTTGGATTGTGATTAAATATTTGACACAGCATAGGTTTCTGACACAGAATGAATGTGGTCTAAGAACTTAAAATTTTAAATTGGACATTCACCTATTATGGTCCAATATCCAAAATCTAAATACATGGTTAGATTCAGCATATCAAAGAACCCTAAGAGTTCAATTTTTGATGAAATCAAACAAAGTTTAATTTTGGACCCTTTTGACCTCAATGTGGACAAAGTTGACAACGGGCCCAAAATCAAAAATCTAAATACATGGTTAGATTCAGCATATCAAAGAACCCCATATATTCAATTTTGTTGAAATCAAACAAAGTTTAATTTTGGACCCCAATTTGGACCAACTTGAAAACTGGGCCCATAATCAAAATCTAAATACATGATTAGATTCAGCATATCAAAGAACCCTAAGAATTCAATTTTGTTAAAATCAAACTAAGTTTAATTTTGGACCCTTTGGACCTTAATGTAGACCAATTTGAAAACGGACCAAAAATTAAGAATCTAAATACACGGTTAGATTCAGCATATCAAAGAACCCCATATATTCAATTTTGTTGAAATCAAACAAAGTTTAATTTTGGACCCTTTGACCTCAATGTGGACAAAGTTGATAACGGGCCCAAAAATCTAAATACATGGTTAGATTCAGCATATCAAAGAACCCAATATATTCAATTTTTGTTGAAATCAAACAAAGTTTAATTTTGGACCCCGATTTGGACCAACTTGAAAACTGGGCCCATAATCAAAATTTAAAGACATGTTTAGATTCAGCATATCAAAGAACCCTAAGAATTCAATTTTTGTTAAAAAATCAAATTAAGTTTAATTTTGGACCCTTTGGACCTTAATGTAGACCAATTTGAAAACGGACCAAAAATTAAGAATCTAAATACATGGTTAGATTCAGCATATCAAAGAACCCCATATATTCAATTTTTGTTGAAATCAAACAAAGTTTAATTTTGGACCCCAATTTGGACCAACTTGAAAACTGGGCCCATAATCAAAAATCTAAATACATGATTAGATTTAGCATATCAAAGAACCCTAAGAATTCAATTTTGTTAAAATCAAACTAAGTTTAATTTTGGACCCTTTGGACCTTAATGTAGACCAATTTGAAAACGGACCAAACATTAAGAATCTAAATACACGGTTAGATTCGGCATATCAAAGAACCCCAATAATTCAATTTTGATGAAATCAAACAAAGTTTAATTTTGGACCCTTTGGACCTCAATGTGGACCAATTTAAAACGGGCCCAAAATCCAAAAACTTAATACACGGTTAGATTCAGCATATTAAAGAACCCCAAGAATTCAAGAATAAAACCCCATTGAAATTGGTCAAGAAATAAGCAATTTATACAAAGTATCTTCTTTTGCACAATACTGTGCAATTGAATATTTCTTGCAATTGCGCAATACTGTGCAATTGAATATTTCTTGCTATTGTGCAATACTGTACAATTGACAATTTCTTCCTATTGTGCAATATTGTGCTATTGGATATTTCTTGCTATTGCGCAATACTGTGGAATTGAAGATTTCTTGCTATTGCGCAATACTGTGCAATTGAAAATTTCTTGCTATTGCACAATACTTATTATATAATAATTTACACATCCTGTTTGGTGTGTATCTCCTGCCATATCATTATTATTTGCTTTTAAATATAAATCAGAAATAACCAACTTAAAATGGAAAATTTTAAAGAAAAAAAAAAGAAAAAAGGAAGAAAAGGGAAAAAAATCCCCCAATTTTTGAACCCCTTATGATTCATCACCCCAAAACTCAATCCCAGCCTTCAATGAGGTATGGTACCTTGCAGTACAATTTCAGAGATCCATACACTTAAACACAAGTTATTGTCTGAAACTAGAAAATGCTTATTTTGGCCCCTAATTCCTAAATGTTTAGGGCAATTACCCCCAAACTCAATTCCAGCTTTCCCTTTGTGATATGGAACCTTGTAGTACAATTTCAGAAAGATCCATACACTTACACACAAGTTATTGTCATGAAACTAGAAAAATGCTTATTTTTTGCCCCTTTTTTGGCCCCTAATTCCTAAAATTTTGAGGCAATTACCCCCAAAATCAATCCCAGCATTCTCTTTGTGATATGGAACCTTGTGGTACAATGTCAGAGAGATCCATACACTTACACACAAGTTATTGTCTGGAAGTTACAAAATGCTTATTTTGGCCCCTAATTCCTTAACTGTTGGTACCATAACCCCAAAATCAATCCCAACCTTCCTTTTGTGGTATTGAACCTTATGGTAAAATTTCCTAGAGATCCATTTACTTAAACTAAAGTTAGAGTGCGAAACCAATGTGTCTTCGGACAACGACGACGACATATTAATATACGACCACAAAAATTTTTTGCGGTCGTATAAAAATTGAATCGCAATTTCCTGTCAATATGCACATCTACATAGTATGTCCTTATTATCTAAAAGGTTTCATGAAATTCTGTTGTGTGGTTTGAGAGGAGTTGCGATGACAAGAAACAGGACTGACGAACGGACAGACGGACGGACAGACAGACGGACGGGTCAAAAACATTATACTCTCCACAACTTCGTTGCGTGGGGTATAATAATAATCGGTCCTAATACATTCCATTTCTGTAATAGCAGTTTTATAAATCAAATTATATAAGAATAGGACTTATATCAAATATAATTGAATATTTAATTGTAGTTGGTCATGTATACAAGCCCTTGGTTAAGTATGTTTTATAGTCATGTCTGTATTTGGTGTACATTACATACCAAACTACATTAAAGGACATGTATGATACTAGAGCTCTAAGACGTGCCTCTTTAATCATTGGAAATGCATATTTTCATGTTCAGTCAAGCATTAAAAGTAATATTGATAAATCTTGCTTAAGACTTATTTGTAAATTTTGTACTGCACTGATATAAAAGTAGACTTTCAATAACATTTTTAGGGAGTTTATGTCTAATCTGTATACCTGTGTAGACCTTCTGGTCTCCCTAGCTCTCTTTGCCCTAGCCTTTCTTTGAGTCTCAGCTTCCTCATCTCTGCTTGGTATTTGATATGATCTGTAAAAGTTCAAGGTCATGTTGATAAAAATAGCTTTCACAATTCTTTCTATTTCAAAAGATTTTGAATATGCAATAAAACACAAGCCTCAGTCTAATTCATTAGTAAGAAATTATGAAACTTAAGTTCTTTTTGGAGCAAGGGTAAAATAAGAAACATGTGTATGTGTGGTTTCCATACTAACTTTCAGCAGGGTACATGCCAAACAGTACATTATGTATTCAGTAGAATTAATTAATTACATAATTTGTTGAAAGCCAAGGACAAAATATGTGAAATTATCTCCCAAAAGGATTGCAAAAATTTCTATTGGATAGATTTTGCAAAAAGTTAAAACTTGCATTTCAATTTTGATAGCACTATTTGTATGCAACATTTCGTCAAATCACCAAAATGAATCTCAGTTTTTTGCACATTGTTCAACAATTACCCAAAAATTTCTGAACTTACAATATTTTTTTAAATGATAATTTGTACCTCTACAATTGACTGATGCCAAGTAAAACACATTCACTGTTTGCTACTTTTAATGAAAGATGATTTGTTACATCTTTCAATTTTGTTCTTTTCTAACAACTACATTTCAAGTTTCACTGCACATTGGGAAATCGTCAAACACTAAATCATTCATGCAAATCTGATTTTTAGTACTTTCAAACATATTCAAATTAATCAAAAGGTATTGCTTCTAAATAAATAGATTTTACTTCACATAATTTAGTATCAACTGTTGAGATGAAATGTATCTTCATGCAATGAATATTTTTTTCTAATGGAATCTGACATTTATTTTTGATGTTGAAACTAATTACGAATGATATTATGAATATGTTGTTATATAATGATGAAACAACAAACCTTCTGAACATTGAGTTAGTACCAAATGTGGGACATGAAGCGATAGACATGACTGAGCCGCCATGAGTGGAGACAGTAGTCGTTGCTGTGGTTACAGATGATAACGTTGCTGACACTGATGTTGCAGTACTAGTTGTAGGTTGTGTAGTTGTGGATTCCATGATTTTGGCTTCTCGTTCTTTTTCCCGTCGTTCATTTTGCTCCTGCTGCCTGCGATAGTAGGGGACATAAGCAGACTGATAAGAGCTACGATATGGATTGTTGATGCTTCGACTGTATGCAGAGATCCTGTAGGATGTAAACATGCACAAGTTTATCATGCAAGGCAGGAATACTACACAGCACACATAACAAGCAATCATACAGTTAAAAAGTAGTCCACCTCTCACTTTAGACAGGGATGGATCCAAGACCCTTATGGCAGAAAATTTGTGTTCATTTTTAGGACATTTTTTCTGATATTTACGGATGGCCCTCTTTTTTTTTCAGTGGACCCTTTTGATAATCCAGGACAACAGACTAATCTTTATAAAACATTGGCTTCATAATTTACCTTTAACCTTATATCAAAGGTAAATCAAAATTCTTATAAATCTTTAAAATGATGTACTGATGTCAAAACTGTGAAAACTGAAAAGGTATTTTATGCTACATCATTTAAAGTAGCATTTTTGTGTGTATTTCATTTGTTACTGCCACAGTAAGGTCCAAGTCTATTTAATAACAGAACTAAGGATGGATGTGGAAGGTGGACTACATTTGTAACATAGTAATCCAGAAAATGTCGCACTCAATTGTAATCATTTCAAAAGCTGTACTATCTACAATCCTATATGAAGAAACATCACTGGAAGATCTATAGATCACAGACAGAGAATGTATTCCAATAAACATTCCATTGTAGTTATTAAAAGCTAACTACAGCAAAGTATAATATATCTCAAGTTTCCAGTCTAGTAATTTTAGGCATTTTACCATTTGATTAGATTATTACAATATTCTTCAGAATTTTTGTTCATTATATTTAAATAAGTCTGTCACAAGCTTTGTACACAGGCAAGTTTTGGTTATCCTGTGGATTCATTACTATTAGTGAGGTACCAGTTTTCTTATTTTGTGGGTATAGATAGGGAAACCATGAATTCAAATGGTCAATGAAATATATAAATTGACTATAGGCTTGTATACAAACTTATTGCAAAACCACTAAATCAAAGATCCAGGAAAATACCATTTTTCCTCAATCAACGAAAATTGGTACCCACGAAAATAAAAAAATAAATGAATCCACAATAAGTCAAACAATAAGTTTTTAGTGTATTTACATTTTGCATGAATAAGAAATCTAATTATGAAGAAATAAGATAAGACAAAAATCTGCCACTTTCTGAAAATGCAGAATAAAGTTGATAAATCCAGAAAATATAAAGTAAGATTGCAAGGAAAATGGAAAGCAGTAGGTCCCTGCAATGAAAATGTGAATACACACAAAAAAGAATTTTATATGGGTCTGAAAATATGAATTCTTGCCCAAAAGGATATTTTATATGGGTCAGATAATGTTTATAGAAACAAAACAAGTTTTTTATGCTTTTAGGATGTATAAAGGGACTATATTCAGTTTCAAAATGGAAGAAAAATTCACATGCATATTCATATATGAAAAATTGGTTTTCTTATCTTTTGCAAATGTACACAATAATCTTGTCAAATTTAAATAAATGTTACTATATTCATCTGAATATTTATGAACAAATCACAAGTTTAAGAAAAACTTGTAACCTTGTTAAAAAGATATTCTAAAATAATCTTTTTCTGTGACATCTTTTCAGAAGAGATGTGTAAACAAAATGTTTATCATTACAAAAAACGATCAATTACTGTAATAAAGAAATTCCAGCTATTTCATTAGAAGTGTTTTTTTTATATCTTCGACAAATTCTCAAGCCGTTTTACTAGAAACAATTCAAAGTTAATTTACATGGTAAAATAATGACCCACATATTCCTTCATTATTATCGAATTTTTTTGTAGGAGTCTTATATCATGTGGGTAGTAATTTTTATAGTATTGTGTCCATGACACTGAGAATTTTGCTATACTTTATATCTTCAGCATTATTTATAAAGACAAGACTGCACACAGTGGGATGTCTTGCCTGCTTCACAAAACTAAACTTTGATCACTGATTCATTAGATGAGGAGAAGGACATGTATATCTTACAATCATTCCATATACCAAATATAGTTGACCTATTGCTTATAGTATCTAAGAAACGGACACCAAACCTCAATAAAAAGCTATTGCTTATAGTATTTAAGAAACGGACCAATCCACAAAAACTAAACATTGACAAATATCGAATGAACCTTGAAAATGACATCAAGGTCAAATCAGACCTGCCAGACAGACATGTACAACTTATAATAATTCCGTATACCAAATATAGCTGACCTTTTGCTTATAGAATGTATAAATGGACCTAACCATGAAAAACTTAACATTGAACAATGAACCATGAAAATAAGGTCAACTATATGACAGATGATCCCTGCAAATGGGCATGTACATGTTATGAGCATTCCATACACCAAATACAGTTTACCCTTAACCAAGCTTAATTCATTTTTGTATTATTCAAAATTATCAGTCAAAATGTGAATTACAAGGATCACCAGTCCTTCACCTTTCATTTGATACCTAAATTACCAAAGTATATTCTACATAGTTTGATATTTACACCTATGCGTAGGAACTTTTTTTTTTTTAGAATATGTACTACTTTCCAGTATGTTCTTTTTTGACCGTGCCCAATTTGGTGGTGTTACATCTTACAAAGTCTATCCGAATTCTTTTTGCAAAGAGTAAACCCCTTTAACATGCAGTCGCTGAACCATGAAAATGATGTTAAGGACAACGAACATATGCCAGACGGAAATTTCTACAATTCTATAATTTCTCTTATTCAATGGGATACAACTCATGCTTGTTAAAAAGTGATAAGAGTTTAACACATGAGAGTACACATATAATGGTATCATACCTGTCCAATGGTTTATGATCCTGAGTATCTGTTGTTCTGCGTAATTGAACTTTATCCTGAAAATACAAAATTTACAATATGAGACACAATAAAAGCTTGGTATTGAAGCTGTATGTTTCATATAATAATGTCTTTTAATTTGGGTTTTCAAAAGGTTGAATCATATTTGTAATGAAATCTGAAAGTTTACACAACTGATATTGTATAATAGAGGGTGGCTGATAATGTAAACGATATTCCTTAAGTACAGAAAGAATCTGAAAAGAAGGATTATCTGTGTCAGTTACTTGACTAATTAGTTTGTCTTTTTTTCAAAATTCTCTGTGATCTTGATTTTAATAACTTGGATAAGTATCATTACCAACATCACAATTAACACCTTTATGTTATCAAATGTAATTGGATATTCTGCATTCATTATTCTTTATCCCAAAATAAGGTCAATTTCCAGAAAGACTTTTAAATTATTGAAGCTATAACTTTGCATTAACCATATACCCAATCTGACTATTGCTCTCAGTGGTATAGCTAATACATAATCCACTGATTTTTTTTTTCTCCTTCGTCTTTAAGATGATCAAAGTTTTTGTACAATCTTCACCGAGGTACTGCTCTCATAAATTGGTTAACATCATGTTGCATACACTTTCACAATTTTTTCAAGTATTTTAAATTTGCAGTTTTTATTTTTTTAGCTTAAAAACACTCCAATAAATATGCACTGTGCTACAGTAAACTATGTTTATTCAGAAATAACGGTGATATGTTTTTATCTAGTCAAAACTGTGACTAGTTGAGAAAAATTCAATAAAACTTTCAGTATTTGTACTAATATCAATTTAAATTGTCTTAATATTTGTCAGTCAGACATTGGAAATATTATTTGCATATATCACATTAAAAATTTAAAGTATTACAAACCTTGACCAGCAAATCAAAAAGAAATTGCCAACACCAACATTTTAAAGTTAAAGTCAGGAATGACATAAAATGACTGGACTTTCAAAAATAATTTCACTTACGTAAATGAATCAATATCTAAACTTTACTAACTTCAACTATTAAGCATTTTTTCTCTAAATTAAAAATAAAAAAAACATATGCAGCTAAAAACAATAAACATAAATACACAAAACACTTAAAACTTGACTAATCAAACCGCATACAGCTGTATAAGCCATGATGTTACTGCTAAAAACAACACTCACATTTTCAACTGAATTTCTGTCTACAGGAATACGGGGGCTAGATAAAGAACGAGAGAGATTTTTGTCACCCTCATCTTTGTTATTTTCAATAACCATACTGGTACTTCCTGTTTTACGTAAACCAGTTCGCCAGGACAGGACATCTGGTTGTGGTTCTGTATCATTCTTTGATTCTGTTATGGTTGGTGTTACTATGGTGGGGACCTGTACCAACATGCAACAAAATGTACAATAAAAAACCCATGCCGGAAATCAAAACTAAAACATGCATTTACACTATTTCTATTTACTTGAAAAAGAAAATGTATTCATTTTCAGGAAATTTGGTGGTTTTGTTGCATTTTATACTTCAAATGTAACTGCAACAGATTTTTTAAAACAAGTCAAAAGATCAGACATTTTCCATTGCAAATTTTATCCTTTTTTAAAATAACATTTCACTAAAAATTTTGAAAGCTATTTCTCCTTATATAACTTTAAAAATCACAATTTAAGCTTAAAACCCTAAGGGACATTATTCATGATTGGTAAAGGCTGAGCTGTTATTTTTACAATTTGATTTTTATAAGATTAAGACATAAAAACATGAGTTACATTACAATACACAATGTAAAATGAGTATAGAGAGTTTAGTGAAATTCTCTGATTAAATGTAATAAATTACAATATATTTTATTACAATTTGTTTATGACAAGCTCATTTACTGATAGAAGAGTATTACACAATGAGAATTGAGTATTCACAGTTGAATTGGATTGTGACTGGATTTATCAGTATCAAAAATAAATGCTGTATTCAAATGAATACAGAAGTATATTGTAGCTTACACTTAGTTCAGACAAAGTTTGGAAGTAACTTCAGTATGAGTAAGGATAGAAGTAACTTCAGTATGAGTAAGGATAGAAGTAACTTCAGTATGAGTAAAATAGAAGTTACTTCAGTATGAGTAAGGATAGAAGTAACTTCAGTATGAGTAAAATAGAAGTTACTTCAGTATGAGTAAGGATAGAAGTAACTTCAGTATGAGTAAAATAGAAGTAACTTCAGTATGAGTAAGGATAGAAGTAACTTCAGTATGAGTAAAATAGAAGTAACTTCAGTATGAGTAAAATAGAAGTAACTTCAGTATGAGTAAAATAGAAGTAACTTCAGTATGAGTAAGGAAAATAGAAGTGACTTCAGTATGAGTAAGGATAGAAGTAACTTCAGTATGAGTAAGGATAGAAGTAACTTCAGTATGAGTAAAATAAAAGTAACTTCAGTATGAGTAAGGAAAATAGAAGTGACTTCAGTATGAGTAAGGAAAATAGAAGTGACTTCAATATGAGTAAGGATAGAAATAACTTCAGTATGAGTAAAATAGAAGTAACTTCAGTATGAGTAAGGAAAATAGAAGTGACTTCAGTATGAGTAAGGATAGATTAGAGAAAGTGTCTGTAGATAGATATAAGAAGATGTTGTATGAGTGCCAATGAGACAACTCTCCATCCAAGTCAAAATTTATAAAAGTAAACCATTATAGGTCAAAGTACGGTCTTCAACATGGAGCCTTGGCTCACACCGAACAGTAAGCTATAAAGGGCCCCAAAAATTACTAGTGTAAAACCATTCAAACAGGAAAACCAACGGTCTAAATCTACATAAAAAACGAGAAACGAGAAACACTTATGAACCACATCAACAAACGACAACTACTGAACATCAGACTGTGACTAGTCTGAATAACTTTACACTGGGAAGTGCCTGTGTCACAAGTGATATTACTGGGGTACCAAGTGACTGTGATAGGAAATTTACCAGAGTACCAAGTGGCTTAATCACAAGTGATATTACTAGATTAATGTTCTTATGTTAGAATTGTTACCCTTGATTGTTATACTGTGGATTCATTTATTTTCGTGAATATATTTGAATTTTTGGGGGCAAAAGTTTGCATATAATCCTATAGAAAATTTGAACTTTATTGAAATTGAATTCAGGTTTAACTTTACCCCTGAGATCCATGAAAAGTGGTATCCCATGAATAATAATGAATCCACAGAATAAAGTGATAATTTTTGTGATATCTTAAACCGATGCTCTTAATGTTAATTTGATGTGGTCGATTATTTCATGTTCATAGAAAACCTGGTAATTTCTTCTGAATATGACAGTTTAATATCAAAACAATGAATGAAATGAGATGTTAATCCTAGATTCCCTTTTATAAGCTCTATTTTAATGACAGATTCTATATCTGTACAAGAAGGCTTCATGTTCAAAAACCTCGCCCGTAATTATAAATTATGTAATTCATTGACCGCTCCGACATGTGTAACTTCAATGCATATTTTAGCGGCGATCGATGTCTTTCAAAATTACTTTATTTTTATCAATAGTACCGCTTAAGTCGACGCTAGGGCCGTCTTGACCTTGTTGTAGGGTATGAATGATTTGTTCATTGTTGAAGACCCTACATCAACTGTCAAGATGAAGAACAGGAATAAAAGCCCTGTTCATTGATAATTTTCTATGTTTTCTATGTATTGTGTGCGATTTTGTCCCATGTACATTTACTCCATATCCTTTCATTTTCTATTGATTCTAGAGTTTGTCTCTAGTGCTGTGTGGAGGCAGTAGAACGTTTCCCGTGCTTGAGGTGTATGCTCTTATAATATTTACAGTTATGGTGTGCTTGTTCATGTGAGAATTTCTCATATTAATACACCGTCAAAATTTCATGTTTGGTTAAATTTCTTCAAAATACTGGTCTGGTCATCTGTTTTGTATGTTGCCCTTTCATACTATTTTAAACTGCTAGGTTTTCTTACATATATTTCGATGTGCCCGTGCTGTCTATCATTTGTTGTTTAGTTTTATATGTATTGTCTATCATTTGTTGTTTCAAATTATTGGTCTTTTGTTGGGCAATGTATGACAAATATATGTTCAAAACCTCGCCCGTAATTATAAATTATGTAATTCATTGACCGCTCCCGACATGTGTAACTTCAATGCATATTTTAGCGGCGATCGATGTCTTTCAAAATTACTTTATTTTTATCAATAGTACCGCTTAAGTCGACGCTTAGGTCGTCTTGACCTTGTTGTAGGGTATGAATGATTTGTTCATTGTTGAAGACCCTACATCAACTGTCAAGATGAAGAACAGGAATAAAAGCCCTGTTCATTGATAATTTTCTATGTTTTCTATGTATTGTGTGCGATTTTGTCCCATGTACATTTACTCCATATCCTTTCATTTTCTATTTTCTATTCAACATAGCAAGAATATCATTACATTTAAAAATGCACTTTCTACGTAGCAAGAATTCTAAAAATTAATTTCCTCAATTTTGAGTTCTTAAAAAAATTGATCTTAAAATCTGAAAATCATTTTGATTTCCTGTTTCCAATGTATGACTGCTATGCTAGAGCCTTTATATTACATCAAAGCGGTATCAGAGACATGGCTGAACACATTAGTTTAGCCATTTGTTCATTGTTAATTTAGACTAGTTTTATTCCATAAATCTATGACTACCCCTAGCCAAATATTAGTGCATTGTTTAAAACAATTATTAATGAAACTTTTCAGCAATTAGTTATTTTCCCTATAATTAGTAATCTCAAATTGATTAGTGAGACACCTTGCCACAGTTTTTGGGCATATTGCATTTGCACCATTTGAAAAGATTCAAAATTTTCATTTAGGCCAAAAGTCAGATGTACATTAAATGCGATAAAATTTTACATTAGAGGTTAAATTTCACAATAACAGTTTAATAAAAGTGTTGCTTAAGGATATTAAAATATATAAATGTACATATGACGTCAACCTGTTTGCAGTTACATCACCCACTACAGTGTAGGTGCTTTATTTACGTGATGATGTAAATAGCTTAAGAAAATTTATCTTATTAAACCTTTAAGATGGTGCTAATGAAATATATTTTTGCACAACTGAAATTTAGAAAGGCACAAATGCAAAATGCAGCAATTAGTGTCAGTTAAAAACAGAAAGGTGTACACATGCGGCTATAAATAGAACTCAACATGCGGACTACCTCGGTTGTAGATTTATTTGGAGCACTATATGTTCGGGATAAAGGCTCCTTCTCCTTTGCAGGAACGCTATTTGATCTAGAAAATTCTTTGTCTTTTCGAACAGATTTTTCATCTGGTTTTCTCTCTGTCTGCTCAGTTTCTTGTTTTTCTTTTGCTTCCTTCTCAGCATTTTCTTTTTCCTTTTAAGAATTATTTTTAAATTTTCCATAAAATTCAATGATTTTAATAGAATTTAAAATGACTTTCTTAATTTTAATATCTTCTTTTTTTGTGTGTTCTTTCCTACGTTACTATTCTGTTCTTAACAGTAAACCAACTTATTTTTTGCTAATACACTTTTGCATATATTTATTTATCATTATTTACTTATTTTGTTGATGTATCCATATAGGAAGATCTGAGATTGACATTTCTGTGACAATCTTTATTTGGGTTATTTTCTACTTAAAGAGAAAAATCACTCATGAAAATAGCTTAACAGTATGCCAAAAATTACAAAATAAACTACAAAAACATTCAAACATTGCCTAAAATAAAGCAGCATATCAAAAGTAAAATAAAAATTTTACTTTTGATTCTTTTTCTGCCAAACTTATCACAATCATGTTACAATACACAGGCCTAGAGCTATAACTACATAAACAAATAAAATGCAAACCTTTAGAGATTCTTTAGTTTCACTAATATCTTCAATCCTTGGTGTTTCTGTTTTCTTGTCAGCCTCATTTATAACATCTTCATCCTTCTTCTTCTCTTTGACAGTTTCGTTTTCATTACTTTCTTCTATCTTTCCCATTTCTGGTTTCTGTATCTCCACAACAGCTGTTATTGGAGGCTTATCTCTGTCTCGTGTCTGAAAACAACAGGTAATTTAAACGTTGAACGTACAATACTGTCCAAAATCAGAACAATTTTAGAGCTTGATAATAAGGTGTAGAGATTTGACCATTGTTGAAGACTGTGACTTTCAGATGATATTTTTTTTTATTTGCTTGTGACAAGCTTTGTGTTGTTTGGCTACTTTTTAATCTGCTGCACATCTAATTCCATTCATATGCCAATTTAATTCTTAAGGACTCTTCAAAATTGAATAAGATGTTGCGTGTGTTGTCCTACTAAGTATACCCCCACTTGTAATTCAAAGAATTGGTAAACAGAAAGTAGGTGTCTGACAGATCTAACAAGTGCTCACACTTTACAACTCATCACTGTCATGCTGCAGACCAAACAGGAAGTAGGTGTCTGACAGATCTAACAAGTGCTCACACTTTACAACTCATCACTGTCATGCTGCAGACCAAACAGGAAGTAGGTGTCTGACAGATCTAACAAGTGCTCACACTTCACAACTCATCACTGTCATGCTGCAGACCAAACAGGAAGTAGGTGTCTGACAGATCTAACAAGTGCTCACACTTTACAACTCATCACTGTCATGCTGCAGACCAAACAGAAAGTAGGTGTCTGACAGATCTAACAAGTGCTCACACTTTACAACTCATCACTGTCATGCTGCAGACCAAACAGAAAGTAGGTGTCTGACAGATCTAACAAGTGCTCACACTTTACAACTCATCACTGTCATGCTGCAGACCAAACAGGAAGTAGGTGTCTGACAGATCTAACAAGTGCTCACACTTTACAACTCATCACTGTCATGCTGCAGACCAAACAGGAAGTAGGTGTCTGACAGATCTAACAAGTGCTCACACTTTACAACTCATCACTGTCATGCTGCAGACCAAACAGGAAGTAGGTGTCTGACAGATCTAACAAGTGCTCACACTTTACAACTCATCACTGTCATGCTGCAGACCAAACAGGAAGTAGGTGTCTGACAGATCTAACAAGTGCTCACACTTTACAACTCATCACTGTCATGCTACAGACCAAACAGGAAGTAGGTGTCTGACAGATCTAACAAGTGCTCACACTTCACAACTCATCACTGTCAATGCTACAGACCAAACAGGAAGTAGGTGTCTGACAGATCTAACAAGTGCTCACACTTTACAACTCATCACTGTCATGCTGCAGACCAAACAGGAAGTAGGTGTCTGACAGATCTAACAAGTGCTCACACTTTACAACTCATCACTGTCAAGCTACAGACCAAACAGGAAGTAGGTGTCTGACAGATCTAACAAGTGCTCACACTTCACAACTCATCACTGTCAAGCTGCAGACCAAACAGGAAGTAGGTGTCTGACAGATCTAACAAGTGCTCACACTTCACAACTCATCACTGTCATGCTGCAGACCAAACAGGAAGTAGGTGTCTGACAGATCTAACAAGTGCTCACACTTTACAACTCATCACTGTCATGCTGCAGACCAAACAGGAAGTAGGTGTCTGACAGATCTAACAAGTGCTCACACTTTACAACTCATCACTGTCATGCTGCAGACCAAACAGGAAGTAGGTGTCTGACAGATCTAACAAGTGCTCACACTTTACAACTCATCACTGTCAAGCTGCAGACCAAACAGGAAGTAGGTGTCTGACAGATCTAACCTATTATAGTCCAATATCCAAAATCAAGTGCTCACACTTTACAACTCATCACTGTCATGCTGCAGACCAAACAGGAAGTAGGTGTCTGACAGATCTAACAAGTGCTCACACTTCACAACTCATCACTGTCAAGCTGCAGACCAAACAGGAAGTAGGTGTCTGACAGATCTAACAAGTGCTCACACTTCACAACTCATCACTGTCAAGCTGCAGACCAAACAGGAAGTAGGTGTCTGACAGATCTAACAAGTGCTCACACTTCACAACTCATCACTGTCATGCTGCAGACCAAACAGGAAGTAGGTGTCTGACAGATCTAACAAGTGCTCACACTTTACAACTCATCACTGTCATGCTGCAGACCAAACAGGAAGTAGGTGTCTAAAGAAAAAAAAGGAAAAAGGGGAAAAAAAAATCCCCCAATTTTTGAACCCCTTATGATTCATCACCCCAAACTCAATCCCAGCCTTCAATGAGGACAGATCTAACAAGTGCTCACACTTCACAACTCATCACTGTCAAGCTGCAGACCAAACAGGAAGTAGGTGTCTGACAGATCTAACAAGTGCTCACACTTCACAACTCATCACTGTCATGCTGCAGACCAAACAGGAAGTAGGTGTCTGACAGATCTAACAAGTGCTCACACTTTACAACTCATCACTGTCATGCTGCAGACCAAACAGGAAGTAGGTGTCTGACAGATCTAACAAGTGCTCACACTTTACAACTCATCACTGTCAAGCTGCAGACCAAATAAGAAAGCATTCTATTCAGTAAGTCCTGACAAAATTGTAATATAAATATTTGTTGGACAAATGGAAAACAGAAATGGTGATTGTAATATAGCTCCACTCATGGAGTTGAGAGTATAAAAACTTGTCTAGTGATCCATTCTTACTCTATACCTCTGCTGGTGGACTATCAGTCTCCGAGGGTATCATCAGCTCAGTAGTCAGTACTTTGGTACTTTCTCAAATTGTCTGTTTATAAATTTTGAAATTATAAAGAAACTAAGGTTTCAACTCCTACAGGCAAAGTTGACCTTAGATTGATTTGGCTATTTTTTATGTCCTTTTTGGTCAATTAGATCTTTAACTGTTTCGGTTCTTATACATCCTTGGCTTTCAAATATTCGGCTTTGAGCGTTCCTGATGAAGGTAAATCAAGAAAAGAGCTTCGGAAGCATGAAATTTATAATGTGTTGTTTTCATTTTTTACTGAAATCTATATTCTCATTCTATCCTGACAGTGAGCAAAGTCCAGTATGTAGGGCTATTTAATTATATGTATGCTTTGTGATAAAAATAATAAAGCATTACTATATACAGACAGTATTAGTAGTATTTCAAATTTGTGTCATTTAAAAATAAAGAGATTTGGGTAGATTGAAATGGCTTTAACATTTTAGGTGTCTCAGTAATTTTTTTGTGACGTTTTAAATAGGCTTTATGTAATTTTTCTAGTTTTAGTATCCATTCTTAAGCACTTGTTATTTTTCTATGAAAAAGTGGAGCAAAAACTCATAAAAGAATTCAAGTCCATCAAATACAATCTAAGCCAATTCTGAGTAAAACAGCAGGTTGTTTTTTGGTAGTTGGTTTACTTTTTCTTTTACTGCCATTTTATTGAAGTTTCTACAGATCAAAAATGTATTTAATGTGATTTGAATCTTTTTTTTGTTAGTTAAACTTTTATTCACTACTGAAGACTTATATACACAAATTTAAAAAAATTGGCTTCAGATTTCTGTTATACATGGTCCTTTATTCCATGTCCAATCATATGTAAATGAACATTACCTGATTTGCCTCAGTTGACTGCTTGTTTAATTCATTCTGTTTTTCTGTAACAAACATAAAACATTAGTTTATATTGTGGTGTGTATTATATAGACTTGTCCTATAAATGATTTTGGATTTAACATCAAGTACAATATAGGTAAAATTCCTATGAAAAGAAACATGTCTTCATTACTGAACTAAATGCCCATTTGAGAACAGATGGAAATCATTAACCATTTAAGATTTCAATATATCGACAAATGTAAACTCCGATACAACTATGGATATCTTTTTATTTTTTTTATATCATTATGAATTCTGTTACTTAAAATTTGAAATGTGGAAAGTCAAGATATTTTCTCTTATGTGGAATAAATTGCTTCGCTGAGCGCAGCTGGATACGACCGCAGAGGTCCAACCCTGAACAGTTGGGGCAAAAATGGACACAATATTCGCGCTTGATACAGGTCTGAATTTGGATTGTAATTCAATATTGGTTATATGATTTGAATTTATATTCAATTTTTTGCTTTTGTGCAATACACTATGCTGTTGTGAATTGAAATTTTCTTCTTGATTTCTGAAATCTTGAGAAAAAATTGCCCCCCCCTCCCATTTTTTCCAAAAAAAAATTCTTTCCCTCATGACATGGTCATAATCTCAATTCAAATTTCCAATGGAGTTTGCAACCATAATAACCCATTTAAATACATCATAAAAGTCTTAAAATAGAAAATGACATACATAATCATACCTAAAATCAATTTACCTTAATCAGCATTTTTAAAAGTAATAAAATAGTAACTTCTAAAATGAATTGACAGCTAATCACCTCAAGACAATACAAAATTTCTATATACATAATTTATAAGCAGTGTAAGGGAAGTACTTCAAAGTTGTGTTTGAATTACCTCCCTTACACTGTAATTTGTACTTAAGTAATTGTCCATTAACCAGGACACCCTTGTTTTTTCTCACTTTTTTGCCCCTAATTCCTAAACGGTTTGAGCCATAACCCCCCAAAGCCAATCCTAACCATCCTTTTGTGGTATGGAAACTTGTTGTATAATTTCAGAGAGATCCATACTCTGTTCCACAAGTTATTGTCATGAAACTAGAAAATGCTTATTTGGGCCCTTTTGGCCCCTAAACTGTTGGGACCATAACCCTCAAAATCAATCCCAACCTTCCTTTTGTGGTTATAAGCCTTATGTTTAGATTTCATAGATTTCTATTTACTAATACTAAAGTTATTGTCTCGAAACCAAATGTCTTCGGACGACGACGACGACATGATACCAATATATGACTGCAAAATTTTTGCGGTCGTATAAAAACTAGAAGGATTAGAGCAGCTTATGTTTAATTTTTTTTCTATAAATAAACTGTTATCACAGAGATATGTCTTATCTTTTGTAATTTTGATAATGCAAATGTTGAAATTAAAATAACAATACTTTAACATGTAAGTTATGCAAATATTCAAAGTCGATGAACCATGACTGAAGGTACATGGCTAAACAACTCCATGGAATGAGATGTGCCAATGCTAATAAATTTGCATACCAAATATCATTGACTTATTACAAGTCGTTCCTTTAAACAAACCTAAACACAAATATTAACTTGTAATCTATGTAAAAGTTTCAAAGTCAATGAACCATGATCAGGGTGGGGCTATATAATCTCCATGGAACGATACTTGCAAATGCCAATAAATTTGCATACCAAATATCATTGACTTAACATTAGCAGTTCATCTTAAACTGATCTAATCACAAACTAATACATGTAAACTAAGCAAAAGTTTCAAAGTAAATAGACCATGACTAGGGGGGGCCAAATATTCTCCATGGAAATGAGATGTGCTAATGCTTATACAACTGAACACCAATTAACATTGGCTACCACTAATGGTTCCCTTGAACTGACCTAATCACAAACTAATACATGATAACTTACCAAAATTTTCAAAGTCTATAGACCATGATGGGGCCAAATAATCTCCATGGAAATGAAATATGCCAATGCTTATACAACTGCATACCAATTATCATTGACCTACCACTAGTGGTTCCCCATAAATTGACCTAATCACAATCTAATACATGTAAACTATGAAAGTTTCAAAGTCAATAGACCTTGACTGAGGGGCGGGCCAAATATTCTCTATGGCAATGAGATGTGCCAATGCTAATACAACTGCATACCAAATATCATTGACCTACCACCAGTGGTTCACCATGAACTAGACCTAATCACAAACTAAAACATTGTTGACGCCGCAGCCGCCGGAAACAGCATACCTATGTCTCGCTTTTGACTCCGTCAAGGCAAGACAAAAATGAATATTCAAGAATTACCAGTTACATTCATTAACTATTTATTATGATTTTTTCTGTAGCACATTAGAATGAAAGAATTCTGAATTGGATTAATTAAATGTCTTTGTATAAATATATTCACATTTGTATATTCCTTCAAATATTGACATACTGAGGATTTCTTTTTATTCATGGGGTACCAATTTTCAGAGATTTGTAAATATATGTAAACCAAGAATTTAAATGTCCAACAAAGCACAAATAACTGTAGACTTGTATGGTGACCTTGGCAAAACCACAAAATCAAATATCCACCTCTTTTCTCTGGACACTACTTACCTGTGTCAGATTCAGAACTCTCTCCCTCACTTGCAGAGCTAGAAGAACTTTTAATTCCACTCAGATTAGCCTCCAGTGTGGACCTCTCCTGCTCAACATTCTTCAATATAACATTCTGCTTTTGATCTACACTCATTCGGGTTACAGAACTTCTGAAACAAATTAAAATATAATTTCAGTTTTACATTATGTTCTGTTCTGAAGTATTATTCATATTAAAAACCTAATCTAGGTTTGACCATGACTTTTAAACAGTGCAAATATAATATGAACTATACCATACATTTTTTGTAGCTAAATAATATAGACAGAATAATGGCTGGGAAAACTATATAATCAGCTATTTATTAAATTACAACAATCATGCAGTATACATAATCTAAATAATCATTTTTAAACTGTATATATAACATATAAAGTATATTTGTACTATTAAATCTACAAAAGAGGAGATATGGCTATCTACATGTACCCTACTTTAAATTGCATGTCTAAGGATAGAACACCTTTATTATGAATATTTTAAGAACAGATCAAGTTTCTATTTTCATATATATGTCCTTTTTAGACAAAAGTTTCAACAACATTCTTCTTGTAAGCATAACTGCAAAAATCACAATGTTTACAAATTTTTCTTCTTTTTTTATATATAATAATTTTGAAATTAATTTTTGAGATGTTCAAAATTATCAATGAAGTATGAATGAACTCTTTAAACACTGTTAATGTTCATATCAAACAGAGCCAATCATTTTGTTACAATAGCATTAACATATTACAAAACTTTAGGAAGCATTACATGTAAAGCTAAATGTAAAGGACTTGGACTAAAAATACAAACTGACAATGAACTAGATATGATAAATCTCAGAAGTCAGTCTTCATTGAAACTGATGGTCCCATTATCTTACAACTTTCTGGAATTTTATCTACAAAAGTTTTACCAGGTCGTCCAATATATAACATTCAAAGAACCTGGACAACATTGACCAATAGGACTAGCAAATGTGATCATGGGACTGAGATTGTTTTGTAAACTTTTAGACAACAGAACCATTATAGTTTAGTTCTGCAGTCAATAACAATAATCAAACTATGTCAGTCAATCTGTGTTAGTACATTCGATAATTAATTCACTAAATATAATGGATACTAAGAAAGATGTTAGTCAAGTCAAAAATCAGATGTATATTAAAATAAAGAAACTAAGTTATGTAGAACACCATCCAAATTGCTTAAGAAGGCCATTCATATAAGCATCCTTAAAATGACCCTTAATTCTAATTCTATTTTGACATTATACTGCAGTTAACTTATTGGATACTGTTTCTGAATAGATCTGGCAACTGTTCTACTTAAATTTGGTATTTGTGGTGATCACATGGTTTTTCTGTGACAGATATTCATTTTAAACATCTCAGTTGATAGTAAACCTGGGTTTCTTAACAACTTACAGCAAGTGTTACTTGGGTATGGATATGATAATACCAGGACTTCTTCCTTCAGCAGGAAGTAACCATAGAGAGGAGGTTGTCTAATTGGTTGTACAGAATTTATATAATGCAGTCACATTTTGGGAGAGGGGCATAATTTTTGCACCTTATAGAACCCTTGGAACAACTCTTATGGGGGACCATATGTGGTCTGTTGAAAGGCACGACGTCTGCCCCTATTGCTATTCAAAGTACCCATTCTATTACTTCATCAACCGAGCAGAATCTACATTTTTAGTCATTGTTCAAACAGTTCCCAGCATGAAATATTTGTCACTGGATGTCAAGCAAACCAACCTCATTCAATCTAAACAACTAGGTGAGGTGAGGGGATCTTATTTTGTGGATTATTTCTTCTCCAGAGGGAGTATAGTACATCCAAAATTGGTAAAAAAAAAATTATATATCCAATAACAAATTTTGAAAAACATTTTGCCAATGTGACCTTCTAAAGCGACAGAATATTATCTACATTTGTATTAAGCTTAAGTAAGGATCAGATGTACAAAAGTCTGGAGACTGTCATTGGTTTGAAGCCTAACATAAATAAACAACCAGTCACGACATACATAAGGTCAATCTCATTCCACAGCTCAAGAGCCCTAGGGTCCATGTTAACAATAGGCCCACAGTAATATATTGTTTTTACCACTATTCAATTCAAGGACTTAGATTATTTAAGGTTTTGTTTCAATAGTCCATGCTGCAAACGGGATAAAACAAGGATTCCAAGAACAACATGGTAACTAATGCCATCTAACCTTCCGACATCTTCATCATCCCGATTTTTCTCGGCATGCCTATTTGATGACACAAAAAAGTATTAAATCATGCACTGTTTTATCCTTGTCAGACTGACAGAAAAAAAAAATTAAAATCTAAACATGCTGTAGGGGGAATGAGTAATTCAAGAAAAATCATATTAAAGTCAAAATGAAATATGGATGAAAACATTTCTTATTTGACAACTGATATAAACATAAGTTAAACAGATCATGAAATTAACATTCTCATTGCATTACAAGGAAAGATCAATATTGACTTCATGGGAAAATTCCTGTGTGGATCAAATAAAAACTTTCCATCTTGTAATCTTTATTTACTTACAAAAAAAGTTAATTTCTTTTAAGCGATGAGTAATGCAGGGAGCGGTTCATTAATCAAATCTTAAATTGTTGAAAACAGTTTTGAATAAAATATCATTGTTTAATAAACAGTTACTTTTTTTAATTTAACTTGTAATTATTTATTGCTAATGCATATAAAATTGCAAAAAACTGCTGTTTTGTTTTTTTTTTAAATCAGAGAATTTCACTTTTAAATATGAAATCAGCTTAATTATTTAATGAGAAAATTTGATATGATGAATGACTTATTAAGATATGAATGAGAAAGCTTACCTGCAACAACCCATAATTAAATAACATCAAATTCCTCAGGTAACTTCATAGGTGTGCAAAGGTTTTGATGCATGGCCAATTTTACCTGTACCAAACTTTTTATCATTAGACCAAAACAAAAACAAAAAAAAGTAAATTTGTCTTATTTCCTTTTCATGGTTCATTAAGCCATGGGGTTAAATTCACTACTAAATTATGTCCCTCGCAATTATTTATAAATTATTCCAAAATTCTTGTAGGAACAGCTGTGAAATATATGGTTATGATGACATTACAATTTTAATATTTAAAATTCCAATGAACAATTAAATTATTAATAATTCGTCTATAATAAGCCATTTAATTCCTATGTATTGTGGAGATCAACAGTTTTTATAAAAATAGCCTTAAACTACTTCTAAATGGATTTTTTTAAAACACATTTGAATCAAGTAAATAAGATTTTATAATATGCAATTCAATTTGGGTATAGGATTCCTTCATTTGGAAATCCTGCTTCAATTTATCAATTGAACAACAAAATGCAAGTAAATTGTAATTTAAGTTCAATATTGATAATTTAATTTCTAGAAGAATTCAAAATAGTATATTTTGTATTTCAGAAAGTGTCTATACGAAGGTTAATTTTGAAAGTAAAATTTTCTTTTCAAGTGATACATGTAGTATGATCATGACGATATACTATTAAAACAATGTTGGTCAATTATGAATCATACAATTGAAAATTATGTCTTTAAAAAATACAGTTTACAAATTTTACCTATGTCGCCTCAAACTTATAAGTCATTTTGTTCAAAACAACAAGCTCTTTATTATTTATTATTTGCGTACATGCAATGGACATTAAAAAAGACCCTTGTTTAAATTGTAAATGGTTAAACAATTTGGTTCAAGTGTACCAAGGGCTACAGGGTTAACTTTATAAAGTGACCTAGGGGAGACAACTTTACTAAACTTGAAAGTTTTAGAAAATCATCATTAAAAAAAAAGCAGAATAAATTTACTTTAGAATTCCTTGTTCTTTTTCTTAAATGATGTAATAAAAACAATGTTAAATTGATAAACATTATTATCTTCACTATGAATCTGGAACAAGTGTCTAGCCACTGTTGTCATAATAAAGACTAGCAGAAACTTATCAGGACCAATCAAAATTAGCATAATACTTCTTTGGGATGAAAGAGAATGTTCATATTAAGTTTTCTGTACTGACTGAAGTTGTTTGTGTTACATCATTGCATTATATAATATTTTCATTTTTACTTTGATATTAACTTGATATGAAAACATCTTTCTGAAATGACCTTCATCAGGTACATTCAATGCCAAAAGTTTGAGAGACTAAATATCCATAAATCTTTGTCAACAAATATACATTTCTTTCCATATCTGTTCACACACAGATTACAGGGTTTTTCTTACAAAAAACAAATTTCATTTGAAAATCTTTTAAAATCACCATAATTATTCAGTGATGAAGAAAAATTGGAAGATAATAGCTTTATTGTTATATTTAAAAAGTAAACAATATAATACAAAGCAGTCTTTAATACTGAATAATATAATGTTATGAAAGATAAAAATTCCATAAAAATTAATTTATTTAAATATTGTAGGTAAAATTTCCATCTTGTTAGGTAATAGAGTAGAAAATTCATTGTTGGATTATTTCAATATCAGATCAAAGAGGTAATATTTGAATTATCTCCCTTTATAAACTTGGATATTAAAAAATGCCAGAGAACATCCCTTAATACTCATAAAATACTCGACACTGCAGTAGGACTCTGTGATTTGACATAAACTATTTTTTTATTTTCAGATCAAAATCTAAAAATATATTTCAGACCAGAAGATATTTTATTAAAGTTTTGACAATTCTGTTTTGAACAGGTAGAATCTTGTTAGATTTTCATTTAATATGTGCCAATTAATATTAACTAAACCTAATCACTGCAAAAAGCTTCACAAAAATCATTAAGAGTTAATTTATGACACAACCATAACCTAAGTTAAAGCACTGCCTGGCATGACAATAATAATGGAGACAATTTTTCAAGTTCTAAATGATATTAAAGAAGTTCATAATTTTACATTTGATATAGAGATGAAATACAGATAAGTGAAAATATTTTGTGATGATCTATATAATTGTTTCATGCCACATCCTATGGGAAACACGCAATAGTGTTGAAGATATTTTCGACATGTCTGCCATGCTATAGATTTCTTAGGCCAATTCTGTTTAAACTGAATGAATCATGGGAAAAGAAAAATAGACAAGTTTTAAACTAGTCCATCTGATTTATGTTGAACTTCATTGATAAGTCACAATTAATCTGTACATTTTCAAACTATTTAGGAGTCCTAAATTGAGGTAAATTATGTGGCCTTCCAATAACCGTTTCAATTCCTAACATCACTGAAGAGACATTAATTGTCGAAATCCAGATATGGTGTACAAAAAATCTTTGCACCTTTGTTTGCGGTATACCATCTTTGTCGCAAGTTTATTGTTTTTTGTTTGGTATTAAATTTATAGTTAAGATCCATTTATTACATCGGTGATCCGTTTATTTGGCAATCGCCAATGGCAGTCAGCAGGGTTTAAGAACATTTGTTGTTCGACCTGTTAGTCAAATGCGTTTTGTTAAAATATACTTTTTCACTTTTTTCGGTCTTTTGGAAAATGTTGTTTGTGCTGTATATATATATAAGGAGAATAAGTACATCAAAACAACTGTAAAAGCAAGATATTATATACTCAGTCACATCACAGCAAATTAGCAGCATTCAAAATTATAGTCCTTGTACTAGGTAGTATTACTATAAATTATTCATTTATACTTAAGTCTTTGGCAGCATGTAACAAAAGGATGTCAGGGACATATTTGGAAGCCTTTTATTTATTGAATTTGATAGCTAACAGAATCGGCACCAGTCTCAGTCTTACATCATAAATAAGCATGCAAAATTATATTTCTGTCAATGTGTTGATTTAATTTACAAAAAAAAAAATTATCTAAAAATGTTTTCTCTTCTAATATATTACTTATAATTGACCTGTTCTTCATTTTACTGTGTGTGTGTGTGTGTGTGTGTGTTTTTTTTTTAATTTAGTGTTCCATAAATATGTACTGGACTGAAGACAGGATTTTGAAATATTTCCACAATGGCCACGAATAGTCAGGAGGCTAAGTCCAATATATTTGTACAATTGATCACTTTATTGTAAAAGAACGAATCTTTGCACCGTGTTAGTTATGATGCTTATGAACATTTTTGGATATGGAGCCATTTAAAAAAAATCCATAATGGCCGCCAAATTCAAAATGGCCGCCAATAGTTAAGAAGTTAAGTCCTATATATTTGTATGATTGATCACTTTATAGTAAAATCATGACACTTTTTGCACAGTGCTAGCTATATGACGCTGAATACACATTTTTGGATATGGAGTAATCTAAAAAATGTGCATAATGGCCGCCAAATTCAAAATGTCCACCAAAAGTCAAGAGGCTAAGTCCAATATATTAGTATAATTGATCACTTTTTTACTGCAAAAGCATGAAACTATGCAGTGTAAGTTATGATGCTTATAAACATGTTTGGAGATGGAGCCATCTAAAACAAAATCTATCATGGCCGCCAAATTTTATTGGCCGCCAATAGTCAAGAGGCCAGGTCCAATATATTGGTATAATTGACCACGTAATAGTGAAGCATCAAGCTTTGCACAGTGCTAGTTATGATGCTTATAAACATTTCTGGATATGACGTCATCTAAACAAATTCAAATATGGCCGCCAAATTCAAAATGAACGCCAATAGTCAGGAGGCTAAAACATGATCTAGTAGACACTTTCTTCAAACTAAGACTATCTGTTTCCTACCATAGAGTGTTAGAAATGTCTACTTAAATGGCCAATGATGTGTGTTGTCGTTATATCCAGGAAGATATTATTTGCCCTACCTATCTGCTGCAAAAAGTATTCACTTCGTCTGCTGTAGACAACATTGAACACAATCCAACCATTATATCATCAAAAAATTTATTTCATGGTACCGGTATATTTTTATTCCAACATATATCAAAGGATGTTTAAGGTGTTTTGCAAACATAAGACCAATCTGAAGCTATTTCAAAATGTCAGTCAAAGACAGTCTCCTTTTTACCAGAGAGTTATTCAAATATTCCACCAGCTGTATTGAGATTCAGCGAACCAGATATCCCATTTAATTAATTGGAAGGAGAACTATCAATTGATATGTAAAGGCTGAAGTTGGGACAAACATTTCATGGTCCCCCTATCATGCTTCATCGTCGCCAACTACCAGCAATGTCTGCTCTTCTACCTCTGTTTCACAAGAATAAATATGTTGCAATGACATGACATTCATTGAACTTATTGGTAGCGCTGCAAGAAGGCTTAATCCAGTTCAAACTCTCGTTGTAGCTTTTGACCAACCATTTTTCACAGTGGAAAAAAATTGTCATGATTCGGCGACCTACACAAAGAAATGGCTGCGTTCAAAGCCCTTGGTAGTTGGCTTGATAATAGCTGATGGACTAGTCTTTATGTAAACGCCCAGGATACATCACCCGGTACATTCTTGAAGGCACCTCATGTTATAAAAACATGCAGAGCACACCAAGTTACAGCATGTACAATTTACCGTTTATTATTAAATGCTTACCGCAAGTACACAGATTATTTCAATGATGATGAGGTAATCTTAGAATTAAAAAAGTGGTGTTTGGAAAGATCAAAAGAATCTCTTCATTTTAAATTCTGGTATGTAACCTTTCAATTTGAATTGACAGTATTGATATTTCTTAGATCTATACGTGAAGCTAATACCTTGTCGATCGAACAACGTCTGTCTTTGATAAAATCAAAAGGAACAAGTTACCACTTTTTCAAACACCACCTGCTGCGGCTATTGTATTTTAAAGCATTTGTTCTTTATTTTCAAGACTGTATATTGCTTGTCAATCTAGAGATGGAAACATCGCTTAGTCAAAATGGTACAACCCATCTAGGAACAAAAGCTGACTTTCTGTCAAAATGTCTAGATAATTTGTCACCTCCAATTATAGATGCTCAAAATGTAGTGTCTTCTATTATTCTTGGTTGATCTGCGATTGTTAATATGCTTAAGCTAACCAATGTCAAAACATTTAATGAACACCTTTCAAAAGTGTTTATACTGTATATTCTCAATATTGGAAAAAATGGACAAAGAATTGACATTGTGTTTGACACGTTCGTTGACAATAGCTTAAAGCGTATACTCGTGGAAATCGTTGTAAATGTTTTCTGAGGCTAGCTCAAGATGAATCGAATAATCCAGAAAACTGGCAAGAATTCTTGTGTCTAGATGATAATAAAGTTGAGTTTTTTTTCCTGCTGATAAACTAATTAAAGTTGGCATATAAAATGATATCTTAGTATAGATTGACAAGGGCAATACTGCAGAATACAGCTATGAATTATTGAACTCATGTTTACATGAGGAGGTAGATACCAGAATTTTGTTGCATGCCTTAGATGCTGCCTAGAAAGGTCACAACAGAATATTGATCAGATCAGTTGATACAGATGTTGTGGTATTGTCTGTTTTGTTTCAACAGATTGCAAATTGAACAGTTGTGGATAGGTTTTGGCACCGGAAAGAACTACCAATATATTTCAGTTCATGAATTATGCCTTGCTCTAGGATCATTGAAATAGAAAGTCTTACCACTGTTCCATGCCTTCAACAGTTGTTCAGCTTTCTCTTGGAAGAGTAAGGAATCGGCTTTGGACACATTTTCGGTATATTAGAAATTGTCAGGAGTTTTTGTGCAGATAATTGAAAATGAAGTGGAAAAAATAAAAGCAATAAAAGTTATAGAACGGTATGTTGTGCTTCTGTATGATCGGTCTAGTACAGTTAATATGATGAATGAATTAAGAAAACATTTATTCGCAAAGAAGACAAGAACAATTGACAATATTCCTCGGACACGAAATACTCTACTACAACATACGAAATGTTAGCTTACCGAGGTAATGTTATTTGGGTATTTTTAAGTCGCAAATCCTGGTAAAAACTTGATTATTCTGATCAGGGCTTGCAGTAACTGCAACGTCGTGTCAAAAGTTCATCCACTGTGTCTGTAAGAAAGGAAGTCGAGGGGCATGTAAATGCTTGAAAACGACATTGAAATACACAGCATTATGTAAATGCTCATTAGACTGTGGGAGAGAAACTAATTGAGACTAAATTTTGATTATCCTGCATTTTGGATATTATTTTTATTATCAATAACTTGAATATATACTATAAAGATGTTATGCCAAATAGTTACTTTTGAGGCATCGTTTTTATTTTCGCTCCCATTTTAAAAAAAGAAATACTTGTCTTGTATTTTTGTAGGGTTTCATACATATTTTTCATTGCTAGTAAATTGAAAGATTTTCTGAAGTCATGTAAACATTAATTATAACTGTAAATTTAGACCTTGTCATAGACACCATATTGAATTGTATCGGCCATTTTTATTCATAGTTTATTCCATCTTTTCAAAGGAATAATTTGTTAGTTTGCATTTGTATCCAAATAAATGTTTTATTTGTTCCATTCTATAATCATTATAACAAAAATCCGTCAAATTCTGACATTTTTGACGGTGCCATCTTGAATTGCCGCCATTTTGAAAATATTATCTATGTCCCCTGGTAAAACTAATAAATTGTAGTCATGTGTTTACATCACATGATGAGTATCACAAATTCGTTAACTTTCTATACCACATTGATAGTATATAGTTATCAATACCGTCAAACTGTGACACTTTGACGGAGCCATTTTGAATTTAGACGCCATTTTGATTAATTGTGTATTCATAAAGTTGTGAAAAATAATTATTGGCATATCTGAAATGCATTTCCTTTTGATATCTACTGAACTCTTGCATATTGGTAGACTTCATTAAGTTTATGATGTTGTATTCCCAGTACCTTATGTCGGCCATCTTTAATTTGGCGGCCATATTGGATTTTTTTTTCGTGGCTCCATGTCTAAATTTTGTTTATACCCCTTAATCTTTCACTATGCCAAGTTTCATGCTTTTACCATAAAGTGATCAATAATTCTTATATCCGCTGGACTAGCAGTGCATAATTAAGTTGCTTAAACAGATTAATATACTTGCAATGAACAAATTAAAAACAAAAATAAGACATGCCTTAAAAATTCCTTTGTTTCCAATTGGCAATAATGTACAAGAGATGAATATTTTTGAAGAACTTGCACACTGACAATGGACACCAAGAGGTGTCAATAGTTAACATTTGTCCTTGGGCCAGATGAGCTTTAAGAGGTATGGCATTTGTATACACCTTCAAATTCTCAGTTAAGAGGGTTTATTAATACATCCATAAATGGGCCTAAATTAATTTGTAAATCCCCTTTCCTGTCATGATACTACTGTGGCTAGTTTTAGGTTGTGTATTGCCATTGGATGATGACAAATATTGTTAATTACCTAGACTACAAGGGAACTAGTCAACAAAGCTAACTATAAAGAAAAAGCTCTGTGATATATGTATATTATAAAGCTAACAAATCTAAGTAGCACAAAATGTGAATCAGTGTGTAAAATAAAAATAGTAAACTAAACCTTTGGGAATCACTCCTGCTGTAAACAAAGCATGTAATATATATAAAAATTAGTAAGCAAAAAGGGTGGATACTTCTACAGGTCAACTGATATTATGATTTCACTTTCCATCTTTGAAACTTTTTTCTATACAGAGCTGATTGCACCAATTAAATTTTTTTTAACACAATCACCTCTTTGATGAAATAAATGTGTGAAATACTTTTATAATATTACATTTTCGATATAACTAATTATGAAATAGCTGTTCCAATTTCCCTTTCAACTTAACATTTAATTTGAATAGGAAAATATTGTCTTTCACAATCAGTGACCTTGTATTTTAGAACTATGTTTAATGACAACTGATATGCAATACCTACTTGTAATTTTAAGTCATATAATATAATATGAACTAGTTTAAAATTGTAAGCACTCTTTAAGTCAAATTTCTCATAACCAGAATGTGGACACAATTATTTTTGAAAAGTTTCTCTTATATAAGAGTTGGCATGCTCTTAATTTAAGGTATATGATGACTATGGAATTTTTCATTTTTTTTGGAGTATGCAAAATGTCCCTCCCCTGACCTTTTTGATTGTTTTATTTCTGGAATAGTGAAATATTACAAAAATATAGATCTTTATAATATATCAGTTACAATAAGGGATTTGGTATTCAAAATCAAAAACATTCCCCAAACATGCCAAAATGAATAAAGGATATACAATCATTTTGGCTAAAAGTTACTTTTAAAAACTTTTAGAATAATATTTTACAATTGATGATTGAAAGGACTGTACAATATGCAGTTGCATGCTGTATTCACATTTCTATCCAAATTCATATTCCAGTATGATAATAAAATGCTCCACTGGGCGCAGCTTGATACGACCGCAGAGGTCGAACCCTGTACAGTTGGGGCAAGTATGGACACAACATTCAAGCTTGATACAGCACTGAATTTGGATTGTGATTAAATATTTGACACAGCATAGGTTTCTGACACAGTTTTTAATTTACCTATTCAAACCATATCATTATTATTTGCTTTTATTTATAAATCAGAAATAACCAATTTAAAATGGAAAATTTTAAAGAAAAAAAATGAAAAAAAAATCCCCTTATGATTCATCACCCCTAAACTCAATCCCAGCCTTCCCTTTGTGGTATGGTACCTTGCAGTACAACTTCAGAGAGATCCGTATACTTGAACACAAGTTATTGTCTGGAAACTAGAAAAATGCTTGTTTTTTTGGCCCCAAATTCCTAAACGTTTAGGGCAATTACCCCCAAACTCTAACCCAGCTTTCCCTTAATGATATGGAACCTTGTAGTACAATTTCATATAGATCCATACACTTACACACAAGTTATTGTCCTGAAACTAGAAAAATGTTTGTTTTTTGCCCCTTTTTGGCCCCTTATTCCTAAAATTTTGAGGCAATTACCCCCAAAATCAATCCCAGCCTTCCCTTTGTGGTATGGTACCTTGCTGTACAATTTCAGAGAGATCCATACACTTGAACACAAGTTATTGTCTGAAAACTAGAAAATGTTTATTTTGGCCCTTTTGGCCCCTTATTTCTGAACGTTTTGGCAATTACCCCAAACTCAATTCCAGCTTTCCTTTGTGATATGGAACCTTGTAGTACAATTTCAGAAAGATCCATACACTTACACACAAGTTATTGTCATGAAACTAGAAAAATGCTTGTTTTTGCCCCTTTTTTGGCCCCTAATTCCTAAAATTTTGAGGCAATTACCCTAAAATCAATCCCAGCATTCCCTTTGTGATATGGAACCTTGTGGTACAATGTCAGAGAGATCCATACACTAACACACAAGTTATGTCTGGAAGTTACAAAATGTTTATTTTGGCCCCTTTTGGTCCCTAATTCCTTAACTGTTGGTACCATAACCCCAAAATCAATCCCAACCTTCCTTTTGTGGTATTGAACCTTATGGTAATATTTCATAGAGATCCATTCACTTAAACTAAAGTTAGAGTGCAAAACCAATGTGTCTTCGGACGACGACGCCAATAACGTCATACCAATATGGTCGATAAAACCATACTTGTTCCTATAAAAAAAATCTGTAATTTTTTTTTTCTTTCTCTGATTACATTCCTACAGATAACACAAGAGTGCCTATGTGATATGTATACAGTGAGATCCTTTTCTAATTAATTACTAGCCCCGAATGTGTAAACACAACCTTAATCTTTCTATTTGAAAACTGTGAAGATAGATAAACAGTGATGAACATAGAAAAATAAGTCATATAAAAACTACAAAAATATTCCAGGTTGTTTAAAATCAGGATCAACTCAAATTTACATTCACAACATCAAAATTTAAATCTGCATGCATTTCTAATGTGCATATGTGCTCACACCTTACATGCTAATTAGTAACATTTCCAGTTTTAGTGTGTTTACATATTTTTTTTTAGAGTTATGTCCCTTCTATAAGTCATAGCAATAAAGGGACAAAACTGATCTTTATCACATGTGCTTGTAGTTGAGTTTGAAAAGCCTTTCCATGTTGTAATAAATTTGTTCATACCTTCTTTTCCCATGCTGGTTCCTATGAGGTATAATCTCATTAGTGTCTTCGTTTTCTTTGTCTTTCAACTGTAAAATAAACAAAACAAACAGTTGAAATATATCTTGATATATAATCAAAAGTTATAAAGTTATCTTTTATTCTCCATTCTGAAAGGTATGACCTCAATTTACAGTATTGCAGATTGATGTGATTAAATTTTACACACTTCTAAATTCAAAAGATTTATCTATTCTCAGATTGGATGAAGTTAAAAGAACTGTCACAATAATTTTGTACCAAGTTAGGCTATGAGGAACATGCATATTTGTTTTTGTTTGTACATAGGTCTGGTGTTGGGAGGTTGGTGTGGTCTGTTATACTTTTAAATATTTTTGGAAATATCGGTTATCTTTTATATATATTATATAAGTAAACAATAACTTACTGATTGTTGCTTGGCCTTAAGTTCCTCTAATAATTTAATTATATCACTATCTGCTACATCAATTGATGTTTGACCCTGGAATAAACAATACAATTTTTAAAACATATAAAAACATGTACTTTTTCCTGAATTAAAAACCAATTACACAATTCTTAAATTCAAAACTAAACTAATCAAAAGCATCCATGCTAAATATATTTTCTCAAATAAAAATGTATTCTATATTAACATGCACTTTTAGACAATAATTGTGTAAATTTGAGTACTAAAATAAGTTACAAAGTTTCTGCAGCAAAGATCCTTTATTTTCTAACTCCTAAATGTGATTGTAAATGACCAGTCAAATTAAAAACTTCCTTATCAAGAAAGGAAACTTGGTTTAGTATAAAAATAGGGAGATGTGGTATGATTGCCAATGAGACAACTATCTAAAATGACCAAAGATCAAAGATGTAAACAATTATTGGTCTCTGTACGACCTTAAACAGTACCGAACTAAGAGTATTCACCTTTACTTAAAGCTTGTTCAAAGCCCAATTTAAACTAATAAATAAACAATGTTCCTTCAGACAAAAATGTCAATCAGTACACATCCGTACACAATACTTATAAAGAGTTGAGACGTCATCAGCAGCCTGAGGAAAACATGACCTTGTCCAATGCCAAAATCTAAGTATCGACAGGATGTAGGACCATAAGTGTTTATACTGGGATAGCAATACAAGGTTAGTTATGTATTCAAATATTATAAATATAATCAATGTAAGTACAGATAAAGACAATATTCAAAGATCTTACTACAAAGTTATAAAATATGAATTTATTCAAAGTAAGTTTATACAGATCATATGTTAATTTATGACCTCTATAAACAACATTCCCATAAAAATTAGGATATGATATCCATTTGTAAAACGATTTCTACATGTACAAACTAAATTCAAAGCCCAGTCTTCATTTCTCTTTAAGAAATTTGTAAATGTTTTAAGTAATTTTTGATAACCAAATCCCTGACAAAATATTTTTCAGGTATATGTTGGTTTTGATTATTGAAATCTAAAACATCACTACAGACACGGGCAAAGCAAACAATTTGGGAAATATACACACTGTCAAAAGGAAGAAAAGAATATCAGTCTCAACAAGCATTCTGTGAGTATTGCATGGCAATACATAGTCCCCTACCGGTTAAAAATTCATTGTAATGGAACGAAATTCTAACTTGATCTATAACTTGTCATGGTGTAAACTACATAAAAATATCAAGTCAAAATCTTCAAGCATGACGAAAAAAACTGTTGAAAACTGATTATTAAAGTGAATTTTCTATGTCCAAAGACAATAACTGCACAAAATTATCAGACTGGAACAAAATTCCAACTTGATCTGTAACTTGTTATGATAAAACTATATAATAATTATCAAATCAATATCTTCAAAAATGACAAACAAACCTACAACTAAATTCTTCAAATAATTTACCAAAGAAAAGGAAAAAATCCAAAATGTCATTTTGTCTTTTAAAAATGAGTTACTTCCTTTGAACAGAAATCTTCTAATTAATAAGTATTTCATCAAAATTTAATTCTAGGAAAGAGCTTTAACTGAACAAAGAGAAAAGCTAAAATCGTGAAAATTGAACTGTCTTGTCATGATAAATCAATAAACCAAATATCAAATCAATATCTTCAAGCATGAAGAAAAAAAGTCTGGAAAACTGATTTGCCGGACTGACAGATGGACAGACAGACAGACAGATGGACGGAGTGCAAACCTAAAGTCCCCTTCGACTTCGTTGGTAGGGGACTAAAAAAGGAAAATTAACAATAGGGACCAAAACTCATCCCTTTTGTCATAAATTTTAGTATAGTTTCCCATATGAAACTGAAATATCCAAATCAAGAAAAGAACATTTTTGCTGTTACTTTTCATTGTTTTCATTTGTTTTACAACATGCTCTGTTTGATTTTCGAGTTCTTTCAAATATCACGACACATCACCCTTAAATTTGCTCTAGTATATTTCCCAAATTGGAAACTCAAGACTTACAGCATTATTTTTAATTTCCATATCACACATATGATCCACAAGAGCCTTGCAAACTTCTTCCTGACACCAATGTGCTGCAGCATGGAGAGGAGTCCACCCATCATGATCCCTAGCATTCACATCAACTCCTGCCTGTAGGAGAACACTGAAAGTACAAATAAAATTGCCGTCACATCATGTACAAGTGTCTTTCATAAAAGTACAAATAAAATTGCCGTCACATCATGTACAAGTGTCTTTCATAAAAGTACAAATAAAATTGCCGTCACATCATGTACAAGTGTCTTTCATAAAAGTACATATACCATTCAACTTCACTTATATTTAACATGTTAAGAGTTTTTTTCATAACAAGTGTTTTCATCTAGTGTGCTTTTGTTTATGGTGAAATTTTTTTCTTTTATTTTAGTATGTTTCGACTAGATTCCTTATATATGCTGTGAAATATAGTATGTATTTCAAGGATATGAAAAATGCAGAAAATTTAGAAATATTGATCAAGTCAAAGCTCACTTGATTAAATTTTTCTATTGTAACTGACTAAAGATGTTTCAATAAAACTTTAGACTTGGATACCATAATAAATTGCTTCGCTGAGTGCAGCTGTATATGACCGCAGATGTCCAACCCTGAAAAGTTGGGGCCAAAATGGACACAGGTCTGAATTTGGATTTAGTTAAATTTTTGACACATAATAGGTTTCTGACACAGAATAACTGTAGTCAAAGAACTTCAAATTGGTTGTATGATTTGAATTTATATTCAATTTTTTGCTTTTGTGCAATACACTATGCGAATTGACCCCCTAAAAAAAATTTTTACCCGTTTTTGCATTTGTGCAATACACTTGACTGTTGAATATTAACCCCAAAATAAAAATATTTGAAGAAATTTTCTTTTAATTTCTGAAATCTGAAATGAGAATCAAAGAGCTGATAGCTCTGAGGTGGAAGAAGGTGAATAAATTAAAAGGTAACTTGAATTACCATAAAAGCAGCCCCACTAACCCAGCCTGCTTTGTTCCATTATCGCTATGATGTATTTTTTTCTTTAAACAAGAATGTGTCATAAGTACATGGATTTCAATCTATACAATCATTTTCTATGTTCAGTGGACCGTGAAAATTAGGTAAAATCTTTAATTTGGCAGTAAAATAAGAAAGATCATATCATAAGGAACACATGTGTACTAAGTTTCAAATTGATTGGATTTCAACTTCATTAAAAACTACCACGACCATAAACTTTAACCTGAAGCAGGACGGACGGACAGACCAGTAAACATAATGCCCATAAATGGGGCATAAAAATAGTAAGACTTGTTACATACCTGCCAACTTTTGAAATTTCCATGGGGTTTTAGTGTCGACAACAATTTTAAAGGTTACAATTTTAGCGAAGTATTTTGCACGATCTGGATTGTCTTGAAAAAGTGTCATATTTGTATGATGAGCTTACATGCCTTTTCTTAAGTCTGTTTGCATGATTTAAGTTTTAAATCAGTAGATAAGATGAACATGTAGCTAGCAGACCAGGGTTTATTTTCTTGTGTAAGAATATTAGATGCTTGTTGAAATTTCCAATTTTGAATTATGCAAAGATGTGTCACCCTCATTAGAAGAACATTACAACCCACTGTAAAAATGAGCAGCTCTATATTCATATTATTTGATGAAACTTTTCCCCAAGAACTATGCATCTATCAAGTATTAAAGTGTCAAAACATGTCAAAAGAATTTTGTGATGTTTCTAAACTTATATCTTCTTTATTAATTTGACCCCTCATTTAGAAAAGTTGTTCCAAATATAATGAATTTTCCCACTTTTGAGTTAAAATCTTAAAATTTTCTTTCTTTTTTTCAACAGTAAATGACCCTTTTTTAGGGACAGTCCTCATTTGGGACACCACTCATAATGGTGGGGTGGGGTGGGGGTCCCAACCTGTTTGTTTGTCTTTGTGAAAAAGAATAGTACATTGGGCTTTAAATGATTTAATTGAATACAAAATAACATATGTTACAAAAGTATAATGTCAATAAATTAGTGAAAAAATACTATTTATTATCTTTATGGTAGTACTGCATCATTGAATTTGGTCAATCAGTCATGCTTTTATCCTTAAGCTGTGTAAGAACCTCCTTGCAGATGAAAATTCACATGCCATGTTCACGATTTTACAACTTCTTCTTCTTCTTCGTATTTCCTTCCAATTAGGAACACCAAGTAGAAACGGAGTTGTTTTCACTTGTATTATTTAAAAGTATTTTTTAAAGTACTAGATGAAAACAACACAAGTTCAAAATCTAGCATGTTAGAATAATCTTCAGAGAAAACGTTTTTATTGGCTTATTAATTTGATCATGAGAAACACAGAATTTGATTGGCTGAACACTATTGTCTTACCTTGGGAACAAAATAAGGAACAGATGATTTTCACTAAATCGTGTTTTAGAGCTTTTTAACGATACCCTTAATATCAATAGTTTTAATAAATGCAAGGACGTATTATAAGGCGTTGTGTAAGATAAGAGTGAAGAGAATGAACACAGGGTGAACGTACTATACGGGCGAAAGAACTCAGGACGAACAGACCAAGGCGAACATGTAAACAGGGCGAGTTGTCCCGATACCAAATTCACGCATGGTACTACAAATATCTACATTAAAAACATCCGTTACAAGTAAACAAATAACGTTCATGTAGATGAGATGAAATCTAATAAATTACATAAATAAAAGGGTAAATATTAACGATAGTGATTGTTTTTCAATCCTAATTTACAAATTAAATGATTCAGATGCTTAATCAGGTGTAAAAATCGGTGTCAAGAATCGGAAGTTGTTATGAAATTGTAATACACAGAAACGGATGCGGCATACGGAGGTGGTTCAATGATTTTAAAGTCGGCACCATAGGCCTTCAGAAGACTTGAAGTCTTCTTCCACCAAAATTGTCCCCTCCAATTTTTTTCACCTCCCCTTTCCTTATTCCAAAAATAATTCTTTCCCTCAAGTTATGGTCAGTATCTCAGACAATCATCGTTTCTTAATACATAATTTACAAGCAGTGTAAGGGAGGTAATCAAACATTGTTATTCAAATTGATTTTGATTTTGATTTGGATTACCTCCCTTACACTGCTTTTAAATTGTCTCAATTGTCCTTTAACCAGAAAAACTCTTGTTTTCCCCTTTTTGCCCCTAATTCCTAAATGGTTTGAGTCATAACCCCCAAAGTCAATCCTAACCATCCCTTTCTAGTATGGAAACCTGTGGTATAATTTCAGAGAGATTCATACACTTTAACACAAGTTATTGTCTGAAACTACAAAATGCTTATTTGGGTCCCTTTTTGGCCCCTAATTCCTAACCAGTTGGGACCATAACCCCCAAAATCAATCCCAACCTTCCTTCAGTGGTTATAAACCTTGTGTTAAAATTTTATTGATTTCTATTTAACTTATACTAAAGTTATTATCCGGAAACCATCTGTCTTCGGACGACGCTGATGACGACGACGACAACGTGATACCAATATACGACCAAAAAATTTTTAATTTTTGCGGTCATAAAAAACTGTCTCTTCACTGTGGATAATTGTGGTCAAAACATGAACTGTTGAACCTAAGTGTTTCCTACAAAACTGAATGGAACTTGTCTTTTGGTGCCATTTCTTCTTAATGGATGTCTAACTGTGTGATTGTTGGACCTACCTTATGACTTTCATATAGCCTTTAGCAGCTGCCACATGGAGAGCAGTGGCACCAGTCTTTTGGTGCCGTTTCTCCTTGACGGACTTGTTATTCAGCCATTTATTGGCATCTTCTAACATCTGGTTTTCTTCCTCTTGTCTGGCTGCATCAGCATCAATATCTACAACACAGATTTAACACAAAATAATCTTTGAAATGTAAAATTTAAGGATAAGAAAAATATGACAACAATTTTAAACGTCAATACTTCAGATGAAGAACAGCAATTCAATGTGGTTTCCAGTGTCCAAATTCTGGAATTTCTTATCATAGCCTTATCCTGACACTAGTCCTTATCATATCCTGTTTATTTGTTGGTATTTAATGTCACTTTTAGAGCTCTTGGCTATATCATGACCGCAGTTTTTATTGGTCGAGAAGTCTGTTTATGAGGAGAGAACCAGGACCTTCTATGGAAAACTGGCAATCATTGTCAACTAAGATCGGAGTCTCGTGTAACCAAACCATGAGGGAGGGGAGAGGGAACTGGGCAGAACTCATAACCTCAGACAAGACAGGCTAGTAATTGCTGTAGACAAACTACTCATACCACTCTGCTATCGAGGTTCCTAGTCATATCTTCAAACCTGTACAAAACCATAGGTAAAAACAAAACTACATTGTATTACAAGAGTTAAAGGTTAGAACATATCATTTTATTTGACAATATATCATTCATTAATTGTCCTTGAATGTAAATAAAGGCCTAACATATTGAAAGTAAAATTAAAGAAATAATGTTATCCAAATTTTAGCTACTTGATCTTAAATGGGTGTTTCCTGAAGTGAACAACCTTTCTATCAGGCAAGCTGCCAATGTTGTATCTCGTTAGGTTCAGTCAGTCTAAAGATCTGCTAATTACTACTGATTATATAAAACTATAAGATATATTCAAATATCTCAAGTGTAGATATTCTGTTTTTTTGTTAAACATAGTTACCAGAATAAAGTTTGAAATTTTTTTTTGTAGAAAGACATTGCACAATAGTGTTTCTGTCAAACAAGATAAATATATTAGTTTTATGATGTTCTTCATCATTAGAAAAACATAAATAAAGGATAGGAACTCCCTAACCTTTTGCTTCCTTAATATCTATATACTATACATTATTAAGCCCTTACATGGGAACTAACCATCTGTTGTAGAAATAAAAAAATACTGTCAATTCTGGGAGCAGTATGCCTTTGGGGATACATGTTAGCAGCTATTAACTTGTGTGTGTCCTTAGTTTATTGACAAATTAAAATGCAAGATTTATCATAAAGAAACAGGACATTTTCTTACAATGCAATTCAATAGGGACAGATAATTTTTCTTATATCATTGAATGCATTACCATGTTACCCTGCCACCTTCTTATACTCATATCACATTATTGTTGTTTCAGTGTGTTGTAACTCTACCTATTAAGGAATGCATTACTGAACCTAAGAGTGTAACACACAGAGGAATGCATACTTTGTAACTTTATCTCTTTACAAAATATCTTTATTAACTAAAAAAAAAGCTAAGCTAAACAATCAGTGATTTTACTGATTATGAGATTAGATTTTTTAAATGCTTTATTTCAATGGCAATAGTTCTCTGCATTCAAACCAATTTCTCTTCTCTCCAATAAGACTTAAAGAAGCTACATTTGTACACATGTTTATTTCAGGACATTCTAAAACTCTACTTGAGTATCTCATTTAATTGTTTCCCAATTTTTTTTCACAGGTAAAATATTTGCTTTGTACATTACATTTGAATGTTGTACTCTGCACAAAAAATGTACCTACTAGCCTACATTGTGAGGTGTGTATGTACTATTAATTAACATAATTAGCCAAGTAGCTAGTGTATGATTACCTAATCAAGTAGAAACTGTATGAAGTATCTCTTTTGACATATCTTTTGTTTTTTGTATGTTAAACAAGATTGCTTACTATCAGTTCATCAAAGAGTTAAAGATCAGTTCAACAATGTGTCAATCATCAAAAGAATAATTTTAAATTTCCCAGTCATTTAAAATATATGTAAAACATACTGACATACATATATTATCTATCCAGACACTTATTCTAAATTGCCCTATAACTAAATCATACACATAATATTTAAAAATCAAAACGAATATAAAATTCATAATGTAGAATTCACAGACAATCTACTGCACTACCTACATGGATATTGTGTTTATCAATAAGCCATCCCTTCTCATAAAAGGCCATTAATATTGCCATATTGAGGTTAATGCCACTGAACCATAGAAGATTTCTATAAGATGTTATAAATTTCATAATTAGTAAAATCCCTATCATTTTAGTGATCTTGTGGTCAGTTGTGAAACAGCTTACTTAACTTAAATATCACCTATCTGTTTTTTTTTTTTTTTAATGGGGTAAATTTGATATTGCTACAAAACAAGTCAAAAAGGCAAAACATTTCCTGTAGGCATACTTTACTAGAAGCTTTATAAGTTCTTTGGATTAATGAAAACTAAAATCCCCTTCAAATCTACTATAATTATACCTAGTTTTGACATTTCCTCTTGCAGCACCTGTTCCATAATTTCGTCCTCACAAATATCAATTGGTAGATCTCCATCATTATTGACGGCAGCTACGTTAGCTCCTTCTTTTATTAAATATCTGAAAAATAGGAAATTTCATTAAACAACTATGCACCCTTACAGGTTTCTAGTGTGGGTCATTATAAAACAAAGATCAATGTTAAAAAGATTTCTGAAGAATAATAATAATATCGCAAACCTAGGTCCATGTACATCTTCAATAAAGAGCTGTGCCATGAGCGCATGATAAGCCTGTCACTTTTTCAACGAACAAAGTTCCACAACTCCTCAATGTCATATCAGAAATTTATAAATAACTAAAGGGAGGTTATTCTAATAGATATAAACCAGTCACCAAAGTTTCATCAAAACTACTGAAAGCATTTTTGAGTTATTGTCTGAAAACTAGAAAATCCCCCTTTATTTATGAATAAAATCCCATCACTCGGAAACGTAAAATTTAAATTTATAACAAGAGGCTGTCAGAGTGACAGCTAACAGGATTTTCCTGCATGAAAATGATATTTGCAAATCTGGACCCCCAAACAGGATCAAGTAAAACAAAAGTTTAGATTCAGCATTTCTAAGAACCCAACCCCATATATTCAATTTTTGTTGAAACTAAACAGTTTAATTTTGGACCCCCGATTAAGACCAACTTGAAAACTGGGCTCAAAATCAAAAATCTAAATAATACATGTTTATTAATAAACAATATAAGTTTTAGTTTTAAAGGAGTTTGCTCCATAAAAATATATATATATATATAGCATTCAGAAAATTAGTTTATACAGAATAACAAACAAGTCTACCACAAAATTCTTCAAAACATTTACCAAAAAAAAATTTTTTTCTTCCAAAATATTATTAATCATTAATACTATAATAATTAATATTAATCTATAAAACTTATCTGTAATTAATTTCAAAATATACAATAATGAGCAGTAAATTTCAAACTATATTTATACTGTCCTACAGAGCTTATCATCAACAACACTTAGGAAACACAAAATTTTCAAATAAATCTGTCACTCCAATTATAATTTTGTTAGTTGATAATTACCACATGTTTGTTATCTTGATAAAACAGGGTTCGACACTAACGCTAGTCCGCTAGCCCGAGGCTAGTAAAAATTAGGGAGGGCTAGTAAAGTTTTCATCACAGTAGTCTGACGGGCTAGTCAAAATTTTGTTTATAACTAGGAATTTTACAAAATTTTAATTGTCAACAAATCCCACATTTTTCCTGACCTTTGCTGTCTTTATTGTACAGTTTATTCACATATATTTTGATTGTCAGACATTTTTAACATGAAAGGTGCTTTATGGGGAGGGGAAAGGAACTGAAACAATAAAATAAATAAATAAATAAATAAATAATCTTTATTTCAAGAGGATACTCCCATTAGTTAAAACTAATCTTCCTGAGAGTCCTCAAAAAAATAATAACATAATAAACAATGATGGTACTTAATACATTGAAAACCATGTGTGTTACAAACGCCGTGATGATTCTGATCAGAAACCTGGATCTCAAAAGTGCTTTCAGAATATCAAAATAATAACATGATTGATTAATTGTTGGTTGCCTAACTTCCAGTGGCAAATATTTTATGCATATTCAGGACGAGAACAAATTAACAATTAATACAATAGGTAGGTACTGTAATAGGGGCGTCCGGGATTAAGGTCGGGAAATATAGACAGCCACCGGAAATGAGGGTATATTGGATAGAGACAGAAATTTAGCCTTGCAATAGGTCACCTACGGACCCCACAAAGAGTTGTTGCAAGGGTTCTTTACGTGCAAAGAGCGTGGCACTCTCTTTACACGAGGCATCGGATTTAACGTCCCCATTCTGACCGGACGTGGCTGCAAATTTGTACATCCCGCACAGCCAAACGGACGCCCCACTTTAGCACGGGTTTTACTGCCGGTCGGAGGAAGACCAATGGTGACCATACTTCTATTCCCCAGTCACCCTTGGGGATAAATAATAACATGAATATGAAATTTACATACATTACTACTGATGCCATCACTGTTTGGGAAAATTGTACAACTTATTGGGAGGAATTTTAAGCCATTTTTTTTAGTAATTGGGAATTTTCTTTAGGGGAAAAAGCCGTATTTCGGATGTAATTTGAGGCAAACAATATCACTGACATATAATATATACTAAATTATAGGACTCTGGTAAAAATAGATTTTTAGGAATAAAATTTCGTCCTGCAAAAAAAAAAACAACTGACAAACAACAAGGGAAAAGAAGGAGTCCATGAAGAATTATGACAAAAAACAGCCAGGGCAAACCTTTCCTCTTTTGTTGGTGTATTTGTAAATCCCTTACTTACCCATTTTCATTAAAGACACTAGTAATAATGATAAGTAAAATGAGGAGGACGATGAAGTAATGATCTAAAGGGGTCTTCAAAATAAGTTGAACACATTCTTAATATAGATGACTAAAATAAGAAATTTTTTTTTGGGGGGGGGTATTTTTTATTAGCAAACCAGTAAAATTTCATGAAACAAAACATGTTCAAAACCCTCTGGAAATGCTCCAGAACACAGGATTTTGCTTCATTTGTATCAAAATTTTCTGGTGGGGGCATGCCCCCAGACCCTCCTAGATAGGGTTGTGCACGACCGTCTAAGTGCCAAAGCCACTTGGAAGGATAGTGATTTGATAAGAGGACTGAGTAGAATAATAATTTCACTAGCCATGCAGGCTAGTACATACATTTAGTTAGTGTCAAACCCTGTAAATGGTGGAAATTATTGCATGAATAAAACAGATACAATTATTGATAGACTATCTATCCATATACTTATTAATTACACCATTTCTGTTCAAAGGGAAATAACACAAAATAAATAAATCATATAATAAGTATCACTTTTGCTACTGAAAGGTCTACAACTCATCAACGAGAACAGCTAAAATCATGAAAATTGAACTTGACCATCATTTAGTCACAGGAAACAACAACTCTAAATTGGAAAAGATTTCGTCAAAGCGTTTTCAATTTAATGTTTGGCAGCTGCCAGCCTGCCCAATGTACATCCCCAAATCAATAACTGATTTTTCCTTCGAAAAATCCGGTTAAAAATCGAAAGGGAGCTTACGTCAATAAATATAAACAATTCACCAAAGTTTCGTGAAAATTGGTTAAAGTGTTTTTGAGTTATTGTCCAACATGTTGACGATGGACAAGGGCACACCATAATACATCCCATAAATGGGCGTATAAAAAATGGACACTCTCCGACATTGTAGATTAGACTAAAATTCATGACAAAAATCTCTTTTATTGTCTTGTATTGTTGATCATTTATCTGTTAAAATTTCTGGTTTTAAGAGCGCAATTATTTGTTTACCTTTTACTGTCCAGTTTTTTACCCCAAGATGGTACTCAGAATAGAATCTTGTACGCTTTTTGATTGGATGATACAGGATTGGAATTACTTTAAATCGACAGCTATCCAAATAGGTTTACAAAATCCAGAAAATCAAATTCATATTTAACAAAGTATAGAAAATATATTCAATTTCTGCACATAAATTATTTGACTTTTTCATTAAGCGAGAAAAAAAACCCCATTGTTTTCCAACTGCATTTTAAGTCAACTTTTGCGGTATGATTATATGTATTTTTTGGGCTGTTATGCAAAGCTGACATTTCTAGTTACCCATTTTTTCTAGATTGTAGTCTTAGAGAAATAAAATATAGAACACCACTGGTACCCTATGGAAAAGGCATTACGAATAATTGCACTCTTGTAACCTTCTATTTATCTTCTTTAGTTTTAGCTATAACCAAAAAGACAAAAACAAAATTTGACTTATTTGTAGATCTTCTACTGGTAATCAATTTTGCTACATAAAGTGTCTATCTATCTTTTATATGATATTAGGCAGCTATCAGCATTAAAGAGCAAGAACTCCAATAAAAAGTTTGACTGATGATTGTCTTAATTGTAGATCTTGTATTACTGATCAGTTTTACTATTTAGAATGTCTATCTATTTATTATAGTATTCGAGATAATAGACTAAAATATTAATAATAAGTAAAACTTATCATTAAGAGCAATGACTTCAATAAAAGGTCATCTGACAATTTTGGCCATTCAATTTATTTGTAGATCTTGTCTTGCTGATAACTTTTGCTATTTAAAGTTTCTCTCTTTCTAATGGATTTTTCATAATAAAAGGCAAAAATACAAGAAAATGGTAAAATTTAAGGGCAATAACTCCTTTAAAAAGTCATCTGCCAGTTTTGATGTAAATGAACAGTAGGTAGAATTCAAAATTCTCAACATTTTGCCCCATCAGATTTTCTCTATTTATAGCAATTTTTAGGATATTGAAAAAAACCCACTTTCATTTTACCCCTATGTTCTATTTCAAACCATGTCAGCCATGTTGGTTGGCAGGCCTGGTCATTGATCTCTGTGGAAATGAGAGGTGCAAATGCTCATACAATTGCATACCAATTATCTTTTTTTTCAACTTTTGAGACGAGACAAAAAATATACAAGAGTGCACAAGCTAAAATATTTCGCCCGCTTTACTGACCATTGAATTTATGTAGAAAAGTCTTAAAGATAAAGATTTTACTACAAGTATCACATAAAACTTAACATTTTTAAATATCCATGGCAATGAGGTCAAGGTCAGATAATCCTGTCAGACAGACATGTACACCTTACAATTATTATTCAATATACCAATTATAATTGAACTACTGCTTATAGTATTTGAAAAACAGATCAAAAAACAAAAACTTAACATTTACCAATGAACCATGAAAATGAGGTCAAGGTCGGATTATACCTGCATGACAGACATGTACACCTTATAATAATTCCATACATCAAATATAGTTGACCTACTGCTTATAGTATTTGAAAAACAGACCAAAACACAAAAACTTAACATTGACCAATGAACCATGAAAATGAGGTCAAGGTCAGATGAAACCTGCCAGACTGACAAGTACCTCTTACAATCATTCCATACACCAAATATAGTTGACCTACTACTCAAAGTATCTAAGGAACAGACCTAATCATGTAACTTTAACCTTCATCACTGATCCATGAAATGAGGTCGAGGTCAGATGAACTCTGTCTGACGGACATGTAGACTTTGGAAGGGACCCATATACCAAATATAGTTATCCTATTACTCATAATAAGTGAGAAATTCACATGACAAAAAAAATATATTTTTTTTTCAAGCTGTCGCTGAACCATGAAAAAGAGGTCAAGGACAATGGACATATGACAGATGGAAACTTCCTTCGTAACATAAGGTATCTGCATACAAAGTATGAAGCATCCAGGTCTTCTACCTTCTGAAATATAAAGCTTTATACAAATTGTTTACACCGCCACCGCCGGATAGTAATACCTAAGTCTTGCATCCTGCAACTTTCGTCTCAAGTGAGACAATAAATTTTATGGTTTTCTTAAAAGCTTTAGAAATATAGGTTATCAAAGTGATCAAACTCACTGATGGAAAGATTGGAATAAGTTTGAATAATATCAAATAATACTGAGGTATGGTGTAGAAAAAAAAAACTTGATGTAGCACTATTGCAGACATTTGCATTTACTGCAAACTTCATTATAAGTAAAATAATAATGGCTGCTCCTAGGGGAAGTAACTCTTGTTGACCATGAATAATGAATAGACAGTATCAAGAGTACATCTATTTGACAGAGATTATAAAACCCATCTCAGACTACTATAAAGTAAACTCTTAGAAAATAAACATACACATTTGTAATTAAATTCATACCTTGTTAGAATTTGTAATTGTAAAGAGTAATTAAAAAAGCATTCTGTCAGAGAGTATTGCATGGCAATACATAGTCCCCTATCCATTAAAAATTCATTGTACTGGAATAAAAATGCTAATTTGATCTATAACTTGTCATGGTGTAAACTATATAACAAATATCAAGTCAATATCTTCAAGCATGACGAAAAAAGTGTGGAAAACTGATTATTTAAGTGAATTTTCTAAGTCCAAGGACTATAACTCTGCACAAAATAATCAGACCAGAACAAAATTTGAACTTGATCTGTAACTTGTCATGATAAAAATATATACCAATTATCAAATCAATATCTTCAAGCATGACGAAAGAAAGTGCAGAAAGCTGATTATTTGAGTGAATTTTCTAAGTCCAAGGACCATAACTCTGCACAAAATTATCAGACGGGAACAAAATTCAAACTTGATCTGTAACTTGTCATGATAAACCTATATACCAATTATCAAACCAATAAATGTATTACTATGGACAACTGTATACTGTCTGAAAGAACGTATGAATAAACCACTTCTACTGCATTATATTAAGAAACAGGAAATAGCTATCTATCTTGTGAATCTTACAAAAAAAAGTGCGGAAAACTGATTACAATGTATTTGATTGAATTTTCTAAGTCCAAGGACCATAACTCTGCACAAAATCATCAGACCAGAACAAAATTCGAACATGATCTGTACCTTGTCATGATAAAACAATACACCAAATATCAAATCAATATCTTCAAGCACGAAGAAAAAAAGTGTGGAAAACTGATTTGCCGGACTGACGGATGGACAGACAGACAGACGGACGGAGTGCAAACCTAAAGTCCCCTACTGACGTAAATATCACAACTCTGGTAAAGCTGAAATATAAGAGATCATTCTTGCACCCTATATTTATATAGCAACTGTTCAAACTGTCATATAGAGATCATATTTATACCATACATTAATTTGTATTGCATATGGAAATCATACCAAATCTCCTTATTTTTATATACACATGATCATACTTGTACTGTCTATACAAATATTTATATATTTATATATACATGTATATAGCAACTCAGCTGAAACTGACATACACAACACATGAACAACCCTCCAAAAATTCCAGTCTTCACTCTTGTTAACTTGAATGTACTTTAGTGTCAACATGTTAAACATATCAGACAGATTCTATGATACTTTATGTATTACTATGGACAACTGTATACTGAAAGAACATATGAATAAACCACTTCTACTGCATTATATTTAGCAACAGGAAATACTATCTATCTTGTGAATCTGACTGATAAATTATCTTTTATCTTTATAGTACATGCACTTCTCCAAAGTATATACTACTTAAAATGTACAGTGTATTTCCACATCATAGTATTTCATAATTCATCCATATGATATCATCAAGCAATCTTCTAGAATCAGTGGTATAATAAATAACTTAAAAGTATGTTGGAGTTTCTCTCTGTTCGTATATCCCTTATCTAATAAGTTTGGCTTTTCTTTTGCTTGCATACCACCTTATGTATTGAAAAAATAAAACAAGATTAAACTTGAAGATACAAAGATGTAACTGTGTTTTCATTGATTGCTGTGATTCATCATGGATCTACCAAAACTGCAATATGTTTATACAACTTTGACATGAACGTGAAGTGTTCCATTTGAAAGTTAATCAAAAAGGTGCTTAAAATGCAGCAACTTCAGTGTGTTTGACTTGAACTTTAAAGTTCCCTTATTTCATGTATTTACCCTATCTAACTTTAATCAACAGAAAGAAAAGAAAAGAATTGTGATCGGTAACAAATCAAAAAGGGTAGACAACTTTATATTTCAATCTCAAATTTTACAATGTAAGAATGATATTTGAACACATTTGAATACAATTTCAAGATAAATGTACCTTTAAAATGAATAAAACTAGCCTAGTATTAAGTGTACCTGACCCATATAATGATAATTAAATATTAAATAGGCTGTCCTAATTATGGGACCAGGTTGTACAATACCTGAGGTAGATTATAAACGGACCAGAGTTTTGTTTACCAGTATTTCTCAATGAAATTCCTATGGGGTATATACATTTATTATTTACACAACAATGAATAATATTAGACAACAGTATATAGTTCTGAGGTGAAAAAATATCACTATATCAGGTTGGGAAATTTAAATACCTTTTATTTACAATAGGTTTTCAATTTTGTGAATGAGAAATATTGTATAATAAAGCTGGGATAAGTCAATAAAATCAAGTTTACAAGATATATCTTAGCAAGAGAATCTGTACTTGTCAAATTCAAATAAACTAAATCAGGCTAATATGATAGGTTTGGAATCCGAATATAAGAATAAATGTAATAAGAAACTTTTCCAACTAGATTCTACACCTAGGAATGACACTATTTCCATTGTGAAGTAGAGTAAAGCAACTACATGTATTGCAGTACTATGGCCCATGAAAGATCTATTCCTTAACTTCAATTAGCCTGAGACAGAAGACACTCATTTCTATACATGGACACATAAACTTCAAGGAAGTGACTGTCATAATGGATCACCATCATTTTGTCAACATTATTGTTATTCTGAATTTCTGGTGATTTTTTTTACTAATGGAAAATGTATGAATGAAACAACCAGTTTTTGGGTCTTAATTCAAAGATAAACAAGACCAATACTGGGTCTGGACCTGCCTTGCTGCATGCAATTGATTAATGCAACAAGTATACTGCAGCATAACTGACCATTCCCTTTCATGAAAGACAAAAAAATATGACCAAAATTTTCCTTGTACAATTAGTTGTAAAATTTCAAAATATCAAAAAACAGGAAGTGGCTGCATGGCAGATGTAATAAAATGCTCCGCAGGGCGCAGCTTGATACGACCGCAGAGGTCGAACCATGAACAGTTGGGGTAAGTATGGACACAACATTCAAGCTTGATACAGCTCTAAATTTGGATTGTGATTAAATATTTGACACAGCATAGGTTTCTGACACAGAATGAATGTGGTCTAAGAACTTAAAAATTTAAAATTGGACATTTACTTATTATGGTCCAATATCCAAAATCTAAATAAAAACATGGTGAGATTCAGCAAATCAAAGAACCTCAAGAATTCAATTTTTGTGAAAATCAAACTTAGTTTAATTTTGGACCCTTTGGACCTTTATGTAGACCAATTTGAAAACGGGACAATACTGTGCAAATGAATATTTCTTGCTATTGCGCAATACTGTGCAATTGAAGATTTCTTGCTATTGTGCAATACTGTGCAATTGAAGATTTCTTGCTATTGTGCAATACTGTGCAATTGGATATTTTTCTTGCTATTGCGCAATACTGTGCAAATGAATATTTCTTGCTATTGCGCAATACTGTGCAATTGAAGATTTCTTGCTATTGTGCAATACTGTGCAATTGAAGATTTCTTGCTATTGCGGATACTGTGCAATTGAAAATTTCTTGCTATTGCACAATACTTAATACAATAATTTTCACATCCTGTTTGGTGTGTATCTCCTGCCATATCATTATTATTTGCTTTTAAATATAAATCAGAAATTACCAACTTAAAATGGAAAATTTTAAAGAAAAAAAAAGGAAAAAAGGAAAAAATAAAAATCCCCCAATTTTTGAACCCCTTATGATTCATCACCCCCAAACTCAATCCCAGCCTTCCCTTTGTGGTACGGTACCTTGCAGTACAATTTCAGAGAGATCCATACACTTGAACACAAGTTATTGTCTGGAAACTAGAAAATGCTTGTTTTTTGGCCCCAAATTCCTTAACTTTTAGGACAATTACCCCCAAACTCAAACCCAGCTTACCCTTTGTGATATGGAACCTTGTAGTACAATTTCAGAAAGATCCATACACTTACACACAAGTTATTGTCCTGAAACTAGAAAAATGCTTGTTTTTGTCCCTTTTTGGCCCCTAATTTCTAAAATTTTGAGGCAATTACCCCCATTATCAATTCCAGCCTTCCCTTTGTGGTACGGTACCTTGCAGTACAATTTTAGAGAGATCCATACACTTGAACACAAGTTATTAGATATAAGAAGATGTGGTATGAGTGCCAATGAGACAACTCTCCATCCAAGTCAAAATTTATAAATGTAAACCATTATAGGTCAAAGTACGGTCTTCAACACGGAGCCTAGGCTCACACCGAACAGTAAGCTATAAAGGGCCCCAAAAATTACTGTCTGGAAACTAGAAAAATGCTTATTTTTGGCCCCTTTTTGGTCCCTAATTCCTAAACATTTAGGGCAATTATCCCCAAACTCAAACCCAGCTTCCCTTTAAATTTGTGATATGGAACCTTGTAGTACAATTTCAGAAAGATCAATTCACTTACACACAAGTTATTGTCATGAAACTAGAAAAATGCTTGTTTTTTGCCCCTTTTGTTGCCCCTAATTCCTAAAATTTTGAGGCAATTACCCCCAAAATCAATCCCAGCCTTCCCTTTGTGATAAGGAACCTTGTGGTACAATGTCAGAGAGATCCATACACTAACACACAAGTTATTGTCTGGAAGTTACAAAAATGCTTATTTTTGGCCCCTAATTCCTTAACTGCTGGTACCATAACCCCCAAAATCAATCCCAACCTTCCTTTTGTGGTATTGAACCTTATGGTAAAATTTCATAGAGATCCATTCCCTTAAACTAAAGTTATAGTGCGAAAACCAATGTGTCTTCGGACGACGATGACGACAACCACGACGATGATGACGACACCAACGTCATACCAATATACGACCGCAAAAATTTTGCAGTCGTATAAAAATTTATAACCTTTACAACTTAACATAATTCAGCTGTAGACAATAAATAAAATTATTCCCTTCAATATGAACAAAGAAAAGATTTACACAATTTTCCTTGTACAATGCATAAGTGCTGTAAAATTTCAAACTATTGGGCAAACAGGAAGCGTCTGGATGGTGGATATAAAATTGCTTTTTGCTACAACTCAACATTATCAACCCGAAGAATAAATGTAAACCATTCCCCTTGATTAAAGCCATGTAAAGTTTGATCCAATTTTTTCTTGTTTCAAAAGATTGGCAAACAGGTAGCGGCTGCACAGCAGATGTTAAAATTGCTGACTTGCTTACTCAACATTATCCAGTTGCAGACCAACTATTAAATCATTCCTTTTAATAGAAGCCAAGAAAACTTTTCCCAAAAGTTTTCTTCCCAAGGTATTTCAAGGGCTAAATAATGTTATCTTATCATACACTCCTTTTAATTTTTGTTGTCATTACAAGAGAACTATCACTTCAGTTATATACATGTATCTGTCCTGTAAACAATATCTACCGTTGGAGCCAATATCTACCAAGATATTTACCTGGCTATTTCTGTGAATCCACATGAAGCTGTAGCATGTAAAGGAGTCCACCCTTCATTGTCACATACATCCACATCTGCGGAATGCTGGACCAAAAACTCCACCATGTCTAAGTTGTCGTCTATACATGCCTTAAAAGGAATTAAAGTGTCATTAAAAAATCAGGTTGATGACTATTGGTGTTTTTATTTGACCTACTCCTCTTTGTCACGGAATTCTCCAAAATGTTGACATTTCATTGATGTTCATTAAGTACTTTCTTCTCATATTTTACCTTACATTCTTTCATTTAGTTTCCTTTATAGTAATGATTGATAATGTTTTTTTATGAGGCAGTGGTTCCCAAGGCTTTGAGAAATCAACTGGACATTTGGTCCAGTAAACCATTCTTCTTAACTGGACCAGACTCTTTTCTACAGGACATTTGAACATATGATTTGGACAAAATTAAAATTTTTACTGGTCATTTGGTCCAGTAATGCATATCACTCAACTGGACCAAACCAATTTTACTGGTCTTTGCCCTATGTCCGGTGACCTTGGGAATGACTGTGAGGTAAACAATCCTAGCAAATTATTAGGATTTGGACAACCTGTAGCATGAAAACAATATTATATTTTTGACAAAAATCTAATACATCATGTACACAGACCAGTAAAAAAAATCATTTTGGAAAAGTATAAAAAAAGCTTCTTTTTTTTTTACTTCCATTCAAATTTAAACTTAAATGGTACCTTACCCATTGAAAGACAGGACCCACATAGTAAGACTTAAAGGTTTAAGTAGAGTGTCTTATTTTTCAAAATGCATTGATTGTATAGTAGCCTAATATTCTAGTAGATACTATGAAATAATGGTTTAATAAAAATCATGATCATATGCTATGTTAATATTTAATGCTGATATGGTGTTCTTATAAAGCCATAATAAAAGGATTCCAACCTGAATACTGATGATTATTTACTAAATATGTATTGCACATACAGTCCAACGCAAAAAAAAAGTTTGTCTCTGGACAATTTTGCTACATGTACAGTGTATGTAATGTGTGCAGCCACACTTTAATACTGAACTGACATAAAGAATCATGAAGATTTCAGAACACTAATAAGTACTGTAAAATTTCCATGGTTAAACTGTCTAGCTGTACATAAAGTTGCCTAATTACAATTTAAAGATTCTGCACAAATTCAAACTTTAAATAAAATGCTTCGCTGAGCACAGCAGCCGCAGCTGGATACGACCGCAGCGGTCCAACCCTGAACAGTTTGGGCAAAAATGGACAAAATATTTGCGCTTGATACAGGTCTGAATTTGGATTGTAATTAAATATTTGACACATAATAGGTTTCTGACACAGAATAACTGTAGTCAAAGAACTTAGAATCGGTTAAATGATTTGAATTTATATTCAATGTTTGCTTTTGTGCAATACACCATGCTGTTGCATATTGACCCCCCTCCCTTTATTTTGCAAAAAAAAATATTTGAAGAAATCTGAAATGAGAAAAGAATTGCCTCAAGATATGGTCATAATCTCAATTCAAATTTCCAATGGAGTTCGCAACCATAATTACCAATTTGAATACATCATAAAAGTCTTAAAATAGAAAATGACATACATAATCATAGCTAAAATTAATATTCCTTTAATAGCTACTTCTAAAAATGAATTGACAGCTAATCACCTCAAGACAATGCAACATCTTTATACATAATTTAAAAGCAATGTAAGGGAGGTTATCCAAATTTGTTTTCTAATACTTTAAATGTATTTGGATTACCTCCCTTACACTGCTTTTAAATTGTCCCTTAACCAGGAAACCCTTGTTTTTCCCCCTTTTTTGCCCCTTATTCCTAAACGGTTTGAGCCATAAACCCCAAAGTCAATCCTAACCATCCCTTTGTGGTATGGAAACTTGTGGTATAATTTCATAGAGATTCATACACCGTTCCACAAGTTATTGTCTGGAAACTAGAAAAATGCTTATTTAGGCCCTTTTTTGGCCCCTAATTCCTCAACTGTTGGTACCATAACCCCCAAAATCAATCCCAACCTTCCTCTTGATGTATTGAACCTTATGGTAAAATTTCATAGAGATCCATTCACTTAAACTAAAGTTATTGTGCGAAAACCAATGTGTCTTCGGACGACGACGACGACGACGACGTCATACCAATATACGACTGCAAAAAATATCATATGAAGAACACTATGACTGACTTTAACAATTGTTCACAAGATTTTCTTAAGAATTAAAAAAAACAGTTAACATATATACATATTTCAAAGAAACCCTTAACATGACAAATGATCTATTATATTAAGGGGTTTACATTATTAGACAACAAAACCCTGTAATATAAGAAATAATCAATAAATAAAATATTAAGTGATTACATTGCTGTTTCTCATCTTGATAGTTGCCAACATAGTACCTTTAGCATGTTAAGCAATTCTACTGAACAAAAGACACTGGTAATGATAACAGTTATTCAATTTTTGTAAAATATTATAATCTTTAAAAAATACTATCAATAAAAAGAGACTTACATTTATGTTTTTTTCGTATATGAAATATATCGTTACATTAGATGCAACTCCCTAATAAGATGTCAAATCACTAGGAGTGCTGCAATTATCCAGAATTTTATATACGTGTATATGAAATGACAGGAAACTATTATGTTTTAGTACTTAGCTTTCAAAAAAGATCATGAGTCTTACATGTGACATATCACCCAAATATAAAAATGTTACTGGCAGCTGGTGGTGACCTGCCACAATAAAGATATTTTATGCTCGGATGTAGAAAATAAACAATCAGGTTGGGGGAGGTTTGGTGCCTCTGAACATGTTTTACCCTACCACATTCTTTATGTGCCCATCCCGAGTCAGGAGCCTGTAGTTCAGTGGTTGTCATTGGTTCTAGTCTGTCAAATTTGTTTTTAATAAATTGTTTTGTCATAAATTAGGCCATTAGGTTTCTCAATTGAATTGTTTCATATTTTTCATGTCAGGGCCTTTTATAGCCAATTATATGGTATGGGTTTTACTCATTGTTGAAGGCCAAAGGGTTGCCTATAATTGCTTACATCAACTTTATTTGAACTTTGGTGGATAGTTGTCTCATTGGCAATAATACCACATCTCCATACTATGCCCCCGTCACAAGTATTATCATTGTCTGTCTGTATGTCCATCCGTCCGTACGTCCCAAAATTGGTTTCCATTCTCTAATTTTAGTTTGCTTCAACCAAATGTTATGAAACTTATACACAATGCATATTAACACAAAACACTGATCAAGTTTGAATTTGGTGGTGTCACTTTTACTGTTCTAGAGCTATGCCCCTTTACAAATGAAAAAATTGCTGAATATTTCATTTCTATTCTCTAACTTAAATTTGCCTCAACCAAATGTTATGAAACCTTTACACAATGCTTATTACCACAAAACTCATATCAAGTTCAAATTTGGGTGGAATCACTATTACAGTTCTCTAGTAATGCCCCTTTAAAACGTTATTTGCAAGTGGGGGTATCATTTGTGTCCCATGGACACATTCTCCATTAATTTTTTTAATCAATTAATTAGTAGCAAATTAATTATATATATATTGTTTAATGTCGATCATTTCTGGAAGCTGCTTACAGGCACAAGTCTTTTTATGTTGATAATCTTTAAGATAAAGGTTTTACTACAGGCATGAAATAAACTTTTCACTGTCAAAGATTCATTTAAATGAGGTTAAGGTCAGTTGAACCCTGCCAGACAGGTATGTACTTCTTGCAATCATTCCGTACCTCAAATATTGATCTGTTGGTTATAGTACATGTACATGAGAATAGACCTATCCATGACTAAAGAATGTTAAAAATGAGGTATAGTCAAATGTTACCCAAACAATCATTACATACACCAAATATACATGATATAGTTGACCTATTGCTTATAGTACCTAAGACAACTGATCTGAGAAACGGACCTATACCTACATGTACTGAACCATGAACATTGTCAAGGTCATAGTCAGACAAACCCTGCCAGAAGGATATGCCAATGTACATCCTTTAATCAGTCCATACACCAAATATATTTGATCTATAGTATTGTTTATAGTATCTGAAACAGTTGATCTGAGAAACAGACCTACACCATGAAAATAATTTCAAGGTCATGATCAGACAAACCCTGCCAGATGAACATGCTTATGTACATCCTTTAATCATTCCATACACCAAATACAGTTAATCTTTGCACAGCAACCCTAACTGGGAATACAAAATACACTTGAAAGCATTGTAAGAACTATCAGTAATTTAGGATAGTATTATTTTTCATACTTACATGTAGTACAATTGTACATGTAAATGGAGTCTTTTACTCCTTTACTGGGGAAAAGGAAGTAATTATATATATAAATGGAAAAAAAAATATCTTTGTATGCACACCAGAGTTCAAAATTTTCTTTGGACCCCATAAACTATAGAAACACTTTTAGGTATAATACATTTCAGTACATGTATTCTATTCATGACATAGAACAGTAGTACTACATGTAACTAGTGCAGGATATCAGGTCAAGTACATGTTGTTCATAATGTAATCACATTTATACTGTAAATTAAGTAAATGTGTGTACTGTAAACAAATAAGATGGGTGACACTTTATAACCCAAACTGAAGGATTAATTTTCAATTTACATATTTTGTGCAGTTTGTCCATACAGAAGTTAAAGTTAGCAAAGCAATACTCCTAAAAACAGCAAGATATGTCAGACGAGTCAGAAGTCACATTTAACTAGCAACAAGAACTTGCAATTGGTAATAATGCAAATATATTCAACAGATGTAGAATGCAAAATGGAGTTCACCTCTACAACAAACTTATTCATTGGAATTGCAAGCTTGTAAAATGGCTTTTTTTTTTTTTGTAAACATTCCATTTGGAACAGACCTTTCACTTATGTTTGGTGGTTTTGGTTAATCTTCAAATAAAATAGTAATTTGTTTCAGAGTTTGGAATGAAGGGAAAAGCAATACTGAAAAAAGGTCTGACTTCATGATCAATGATCTTTGACTAAAGTTGAAATCTCAAATATATAATACAAATTGCTTAAATCATTGCACTTTTTTTTTCTACAGCAAAATTCAGGCTAAGGCCCTGGACCCTCAGGTCTCTACAATAACTTTTTTTTCAACTTGCCCAATAGGACAAGTACATACCAAAACTTACTTGTCCGAATGGAATTGTAACTTGTCCAAAAAAAAAAAACCTTTATATTAACCTTTTTTGCATTTTAGGTTGATTCAATGAACAAAATGAATTAAAACAATAGAACATAATTTGATTGATATCTCTTGATATCCTTTTCAAAAATATGAGTCGAGAACAACTGAGTCATTCTAGTCATGTCTAGTCACAGGACTTAAGTTCTAGTTTCATCAATGCCGAAGTCTCATCAGGCACATTAGGCACAGTCTAGTAGGCCTGTCAGTCTACACTCATTTGGTTGTACCCTGGTCTTTAAAGTTGATAAAATATTGATTATTATGATTAATGCCTTACTACAATCAGCTTTGTTTTTAATATATTAAAATGTTTATTCAAACACAATTAATTATTGTTTTGTCTAAATGTGATCAAATATGATTTTATGAATTTTATGGTTATCTTCTTTTCTTGTTTTTGTTTATTATTTATTTCCTACAGAATGATTTTACTTGTCCCATCGACAAGCTTAATATGGGTTTTACTTGTCCGACCTTTTTTTCCTCTGGTACCGGACAATCGGACAAGCGTTATTGTCACGCCCTGACCCTTTGCTCCAGTAACTGGAAGTTTTGTCTCCAATCTGAAACCTGCCAGTTCTCAAATAAGACCAAAAATAGAAAGTCTTTTCACTATTAGCTAGGGTAACTACTAACTACTGTATGATAAGTATCTGTGGTGATGTTTTGCAGCGAGTTTAAAATTAAAAAAATTAAATATAACATGAATTATAACATGACAGAGTCAATACCTTTGCAATGGCTTATATCTGTCCATCAATTGGCCAGGATATTTTAACGAGCTTAATACAAATGTAGTAAACAAGAATGAGTCCATAGTATATGCATGCCCCACTCACACTATCATTTTCTATGTTCAGTAGACCATGAAATTGGGGTCAAAACTCTTAATTTGGCATTAAAATTAGAAAGATCATATCATAGGGAACATGTGCACTAAGTTTCAAGTTGATTGGACTTCAACTTCAGCAAAACCTACCTTGACCAAAAACTTTAACCTGACTTCACCAAAAACTTTAACCTGAAGTGGGACAGACAGACAGACGAACGGACAAACAAACTGACGCACATACCAGAAAACGTAATGCCCCTACTACTATCTTAGGTTGGGCATAAAAATGTGGTCATAAAACTTTGTTTATCCAAATCTGGACAAAGTGCAAACGTATGATTGTTCCTAGTGTATCTTTTTTGCCTTTTAAAGAAATTTGTAAGAAATAGTGTATTCTATGATCTCTTAGCAGTTGGACACACTATTTATCGACACTTAACAAAACATCCTTATATCTATGAAATAGTAGAGCTAGGGTACACCAGATTTAACAAATGTCTCTGTGACCTATTGCTCACTAATTATATCCCCTACTTTAAGTTTTCAGTTATCAGGAAGTTGAAGAAAATTAATTTGAAAACACATTACACAGTAAAGCATGTTCACATGAAAGCTGATAACAAATTTCAGGAAGCTCTTATTTGTACAACTACAAGAAAAATGTGACAAAAATTACATACATGGCATGTATATATGTGTTAGAATAATAACAACAACGTTAATATATATGTATTTGGTAAACAATAAATTGATGAGCAATGAATCTGAAACCCCTTTAACCATGTTACAGGGTAAAATCATGCTGACATGGTCTGATAACAAAATTCAGGAAATTCTTATTTGCAGTTACCTAGAAAAATTATCTCTTTTAAGTCCCTATTAATATTGATTAAAGGATAATATTTGGTTTTAAGCATTTATATAAATTAAGATAAATATTCTTTTGACAAGTTTCAATTAATAAACTTTATTAGCAAATATTATGTTTTTGTTCTAGAATCATTGTAGATAAATCATTATGGGTAGTAAAAAGTACTGAACTGCAGTGACTAACGTACACATGACATACCCCGTTTGGTATATAGATTTTTAAGAAAAGTTGTGGCATTCAACACCTGACCATAAATGAATTTGCTATACTTGTTATGTCCTTTTTGGTTATATAACTCCTCACAATTTTAGGTATTTAAAAAGCCTTTGCTTACAAATGGTTTAAATATTCCTAATGAAGGTCAATCTAGAAAAGTACTCCAGATGCAAATAATTTAAACAGCGTCATTTTCGTTTGATATATTTCTATTGACTTATACTTATTTTGTGGGAGTTCACATTGCATTGAGGATCATGCAATTTGCAAAGTCCAAGATGCCTTGACTGTTTTGCAAGATGAATTCTGTGGTTTTGTACTGTCTTCATGTCATTGTCTCATATCTGTTCCTTTTCCAATGTACAAATGTAGTATAAAAAAGAGGCGAAAGATACCTAGTTGACATTCAAAACTAAAGTCAAAACTAAACTGACAACACAATGGCAAGAAACCCAAGACAACAAAAAGAAAGTCCCACAAATACTAAATAAAAATCTAAAAACTTAACCACACTAACCCCAACAAAAAAATCTTGGGTGATCATATGTGCTCTAGAAAGGTAATCAGTTACTGCCCCACTAGTGACACAGTTTATATAAGTTGACAGAAAATACACAAGAGTGCACACCCTGAAATGTCTCGCTAGCTTATGTTTTAATCATAATTAAATAATAATGATGAGATCAAGGTCAAATGAACCCTACCAGATAGACATGTTCACCGTAAAATCCTTCCATTCACCAAATATAGTTGACCTATTGCTTAATGTACATGATAAACTGTAAAAAAACCATGAAAAATTCACATTGACCAATGAATCATGAAATGAGGTCAAGGTCATATGAAACCTGCCTTCTGCCAAAAAAAATAAATGTCTGTTTAAGGTTACATATTTGGAAAAAAATGGGGAAGGTAGGTCTGTATTTCCATTTTATTTTTGTGACATGATTTTGAGTCATGCGGTCCGTATTGTCCATGGGCCGAATTTACTAGTATTTTTATAGATTGGATTATTTCCCTTGGTTATTGGTTGAAAAAAAAAAAAATGGCGGCAAAGTGCTTATTTCATCACACGAGTCGCCAGTTTCCTTTAAACAGCTGTCATATTCATGATTGTGATCATTGGGATGTATCAGGCAATTGTTTTCTTTTACTGGCAACACTAACTTCGCTTTCGACACGAATTGAGTTTAGTTTTCACTTTACGACAGAAATAAAATGACTTAGGGCCTGCCCTCAAAAGTAAGGTCGGTCGGGTAACCATAAACAGACATATATTTTTTTTGGCCTAATACAATCATTCCATACACCAAATATAGTGACCCTATTGATTACAGTACCTGAGAAATAGACCTAACCACAGAAAACTAAACATTATGAAATAAAGGTCAAAGTCAGATGAAACCAGCCAGCTGGAATCATTCTATACACCAAATATAGTTGACCTATTGGTTAAAGTATCTGAGATAACCTTGATCACTGATCCATGAAATGAGGCTGAGGTCATGTGAACCCTGTCTGACGGACAGGTAGACGTTGCAATGAACCAATATACCAAATATAGTTATCTTATCACTCATAATAAGTGAGAAGTTCACATGACAAAAAAAAAAACAGGGCTCACGCTAGCAGGCGACTGGGGCGAAGAAGTCGCTTTCAAGTCCGTTACTTTGCTTTGCCCGACCGTCAAAAGCGATATCTAGTCGCCTGGGTGTTCACAATAGTCGCTTTCAGTCGCTTCCGTCATCGGCAATTTTCCATTTTCACCAAGTTGTTGAAACAGCAATTTTTCATTTATAAGTAAAAAGTTCAAAGACATAAACAATTTATTTCTTTAGAAAACGTAGGGAAAGCATTGATTTGTAGATTGGTCGTATGTTATTTCAAAGAATCAACTTTTTATGAAGAATTTTCTTTCACTTCCGACACTTGGTTCTCGAGAGCGTACATCAAAAGATCCTGATTTTCTGCAAAATAAATGTGTTACTACATTAGAACGTAATGAAAATTGCCTTCAGTTAATGTTTCATCCATTAATTGCATTAAAAACGTCATATTCCTTTCCAAATCGCTTGTCAAACATCGTTTATTTTTGTAAATTTTCCTTCGTCCGCCATTGAAATATATACGAATCACGAATTGGATACAGACCAACTATGAACCAAATCTGTATTCTTACGATAATAACTACAGATGCACGAACACTACTGCTGACAGAAGAATATCTATCACAAAAGTGAAAAATACGCATTCCACATGCATTAAATTTGTTATTCATTTAGTTAAATGTACATATTTCAATGCAAATGCATTGTTTCAATCTGGGAACAGCATATCAATATATATGTTCCTGTTCCAATTTATTGATTTAAGTTGCTTAAATTTATTAAGTTTATATATCTTTTTAATGAGAAACAATGAATATCATCAACAGAATAGTTTTCCTCATTGGATTTTAATTGATAACTGATAGTTTCTTTTTCTTTTTGATTAAAAAAAATCTTTAAATAGGGCTAGACATTTAGTTAGTAGTTTCTGACAAGTGGAAAAAAATGTAATTGTGTAACTATAAATGAAATTTAAGACATAAACTGATACAACTGTTACTGTAATGGTATTCTCAGGTATGATTTAAACAATACAGAAAAGAATTGAATAAATAGGCTACATATGGCCATATATATTATTGTTAAAACCAAACATTATAGCGCCCTGAACGTGCGAGCTCTTCTCTTTTAAGTCTCACCACTTCTCCCTATCAGTTTCAAAAAGAGAAGTCACTTCTCCCTATGATTCTGAAATAGTGTGAGCCCTGAAAAAACTATTTTTTCAAGCAGTTGTTGAACCATTTAGGGATTAAAATGAGGTCAAGGATAATAGACATATGGCAGATGGAAACTCTGTAACATAAGGTATCTGCATACAAAGTATGAAGCATCCAGGTCTTCTACTTTCTGAAATATAAAGCTTTAAACAAAGAGTTTACGCCTTCACAGCCAGATTGTACCTTAGTCTTGCATTCTGCTAATTACGTAACAGGAGAGATGTCAAAAACTGGCATAAACGTTGAAACATACCTGACACAAATTAAACAGCTATCACATATATATATATTCTTGAAAGAAACATATTTAAGATAACAATGGATGAACATCTTGGTTTGATATAATTACATTATAACATGCCTAGGCCTAGCTCAATTCAATATCTTGATGATGAAAAACCCCAATACATTCATGAGCTTGGTGGTGAAAAACCCAATTTGATATTTGCTTGAGGGGTGAATTGGAATTAATAATGCAATTGAAAAAACTATTTCACTCAATCACATAAATAAACTGTTTACACAAAAATATGTCTCGCCTCATTGTTATATATTTTAATAGTAAAATGCAAATGTTGAAATTAAAAGAGCAATATTTTAACATGTAAGTTACATGTATGCAAAATATTCAAAGTCAATGAAGTTGAACCATGACTGAAGGTACAGGGCCAAACAATCTCCATGGAAATGAGAATTGCCAATGCTAATACAACTACATACCAAATATCATTGACCTACATGTACCACTAGTGGTTCCCCATTGAGTGACCTAATCACCAACTAATACATTGTTGATGCCGCTATAGACGCTTGAAACAGCATACTTACATTATGTCTCGCATTTTTACTACGTTGTGAATTCTCATCTGGAGCTCTGATTTTATACTTTTCTCATAGAGTTATTAACACTTGTATGAAAATTGGTCCACCATCGCTTATTTATTTATTAATTAACATGATTAAAGCCAAACAAGTTCCTGTAAAATTTCACTTCACAATTTAAATCATTTGACTGCATATATTGATCATAATTAAAAGTACTTGTTTCATGAGGCCAGAAAATAAAGAAGTAAGTTCTATGGTCATTCGGAGAAAATTCAGCTAACAGCTAAATATCCAAAAGTGTAAATACGCCTATAAACCAGTCCCCAATCTCATGTTGCTTTTTATGAATGACTTAAATGGATTGACCTGGCCCATTGCTCAGGTCAATCAGTGTAAATGATGTCATTGAACCATTGGTTCTTACTTTTCCTTAATAACATATGCATTGTGACAGAGGAAATTTAAGGGTTAAGTGCATGAATAGACAACTTTTGAAAACATGCACTTTCACGCAAATTTCCTAGTGTATTTCACAATGAGTATAATATAACGTCATAGTAAGAATCAATTGTTTGATAACGTCATTTACGCCAACTCCCTGTGCAACTGGTGAAGCTTATTCACAAAAAAAAAAACTTTCAAAAGTCGTCTACAGTTGTATATTCTTATTTGGTAATCAGATACATCTTTTTTTAACTGATCTAAAATTGGCTATGGGTTCTGTAACTTCGATTTCTGATGCAATAAATCAGTCTTGCTTGTTGGATTAACCATTGATCTCTTTGACTTTTGCAATGATATATATCTATTCACTTTACCCATAAAAGGAGGACCATTTATGAATGACTTTTTTATGACCCTGTTGCACTGCTTAGAAATCTGCCTCAGAAACAACTATGCCTACATATATTAAATGCTATAATCAAGAGGGACATTTTTTATGGAAGTAGGCAGATATTTCTGAGTGTCATTTACCTGGTGTAGGGCTGTAAGACCATCAATATTCGAAGTGTTTATGTCGGCACCCTTTTTCAGAAGTTGCAAAACTTCATCACGGTCACCGCTTGAACAAGCAGCTAGGAACACACATCCATCTTGAAATTTAACTTTTCGAGGTTTCTCCTTTGGTAAATGTGAAGCTTTATTTGTCTCAGACTCTTCCCAACGTTTTAATTGATTAAATCGTCTATTTAGGGCACTGAGAGATTCGTCCGCCATGACAGCTGCAACACAAAATCCAAATCCCGGAAGTTCACGTCATTTCTCGTTTATGAAAAAGGGGGGTGTTCAGTAGCCACAAACATGTCAAGTCTGACAGTGAAGAAACATGCCTTCTGCTCAAGATTTTTCGTTGCTTGTTGTAGATTGCAGTATTCATCTAGTGCAGAGAAAGTACAGGAACAAGGTTGCAGTTCCCTCCCATATAAGACTTTTGTCAGGCAAACCACATTTAGGAAAATGTGAAAACTTCAATGTCAATGACAAATTATGTCATTTCAATTTCTATTTTCTATTAATAATATGAGAAAGGAGCTACCCGATGAGCTTCTGAAGGCTATGGTTTTATTAGTCATCATACCTTTGACAATCAAAAATAAAAATTTACAGGAAATATTTATATGCTCCTTTTTCAAGTTTTTGGTTTAATCACAAAGTTATCCCTACATGCCCTAAGTGATATCTGGGTCTGTTTGCCCTGATTCGGGCTTGCCCTATAACCTGTATGCCATGGGTCTGCAGTGTTGTCCCCAGAAATTTTTGAAGGTTCAAAAATTTGTAGCACATAACATGCATAAACCAAACTATTGTGACGCGATACAATCCGTCAGAAATACAATATATAAATATTTAAAAGCGTTCTGACAGGCTAGGTGTTTGATTATGTACACTATTTATAAATTATCATAAAATAAAATATAATCAATTTACACACAAATTAAAAACATTGATCATGTTGAAAATACATGATAAGTCCATTTATAGAGTTAAAATTCAATTTAAGAGTCTAAATTTAGAAATATCAATAGAATATTCTCCTGTTCCTTTTAGTCCAAATAATTATGACGTCTTGAAAGGCTATTTTATTTTTTTGCTGTGACGCCATCATTATTATTTGGACTGCTGTTCCTTTGACCCTTCCGGTGCTGAACAGCTTTAGATATTTCCATGTCTGGTGCATCTGCTCCGTCTAAAAATATAAAAAAGCAGTTGTAATTTTTGGAATACATCTTTTTAAAACAAAAGAATTAAAATGAACAGCAGTTTGACATTTCAGGATTGTTTCCATGTGTATTTGTCACAATCTTTTTCTTTGGCAGGTAGAAACCCGACAAATTCTTCAAAGCATAAACAGATAAAGTCCAACAAAATTATTATTAATCGAATGCTACTAGTTTATGATGTACTTCCATTTATACATCCTGTTGGGACATAATACACAAGGTCATTTGGTGAGTCTAGAAAGCTTTGATGCCTGCACACATAGTCCTATGAAATATGCCTTCTCATTTCCTATTTCTTATTTAACGTTTTTATGCTGTTTTAGTTTGTTTTTTTTTAAATGCAAGCAGCAGCTTAATCAAAAAACCTAAAAATACTGAATAGCAAAATAAGTGAAAAGAAAATACAAAAAGTAAAAGAAAACGCAAATATTGCCACCAGACAGATTTTTTTACTTACACAAGTAAAAAAGTCATACTTTCTTCTTTTCTTGAATTTCTTAGGACTTCTTTGCTCTAATAGAATTTTTAATTGTCTGTCCTTTGCAGATGACTTTAAATACTTATCATTTAAGTGTAATTTCATGGATAATGAAAATCTCACTTGTCTGTCATCTTCAAAACACTGCTCATTTACAAGCCTCCAAGGGGCAATTTTTGAAGGCCTTGCCCAATTACTTAAGATCTTTGCGCAATTAGTTTCTTTGTTGAATCAATGAGATGAAACATTGAACTCTAATAAAAAATTATGAGCTAAACAGAGAAAAATTGTTTGAGGCATGTTTTTACATCCTAAAACTTAAGAATTTTCATGATTTTAAGGATTGTAAAAAAAAAATACTTATACAAGTAAATTTTTTGAGAAAATTAAGGGGAGATTATTCAAACCTTATAAGAAAATATTAATATAACAAATTTTCTTATATAAGTATATTATTATTTACTTTTTCAAGTAAATAAAAATAACTTGTACAAGAAGTACCCTTGACTGCCAGAGGTCTCATGTTATAGGACTACCTCCACACAGTGTTCATACAGTGCAGACATGTGAAAAGAATTGCCTAGTCACAACTGGAGATTTGAAAATTTTCTGCTGTAGTTTTGGCCTCATAATTGGAGATTTTCTATTGAGATTTTATCAATGTTTCTTGGTAATCATATTGATAGTAAAACAAAATATTTTTTATGCCCCCGCCGTGGCAGTGGGGGCATTAAGTTTTACCCTTGTCCGTCCGTTTGTACGTCCCGTCCCAAAATATGTTTCCGTTCTTTAACTTGAGTTTGCCTCAACCAAATGTTATGAAACTTATACACAATGCTTATTACCACAAAACACAGATCAAGTTTGAACTTTGGTGGCGTCACTTTAACCGTTCTAGAGTTATGCCCTTTATAAATGGAAAAATTGCAAAATTTTTAGTTTCCGTTCTCTAACTTAAGTTTGCCTCAACCAAATGTTATGAAACTTATACACAATGCTTATTGCCACAAAACACAGATCAAATTTGAATTTTGGTGGCGTCACTTTAACCATTCTAGAGTTATGCCCCTTTATAAATGGAAAAATTGCAAAATTTTTAGTTTCCGTTCTCTAACTTAAGTTTGCCTCAACCAAATGTTATGAAACTTATACACAATGCTTATTACCACAAAACACAGATCAAGTTTGAATTTTGAAGGCATCACTCTAACCGTTCTAGAGTTATGCCCCTTTATAAATGGAAAAATTGCAAAATTTCTGTTTTCTTCTAAATATCAAGTTATTTTTAAAATTGGAGTTATCTTCCTTTGTCCATGATTATAGTTGAATCAACTACAATCAATGCTTTATACAATGCAATGTTTAATTTTAACTTCCACTGATAAAACACAGATCAAATTGAAGTTGGGTAGTGTCACTTGAACCATTATTGAGTTATGCCCTTTATAAATCGAAAGATTGCAAAATTTTTAGTTTCCATTCTGTAACTTAAGTTTGCCCCAACCAAACATTATGAAACCTATACACAAAATTCATTACCACAAAACTAAGATCAAGTACAAATTTTTTGTTTCCGTCTTCTAATTTTAGTTTGCCTCAACCAAATGTTATGAAACTTATACACAATGCTTATTACTACATAATACAGATTAAGTACGAAATTTGGTGAGAACACTTTAACCATTCTTGAGTTATGTCGCTTTATAAACATAAAAATTGCTGAATTTTTCGTTTCCGTTCTCTAACTTTAGTTTGTCTCAACCAAATGTTATAAAACTTATACACAACCGTTCTAGAGTTATGCGTTTACAAATAGAAAAATTGCTGAATTTTTAGTTTCTGATCTCTACTTAAGTTAGCCTCAACCAAATGTTATGAGACTTACACACAATGCTCATTACCACAAAACTCAGATCAAGTTCAAATTTGGGAAGCATCACTTTTACCGTTCTTCAGTTATGTCCCTTTATAACTGAATGCTATGCAAGTGGGGGCATCATCTGTGGACACATGTGGACACTATCCACATTTTTAATTTTTTAGATGAGAACATTACTTTTCATGTATTTGCTCAACAAGATAAATGACATGGATTTTTCTAGCATTCCACAGGGTCCGGTATTCGGACCCATTCCCAACGGCAAAAACCCTACATTTTTCCCAATTTTAGGAGCAAAATTCCCAAACGAACACAAAATTTATTTTCATCTTTATTATTCATGACAGAGATGTTTATTTTGTTCAACCGCTAGCTTTATGCCGAAAATCGCTAGCAAGTATTGTGTAAATCCGAGTTAAAACATAATGACTGACAGAACAACATTGACAAACAATGGCTGCCATAAACAGGAAGTGAAGAAAATTACAAAACCAGATCAGATTCGGAAGCGAATAAGGCTACAATTCGGGTTTGCCGATTAAATACAATGAATAAATTAAAAAAAATCCAAGAATGTGACAGCTTTGAAAATCCAACACTAAAATTGAAAAAGAAAAGATATATGAAAAGAAAAAGAAATGGAAATATTTTATACAGAAACTCAAAATTATTTTAGTTCACAAATTTTCATGTCAAAATAAAATAAAATGTGACAATACTTTTCTTTATCACTAAAGACTTGATATTATATGATTTTATAAGGTAAACTACAGATCCAACAGGTAATTTCTTCTAAATTTTGAACAGCCAGTAAAATTCTGGAAGAGCAAGTGGATTTTATAAAATGTTAGCCTGCTTGGCCAGTTAAAATACATCTTATTTCTATCCCTGAATTATTTATTATATTAACCATGTTTATTGTTAATGCCTTTCAGTTTGTAGATAAAAAAAGGGGGGTAAACATTTATCACATGTGTGCTTTAAGAACTTGTTGTTTTGACACTAAATAAACTTGACTGGCTTGTTAAATTTAAAAACAAAAAGGAACAGAAAATTGAATTATTAATAGCATTCATGTAGTTACTTACTATATTTTCACCAAAAAAGAAAATTTTTAATGAACTAAACACACTTAAACTAACATCTGGTATATTGGTTGTTTTTCCCAATTTCATTGAAAATTGCGTTAAAAAATTCCCAGAACTGGCCAGGGTCCTTTTTCCCAAAATACCCAGATAAACCCCTGATTAATGTAGAACTTTTGCATTTGTCATATTTAAAAATATGATTTCATAGCTTTGGACTTCAAAAACAAAAATTGTGTTTTCAAGCATGGTGTTATCTATTCATGATAAATGAGAGGTCATGAGGAGTTGAATTGTGTATTCAATATCTTGTCTGTTTAAAATGAAATTCATTTGTTTTGATCTTTTTATTAGCATGATTAGTCAAAATTACAACTGGTGTACATGTACCAGGTTTATAAAATACCACTGTATTGACAACAACACTTTAGCATGTTTAGTGAACTGCAAGTTTTATTGTGTCGACTAGTTTCGCAGATTAGATCGGCGTCTTCAGGACAAATTATATAGAAATTACAATCCCTGAAGTATAAAAATATGGTATCTAAATTTTAACGTCATAATGTGTTTACTACATTGTCTTTGTTGTTCCTGGTTACCAATGTATGAATGAAATGAAAAAATTACAAATGTATGTACATAAAGGTAGTTAATTAAAAAATATGTGTAACATGAATGTAAGTACAATGTCAGTGTACAGTTTGTATAAAGTTTCTTCCTAATTTGGACAACACTTTTAGGGCACACCCCTACCACTTCGACTGGCTTCCCTTTGGCCAGAGGTACTGCTTCCAGGAATGCCGTAAAGTGGTTTACCGTCATAAAATTTCTAGGCAGTTTGGGGATGGTATCTCTGTTTTACATTTATTTAAATAATTTTGGTGTTGCTGGCACCTAACTAATTTGACATTTAATTTTCTGAAGGCACGGAATGATGGTACATTTATTTCTCGATTTCCTTTGCGGCTCTTCTTTGTACGTGGATTCTGCTGTCTGATCTTCGTTTGTTCTTTTCCTTTTATTTGTTTGTAGATCGGCAGAGGTTGATGGTATCAGTTGATTGCTGGCTTCTTGAAATTCTTCGGTATCGTTCGATTCCATGGTGGCCAAGTGGTCGGCGCTGTGTGGTATAGGCAGATCCGTGGATGCAGGGGTTCAGAAATCGGGATAAAAATAAGAAGCTGCTGAACCAACGTCTTTGTGGTGAAGTGAAGGTAGAGTCACTAAAGAGGATACTCGATGGTATGCAGGGTTGTCAATAAAAATAAATAAATAAAATACCGCTGTATTTACAACAACACTTCAGTGAACTGCAAGTTTTATTGTTTCAACTAGTTTCAGCGATTAGATCGGCGTCTTCAGGACAAATTATATAGAAATTACAATCCCTGAAGTATAAAAAAATGGTATCTAAATTTTAACGTCATAATGTGTTTACTCCATTGTCTTTGTTGTTCCTGGTTACCAATGTATGAATGAATTTGGTTTAATATTGGCCCTGTTATTTAATAAAAAATCCTGGTGGCCATCTTGAACAGTAAATTGGCAACAAAGTAGCAACACTTGGTCAGCACCTCATAAGGAACATTCATGCCATGTTTGGTTTCATTCCATTCAGTCGTTTTCTAAAAGAAGACATTTGTATGTATTTCCCATAAGGTCCTATGTTAAACTAAGTCCAAGGCTGTCGGCCATCTTGGATGATGGGCCAACTGCAAAGTAGCAACACTTGGTCAGCACCTCATAAGGAACATTCATGTCATGTTTGGTTTCATTCCATTCAGTTGTTTTCTAAAAGAAGACATTTGTATGTATTTCCCATAAGGTCCTATGTTAAACTAAGTCCCCCGCTGTCGGCCATCTTGGATGATGGACCAACTGCAAAGTAGCAACACTTGGTCAGCACCTCATAAGGAACATTCATGCCATGTTTGGTTTCATTCCATTCAATGGTTCTTTAAAAGAAGACATTTGTATGTATTTCCCATAAGGTCCTATGTTAAACTAAGTCCCCCGCTGTCGGCCATCTTGGATGATGGACCAACTGCAAAGTAACAACACTTGGTCAGCACCTCATAAGGAACATTCATGCCATGTTTGGTTTCATTCAATTCAGTGGTTCTCTAAAAGAAGACATTTGTATGTATTTCCCATAAGGTCCTATGTTAAACTAAGTCCCCTGCTGGCGGCCATCTCGGATGATGGACCAACTGCAAAGTAACAACACTTGGTCAGCACCTAATAAGGAACATTCATGCCATGTTTGGTTTCATTCCATTCAGTGGTTCTCTAAAAGAAGACATTTGTATGTATTTCCCATAAGGTCCTTTGTTAAACTAAGTCCCCTGTTGGCGGCCATCTTGGATGATGGACCAACTGCAAAGTAACAACACTTGGTCAGCACCCCATAAGGAATATTCTACCATGTTTGGTTTCATTCCATTCAGTGGTTCTCTAAAAGAAGACATTTGTATATATTTCCCATAGGGTCCTGTGTTAAACTAAGTCATCCACTGGCGGCCATCTTGGATGATGGATCGGCTGCAAAGTAACAAGACTTGGTCAGCACCTCATAAGGAACATTCATGCCATGTTTGGTTTCATTCTATGCACTGGTTCTCTAAAGAAGGCATTTGTATGTATTTCCCATAGGGTTCTATGTTAAACTAAGTCCCCTGCTGTTGGCCATCTTGGATGATGGACCAACTGCAAAGTAACAACACTTGGTCAGCACTTCAATAGGAACATTCATGCCATGTTTGGTTTCATTCCATTTAGTGGTTCTCTAAAAGAAGACATTTGTATGTATTTCCCATAGGGTCCTATGTTAAACTAATTCCCGCTGGCGGCCATCTTGGATGATGGACCGACTCAAAGTAACAACACTTGGTCAGCACCTCATAAGGAACATTCGTGCCATGTTTGGTTTCATTCCATTCACTGGTTCTCTAAAGAAGACATTTGTATGTATTTCCCATAGGGTCCTATGTTAAACTAAGTCCATCGCTGGCGGCCATCTTGGATGATGGATCGGCTACAAAGTAACAACACTTGGTCAGCACCTCATAAGGAACATTCATGCCATATTTGGTTTCATTCCTTTCAGTGGTTCTCTAGAAGAAGTTCAAAATGTAAAAAGTTAACAACGACGACGGACGACGACGGACGACGGACAACGGACGCCAAGTGATGAGAAAAGCTCACTTGGCCCTTTGGGCCAGGTGAGCTAAAAATATGTGTAACATGGATGTAAGTACAATGTCAGTACAGTTTGTATAAAGTTTCTCCTAATTTGGACAACACTTTTAGGGCACACCCCTACCACTTTAGATACCATTTTTAGCTCACCTGGCCCGAAGGGCCAAGTGAGCTTTTCTCATCACTTGGCTTCCGTCGTCCGTCGTTGTCGTTAACTTTCATTATGTTCATTAGGTAGTGCTGACCAAGTGTTGTTACTTTGTAGCCGATCCATCATCCAAAATGGCCACCAGCGAGGGACTTAGTTTAACATAGGACCCTATGGGAAAAATACATAGAGAACCACTAAAAATGTCTTCTTTGACCAAGCGTTGTAACTTTGTAGGCGATCAATCATCCAAGAGAACCACTAAATGGAATGAAATAAAACATGTTCCTTATGAGGTGCTGACCAAGATGTTGTAACTTTTGTAGGCCATCCATCATCCAAGATGGCCGCCAGCAGGGACTTTGTTAACATAGGACCCTATGGACAATACATACAAATGTCTTCTTTAGAGAACCACTAAATGGAATGAAACCAAACATGGCATGAATGTTCCTTATGAGGTGCTGACCAAGTGTTGTTACTGAAGCGGATCCATCATCCAAGATGGCCGCCAGAGAGGGACTTAGTTTAACATAGGACCCTATGGAAAATACATACAAATGTCTTCTTTAGAGAACCACTAAATGGAATGAAATAAAACATGGCATGAATGTTCCTTATGAGGTGCTGACCAAGTGTTGTTACTTTGTAGCAAATCCATCATCCAAGATGGCTGCCAACGGGGGACTTAGTTTAACAAAGGACCCTATGGGAAATATATACAAATGTCTTCTTTTAGAAAACCGCTTAATGGATTGAAACCAAACATGGTATGAATGTTTCTTTTGAGGTGCTGACCAAGTGTTGTTACTTTGTAGCTGATTTGTCATTGTCCTTATAAAGTCATATTCTACAATTTCAATGAATTTATTGGTAATTTCTGTAAACTTTACAAAAGTCTTCTGCTTTTGATTAAATTACGGGGCCAATATTAAACCAAATTTGGCCTCAATCATTATTAGGATATCTGTTATGATTTTTGTCTATTTTTACATGATTTCCAAAACCAAAGTAGAATCAGGCGAGCAACACAGGCTCTTGGGAGCCTCTAGTTTTATACTTCAGGGATTGTAATTTCTATATAGTTTGTCCTGAAGACGCCAATCTAATCTTTAGTGACTCTACCTTCACTTCACCACAAAGGCGTTGGTTCAGCAGCTTCTTATTTTTATTCCGATTTCTGAACCCCCGCATCCACGGATCCGCCTATCCCACACAGCTCCGACCACTTGGCCACCATGGAATCGAACGATACCGAAGAATTTCAAGAAGCCAGCAATCAACCGATACCATCAACCTCTGCCGAACTACAAACAAATAAAAGGAAAAGAACAAACGAAGATCAGACAGCAGAATCCACGTACAAAGAAGAGCCGCAAAGGATTCGAGAAATAAATGTACCATCATTCCGTGCCTTCAGAAAATTAAATGTCAAATTAGTTAGGTGCCAGCAACACCAAAATTATTTAAATAAATGTAAAAACAGAGATACCATCCCTTAATTGCCTAGAAATTTTGCGACGGTAAACCACTTTACGGCATTCCCGATGCGATTGGAAGTAGTACCTCTGGCCAAAGGGAAGCTAGTCAAAGTGGTAGGGGTGTGCCCTAAAAGTGTTGTCCAAATTAGGAAGAAACTTTATACAAACTGTACACTGACATTGTACTTACATTCATGTTACACATATTTTTTAATTAACTACCTTTATGTACATACATTTGTAATTTTTTCATTTCATTCATACATTGGCAACCAGGAAGAACAAAGACAATGGAGTAAACACATTATGACGTTAAAATTTAGATACCATTTTTTTATACTTCAGGGATTGTAATTTCTATATAATTTGTCCTGAAGACGCCGATCTAATCGGCGAAACTAGTCGACACAAAAAAAAAAACATTTAAAAATTTTTTCCCGAAAATTCAAAAGAACACAAAAATTTTCTGAATTTCCCAAAAATAAAGAAAAAAAGTATTTGACAATTCGTAGCAACATCGACGTTGAAAAAAATGTTACACTGGAAATTTTTCATTACCATTTTTCAAATTTACATCCTGGTTTAAAAATGAGTAAAGGAATTGTTCGCAAGAAATAAATTCGTTATCTTGGTGTAATCAGGGGTGTACGGAATTTTACACCGTTGTTGAAAATTCATACACCCATTCGGCTTTGCCTCAGGGTGTATAAATTTTCAACAACGGTGTAAAATTCTGTACACCCCTTATTACACCAAGATAACTAATATTACTTTGTTTTATTCAACCAAAATTTGCTGAATGCAGACCTCTTAGTTATTAACTTGCTATCTAGAAAGGTTTTGCATATATAATGTATAGTAGGTCATTCTATTCTGATAGTGGAAATAAATGTTTTATAAATTTCAATTTTAGCATTTAAAGAAGTACCTGTAGAGATATCTAAAATAATTACAACATGCATATTTGGATTTGGAATTAGTTTAACATAGGACCCTATGGGAAATACATACAAATGTCTTCTTTTAGAGAACCACTAAATGGAATGAAACCAAACATGGCATGAATGTTCCTATTGAAGTGCTGACCAAGTGTTGTTACTTTGCAGTTGGTCCATCATCCAAGATGGCCAACAGCAGGGGACTTAGTTTAACATAGAACCCTATGGGAAATACATACAAATGCCTTCTTTTAGAGAACCAGTGCATAGAATGAAACCAAACATGGCATGAATGTTCCTTATGAGGTGCTGACCAAGTCTTGTTACTTTGCAGCCGATCCATCATCCAAGATGGCCGCCAGTGGATGACTTAGTTTAACACAGGACCCTATGGGAAATATATACAAATGTCTTCTTTTAGAGAACCACTGAATGGAATGAAACCAAACATGGTAGAATATTCCTTATGGGGTGCTGACCAAGTGTTGTTACTTTGCAGTTGGTCCATCATCCAAGATGGCCGCCAACAGGGGACTTAGTTTAACAAAGGACCTTATGGGAAATACATACAAATGTCTTCTTTTAGAGAACCACTGAATGGAATGAAACCAAACATGGCATGAATGTTCCTTATTAGGTGCTGACCAAGTGTTGTTACTTTGCAGTTGGTCCATCATCCGAGATGGCCGCCAGCAGGGACTTAGTTTAACATAGGACCTTATGGAAATACATACAAATGTCTTCTTTTAGAGAACCACTGAATGGAATGAAACCAAACATGGCATGAATGTTCCTTATGAGGTGCTGACCAAGTGTTGTTACTTTGCAGTTGGTCCATCATCCAAGATGGCCGACAGCGGGGGACTTAGTTTAACATAGGACCTTATGGGAAATACATACAAATGTCTTCTTTTAAAGAACCACTGAATGGAATGAAACCAAACATGGCATGAATGTTCCTTATGAGGTGCTGACCAAGTGTTGCTACTTTGCAGTTGGTCCATCATCCAAGATGGCCGACAGCGGGGGACTTAGTTTAACATAGGACCTTATGGGAAATACATACAAATGTCTTCTTTTAGAAAACAACTGAATGGAATGAAACCAAACATGACATGAATGTTCCTTATGAGGTGCTGACCAAGTGTTGCTACTTTGCAGTTGGCCCATCATCCAAGATGGCCGACAGCGGGGGACTTAGTTTAACATAGGACCTTATGGGAAATACATACAAATGTCTTCTTTTAGAAAACGACTGAATGGAATGAAACCAAACATGGCATGAATGTTCCTTATGAGGTGCTGACCAAGTGTTGCTACTTTGTTGCCAATTTACTGTTCAAGATGGCCACCAGGATTTTTTATTAAATAACAGGGCCAATATTAAACCAAATTCATTCATACATTGGTAACCAGGAACAACAAAGACAATGGAGTAAACACATTATGACGTTAAAATTTAGATACCATTTTTTTATACTTCAGGGATTGTAATTTCTATATAATTTGTCCTGAAGACGCCGATCTAATCGCCGAAACTAGTTGACACAATAAAACTTGCAGTTCACTAAAGTGTTGTTGTAAATACAGCGGTATTTTATTTATTTATTTTTATTGACAACCCTGCATACCATCGAGTATCCTCTTTAGTGACTCTACCTTCACTTCACCACAAAGACGTTAGTTCAGCAGCTTCTTATTTTTATCCTGATTTCTGAACCCCTGCATCCACGGATCTGCCTATACCACACAGCGCCGACCACTTGGCCACCATGGAATCGAACGATACCGAAGAATTTCAAGAAGCCAGCAATCAACCGATACCATCAACCTCTGCCGATCTACAAACAAATAAAAGGAAAAGAACAAACGAAGATCAGACAGCAGAATCCACGTACAAAGAAGAGCCGCAAAGGAAATCGAGAAATAAATGTACCATCATTCCGTGCCTTCAGAAAATTAAATGTCAAATTAGTTAGGTGCCAGCAACACCAAAATTATTTAAATAAATGTAAAAACAGAGATACCATCCCCAAACTGCCTAGAAATTTTGCGACGGTAAACCACTTTACGGCATTCCTGGAAGTAGTACCTCTGGCCAAAGGGAAGCCAGTCGAAGTGGTAGGGATGTGCCCTAAAAGTGTTGTCCAAATTAGGAAGAAACTTTATACAAACTGTACACTGACATTGTACTTACATTCATGTTACACATATTTTTTAATTAACTACCTTTATGTACATACATTTGTAATTTTTTCATTTCATTCATACATTGGTAACCAGGAACAACAAAGACAATGTAGTAAACACATTATGACGTTAAAATTTAGATACCATATTTTTATACTTCAGGGATTGTAATTTCTATATAATTTGTCCTGAAGACGCCGATCTAATCTCGAAACTAGTCGACACAAAAAAAAAAACATTTAAAAATTTTTTCCCGAAAATTCAAAAGAACACAAAAATTTTCTGAATTTCCCAAAAATAAAGAAAAAAAGTATTTGACAATTCGTAGCAACATCGACGTTGAAAAAATGTTACACTGAAATTTTTCATTACCATTTTCAAATTTACATCCTGGTTTAAAAATGAGTAAAGGAATTGTTCATAAAATAAATTCGTTATCTTGGTGTAATCAGGGTGTAAGAATTTTACACGTTGTTGAAAATTCATACACCCATTCGGCTTTGCCTCAGGGTGTATAAATTTTCAACAACGTGTAAAATTCTGTACACCCCTTATTACACCAAGATAACTAATATTACTTTGTTTTATTCAACCAAAATTTGCTGAATGCAGACCTCTTAGTTATTAACTTGCTATCTAGAAAGGTTTTGCATATATAATGTATAGTAGGTCATTCTATTCTGATAGTGGAAATAAATGTTTTATAAATTTCAATTTTAGCATTTAAAGAAGTACCTGTAGAGATATCTAAAATAATTACAACATGCATATTTGGATTTGTCGTCGTAAAGTTAGAATCATTTAAGGATCATTCTTATATAACTTTGCATGTAATTGGTGGAGGGGTCAAACAAGAAAAGCATGGTCAACCTTCTAAATGAAAATCTTTAAATCTTTACATATATGCTTAATCATTCACTTGTGTAAAACTAGACAGATCCATAGGAAAATGTCATGTGATACAACTTTTTCAATCTCCACATTAATTATCCCAGAAGTCTCATATTAGAGGCAACAGTAGTTAACTGATGTTCAAATATATAATTAATCAATTGAGAACACAGCTTTCTATGCAGTATGGGTTTTGCTCATTGTTAAAGGCTGTACTTTGAATTATAGTTGCTATCTCTTGATGAAAGTTGTCTCATTGGCATGTCTGTTGGCATGTCTGAAATTCTACACGTATATACTAAATGGCAAATTATTTTGAGTGATGTCTGTGCTAGTTGTTTTATTAGCTGAAAGGTTTACGAAATTAGCTATGCTTTTTTGTCATTGAAAGGATTTAAATCAGGCATTTCCAACTTAGGCACGAACCATTTGATTTTCCAGGGGGCCCTGGAATTTTATATCAAGTCAGATTTTTTTTTACCATGCAAACCAATTAAGAATATTTTTTTTTCTGTCAATCCGAAGCAAGACATATTTTTATGTCATACATGTCATACTTGCAGAAGATGAAGCCTGAATACTTTTTTTTATCAAAGTGATCAAAATGATTATTTTTTTCCAAAATCTTCCAGGCCTCCTATTGGTTTTGAAATTATAAGGAATACATTTTATTATATTTATTTTCAGGGCAGAAAGAAAACTTTAGACAGCTGAAGATTGCTGGTGTTCATGAAATTAAAGAGAGAATACAAAGGACCAGATTTCAACGAGTAGTATGTGAATAGTTTCTATATAATATACACATGTATCAGGTTCATGGTCAGGATGTCTCTGTCTTGAGATATTTGTGTTCCTGCGACTCTTTTCGCAAAAACAATTATTTTGAAATGTGTATGACTTGTGAGTAATTTTACTCTTAAAGTTTTTTTGTGAAAAGAGCAACTAACACTCAGACAATGATAACAGACTTCAATCTGGTTTTCAACTTGAATAGTCTTTAATGGTATTATTGTTTTCAGGGAGTCATTTCATCCCCCCTCCTAAGGCCTATTAAAAAGTTAATGTTTATGTCACATATTATACATGTTATATAAAAAGATATGTAAAAGAAGATTAGATACATAAACTGACAAAGTAGAATCTCTGTTTATTGATTAGTCCATAAAGTTAGCATTAATATGTTATAATTAATCCCTGTTACAGTAACAATAATTGCCAGTACTCATTTTAAAGTCTAATTCTACATGGTTCATCAATATACTCTATAAATTTTTAATTCCGTAAATCAAAGGTAAAAAAGGAAAAAGCATGGAAAAGACAAGCACGTGACCAGAAAGAAATCGTACCATGATAATGTCTTTCTAGCACCAAAGAAGAATACAAATTTATAGATAGTTTTTATTCCATCATTAGCATAAGTTTTTTTTCATATAAATAAAAGGAAAGTTTTGGTATATGGAAGCAAACTACTACTGAAATGTAAACCAAAAGACATCATTATTTCATTTTATGTTGATTGATGACAATTAAAAAAAACACTCATTACCAAGTAGTAATTTACTCTTTGTGTTCCTCAGCAATAGTTGTTTATAATTTTGCAGAGACAACCACCTAGACACCTAAAAATGAAAGTTGACCAGGACTGGACCAATGTATGGCCAACAGCTCACTCATTCAAATGGTCTGTTGTTCCATTTCCTGTCAGACAGGGACATGTTAAAGTAAGTATGACAATAGAGTGTTACATAACATACATGTATGCCTTCCTTTATAGATTAGATAAAATCTGTACTATATACACAAGTCATTACTGGGAATTCAATGTAATTCCTAGAAGCTGCTTTGTACATCCTTACCCAGATAATAAAGATTGTCTTTTTACTCATTTCTGTCCCACTTATCTCTCTTTATGGACCCTGCAAAATGCAAAGAAGTGGAACATAGCAATCCTGCATTTAGTTTCAAGGGGTTTTAATTTTTTTTGTCCCCAGTGCAACACGTTGCGGGGAACATAGATAAACCGGGCATCCGTCAGTCCGTCTGGTCTTGTTAGCGCTCTCACGTGTACAGTTCTTGCCTGAATTTTATGAAACTTATATCATAGGTTTATATCAGCAATATCTTGGACGAGTTCGAAAATCAGTGCAGATCAATTATTTTTAAAAGAGTTATGCCCCTTGGAAGCATTAATTATATGAAAAAATGCATCGTTAGTACTCTCATGTATATAATTCTAACCAGATTTTTATGAAACTAATATCATAGGATTATATCAGCAATGTCTTGGACGAGTTTGAAAATCTGTGCCCATCAATTATGTAAAAGAGTGATGTCCCTTGGAAATATTGACTATATGGAAAATTGCAATATAAGTGCTCTCATGTGAACAATTCTAACCAGAATTATCATATCATAGGTTTATATCAGTAATGTTTTTGATGAGTTCCAAAACCAGTGCCGATCAATTATTTTTAAAAGAGTTATGCCCCTTGGAAATATTAATTATATTGAAAAATGCCTTATGAGCGCTCTAATATGTACTATTCTTGCCAAATTTTTATGAATTTTATATTATAGGTTTATATCATCAATGTTTTTGACGAATTCGAAAATCAGTGCCGATCAATTGTTTTTAAAAGAGTTATGCCCCTTGGAAACATAAATTATATGGAAAATTGCATCGTTAGCGCTCTCATGTGTACAATTCTTGTCAGATTTTTATGAAACTTATATCATAGGTTTATATTAGTAATGTCTTGGACAAGTAAAAAAATCAGTGCCGATCAATTATTGTAAAAGAGTTATGTCCCTTGGAAATATTGATTATATGGAAAATTGCATTGTTAGCGCTCTCATGTGTACAATTCTAGCCAGAATTTTATGAAACTTATATCATAGGTTTATATCAGCAATGTCTTTAACACTTTCTTAAATAAGTGCTGATCAAATATTTTTAAAGATTTATGCCCTTGAAAAAATTAATTATAACGGAAATCGCATTGCATTTGCTCTGAAGTCTTCATTTCTCTAAGATATTTATGAATTGTTTTAAAGAACACAAAAAAAGTGGTTTTTATGCCCCAGCCGTAGCGGACGGGGCATTAAGTTTTACCCTTGTCCGTCGGTACGTACATCCCAAAGTTGGTTTCCGTTCTCTAACTTAGATTGCCTCAACCAAATGTTATGAAACTTATACACAATGCTTATTACCACAAAATACAGATCAAGTTTGAATTTTGGTGGCGTCACTTTAACCGTTAAAGAGTTATGCCCCTTTACAAATGGAAAAATTGCTGCATATTTCGTTTCCATTCTCTAACTTAGGTTTGCCTCTACCAAATGCTATGAAACTTATACACAATGCTTACTTATTACCACTAAATACAGATCAAGTTTGAATTTTGGGGGTGTCACTTTAACCGTTCTAGAGTTATGCCCCTTTACAAATGGAAAAATTGCTTAATTTTTCGTTTCCGTTCTCTAACTTAAGTTAGCTTCAACCAAATGTTATGAAACTTATACACAATGCTTATTACTACAAAATACAGATCAAGTTTGTTTTTTTGGGGTGTCACTCTTATTGTTATAGAGTTATGCCCCTTTACAAATGGAAAAATTGCTGAATTTTTCGTTTCCGTTCTCTAACTTAAGTTTGCCTCAATCAAATGTTATGAAACTTATACACAATTATTATTACCACAAAACTCAGATTAAGAACAAATTTGGGTAGCATCACTATTACCGTTTTTCAGTAATGTCCCTTTATAACTTTATATTATAGACAAGCGGGGGCATCATTTGTGTCCATGGCATTTGTGTCCCATGGACACATTCCCCATTTATTTTAGTTATTGCCCTTGTACCTTGGATAGATAAAATATGTGCAACGCGGGGGACATTGGAACTCTGTTCTTTTACTTAGACATCAATAACTTGGACTTTTCTTTTTTTTCTGTATTTTTTTTGATAGACAGACTTTTTTTTCTGTTTACAATTATTTACATACTTTCTGGAGTTAGATTATTAAGACATCAATAATTTTATTAAACTTCCATGAAATGTTATGAAACACAGATGGAAGTTTCTATAAGATCAAGAAATAGCATCTGAAGAAAAAAGTTGATTTTTATGTTTTTTGTTGTTGCTGTTAAATAGACTGTTTTGACAGTTTTCATTACACTTATACACTGACCACAGCAATCATATGCAAGACATAGGGTTCTGTGAAACCCTTAATTTTTTTCTATTCAAATGAGCACTAATGTTTGTGCAACTGTTGGTGATTGGCAGCTATTCATTTTAAGTAAAGTTTAAAAAGAAAAATATTTGCCAAATTTTATAATGTCAACTTCTATAGAAAATTGAGATATTTTGGCTTTGGTCATATTTTGGTTTTTATTAAAGTGTAAAACCTAAATACACAGAAAGAAAAACATTCAATAGGATGTATGCCAAAGTTTAGGTCATCAGCTGATTACACACATATTTAAAAATTTTATGCTTGTGGAATATTGTTTGCAGAAAACCATCATGCATAAACAATTGTAAATCTATCAATATGAGATATTATATAAATGAAAGTGCAGTTATTTTTTCAAATAAAGGAGATAAAACCGATTCATAACTAAATAAGTTATCCTACCTACCTATCCTCTTTTTTGGGCCAAAATATATTGTGACCATTACTTGTGTATTCTTCTGAGACATTCTGTTGTGGAAAGCATCAATTTTTTGTAGATCAGTAACTACTATTCTCATGCATTCAGAACTAACAGAATAACAGATTTAACATTGCTGTTATAGATTCTTAGTTTATTCTTAAGACTGTATTGGCTAGACTTCAATATGAGCTGGAGTCGTGCCTTATGCTTTTTTGGCTTTGATATTCTTTCAAGCTCCATTGTCCTTACTGATTACACTGTCAAGGTAGATGAAATCCTCAGAATTCTCAATTGGTGTATATCAAAGTTTATATATCCTATTTTTAAAAAGATCAGCTAGGTTGGACATTTTCCTTATTCCATTTAAAGATAATTATGATGAAACAAAGCCTAGGGAATATTAACCTGTTCCAACATGATCTAATTTTTCGGTTCCTTTCTGAGTACACTCCAGTTCTAGTTCTAATAGTGTATATCAATAATACAAAGCATCATACAATACTGAGTGACAGTTTTAGTACTGGAAAAGAATTGCAATCAAGGTTTTGTAACTTGTAACAAAAACGCAATATTTGACTAAAAGGCATTGTAATCGATAATTTTAGATTTCATAAGCACATGAAGTGTGCGTAATGGAACCCTTATTTTATGAATAACCGATGACAAGATATGAAAGTGTTTACTCCCCTTGGCCGTCGATAGATGGCAGCACCGTAGCCCTTTAAAAGCTTTGTTGCAAAGATTTGATTTCATTCTCTAACTTGGCAAGCTTAAGCATCACCAGCTGAAGAAGATTTTAATTTCCCAAAACTATATAACCATAGTCGATGTATAATAAAACAAATACTGCAATAAGAAAGTACAAAACTTTATATAACTGATAAATATCCATTTGGACAGGTATAAAACAGTGTACAACAAAATAAATGTAACAGTCAGTGTCTTTTGGCACAACAATCAATGGCAGGAATATTTTTTAGCAACCAGTTCTTGATCTTTATAATGTAATTCACCAATGGAAAGTTCTTATCTGAAAACATAAATTGAATTGTATAAGAATCCAGCTGAAGACAAGCAGTGTAATTTTATACTTTTTGTTTAAGGACCTTTTAGAATCAGTCATGACTGGAAAATATAACCTTTTACAGACCCCTGATACACATAACATGGATAAGCCAGGAGTTTCAGGAGGAGGATGGCTAAAATTAGGGGAATATTGTGCAGGCATATAATAAAGACTCTTGCACTTTGTAATAATCAGGCAAAATTAGCACGGTGACCCATAATTTTTATTATATTTTTGAAAAAAGCAAAGTAAAATCTACATTTTGGCAAAGTATAAGAAAATTCTATCTGAGGAAATATATGATGATGATCCGCCTTAACAGGTGAAAAAATAAAACCATTATCTAGACAGCCAGGATATTTTGGAAATAAAACTTCATACTTTTTCTGCAACATACAGTATTGATAAAAAAAATTGGATGAATCCTAAAAAAAAATTAAAGAAGGGTTAAATGAATTAAACTGCAAAATGAAAAGGCAAAACAAAATTATTTTTTGAGTCATTTTAGTTTGTGTTAATGCATGTTTGTTTAACACTAAAGATATCTTAAGGTGGTACCCAACACCTTGACTAATATTAATTTGGCTCGTTTAATTTTCATAAAATTTTGACAAAATGTTTACTTTGACCCTTTGACAAAAATATAAAAATTTCAAAAAATTTGAACCAACCACTTTATCAGAAAAATTTCATTGGTTATATAGCAGTTTGACAAACACTAATTTTAATCATTGAGAAGCTTAATATTTCCTTAACAAAACAATGTGATTAAAACGTTTAGCTGATTTTTGCAGAGTTATCTCCCTGTAGTGTTAGGTACCACCTTAATGAGTTTATTTTACATCCACATGCATCAGTAGAGTCTAGTAAACATACAAGGAAATGTCAATATTAACATGATAAAGGCAAAGAAATATAAAAACAAGCAGGGCAAATAAATTTCATTTTTAATACACTAGATGATGATGCAATTTTATTTATGTATTATACATACAAAGGTGTAGCTCCACATAAGAGCAACACAGTATAATTCATAAACATTTTAAAATAAACATGAATCTGTGAATCTAAGTTCCTTCAGTAAAATGTGTGAACCTGTATTCAAAGACCACATGTATTTAAGAGACCACCTTTCTCTTCTCCCTTGAGTCACCTCTCAATACAAGTTTCACTATAGATTAAATTATGATTTGATACATAAAAATCAATAAGCTTAAAGATAAAAAAGGAAGTTCATCTTCAGCAACTTGTGAAACTGATTACACTCTCAATAGTATTTACCATTTATACACAAGGAAGTATAAAACTTCCGACATTTTGATTACATAAATGGTGTTTTCCAAGTTTTTACCAATAGGACAGATACCAGTAGGTTGTCAGCTGTGCGAGGGTAGGAATAAGATAGAATGGAAATGTACTGACTGTAACCTGTTGATGTGTGGTCAGTCTAAAGATAAGGTTCATTTAAGGATTGCAAAAGACCATAGAATCGTGAATATCAAGGAGATTAGAGAACATGAAGACTCCTGGGACAGTTTTGTCTTCAGTGACTTGAAATGCCAAGATCATCCTAACCAAACTTGTAGTCTTTACTGTGGAACCTGCCGTAAGGTTATCTGTCTGAAATGTATTGTCAAGGTTCATAATGGACATACCTTTGTGGATGAAGAGGAATTTGAGGATAAAAAGAAGAAAATGCAAGAATTACAGAAGAAAGTTAAGAGGAATTTAAGAAAATTAAGCTCTGAAAAAGAGAAAATTATGGATGCAGAAGAAACTGAAAATTTAAAACACCTTAAGCAGGATATTCTAGACCAGAAGAAAAAAATACACAAGGCAGTCGATCAGTATGCAGATAATCTTGTTCAAGATGTTGATCAACATGGCAAAACATTGAAACAAGAAGAAGGAACCAAGATTGATCAAAAGATTAAAAATGAGCATGTAATGAATGAGGCTTTGGAAAGTATCATAACATCCAGGAATTTTATCAAGTTCTTCAGGGATTTTGATAAACTGAATGATTTGTTAAAAGAAGATATGCCTCAACATGCTATAAAAGTTTCTTCTTATCCAGTTTTTGTTCCTGGTGAATTTACAGTGCTTAATTTTGGAAAACTAGAAGAAAGTAAAGGATTGAGAACACCGTTCCCAAGTTGAATTAAAAGTTATGAATCAATGGACCACACAATTAGAGGATGTTCATTTCATTGGTAGATGTCCTGATGGCACTTTGTGGATAGCTGACAATTCAAAAAAAGTACTACAGCATATTGCACTTGAAAAAGACAATGTTCAGGTTTTATCAAGATTCAGCATTAAGATTTTTGGCTTATCAGTTGACATATCCAGTAACATTCTTGTGTCAACTTTTGGAACTAGACTGAAATTGGTTGATGGAAGAACACAAAAAGTCACTGACTCTGTTTTTGATATTGCACCATGCACACCATCTGATTTTCTTATCACTAAGGATCAGAAAGTCCTAATATCAGCCATAGGGTTAGGAGGAAGACATATTGTCATTGTAATGGATCAAACAGGAAACCGTCTAACTGAATATGAGAAGGACAGTAACAACAAAGCTTTATTTACATCTTCTTGTAAGCTTACAAGCATCACTAATGGAAATATCTGTGTAGTGGATAAATTAGATCGGGATTTTAGGGGGAGAGTGGTTGTGATTGGTCAGGCGGGACCTATTAAAGGAATTTATACTGGTCATCCTGATGTCAATACTGAAGACAAACCATTTACACCTATAGATATACTTGCTACACCATCAGATAACATTTTGGTTGTTGATTGGAAGATTAGTGTAGTTCATATTTTAAACAGTGATGGAGATTTCATTTCATACTACTGTGTTTATGACATTGGAATCCAATATCCTCATTCTCTTGCTCTGTCCACACCAGGAACCCTTTACATAGGATGTGGATGTGGTGAGGAAAGTCCTGAAAATTATAGAGCAAAACTTTACAAGGTTGAATATTCAGGAATCTAGTGGATAGAAGATATCAACACTATTGTGGACATTTAAAAGTTGTATATCTAACTGAACCTTAGAGATAGTTGACATATTTCCCTAGAATCATGATAAAAATAAAGTGGAAGCTGTGTTGATTTTAGAGTGTTAACCTTCATAAAGGATAGACATTAGTTAAATATGTGATGTAGGAAGACTTTTGAGAATTATATAAAGGCTGTGTAAATTGAACAAAAACTTGAACAGAATTTTATTTGTGCACCACTGAATTGTATAAAAAATAAATCCACAAAAAGTAGAGAATTTGATAACACTATATTAACTTAAAGATATATTTATTGCTGTAAAATTTTGCTGTTCTGTTGTGACATATGTCTGTTATTCAATTTGTTAGAAAGGTTATTAAAGACTAAGGATTAAGACTTATTGTTTTCATGTGGCAACTTTTTTCAAATTGTACTTAGTGTTACACAAATGAAGAAATTCTTAGTTTTAGCTGTTACAGAACAATTTGTAAGGTGATTTTTAGTTTACCTCAAAAAGTTAATGATGAAGTATTGAAGTATCCTCTAGTGAACGTCTGTATCAGCAACCAGATATCAGAATCTAATGGGTCAACATATATATAGGTTCATCAATGGTAGAGTGCTCACCTCAAATGTGGGAGGTTGTGGGTTCAATACTGGGCTGGGTCAAACAAAACACTTTCATCAAATTGATATTTGCTTCTTCGTTAATCAAACACAGCATTTAAGAGCAAAGACTGGTTGGCCTGGAGTCAGAATAATGTGTCTGGGGAGTGTGACATGTTTTCCTACAGACTGTTAACTTGTGAAATAGCATGTAAAAAATCAGGCTCAGCGTGTTGATCTAGTACAAAGCAGGGTTAATACTCATATCATATTAACATGTTCTCATCCTGAATGCATTTAACTTGCCACTGGACATTAAACAACCATTCATCATCATTGTTCCTAACCATCATCCTTAAATTTGAACAAAAATCTACTCTTCTAAAACTGCTGGGCAAAATTAACCAATCTTGGCCACAATCATCTGTGAGGTATCTAGTTTAAAAATGTGTTCAATGATCTGACAGGCCCATTTACATAGGTGCCAAGACTAAAAGTAAAATGTTAAAGTTTGTGTTTAAGTCAGATAAAGGGAACCACTTATGATAAGTCAATGGTATTTGTTATACATTTGTATTGGCATTTTATATTTCAACCAAGTTTTTTTGGCCATGCCCCTTTGGTTATGGTTCATTGACCTTGAATGTTTTGCATTGTTTACATAATAATGTATTGACATTGGTTTGAACATTTGCATTTTTAAATCAAAATTACATATAGTCGAGACATATCTCTGTCTACTGTTCATTACCAAATTTTTGTTTTTGCCTATTGTCTTGAAAATTAAAATAGATAGAGAAAAACTTTTAATAGCAAAATTGATCATCAGGGCTGAATCTACAAATTCATAAAGAAAGCAAAAATATTGCCATTTACTGATGATTTTAAGCCAATTTTTGCAAAACTGTAATGAAAGAAAACTGAAAAATTGATGAGCTAGACAAGACCTGCAAAAAAAGTCAACATATATGGAATTGTCAGTTGACTCCTTTTAGGAGTTGTTTCCTTAAATGTCAATTTATACTGTTTTTCATGTTTTGGGCAAAAATATAGAATGCAGAAACTGTAAACAGCAAAAATGATCTGCAAGTCATGATCTAGAAGTCGGTAAACAAAGATGAAAGTATCAGTAAACTTCTAATTCTAATTCTAATCATAAATATGATTTCTACCCATTTTTGTGTTTTGGGCAAAATCTATAGTAGATATAGAGAAACTGTAAACTGAAAAAAAATTTCAACAATATAAGACCAACAAAAATGAGATTTTAGTCATTAATTATATTCTAATCTACAATGTTGGAAAGTGGCCATTGTTGAAGATATACAAAGATTCAGGTGAGCCACACAGGCTCTTTAGAGCCTCTCATTAAATTTATAGGCAAAAACATCAATGAAAAATTAAATCTTTATGACATACATTTTGGGCTTCATTGACTTTGGGGAAGTTTTACATCTGATTTTACATCTGATTTTACATCTCGGAAACCATAAGTAATAGTGTAATTCAAACTACATTTAGTGTAAAAAATTAAAACAGCATGTTATAAATTTCATACGTCCAAAGTTTTCTGGATTTACCTTCATCAGGAACTCTCAAAGCAGAATATTTATTAGCCAAGGATGTATAAGAACAGAAACAGTTTAAGAGCCATATGACCAAAAAGGACCTAAAAATCCACCAAAGGTCAACTTTGCCTAAGGAGTTGAAACCTTAGTTTCTTTATAATTTCGAAATTTATAAACGGACAATTTTAGAAAGGTTTGTTATAAATCATGTCAGTACTGAAGTACTGACTACTGAGCTGATGATACTCTAGGGACTGATAGTCCACCAGCAGAGGTGTAACATGCATTTTAGGAAGTAGATCACTGTGACCTACATTTCAGCCTCTTGACTTTTGTTAGATTTTATGTCCAAGTTCATATCCCTGTCACCATATTTTTATGGATTGAGGAAAGATTGTATTTTCATGGATGTTTGATTTTGTTCTATTGCCAAAGTCTGCATACAAGTCTATAGAAAATTTGTACTTTGTTGAATGTTTAAAGGAGAAGGTCCGGTAAGGGCTAGTTTTGGCCTAAAATTCGAAGTACATCTGATGAAAGATTTTTGACGTTTTCCAAACACTTAAGTGTCTACTTCAGTCAATTCAATTAGCTTATTTAAAAGATTTGAACTGATTTGGTCATTAAAAACGCTCAAATTTAAGCTTAAATATTAAAAATCTATCAAATATGCCATAAAACGTCACTTTTCAGATGGTTTTTGTCTAAAATGTATGTGGCCGCATTTGTGTTCAGTCTCAACCTTTATATATGTTATTTATTATCATCAAATACAACATATATTTAAATATTTAGACTGAACACAAATGTGGCCACTTCCATTTTAGACAAAAACCGTCTTAAAATTAGCACAAATGCAAAAATTGTGAAGATTTCAGTAATTTTGCATGAATTTGTGATGTTAGTACCTGATTCATGTGCATTGTATTGTCAAAAACAGCCCATATTTATGGAACTAAAGTATTCTACTTTCCATAAAATAGCTAAAAGTTTACATTTCAACAAATTAATAAAAGTGCTATACATTGGTGCCAAAAAGGGGTCTTACTGGGCCTACTCCTTTGTGGTTTTCCTTTACCTACGAAATCAGCAAAAATTTATATCCCAATAACAATTATGAGTCCTCAGTATACATTTTGCAGAGTAGATCAGCATTAAGGCATACATAGATGTTTATGACATACATTTCAGGCTTCATTGACTTTAGTGAGGTGTTATGCCCAAGTTTATATCTCAGAAACAAGGACTGTTTGACGCCTGATGGTAAAGGGCATTCCTACCCTCTTTCATAAGTCTTTATTTCTGAAAGATATTTATAAAAAGTTTTGAAGAACCAGAAAAACAAAACAAAAAGAAAGTTTTTGCCCCAGAAAAAATATGTTTTTATGCTACGGCGGGAGGGGGCATTAAGTTTTACCCTTGTCTGTCTGTACGTCCCAAAATTGGTTTCTGTTCTCTAACTTTAGTTTGCCTCAACCAAATGTTATGAAACTTATACACAATGCTTATTACTACAAAACACAGATCAAGTTTGAATTTTGGTGGCGTCACTTTTACTGTTCTAGAGTTATGCCCTTTACAAATGGAAAAATTGCTGAATTTTTCGTTTCCGTTCTCTAACTTTAGTTTGCCTCAACCAAATGTTATGAAACTTATGCACAATGCTACTAACCACAAAACGCAGATCAAGTTTGAATTTTGGTGGCGTCACTTTTGCTGAATTTTTTCCGTTCTCTAAAAAGTAAAATCACAAAAATACCAAACTCCGAGGAAGATTCAAAGCAGAAAGTCCCTAATCAAATGGCAAAATCTAACTTAAGTTTGCCTCAACTAAATGTTATGAAACTTATAAACAATGCTTATTACCAAAAAACTCAGATCAAGTACATATTTGGGTAGCGTCACTTTTATAGTTCTTGAGTTATGTCCCGTTATAAAGTTATATGCAAGCGGGGCATCATCTGTGTCCCATGGACACATTCTCCATTTATTTTTTTATAATTCTTTTTTAATACAATCACTGTTATATACGGAAAGGTAAATTAATGCATGGGTATTTGTTGGTATTAGCATCCATAAACATGCAACATTATCATGCAAGTGGATACCTACTATGAATTGTATTTATTAAATATTTGCAGAATTTAGCTGAGAATGAAGGTATGATACCTGAGAAGTATGGAAACTTGGAGTTGATGAAGATACCTAATTTTCTACACTTAACACCACTTCACATAAAAAAACAGTGTCAAGCTTTGAAAGGTAGGAATATATCGAAGGAATGACTGAAACAGCCAAGTATTATCCAGTTAAAAAATAAAAAAGATCATCATGCAGTGTTCCAGCTTGAATCTCAGGGCAGAAGGGTGCTAGTTGTCTGAAAGGGCACTTTAGCGTTATAACCCAGATTTTAAGGGCACTGTTGGACAGTGTATAAATTACCTTGAATATTGCTATGCTCATCTGGAGAACATTAGTTGTATTTAAACCATATTTAGAAATTAATGTGTTCTTGATGTTGGTTCCAGTAAGAATTGCTTGTTTATCAAATTATTATACCATGAAGTAAAGCATATCATTTTGATGTTAATCTAAACAAACTTTTACATTTGGTAAGGAAAATAATCATCAGAAATTTCAATGTTTTATAACTTATACCAGTCTATAAAAATAAACAAGTAGTTTTGAAAGATGGAGTTATACATGCAAAATTGAATGTTTAATGTAATTAAATTATCTACATTTAAATTACTTGTTCAAACATATAGTATATATGTTATTGAGAGTTATTTTTATCATTTGAATTGTTAAAAAAGTATTTTAAGTGCACACCAAAGTGCTCCTCAGTAAGGAGTTTTATAAATATAACAGGTGAGACAGGAGGTGATCATATTATATTGATGCAATAATATTTTGCAGAAGGTATAAACAGTTACTTTTTTCTCCATCATTGTTAAAAAAAAAGTTGAGTGCTCCTATGTCAGGAGGATTATAAAATACAAGAAGTAAAACAGGAAGTAAATCTTGTTATGTTCAAAGTACAAATTTCTTTGATTCTTCTTTAAATTTCATACTCATGGTTATGAAACAAAACATTGTTTACCAATTAAGTCAAAACTATGTATGCCTTTAAAATTGTTTAAGATTTTATTTTTTATGTTATGCCTACTGAAATAAATTTTTCAGGTGTACATGCTGTACATAAACATTACAAATGGATAACATGTGGACATTTCATTCTGTATTAAATATCTAGTATTTGTTCAATTATCTTAAATCCACTATTTAGCAGTAAACAATCATTAACAAAGGTGATAAAACTGCCAAAGCATTAGGTATTTAACTTAATCCCATTGTCAGTTAATTAGTGTTACACAATGAGGTAACAATTTTACCGGAAACGCCGGTAGGCATGAAATTTGGAAATTTTATTTTTTTGAAAAGGCATAGGGGTGCATTCTTTTACTTTGGAGGGCAGAAGGGCGGGGGTAAGGGCACCAAGGGCGGGCCGCCTTTCTATTTAGGGCAGGCAGGAACACTGAGATGTATTCTATCTACTAATATGTGAGTGTAGATTCTTTTATTTTTGTGTGTACCAATTCCTGGATTGAGGGAAAATAGCATTTTTTGTGGATATTTGATTTCATCCTTTTCCAAAGTCTGTTTTTATTGTAGAATTATGTACACCTTGGCCAGAGGGTCTAGAGGGAAAAGAGATAAACAGGCTTTTCCCTTTAGAGTCTGAAACAAATGACTACTGTTTTGCAAGTAATAACATCAGGGATCCTAGAGCTAGGAATGTCACAGTTAAGGTAATTACATTAGCAATCTTAGAGGTAAAATGTCACTGTCATTATAATACCATCCAAGATCCTATTAATAGGAATGTTACAGTTAAGGTAATTTCACAAGAGATCTTAGAGCTAGAAATATCACTGTTAAGGTTATACCAGTGGATGTAACACCATATATGAGATCCTATACCTAGGTGTGTCACAGTTCAAGATACATTAGATCTTGCTTAGAGCTTCTAATATAAAGCATTGTTTTACAGAAATCTTAAATATAAATAAAACAAAAATCTAGGTTTAAGGTGTTAATTTAGGTGTTGAAGGCCGTACATTGACCTATAATGGTTTACTTTTATAAATTGTTATTTGGATGGAGAGTTGTCTCATTGGCACTCACACCACATCTTCCTATATCTATTAGATATGGTTGCAAGGAGTAACTTCCTTTTTCTAGCAAATAACATTTAAAATAACATAATAATCCAATATATAATATATAATATAACAACAATATTCAAATTTTTCATACAACAAAATGTCCAATACATATTAATGAACTTAAACTGAATATTATAATCAGACATTGATATTTGACAATAAACGGCAAACTGACTGACTGTTGTAGTTGCTGTGAGCACCTTCGATGAACTGATAACTCAATTAATTTCTTTATAAAGTATAACGGAACCCCACCTTTTTAACAGCCAAAGTGTTTCACATGCATATATTGCCCATATATTTATATCCAAATTAAGAACCCTTTATACAACTACTCTTAACCAGTTTTGAACATATAAATAGCAAAATATAGCACAGGGAAGAAAAATCCTAAGTCTTGATGAAAAGAAATATAAAAATTATAAAACATTTATCAAAGATTACAGATTTTCTGCCACGATAGTATTCTTCAGTTGTCTCCCTTTGATGCTAATAACAAAATTTTAGCTGTTGGAGAATTTTAGTTAGTATTGACATCAAATAAATGCACACAAGTTGCAAATAGTTTTATGATTTGAAATCACAAATGTATCCACAACTTTGTCATGTTTACATGTAGGAAAACATATGTTATACATGTGGTAATGTCAAAAATATGCAATTAGGCCATTAGACACATATTATTTGTCTTGTTAGACTTCAGTTTTCACAAAAAATGACATCAATATGATCTAGAATAAACTACTATACACAGCTTGACAATGCTTTTCTCAGAATTCCTAATGAATTAAACTGAGTGAAGCATATTCTAACAGAGTTGAATATCTATCTATTTAGTCAGTCTAATGCATTATTAACATGGTCTATATTGAACAGTGTAATTGTTATGACAAGTTAAAATTTACAATAAATATAAATTTAATGGCACATTTTTGTGTTTTGTTTCAGTTTGATGTAGCACATTTGAAGTTAACCAAAGCAGCCAAAAGGAAATTTCTTCATCTAGTTGGAGATCGTTATGACAATGTCAACAATGAAGTTACTCTTACATCTGATAGGTTGGATAATGTTTTTTTAATACCCATAAGCAACAAGATATACTAGTTTAAGTATGTCTGTCCACCCCTCTTAAATACATTTCTATTGCATTTTTCTTAGCAACTACAAATCAGGGCTTCTTGATATTTGGTATCAATCCTTAGCTTGATAAGATATATTATGTCACATATTTTCAAATTCATTTCTTATCTACTTCCTACTTGACATATACATGTAAGTCCTTCACATTGATGCATGTATAAGAAATTTTCATCAAATTTTACTCAGCAACTTCAAATCAGGGTTTCTTGATATTTGGTACCAAACTATATTGGTAAGCTGTAATGTGTGACACATTTTCAGACCATGACATCTGATTACTGGTTGCTGCTTTCATATAAAATGTATGTCCTTCACATTGATGCATTATTAAGAAATTCTGTTGCATTTTGCTCACCAACTACAAATCAAGGTTTCTTGATAGTTGGATCCAAGCTTCATATTTGTAAGCTTTAATTTTGACACATAATCAGGTCTGTTACTTATTCACTTCATTTATTTGTTCATGTCCTGAACATGCATGAAATATTTTCCACTGGACGTTAAGCAACAATCAATCAATATTTACTTCCTGTTTGTCAGATACTTGTTTGCTCTTTACATAGCTGCATATGTAAGAAATTTTTAATGCATTTTTAAACAACAAGGCATCACAGCTTCTTGATATTTGATACTAAGTTGAATATTATTTACCTAAATCATGTGTTTAGCTACTTTCCGATGTCTACCGCCATACTGTTTGGTGTATATGTTTTTCTTTCCACTCCAAAGTGAGGGTATAAATTAGTGAGCATTAGCTCATGATACTATTAGTTTTTATGCCCCTGCTGTAGCAGAGGGCATTAAGGTTTACCCCTGTCCGTCTGCAAGTACGTCTGCATGTACGTCCCGAAATTGGTTTCCGTTATCTAACTTTAGTTTCCCTTGACCAAATTTTATGAAACTCATACACAAAGCTTCTTACCACAAAACAGAGATCAAGTTCGAATTTGGGTGGCATCATTTTTACCGTTCCTGAGTTATGCCCTTTATAAATGGAAAAATTGCTTAATTTTTATTGTTTCCCGTCTCTAATTTTAGTTTGCCTCAACCAAATGTTATGAAACTTATTAAATAATATGTATTGTTTCTCTCAAATATTAATATAAAAGTTAATTTTGTTGTTCTGAATAAATGGAATTAGTAAAAGAATACATAGTTGTTTCTAAATCTCAAGACCACAGTATTTTCCTGATACCTAGATGAATTTCTATTTCAGATGTCCATTAAAAGCACAGAACTTTGACTATATAACGTATCTAATCACAGTATTATATCATGAATCATTGGTAAGCTGTATAAATTGTATAAAACATACAACACTCAACGGTTATCATACATAGAAATGAGCATAAAAGGCAAAGCCTGTTGTTCCTATATGTCATCATTTGAAGTCAATGTAAGAATATCTTTCTCATTGAGTAAAATCAATAAGTTTAAGACATCCACTGTCAGATAATATGTCACCAAAGAGCTTTGTGTGCAACAGGACCATCCAATACTGTACATTCATTATTTTTCATGGGATACCAATGTTCATTGATTTTGTGGGAATAGGTGGACCACAAATTTAAATGTTCAATAAAGTACAAATTTTTGATAGGCTTGTAAACATCCTTTAGAAAAACCATGAAATCAAATATCCATGAAAAAACATTTTTTTCTCAATCCATGAAAATTGGATCCCACAAAAAAAGTAATTGGTAGAAAAAATGACAAGGTTATCTTTTGACCCTCTGAAATGGGAAATCAAAAGTTTTATAAATACATCAAATATAACCTTCATTCAGAATACAGAAATATCCTCAAAATACTGACAAAAATACTGAAGTCTACGAATTACATATTCTATTCTGTTGTATATTCAAATTTCACCAGTGTAACCTGATGTAATTAATTTATGAATGTAAATTTAAAAAAAACAATAAGATTATTTTCTGACAACTAATGTTTGAGATCTTAATAATTCAAATCTTTAAAAACATGTAATTTTAAGGTTAAAGAACCATGGGAAGATGAGATCACTTTAGAGGATATGTCTAGAATTCCATGGAAATACTCTTCATCCAGGAAGAACCTTGTGAAGATGTTAGCAGCTACAAATAACATAAATATAAAGGTATACCATAGCTTTAACAGCTTTTAAAATAAGCATTCATGTAACAAAATAAAGTTCTTATTAGAGGTCACCACATTGTGTGTCTCTCACATTCAATACAATGATTTACCTACTTTAATTATAGATTTAAAGAGTATTGATGCTAAAAAACTTTGAAAGAATGTTATGTTTTCTATGTATTGTGTGCAATTTTGTCCCATGTACATTTACTCCATATCCTTTCATTTTCTATTTACTGTTCCCAAGGGGAGGAAGTAAACAAAAATAGTATTTTTTATACTGATAGCTTAGGAAATATAGAGTAATTGATATGTGCAGGTAGGGTCTTGCTACAGACTGCTTTGTGATTAAATTTAGACTGAACTTATCAGTCTAATACATAGAAGGCATATTCATATCACATCAGATATTGTCATCCTGAATAAAGAAATTGCCACTGGATATTAAACATGCATTAATCTTCTTCAGGTACTTCATTTTTTCTCCACAGACATTGTCACCAGCCTAAATGGGAGGGATGAATAGTTATATTTGTATAACATTCTTATATAAAGCTTGGCGTCACTATTGAATTTGCAATATCTCTTGTATTTTTTCAAATGCTGGAGGTCAAAATTGACATTTCTGCAAGAGTTGCTTGTCATGATATTATATCAAATCTTTAAAAAAGAAAGTTTATTTTATTTGTACATTTTTTAATAATGAAACTTTGTTTTTTAGAACGTTTTTGCTTCATCAGTTCAAAATGGCTGCCAAGCAGTCATGTCTTATAGGTCTAAAATTAAATTGAAATAATTCATTCATGTCATGCTCTATGTAACTTTAAAATGGGTAGGCATTATATTTGTTAAAATTTTACATTTCACTAATGTTGGGTATAAATCAGGTATCACAGATCGAATTTATTCGTTCATAGTGTGTTAATTTACGTTTTTTGATTGAGTTAAGCCTTCCAATTGTTTTTTATCGTGTGTTTTTCTATGTTGTGATGTTATACTATTGTTTCAGAAAAAGGGAGAAGGTTTGGTACCATTAAAACGTTTAATCCCGCTGCAAATGTTTGCACCTGTCCTAAGTCAGGAATCTGATGTACAGTAGTTGTCGTTTGTTTATGTAATTTATACGTGTTTCGTTTCTCATTTTTATATAGACTAGACCGTTGGTTTTACCGTTTGAATGGTTTTACACTAGTAATTTTGGGGCCCTTTATAGCTTGTTGTTCGTGTGAGCCAAGGCTCCGTGTTGAAGGCCGTATATTGACCTATAATGGTTAACTTTTATAAATTGTTATTTGGATGGAGAGTTGTCTCATTGGTACTCACACCACATCTTCCTATATCTGTATAAAGATATTAACAAATACAATTGCTATCCATGTTGAAATGAGCATATAATATGACATGAAATAATTATTTCTTAATTAATGCAAGTAAAAAAAAACAATCACAGAATTGTCCACTGCAGTGTTTTGTTGACAATGATATACTCAAATTTTGTCATTTTCATTGCATTTTGTTTTGTCCTTTTTAAATAGTTTTTCTGTCCATTGTCACCTATGAGAAGGGGGAAAACAAACATAATAATAAGAAAGTGAAAATATACTGACCAGTTTTCTCTCATTGACATTTCTGATAAAAAAGGGAAATAATTTTGTTTTATTTATTCCTTTTTTCTATTATAGGATGAGAATTTATTTTGTCATTGTGTTGTATTGAATAAAATTTAATTTCTCCATTAATTGCATTGCTGGATTTTTATTCTTCTTTCTTTCCTTTATAGGATGAGAATTTAACAGAGGAAGATCAAGAGAAGTTAAAGCAGTTAGACAGTGAAATTGATGAAAAATACAAAACATACAAATCTACTGTCTTAAACCTTGTGAATGCTGGAGAAACAGAGAAAAACATTGAAAATTATAAAAACTCTGTTTTAGAATTGATGAATTTACCAAAATTTGAAGTCCATTAAAATTTTAAATATCAATATTCAGTAGTTGTTTATGTTGACAATAAAGTATATGCAATAAAGCCTGCTTAAAAAATGTGAAAGATACAATTATACTTTACTCACTGTCCAAATCACGAAGGAAAAAATTATAAAAGAGAGGTGAAAGATACCAAAGGGACATTCAAACTCATAAGTTGAAAATAAACTGACAATGCCATGGCTTAAAAAGAAAAAGACCAACAGACAAACAGACAAACAGACAAACAAAAGTACACAAAACACAACATAGAAAACTAAAGACTGAGCAACAAGAACCCCACCAAAAACTGGTGGTGATCTCAGGTGCTCCGGAAGGGTAAGCAGATCCTGCTCTACATGTGGCATCTGTCATGTTGCTCATGTTAGTACAAACCCAGTAATAAGTCTTAATTCGGTAGGTCACATTAGTGGAAAAGGGGATGGGATTGTAGTTATGACATTTGGAACATATCCGCTATGTGTGTAATCATGGTCTTGTCTAGTCTTTGACCAATTCAATAAAAGAAGGATACCCTTATCACTAACAAGACCATTCTTCCTGATCAATTGTCCACAGGAATGAAAAGACACAGAGCTTCTGCTGACCAGATTCCATGCCAAGCATACCGACATATGCCACCGTTAGAAAAAACATTTATAAACAAGCATCTACATAATCATAAATATTCAACAACTTAACAATATCAATTAAAGTGTCGGTAACAATGGCAATTTTGACACAGCCACATACTTATTTTTATGGCTCAATCCCCTAAAAAAAAGGTTGGTTTGATCCCTACCCTGTTCAATCCCCAAAACTTGAAAATTGGTATTTGCTGCTTCTCCGCTAAGCATTTAATAGTACATTTACATGTGTATATATGCACATGACCAGTAATAAAAACATGTGTATATGCACATGAAAAATAACAAAAGCATCAACACATGACAAATTATAACAAAATTTATACATACACAAAACCAAAATATAGATGAAACATAAAGTCGGATATGCAGTAATGTAGTGAAAATAATATAAAAACAATAAACAATCGCAACATATCCTTAAAGTCACAACTTTTTCTTTATACTGGTTTCACTGTTCAATAACACTTATTTATGGCTGTGTATATAGCTTTACTTTACGTCAATAAACAATTAAAAAAAATGAAAGTAACGTTACTTCAGATGTAAAATTAACAAGAATGTGTCCATAGTACACAGATGCCCCACTCGCACTATCATTTTCTATGTTCGGTGGACCTTGAAATTGGGGTCAAACTCTAATTTGGCATTAAAATTAGAAAGATCATATCATAGGGAACTTGTGTACTAAGTTTCAAGTTGATTGGATTTCAACTTCATCAAAAACTACCTTGACTAAAAACTTTAACCTGAAGCGGGACAGACAAATGAATTGACAAACAAACAGAAGCACAGACCAAAAAACATAATGCTCCTAGGTGGAGCATAACAAAGCAAGGTAAATTGAAATAAAAGAAACAATTTTCTTGAAATACAATAATTTAGACAGAAAAACTGCTTTAATGTAAAGTTACATCTCAATTCATCACAAAGATCATACGGACTTAAAATTCATTACATAGCCCTCCAGCCTGTTTCCCATTTTTAGAGATATAAAGGACGTTGTTATAGTTAAGGTAGTAATGGGAGATGTAATAATTTTACCATATAGAAAATTTATTTTTAGGTTTATGCCATAATCAATTTTAGTAAATATTTTGAATGAAAATGCTTTCCTTTATTTTCATCCTTCAATTTTTGTTTTTGTTTTGTTTCCCTGTTTGATAAAGGAGGAATAAGGTAAAAAGTAGATAGCAATTTCCAGCACATGTTTCCATGTGTGGGCTTCAGCTAATTGTTCTGGTCGATGGTTACCGTCTTGGTGATTACCTGGTAGCATGTTCGCCTCGAGTGTGGTTGGTCCTGGGTTCAAACCCAGTTGGGGTCAAAGCAAAGACTTTGAAATTGGTATTTGCTGCTTCTCTGCTTAGCATGCAGAATTAAGGAGTAAGAAGAAAAACTGCTTGGCTGTAGTCAGAATAATAGGTCTGGGTAAGTTGACACGCTTCCTGTGGATTGTCAACTATCACGTTAAAAATCTGGCTCAGCGTGTCAATCTACAACAAAGCTGGGTTTTTACTTTTACTTTTACAGTATAAATGAATATACCATTTAGATCTAGGGTTTGAATTCGAACCAAAACTTAATTTATATGCATTCATAAGAATGATTTTTTAACAGGCTAACAAGTGCAATGAAATTATATCAAACTTTCAATTGATTCAAAGGATATCTTGCTAGACAAGCAAGTTTTGTCACGCTTGTAGCTTTCCTGGTTATTATCAGGAGACCGGTGTTACGTTTTCATACACTTGACACATACTATCACACTGTAATAGAGGAATTTTTAAGATTTTTTTTGCTAACGAAAAGATTGTTTTTCATCTTTCTTATTGAGTCCATCTAGATCCAGAGTATCTAACTGATGCATAGAAAAATTTCCTCTTTTTGCTTGCACTTTCTTAACTGATAATACCAGCACATGTCAGATACTACCCTTTGTATCACATAGATACAAGAAGATGTGGTATGCGTGCCAATGAGACAACTCTCCATCCAAGTCAAAATTTATAAAAGTAAACCATTATAGGTTTTACTTTGACATTAGTAAATATAAATAGTAGGGGATGTTGGATATATTTCGTTGACAAGGACACCCCACAACACCAAATAAAATATTAAAGAGGTTAACAAATGATGAGTGGGCTTGCTATGTCTCAGGTTGTTGACAAACATGTTTAAAGAGAATATCGAATTATTAAAGCTAAATGCGTTTGTATTTTTGTTTTTTGTTTTGCCACGATATCATATTAAATACATTTGCTATATATTCAAGATAAGGGAATGACCATTTAACTTCAAGGGGGAGGTTATAGTTTTTGTGGTCAAGCAGATGACAACAACAAAAAAATATTCGAAACCCAGATTTTCCACATACCTTATAGTGTTAAATTTTGAAAAAATAATTTGATTGATAGCGTCGAAAAACTAAAAAAAAAAAGTTCGCGCTTTGTACCAAAACATTTTTTCTGACTCAGACAAAACACCATCCTCCCTTTGAAGTTAAATGGTATCCCTAAGTGATAAGGATGGATACCTGGTATCTGAGTAGGTAATCCTTATATCAAGCAGATTGCAATGAGATTCTGTCAACTATTTATATTTGTTATCCAGGTTTGTAATGAACTTTATTTCATGTAATTAAAAGTATTAATATCATTTTAACAAATGTTTAATTTTTAAAAAGCCATTCAGCTTTAGTTACCCGGTAATCATTATAATTTACTCATATATTTGTATATTTGATTTAATTTATTTCACAGCGTTTCATTTTATTTGGGAAAATAAAAATAAGATGCGTACAAAGAAAGTTCGCATTATGATGATTTAAAAAAAAGTCACATCTGAAGATACCAGCTCATCATTTGATTTACAAGATACACGAATCTTAAAATTCTGAAGTGTATAGCTGTCTATTACTACTGAAAAATTAGTATGTACAGCCAAAGATATAATAGACTTAATATAGGTCAACGAACGACCTTCAACAATGAGAAAACCACATACTAAGGTAGTAATGGGAGATGTAATAATTTTACCATATAGAAAATTTATTTTTAGGTTTATGCCATAATCAATTTTAGTAAATATTTTGAATGAAAATGCTTTCCTTTATTTTCATCTTTCTATTTTTGTTTTTGTTTTGTTTCCCTGTTTGATAAAGGAGGAATAAGGTAAAAGTAGATAGCAATTTCAGCACATGTTTCCATGTGTGGGCTTCAGCTAATTGTTCTGGTCGATGGTTACTGTCTTGGTGGTTACGTGATAGCATGTTCGCCTTGAGTGTGGTTGGTCCTGGGTTCAAACCCAGTCCGGGTCAAAGCAAAGACCTTGAAATTGGTATTTGCTGTTTCTCTGCTTAGCATGCAGAATTAAGGAGTAAGAAGAAAGACTGCTTGGCTCTAGTAAGAATAATAGGTCTGGGTAGGTTGACATGTTTTTCTGTGGACTGTTATCTCGTCAACTATCACGTTAAAAATCTGGCTCAGCGTGTCAGTCTACAAAAAAAGCTGGGTTTTTACTCTTACTTTTACAATATAAATGAATATACCATTTAGGGTTTGAATTCGAACCAAAACTTAATTTATATGCATTCATAAGAATGATTTTTTAACAGGCTAACAAGTGCAATGAAATTATATCAAACTTTCTATTGATTCAAGGGATATCTTGCTAGACAAGCAAGTTTTGTCACGCTTGTAGCTTTCCTGGTTATTATCAGGAGACCGGTGTTACATTTCTATACACTTGACACATACTATCACACTGTAAGAGAGGAATTTTAAGATTTTTTTTTGCTAACGAAAATATTGTTTTTCATCTTTCTTATTGAGTCCATCTAGATCCAGAGTATCTAACTGATGCATAGAAAAAATTTCCTCTTTTTGCTTGCACTTTCTTAACTGATAATACCAGCACATGTCAGATACTACCCTTTGTATCACATAGATACAAGAAGATGTGGTATGCGTGCCAATGAGACAACTCTCCATCCAAGTCAAAATTTATAAAAGTAAACCATTATAGGTTTTACTTTGACATTAGTAAATATAAATAGTAGGGATGTTGGATATATTTCGTTGACAAGGACACCCCACAACACCAAATAAAATATTAAAGAGGTTAACAAATGATGAGTGGGCTTGCTATGTCTCAGGTTGTTGACAAACATGTTTAAAGAGAATATCGAATTATTAAAGCTAAATGCGTTTGTATTTTTGTTTTTTGTTTTGCCACGATATCATATTAAATACATTTGCTATATATTCAAGATAAGGGAATGACCATTTAACTTCAAGGGGGAGGTTATAGTTTTTGTGGTCAAGCAGATGACAACAACAAAAAAATATTCGAAACCCAGATTTTCCACATACCTTATAGTGTTAAATTTTGAAAAATAATTTGATTGATAGCGTCGAAAACTAAAAAAAGTTCGCGCTTTGTACCAAAACATTTTTCTGACTCAGACAAAACACCATCCTCCCTTTGAAGTTAAATGGTATCCCTAAGTGATAAGGATGGATACCTGGTATCTGAGTAGGTAATCCTTATATCAAGCAGATTGCAATGAGATTCTGTCAACTATTTATATTTGTTATCCAGGTTTGTAATGAACTTTATTTCATGTAATTAAAAGTATTAATATCATTTTAACAAATGTTTAATTTTTAAAAGCCATTCAGCTTTAGTTACCCGGTAATCATTATAATTTACTCATATATTTGTATATTTGATTTAATTTATTTCACAGCGTTTCATTTATTTGGGAAAATAAAATAAGATGCGTACAAAGAAAGTTCGCATTATGATGATTTAAAAAAGTCACATCTGAAGATAACAGCTCATCATTTGATTTACAAGATACACGAATCTTAAAATTCTGAAGTGTATAGCTGTCTACTACTACTAAAAAATTAGTATGTACAACCAAAGATACAATAAACTAAATATAGGTCAACGAACGACCTTCAACAATGAGAAAACCACATACCTTGTAGTCAGCTATAAAAGACCCCAACATGAAAAAATTGAATCAATAAAAACGAGAAAACTAACGACCTAATATATACAATACAATGTACGAAAAAATCAAATATGACGGACATGAACCAACGACAACCACTGAACTACAGGCTCTTGACTAAAGACAGGCACATAAAGAATGTAGCGAGTTTAAACATGTTTGTAAGCACTCAACCTTCCCCTTAATTTTGGACAGTGGTGTTACAGCACAACATAAGAACAATCTGTAAGAACAGTAGTTAAAGGCTTAACTCAATAGATCGATACGAAGCACAAAGAAACCAACTAACATAAAAACAATAGACACAAAGCACCGATAGAAGAGTACTCGCAGTTACTGAAAGCTAGTCCAAAGCCCATTACAACTAATAAATAAAACATGTTTTCCCAGACTAAAATAAAATATTTTGGTTTTACCATTACAAACGATCTAACATGAAACTCGCATATAAACAACATCGCAAATAAAGCAAATGCATTACTAATTTTCATTCAAAGAAATGTAAAAAAAACCAACAGCAAAAAAAAAAAAAAAAAAAAAAACCTAAAGAACTTGCCTACTCAACATGTGTAAGCCCATATTGAATAGTAGAATATTGTAGTGTTGTCTCGTATCCCTGGCAGAAACAACAAATACATAAAACCGAAATGATCTAGAGAAGAGCTGCCAGGTATACATTAAAACAATACATCTACCGACGTAGTGTAACAGAAATGCTTAAACATCTAAGCTGGCCAACACTGCAACAAAGAAGAAATCTTACATCAGTCACCATGCTCTACAAAAATTACACATTAATTAGTTTCCATCTCAAACAAGCAATACTTTGTACCACGAAAAGGAAAATAATGTGTACAGCCATTCGCTCCAACAAATTTATATTCATTTTTTCCCAGAAAAATGAGTTTGTTGAATTCCTTACCAAACCAGGTAGCCAGTAGCCCATGTCACGAAATATAAGTTCCTTCATAATACAAGTTCCAAGTAGAAGAGATATTCTGTTGTCTTATTTCCAATGGAAATGCCAAAAAAATTTAAATCTGGTTCAAAATCCAAAATATATTGCTAAAATAAATATATAAATGTTTTTTTTGTCTGTTTACAGACATATAAATTAGAAAAATGTTGTTGAAATTTATTGTGTTCAGATTTTTTATTTTCTTTAGGATTTGCTTTCTTGTAATCTTCAACATATTTAAGTTAAGAAGTGTTATATAGATGTAGGAGAAGTATGAAGCATTACATTGTTGGATTGAGACGTACGTATAGTGTGTGTGTTAAGTAGGTATGTGTATTTTTTTAACAGGAAATACATCCTGTTTGAATGGTTTTACACTAGTTTGTTTTATCGTCCTAGAAATGGAAAGCAAAAACAATGTTCAAATGCTACTACTGTGAAGAGGAGTATGATCAAGCGTATGTTATACTTGGTCACACAGCAAAAATAGCTTCCTTTCCAGCAGTTCGTAGTGCATACAAAAATGGAAAATACGGATTTCTATCTAGACATTGCAATTAACAATGCAAAAGACATGAATTAAATACATGAGGTGTACGCTATTGTATACACGTTTTTCTTATTATTATTTCAAAAGGATCATAATAAAGCTTGTATATTTTCTATTTAATTGTTTATTATATATTTCATTCCATTCAAAAATTGGTGTCAATGGGAAACAGTACAGGGGCGGATTACGTTTGTACTGTGTTAGGGGGCTGTCCCCATGCTACTCTAAGTATAATATTTGTGGTATATTGCATTTTACTGATTTATTACCGGTCCCTTAGTTTTGTTATCTCTATATTTAAAACTCCAGGTTTCGTCACTGTAATATATATATATATATCATAAAAATAATTTATACTGTGAAAAAACGAAATCTAGCATGAAATGATATTGAAAAGATTATGAGTCCCCTGTTCTCGGTTCTAAAGACAGTTTTACAAAGAATACAGTAATTTCTAATATAAAATATGATTTGTGCCTTATTGGGAATATATATAATAGAAAGATTTATGGCTGTGAAGTTTTGCTATTCTGTTGTGGCATATGTCTGTTATTCAATTTTTTAAAAGTGTTGTTAAGACATAGGATTTTTTCATGTGGCAACTTTTTCAAATTGTACTGAGTGTTACTCAAATGCAGAAATTGACAGTTATAGCTGTTACAAAACAATTTGCATGGTGACTTTTAGTTTACCTGAACAAATTTATGGAAAAATTGTTGGAGTACCCTCTAAAGAGCGTCCTTGTCAGCAGCCAAATTTCAGAAACTAGCTTGCTACCTTTATAAAGGTTCATCTTAGGGAGTCAATCCATGTGGTGCAAGAAGAAGGCGATGTTACTCATATTAGTATGTAACGTTTTACATTTAAGGTCAAATCTTTGTAACTGTTTAGTAGCAGAATCATCTAAACTAATGAAATTATGCATTTTGTGAAGACGTCATCATTCAGGCATTGTAGGTCACAGTTTGGTCTCTATTTGACCTTCATTTCACATTTTATTAATTTTGGTTGAGTTTATTTTTTGTAGTTCATATCTTGGGATCTCAAAGCAATAGGATCAGCTAAACTTTTGTAATATATACAATTTTAGCTCATCTGACCAATAGGATTGTCAGTAGTCTGTTGTCATCGCATTTCGTCGCCGTTGTATGTTAACTTTAAAAAAATTTCTCTGAAACTACTGGGCCAAATTCAAGCAAACTTGGCCATAATCATCATTATTGGGTATCTAGTTTAAAAAAAATTCCAACGATCCAGCCTGCCAACCAACATGGTAGACATGCGTTCAAACTAGAACACAGGGGTTAAACCTTTAAAACTATAATTGATGGAGAGAAACTTAAAAGGGCAAAAGTGATCAGCAAACAAGAGCATCAAATAAAACAACATAACCGTCGACTCCTCAGAAATATTCTCATCTGAAACTACTACGCCGAATCTAACCAAACTTGGCCACAATCATCATTTGGGTATGTAGTTATAAAATGTGTCTGATGACCCACCTGTCAACCAACATGGACGATATGGCTAAAAATAGAACATAGGGGTTAAATGCAAGTTTTGTCTATTATCTTGAAAACCTCTTTGAATATAGAAAATCTGACATAATCAAACTTGTTGAGAATGTTGAGATCTACCTATTGTTCATTTCCATCAAAACTGTCAGACGACTACTTATAGGAGTTATTGACCTTAACTGACGAATTTTACCTTTTTTATTTTTGCCTATTATCTTGAAAACTATAATAGGTAGATATTAAGTTTAAATAGTAAAATGATCAGCAAGACAAGATCTGCATGTAAGTCATATGGCTAGACTTATGTTATCCCGTGGATTTATTTATTTTCGTAAAAACCAATTGTTTTGTACTTAGTTGAACAATTAAATCCGCGATATACCCATACGCATGAAATCCAAGAAAATTAGTATCCATCAAATAAGAATGAATCGGCAGTATGCCTGTTGCAGACGATCAGTACTAGCCCATGCATAAATCTTTTATGACATACATGTCAGGCGTCATTGACTTTGGTTAGGTGTGATGCTCATATTTATATCTCAGGAACCAAAAGTAATATGATCATATTGACATGAGGAAATATGTATTTTGGGGGGTAGGTCAGCAAAGTAAGGTTGATGTAACTCATAGTTTATGCTTCCTTGACCTTAAGCAGGAATATAAAAATTAAGAGATGCGGTAAATGAGACAACTATTCATGAAGACCGTACAAAGATGTGAACAATAACAGGTCCCTGATCTGGTCATCAATAATGAGCAAAACTGTTATGTATAGTAAGCTATGATAGGTCCTTAATATATATATACAACAAAAATCAAATCTAAATATAGATTTGGTTGCTAGCAGTAACTTCTTTTTTCTAGCAAACATTATTTAATAACAGTTTGATGTAGCACATTTGAAGTTAACCAAAATTTTCATAAACAAAATGTCCTTCATATAGTTAGAGATTGTTATGACAATGTCAACAATGAAGTTACTCTTACATCTGATAGGTTGGATAATGTTTTTCATACCCTCTCCAATAAGATATACTGATTTACAGCTGTCTGTCCACCCTTATTTTTATATACTTTAACCACTTTTGAACATTTTTATAACTTGGCATCAGAACACCCCAAGCAGAGATTCTTGATATTTCAAACCAAGCCTAAGTATAGTTGGTAAGCAACATCAGCTGTGGAATGCACAGTAGTTTCAGATTCCTTTCTTATCACTACTTTTGTCATGTATAAATGCAAGTTCTTCACATTGAGTTTTGCAAGTAAAGAGCTACAAACATGCGGTAATGTCAAAATATGCAATTAGGCCCATTATTTGCTCAGCAACTACAAATGTAGGTATTCTTGATATTTGCTTGACAATTACCAAGCCTAATATTAGACTGAGTGAAGCATATTCTTATGTTAAACATTTTTCAAAGTCAGTCTAATGCATTTTCTACTTCATCTGTGACGTATTATATGACAAGTTCTTCACATTTATGCAAATTTAATGTTTGTGTTTTCATTCAGTTTTTGCATTTGAAGTTAACCAAAGCACATCAGGTATTTCTTCATAGTTTGAGATTACCAAGCTTCATATTTGTAAGTTTTACTCTGATAGGTTGGATAATGTTTTTCATACCCTCCCAATAACATATACTGATTTACATCTGTCTGTCCACCCTTCTTTTATATATTTCTGTTGCATTTTTCTTGGCATCTACAAAGCAGAGATTCTTGATATTTGAAACCAAGCCTTATATTGGTAAGCAACATCGTGTCACACATTTTCAGATTCCTTTCTTATCTACTTACTTGTCGTATACATGCAAGTTCTTCACATTGATGCAAGTATAAGAAAATTTCTTCCCATTTTGCTCAGCAACTACAAATCAGGGCTTCTTGATATTTGGTACCAAGCCTAATATTGGTAAGCTATATTATGTTACACATTTTCAAATTCGTTTCTTTTCTACTTCATCTGTGACGTATATATGCAAGTTCTTCACATTTATGCAAATTTAAGAAATTTTCATCCAATTTTGCTTAGAGACTACACATCACTATTTCTTCATATTTGTAAGTTTTACTTTGTGACAAGCAATCAGGTATGTTACTTAGTTACGTTATTAATGTTTGTCAGATACTTGTATGTTCTTTACATTGATGCATATTTAAGGAATTTTTGTTACATTTTTTTAACAACAAGGCATCACAGCGTCTTGATATTTGATACTAAGTTTAATATAAGGTAGCTAATTACTGTGCGTAGCTATCTTATGATGTCTAACTCCATATTGTTTGGTATATATATTCATATTTTTCTTTTTCACTCCAAAGAGAACAGGGAATATGAATTAGTGAGCTTGTACTTAGCTCACAATACCTATAGTTTTTTTTCTTTTCTCATAAACAAATATCTTATTAGGTATCACTTTTAAAAAAATGACATAAAGTTTTAGAAAAAAATTATTAAAGAAAATTCAAGTAATCCATAAACATAAATGATCCAAAGTTAAGCAAAACATAATTAAATATTACGGACGTTTCTCTCAAGGATTATAAATGTGAAAATAAAATATTATCAATCATAAAAAATAGTCTATTTGTCTTTCTGTTGCCCAGTCTTGAGTTTTCTATGTTGTGTTTTGTGTACTATTGCTTGTCTGTTGGTCTTTTTCTTTTTTAGCCATGGCGTAGTCAGTTTATTTTCGACTTATGAGTTTGGATGTCCGTTTTGTATCTTTCGCCCTCTTTTAAACTAAAGACCACAGTATTTTCCTGATGTCTATTAACAAAAAAATATGTATTTCTATTTCAGATGTCCATTAAAAGCATAGAACTTTGACTATATAATGTATTTTAATCACATAATCATCAATAATAATACAGAGAAAGGCAAAAACTGTTCCTATTATATCACCAATTCGCCATTACAGAATCTAAAGGAGCATGGATAGTTTCATTGTTCGTATCCCCAAAATGAAAGCAGATATATTATCAAAATACAGATAAAAATGCTTCATTCTACCTATTTCAAAAAAAAAATGCATAACATATGCTATTTTTGTTGTAAATTCAAATTTTCACCTGTGTAACTTCATGTAAATTTTAGAAAAAAAGCTTTTCAAATTAATTTCTGACAACTAATGTGTCAGAACTTTATAATTCAAATCAATTGAAACGTGTAAATTTCAGGTTAAAGAACCATGGGAAGATGAGATCACTTTAGAGGATATGTCTAGAATTCCATGGAAATACTCTTCATCCAGGAAGAACCTTGTAAAGATGTTAGCTGCTACCAATAACATAAATATAAAGGTATACCATAGCTTTTAACAGCTTTTAAAATTAGCATTCATGTAATAAAATAAAGTTCTAATAAGAGGTCACCACATTGTTTTTCTGTCACATTCAAAGATAATGATTTACCTACTTTTATCATAGATTAAAAGAATATTGATGCTAAGAAAATTTGAAAGAATAATTTCTCTGCCCAAGGGAAGGAAGTAGACAAAACAGTCTTTGTTATACTGATAGCTAAGGGAATACAGTGTAATTGATATGTGCAGGTAGGGTCTTCCTACAGACTGCTTTGTGATAAAATTTATACTGAGCTTATCAGTTAATACAAAGAACAAGACTTAATCATATCAAATCAGACCTTATCATCCTGAATATGCACGAAGTATTTGCCACTGGATATTAAACATTCATTAATCTTCTTCAGGTAGTTCATTTTCCCCGAATCCCCAGCTACATTGTACCTGGTCAAAATGGGAGGGATGATTAATTATATTTATGTAACATTTTTATGTGATGCTCTTCTTTCCTTTTATAAACAAATCCATGTTCTAATTTTCATAAATCATGGGAAATACATGCTTGACGTCACAATTGAATTTACAACATCAATAGTATTTTAAACAAAGCTTGAGTTCAAGGTGCCCCAGGTTGATACAGGTGTGATATTGATGAAGCCATATGATATTCTCTATTTATTCAATTCTACTTTCGGAAATATATTAATTATTTCATTTGTGAAATTTTTCTAAGCTGCAATATGGAAGTTTTATTTATGAAGATATGCATTGTTTTTCTGGACGTACTGACTTAATGGCAAACAAATGCACAAATGATTACGTCATATTAAACCAAATACATTGACAGAAAGATAATAGTTTGAATTGACTGTATTATTCTTTAATACAGTGTGATTATCTTCTGTTCACTTTTTTTTCTTCATTTTCTTATGCACTCTTTCTATTACATTCCTGCCTTCTTATGATAAGCCTATTTTTTATTGAATTCTGTAAGGTTTGTAATGGAACAAAGTATTATCTCCTCGTGTCACTTTTAAGACTAGAAAAGTTGGTCTGTGATAGTCAAAAGATTGCCCAAACCTTGAATTTTTTCTGAATTATGTTAAAATGGCAAACTCACATTTGATGTCTTTTCAGCAGTGCACCAGCCGGTCAAGAATAAACTTGACATTGATATAATCGAATTTTTCATTTTCATTGCATCTTGTTTTGGTCCTTAAAATATCTATTCTTTCCATTATCGGCTATTTTAAAAGGGGGAAAGAAACATAATAAAAGAAAGATAAGAAAAGAAAAATATACTGACCAGTGGTCTTTCATTTAAAAAAACTGAAATAATTTGTTTTTTCCTTTTTCTTATAATAATTTTTTATAAGTTCTATTGCCTGATTTTTATTTTCCTTTTTTTCTATTATAGGATGAGAATGTATTTTACCATTGTGTTGTAAAGAATATTTTATCATTTTTCATATAATTGCATTGCTGGATTCTTCCTTCTTTCATTTTTAGAATGAGAATTTAACAGAGGAAGTTAAAACAGCTAGACAGTGAAATTGATGAAAAAATACAAAACATACAAATCTACTGTTTTAAACCTAGTGAATGCAGGAGAAACAGAGAAAACATTGAAAATTATAAAAACTCAGTTTTAGAATTGATGAATTTACCAAAATTTGAAGTGCATTAAAGTTATGATATCAATATGTAGTGGTTGTTTATCGTGAAGATACAGTATACGCAATAAAGCCAGATGAAAAAAAGCTAGAAAGACAATTATACTTTACCCACTGTCCAAATCACGGAGGGAAAGAATTAAAAAGCTTGAGAATGTCCCCAAACAAAAATGATATATTTTCATTATTGTCGAACCTTCTCGATTGTCTGTTTGTAGCGTGCTTACTAGAGTGTGGGAGGTGGTTGGTTTGATTCCCAACCTGTTCAATTCCAAAAACTTGAAAATTGGTATTTGTTGCTTTTCCGCTAATCAAACAGCATTTTGGAGTAAGAAGAAAGACTGGTTGGCTTGGAGTCAGAATAATATGTCAGGGTGAGGTAACATGTTTTCCTGTCGACTCTTCTTGTGTATCGTTTTAGTACAAAGCAGCCAATGTTTATGTTCATATCACATTAACAATTTTCATCCTGAATATGCATTTAGTTTCCCCACTGGAAGCTAACAGCCATCCATCATCATTATTTTTTGTGTTGAGTTGAATTATAGTGAAAACTCTCATGTAACTGTTCTGAAGTACAAAGAACATTAGTACACGCACGTGACCAGTAATAAAAAAAAATGTTTATGGACATGAAAAATAACAAGAGCATCAACACATGACAAATTATAACAACATTTATACATACACAACCAATATATATACGTAGATGAAACATATATCGGATATGCTGTACTGTGGTGAAAATCGTATAAAAACAATACAAAATCACAACATATCCATAAAGTCACATCTTTTCTTCCTACTGGTTTCACTGTTTAATAACAGATATTTATGGCTGTGTAACTGTGTGTTACTAATGACACTGTCTAGCTTTACTAGATGTCAATAAACAATTTAAAAAAAGGGAAAGTAATGTTACTATTGATGTTAAAATAACAAAGCAAGGTATTTGAAATAAAAGAAACAATTGTCTTGAAATATGGTTAAATAAATTTTGTAAAAACCTTTAAAATTTAATTTAGACAGAAAAACTGCTTTAAGGTAGCTGGGGTGTCTAAATGTTCGATGATAGATTTTTCTTAAATTTCTATCAATGACTTCTGGGTAAATGTACTTTCAATTTTCAATATAAAAACTGGGGGTGACAGACCCTTTTTTCACTAAAATTCATTGAAATTAACAAAATCACAGTTATTTTATATAGGTTATATAGGGGAAACTTATTTTTTTCTTTTTGAGGAAACATTAAATGACAGAATTGGTTTAGATTCAATGAGAGAATTGCTTTTCTAAAATACTTCCGAAATATTAAATAAAAATAGGGGGTCACAGGCCTTATCTTCTTGAAAAATCCATAAAACATAAATTGTCCTATCAAATTCAGTATAATTATCTGCCCTTGATTTTAAAAGGATTTTTCTAAAATTTTAAATACACTTAACGACACTTAATATTTTGATAGTGTAATCTTTAAATTTCAAGTTTTAGTTGATTCTGTTGTATATTGAATGATATATGGTAAAATATTAATAAACCAAAAAAGCATTTTTGCAACATACCCAGAAGGATGCTCAGAAAAAGACATTTGATCTACCTTACTGTAAAATTACATCTCACTGTTTTATCAATTAATCACAAAGATCATATTGGCGTAAAATTCATTGCGTAGTACTCAAGTCTGTTTCCAATCCACAGAGATATAAAGGACGTTGTCATCAGTTACGAGATGTTATTGTAATGTTAGGAACAGAAGATATCATAATGTTACCCTATAGAAAATTTATATGGAATAAGGTAAAAAGTAGATAGCAATTTCCAGCACATGTTTCCATCTTGCTCATGATTTTATTGTTCTGGCTGATGGTTACTTCTTAGTGGTTTCATGGTAGCATGTTAGCCTCGTGTGCGGGAGGTTGTGGGTTCAAACCCTGGCCGGGTCAAACCAAAGACTGTAAAATTTGTATTTGCTGTTTCTCCGCTAAACAAACAGCATTAAGGATTAAGAGCAAAGATTGGTTGGCTCTAGTCACAATAATGTGTCTGAGTACGGTGACATATCTTCCTGCGGATTGTTTCCTTGTGAACATGCACGTTAAAAATCTGGCTCAGCATGTAAGTGTAGTACAAAGCAATGATGATATTCATATTTCATTTACATGTTATCGTCCTGAATATGCATTTAATTTGCCACTGTACGTTAAGCAGCCATCCATCATCATCATCATGTGGATGATGGTCTCTCTATTTGCTGACAGTGTAAGGTCATTCACTTCTTTAATGCTATGCATGTTTGTTCAATGCAATCACGACCTAACCCAGAACATGTCATAAAATAAATAAAGATCCAAAAAGACATGTAAAATAAATATCCTTTCTTAAAAAAAATATATAATGTGCCTTCTTTTAAATTATATTCTGATTTATTCCGCCTTTTTCACTGTAGAAATTGTCTCTTTAGATTGAAATTTTTTCGGAAGTGAGTAATTTTTTATCAGAGATATTGGTTGTCTATTACTTTTGATAATTTGATGTTTCTGAGGACTTGTTGAATACTATCATCTTAATGAACTATTGGAATATTTTGGTTTATTATATGGTGTCACTGTTTCTGGTTGTGTATTGATATATATACATCTTTTCTTATCTGTGGTTCTTTGTGTGGTCTTGATTACATTTGACAAACAAGCATGACACAAAGGAAGCAAATTAATGAATATCACCATCAAATAAGATACCCATTCATCAAATCAACAAATAAGATACCCGTCCATCAAAACAACAAATAAGATACCCGTCCATCAAAACAACAAATAAGATACCCATCCATCAAAACAACAAATAAGATACCCATCCATCAAATCAACAAATAAGATACCCATCCATCAAATCAACAAATAAGATACCCATCCATCAAAACAACAAATAAGATACCCATCCATCAAAACAACAAATAAGATACCCATCCATCAAATCAACAAAGATACCCGTCCATCAAAACAACAAATAAGATACCCATCCATCAAAACAACAAATAAGATACCCATCCATCAAATCAACAAATAAGATGCCCACCCATCAAATCAACAAATAAGATACCCATCCATCAAAACAACAAATAAGATACCCATCCATCACAACAATAAATAAGATATCCATCCATCAAAACAACAAATAAGATACCAATCCATCAAAAAAAGATACCCATCCATCAAAACAACAAATAAGATACCCGTCCATCAAATCAAAAATAAGACACCCATCCATCAAATCATCAAATACGATACCCATCCAACAAATCATCAAACAAGATACCCATCCATAAATCAAAAGATACCCATCCATCAAATCAACAAATAAGATACCCATCCATCAAAACAACAAATAAGATACCCATCCATCAAAACAACAAATAAGATACCCATCCATCAAATCAACAAATAAGATGCCCACCCATCAAATCAACAAATAAGATACCCATCCATCAAAACAACAAATAATATACCCATCTATCAAAACAATAAATTAGATACCACTCTATCAAATCAACAAATAAGATACCCATCCATCAAAACAACAAATAAGATACCCATTCATCAAAACAACAAATAATATACCCATCCATCAAAACAATAAATAATATCCATCCATCAAAACAACAAATAAGATATCCATCCATCAAAACAACAAATAAGATACCCATCCATCAAAACAACAAAAAGATACCCATCTATCTAATCAACAAATAAGATACCCATCCGTCAAAACAACAAATAAGATACCCATCCATCAAAACAACAAATAAGATACCCATCCATCAAAACAACAAATAAGATGCCCACCCATCAAATCAACAAATAAGATACCCATCCATCAAAACAACAAATAATATACCCATCCATGAAAAAATTAATAAGATACCCATCTAACAAGATCAATAACTCAAAACAAGAAATAAATACCCATCCATCAAAAAAGAAATAAGATACCAAAAAGATACCCATCCATCAAATCAACAAATAAAATACCCATCAAACAAACAACAAATAAGATAACCGTCCATCAAATCAACAAATAAGATACTCATCCATTAAATCATCAAATAAGATACCCATCCATCAAATCATCAAACAAGATACCGTCCATCAAAACAACAAATAAGATACCCGTCCATCAAAACAACAAATAAGATACCCGTCCATCAAATCAACAAATAAGATACTTTTCCATCAAAACAACAAAAAAGATACACATCAAAACTTCAAAACAACAAAAAGATACCCATCCGTCAAAACAACAAATAAGATACCCATCCTTTAAATCAACAAATACGATACCCATCCATCAAAACAACAAATAAGATACCCATCCACCAAAACCAATAGCTTAAATGGACATAAGGCATGATTTAGACAAAGCATGAATTTTGTTGTGTTTCAATCATTAAAAAAGCATAATTTTGAAATAATAATTCGCCATTTGCAGCCACTTTGGTTCAATTTTCTAAAAATAAACTTTAATTCATTGCTGATATATAATTGTCTTGCAAACCAATAAATGGACGTCATTTGGGTCGGTATGCATTCAATCTTTAGTTGCGCACGTGCTTACCATGTTCAGTCATTGAGAAAAAAAGGAAACTAAGGAAGACAGCAGCAGGACAAATGATTTCGTTGATTGATTCGACCAGCATAAAAAAAGTCTTTTACAGGTTTTGAGTAATTGATTTATGTTTTAACTATGATATGAAACCAAACGGAACTAAAAAAATCAACTTTAAGCTGTAGCACGGGAATAAACTTTGAATTATGTTTACCTTTCTTATGTTAGATCAAATTTGAGAGTTTGAAGCAAATGGCGGGCATAAATTTGGTAGCTCATACCCCTTTTAGCGAACATATTGGAACATGGGCTAAATATATAACCATTACAAATAAAAAGCAATTTACATTTTAAAAGTAAACAAGTGACTATGTAATAAGTAAAATAACTTGACAGGGCTTTTACAGTATAAAGAAATATAACATTTAGGTTTTGAATTTTGAATAAGTCAACATATTTTTAAAGATATTATCTATTTAACTTATCGAATTATTGAAGCTAAATGTGTTTGTATTTATTTTTTGTAACGATTTTATATTAAATACATTTGCAATATTTAAGATAAGTGATAAGGGTGGATACCTTAGGAGGCCATCCTTATCTCAAGCAGATTGAAGTAAATTGCTGTCAACTATTTCTATTTGTTATCCAGGTTTGTAATGAACTTTATTTTATGTAGTTAAAAGCATTCTATCATTTTAACTAATGTTTAAAGAAGATATTGTGCACTGTTTGTAGTGATATTAATCAATTCATAAAAATGCCATTCAGCTTTAGTTACCCGGTAAATATTATGATTTACTAATATATTTGTGTATTCAACTTAATTTATTTCACAGTGTTCCATTTTATTTGGGAAAATAAAAATAAGATACATACAAAGAAAGTTCGCATTATGATGATATACAAAAATCCACACGTTTTTAATGTAACAAAAGACACATATGAAGATGAGAGATCATCATTTGATTTACCATGTTTACAAGATACACGTATTTTAAAATTCTGTAGTGTATAGCTGTCGTTTACTACCAAAAAGTGACATATGTAAAGCGTTTTAGGTTGATATAACTTGAGTATGTACAACCAAAGCTAACTGATATAAATTTATAACAGTCATTGCATTTAGATTGATAAATAAATTAATTGATAAGAAATAAATTGTATAACAGATGAAGAAAGAATGGGCATGGATGTTCTATAATGTTCTTAATACCTGACAAAATTTATTTTGTGGCTAATTATATTATTTTGTTTAAAGTTTGGATGAATCAGCAGAAGTTTATGTGTGATCGTCGTAAAGACAGAGTTCATTTAAAAATTGCAAAAGACCATAGAATCGTGAATATCCAGGAGATTAAAGAGCATGAGGACTCATGGGACAGTTTCGTCTTCAGTTACTTGCAATGTCAAGATCATCCCGTCCAATCGTGCAGTCTTTACTGTAAATAGTTATCAAAGGTACCAGGATTATAATTCAATACGCCAGACGCGCGTTTCATCTACATAAGACTCATCAGTGACGCTCAGATCAAAAAAATTATAAAGCCAAACAAGTACAAAGTTGAAGAGCATTGAGGACCCAAAATTCCAAAAAGTTGTGCCAAATACGACTAAATCAATCTATTCCTGGGATCAGAAAATCCTTAGATTTTCGAAAAATTCAAAGTTTTGTAACAGGAAATTTATAAAAATGACCATATAATTGATATTCATGTCAACACCGAAGTGCTGACTACTGGGCTGGTGATACCCTCGGGGACGAAACGTCCACCAGCAGTGGCATCGACCCAGTGGTGTAAATAGTTATCAAAGGTAACACCTGCAATAATGTTATCTGTCTGAAATGTATTGTCAAGATTCACAATGGACACAACTTTGTCGATGAAGAAGAATTGGTGAGAAAAAGGAGAAATTACAAGAGGGACAGAAGAAGGTAAAGAGGAATTTAACCAAAGTAAGCTCAGAAAAAGAAAAGATTATAGCTCTTGAAGGAACTGAAAAAGCGAAATTAAGAAACATTGAGCAGAGCATTTTAGATCAGAAAAAGTAACTACACAATGCTTTAGACCAATATGCGGATAATCTTGTTCAAGATGTAGATCATCACTTCAGAACCTCGAAACACAAAGAAACACAAATTAATTAAAAGATTCAAAATATGCATGTAAAAAACGACGCTTTGGAAAGTATCATCATATTTCGTGCAATTCTTCAGAGATTTTGATAACTGAATGTTACATTACATGAAGATATGTCACTAGAATCCATGAATAGTTCTTCTTAACCAATTTCATTCCTTGTGAATTTACAGTGCTTAATTTTGGAACACGAGAAGATAATGCAAGATTGAGTGAACACCAAAGTTGAATTTCAGGTTACCAACTATTGGATGACAGAGTTAATGAATATTCATTACTTTGTTATATGTCCTGATGGCTCTATGTGGATAGCTAACAATGATTTTTTTTTTATTCAACATACTGAACTTGAAAAAGACAAGGTTAAGGCATTATCAAGTTTCAACATTAAGGTTATTGGTTGAGATGTTATTTCAAGCAACATGTTTGTGTCAGCCATTGAAAGTAGATTGAAATGGATCAATGGAAGAACAAAACAAATAACCGATGCTGTCTTTGATGTAGGACCATCATTGAACCCTTGGGTGATCCATATAACCAAAGATCAGAAAGTCGTTATAGCAGCCAATTCGCTAGGGCCAACAATCCCATTAACAGGCAGACGTATTGTCATTGTAATGGATTTAGCAGGAAACCGTTTCATTGAGTATGAAAAAGATAGTAACAATAAATATTTATTTACATTACCTACTCGGGTAACAAGTACCAATACTAGAAATGTCTGCGTAGTGGATCGCTTATTTAAAAATGGTAAAGGAGGGGTGGTTGTAGTTGGTCAGGAAGGAAATACCAAAGGATTTATACTGGCCATCATGATGTCAATTCTAAAGATAAACCATTTATTCCGTTGGGTATACTTTCTACATTGGATAACATTTTGATTGCAAATTGGGCAAATCATGTAGTCCATATTTTGAACAATGATGGAGACTTCAGGTCATATTTCTGTGTATATGACATTGGAATCGAATATCCACATTCTCTTGCTCTGTCCACATCAGGACACCTCTATATACGATGTGGAGGTGGTGAGGATAGTCCGAAAAGTTTCAGAGCCAAATTTTATGAGGTTGAATATTCAGGAATCTAGTCAGCAGAAGAAATCAACACTATCGTGGCCTTTTTAAAGTTTTATATCTAAGTTAACCTTTAAAAAGACATTGGAAGTTAAGTAAATTTTAGAGTGTTAACCTTCATTAAGGACGTCCATTAGTTAAATATATGATATAGGAAGACTGTTGAGAATAACTTAGAACTACTATATTAACTAAAAGAAAGATTTATGGCTGTGAAATTTTGCTGTCCTGTTGTGACATAGGTCTGTTATTCAAGTTGTTAAAAGTGTTATTAAGACATAGGATGGTTTTGAGATGGTATATTTTTCAAATTGTACTGAGTGTTACACATATGCAGAAATTGACAATTTTAACTGTTACAAATCAATTTGCAAGGTGACTTTTAGTTTACCTGAAAAAAAAATTAAAGAAAAACTGTTGGAGTACCCTCTAAGGAGCGTCCTTGTCAGCAGCCAGATTTCAGAAACTAGCTTGCTACCTTATAAAGGTTCATCTAAGGGAGTCAACACACGTGGTTCAAGAAGAAGGTCATGTTACTGATATGACTATGTTTCATTTTATAATTAAGGTCAAATCTTTGTAACTAAAAGTAGTAGAATCATCTAAACTAGTGAATATAGTGCATATTGTGAAGACGTCATCATCCAGGCATTTTAGGTCACAGTTAGGTATCTATTTGACCTTCATTTCACATCTTATTATTTTTGGTTGAGTTTCTTTGTCGTAGTTCATATCTTGGGAAATCAAAGCAATATGATCAGCTAAACTTTTGTAAATATACATTTTAGCTCATCTGACCTATAGGATTGTCAGTAGTCTGTTGTCATCGTCTGTCGTCGTCGTTGTATGTTTACCTTTACAAATATTTTATCTGAGACTACTGGGCCAAATTCAAACGTGGCCACAATCATCATTGGGTATCTAGTTTAAAAAAAAAATTCCGACGATCCAGCCTGCCAACCAACATGGTAGACATGGGTTAAAACTAGAAACAGGGGTTAAACCTGTAAAACTATAATAGACGGAGAGATACTTAAAAGGGCAAACACTAATGGGTTTTTTAAAATAGTATCCCTTCATGCCATCTCTGCAAAATATATGTGGGGAAAAATATATTAACCAGGTTTTATTTAAGATTCTGTACAATAATTTATTTTATAGTTGGGTTGTAAAGAAGATTTTTATTATTTTGTACATAATGAATTTTCATATAATGTTTATTGCAGGATATCAAGTCTTCTTTTTATATATAGGATGAAAATTCAACAGAGGAAAATCAAGAGAAGCTAACAGAGTTGGACAGAGAAATTCATGAAAAATACAAAACAAACAAATCTACTGTCTCTAACCTAGTGAATGCAGGAGAAACAGAGAAACACATTGAAAATGATAAAAACTCTATCATAAAATTGATGAATATTACCAAAATTTGAAGTCCACTTAAATTAAAGATATCAATAAGTATTCACTACAAAAGTCTAAAAGTCTGAAAAGACCAGTTTTTGTCTTGATTTGCATGAACTTTTACTCGACATTCTCCAAAAGTATGACTCGTGTCTTAATTTTTCTTGACAAATTCTCATTTATATTAAATTTGTATGAAATTTACTCGACATATTCTCGACATTCTGAATATGGTCTTAAAATTTCTTGACAAATTCTTGACATTTGAATACTGTCTTGATATTTCTCGACATATTCTCGACATTCTTATTTTTTCTCAGTATGGCTTGACACATTCTGAACATTTTGAATTGTGTCTTAAATTTACTTGACGGTTCTGAGTTTTACAAATCATGACCAATATTCATGATATAACTTTAATCTTCATTTCTCTTTATATGATATACTGTTGTTCCAAGTTACACTTCTTACAACAAAAATAAAAGTTGGGCATGTAAAAAAATTGGGTATATAAATATTTTTACAAATGCAAATATGGCTATCAGAAATCTAAAGTATAAAATAATTCAAATGAGGGTGTGTTGATATAAAACCATTTGAATGTGTGTTTTTAAATAATTACAAATTTTGGTTCCTAAATCTTATAAATTAAATGATTAAAACCAATCATACTTTAGACATATTTTATTCTACATTCATAATATTCAATGTTGATATGGTAAATAATTATTATAACAAAATGTGGTTTATATAAATAGCAAATTATGATGATATACAAATCATTCATTTAACAGAAGAAAAATTTGTGTAATGTCATCTGTTGGAATATATATGTTAAGTATTACACATGGACAGGATGTTCCACATGAAATTAAGGTATTCCACACCCAAGAGTACATGCAACTGTCAAATAGAAATTACTGCTTTACTTGTAATCAGCCATACAACTTATCAGTTGACTGAACATGCCACTACAATTTAAAAAGTTTGTTGATAGATGAAAATGAAAATGATCATTTTAATGAAAAAATTGAATTAAAATGGATTTTTTCATCAAAATTATGAAGTTAATTATTTTAACATAAAACAAATTGAATAATTCCCAAATATTAAAAGAAAATTATTATCTACTCCAGGAATAATAAAAAATGTATTTATAATGGTTCCATCAATGATTTCTATAGAAATCATTGGTCTTATGAAATGGATCTCAAACAGACATGCACAATATAGTTCTAAACATTCGTTTTCTTTTCAGGAAGGAGTTATCACAAATATTTATTTTGATACAAAATTATAAAATTCAACTTATGAATTAAATATTTACAAAATTGTAAATATTTCGAAATACTAGGATGTTAATACTAAAGATTACCTGAGCAGTATTTGGCAAAACATTTCAAAATTGTCGGTACTCAATGCTCTTCAACTTCGTACTTTATTTGCCTTTTATTATTTTTTTAATTCGAGCATCACTAATGAGTGTTTTGTAGATGAAACGCACTTCTAGCGTACAACATTTTAAGCTTGGTATCTATGATGAGTTTATTCATTCCAACTATTTTAGATGTGCAAATTGGAAGTACCCTTTTTTTATCCTCCCCCAAGCAGGATGACAACCCATATTCCTGTAACATGGCATTCCACCTTGAATGTGTCCAGCAAACTCCATCACTTGGCCAACTAAGCTTTAGAAAAAAAAGTCATCATTAGTTGAGTGATGCCAATCCTCGTTAGCTTTATCTAGGGCTGAAACGCAGTGGATACTATTTGATTGCATTTAGATTGAACACTTTGCAGATCAGCTATTTTTGACTAAAATTTGAATAAAAATGTTTTTGGGTTGTTCTAAAAATGAATAAGGTTTTGAATCAAGATGGGAACAAATTCTTTGACCTAAACGAAAGTCCCTCCCCTCCTCTTTTCTTATCCACATAAACCCAAAAGATGAATTGTGGGGTCCAAAGAGACACATGGTCACATTTTAAAACTGCCTATAAGACACCTATTTTAGTAAAGCAAATTTGACTGGCAGTTTTGCGAACGGCAAAATCTAAATGCTGTTTGTTAGTAACTTTGACTTATATTCCAAGTGAAAACAATTAATTAAATGTTTAATTAAAATAAATCAAAATTAAACTACATGGGGAATTATTCAGGGTATTCCAACTTAGTTGCACCAAAAGGGTATCTTACTATACCAAATTGATCCTTGATTCTTCAAAGTTTAGTTTAGCCATAATAAAAGGAGTAAATAACAGCAATAGAATGTCATAAACAGTGCAGAATAAGTCTGTTCACATTTCAGGCCAAATTTATACTGTTGAGATAGTGTCAAGACATATTTAAGACTGTCAAGAATGTGTCGAGACATATTCAGACATTATTTAGAATGTCAAGAATATGTCGATTATTTGGAATATCTACTAATTTTCACTTCTTCATACTACATTTGTATGAACATCAAGATTATTCTCCTTTAATCTGTACAGGAAGTTTTATTGTTGATATTTACCCTTATGTATCTAGTGTTAAATTAGGTATTTATATGACAGACCTTTCTTGGTATTCCTAATTATTGGAAGATTTTATATAGACAGAAAAGTATACCTAAAACGACAAAGTTATTTTTCATTTACCTGTATATATTATGAAAACCGGTTTTTCAAAAGTGATTATTTTCTAAGGGTTTAATATTTCGGTGGTGTATTGCCATGGCTTTATTTGGACTTGTTTGTTTGCTTTTGGCCTTGAATGTTTGTCCCTAATATTTTATTAACTATGTATTTACTTTCAGGTATCACAGATCGAATTTATTCGTTCATAGTGTGTTAATTTACGTTTTTGATTGAGTTAAGCCTTCCAATTGATGTTTTATCGTGTGTTTTCTATGTTGTTATGTTATACTATTGTTTCAGAAAAGGGAGAAGGTTTGGTACCATTAAAACGTTTAATCCCGCTGCAAATGTTTGCACCTGTCCTAAGTCAGGAATCTGATGTACAGTAGTTGTCGTTTGTTTATGTAATTTATACGTGTTTCTCGTTTCTCGTTTTTATATAGACTAGACCGTTGGTTTTACCGTTTGAATGGTTTTACACTAGTACTTTTGGGGCCCTTTATAGCTTGTTGTTCGGTGTGAGCCAAGGCTCCGTGTTGAAGGCCGTACATTGACCTATAATGGTTTACTTTTATAAATTGTTATTTGGATGGAGAGTTGTCTCATTGGCACTCACACCACATCTTCCTATATCTAATTATTAAGAATGTCAAGAATATGTCAAGACAGATCGAGACAAATTTAAGACAGTCAAGAATTGGTCGAGACTAATCCAGACTCTTATCAGATGATACAGGAAGTGTCGAGAAATTTTAAGACAATGTTCATACTGTCAAGACACTTGTCAAGAAAAATCAAGAACCTTCTAAGACAAATTCATACTATGTCAAGAATTTTTAAAAATTATTTAGACAAATTAAGAATGTCGAGTAAAAATTCATGCAAATTCAGACAAAAACTGGTCTTTTCAGACTTTTTGACTTTTGTAGTGATTGGTTGATTATGCTGAAGACAAACAATAAGTGAAAATCAATACTTAAAACAGCGAGAAAGAAAATTATAATTTTTTCATCGTCCAAAACTTAGAATTATAAAAACAATGTCATATGAGATTAATCATCTAGTCACACATATTTGATTCTTAAAGCGGCATTAGCTGTCAAATTCATGTTCGCCGATTAGACTCAAATTCTCATATTTGATTTATAACATACCAAAATGTGTATCCAAATTACAGTAAGTCTGATATAAACAATTAACAATGCATGTACACGATAATATATATCAGCATTTCGTGTGTATTTTAGTCTAGACACCATCAAATTAACCATCTAGATGACCTCCGAAGACTTCTGCAGTCACATAAACCGATATAAACATAAACATAAATATAAAAAGATAGCGACCACGTGTAACTGGATTTTTCTAGGTCTGTTTGATTTCATGTTATAGTTAAAGACAAAATAAGTTAATCATCGTTTTTACCTGTATAAGAATGATTTTTTTTGTGGTTCGAATCAGTCAACGAAATTGTTTACCTTTGTTTCACTTTCAATGTTGACATTCTTTTCCTTTTAATGGCTGAACACGCCCAAGACATGCGTATCCAATTAATCTCTAGCTAAGGGGTTAAATTGAAGGTCACATGAATACAGATTCAATGAGGTCGAATTATTAACTTGCAAGTGAATAATTCATCAGCGATGTTTCTTAGCTTATTTTGACAAAATTAAACTAAACTGGCTGATAAAAGCGAATTATTATTTCACTATTTCACTTTCATTACTGATTGAACAAAAACAAAAAATCATGTTTCAATTTTGTTTATGTCTCGTAGCTAATGCACCTTTACGTTGTTTCTCGAGAGATGGCCCTCTTAACCTCAGATTTAAGCAAATTATTATTATTCACTAATTCGAGTTTGAATAGATCAGTTTTAAAACTTTTCGCTGTTGTATGGAGTGATAAAAGAAGGCTCCCTTTTGATCACAATTATTTTTATTTGCTACTCCAGAATCATGGGACTTGAACCGTTTGATTTATGGCAAGTTTTCACATCTCCCTCACTTCGAATTATATAATTTAATTTGCTCAGACTTTGGTTTTCTATGATGTGTTTTGGTTGTTTTTTCGTTTTTTGTCATGGATTTGTCAGTTTGTCATCAACTTATGAGTTTGGATATCCCTTTAGTATCATAAGCCTCTTTTACTACAGTACGCTTATATTGACTTACTCAAAATTTTCATTCCAAAAGTACAGGACTTTGACTGTCAGATTTTAGTTTTCACATGTTGTACACTGACTTGAGCATCATCATTGGCAATCATACCATATTTCCTTATACTGATATTTGATAGATTTACTTGAACATTTACACAATTGTTGGAATGGGGATAGTAAGGTACCTTTTGATCTTTAAAATTTTCGATTTTATATATTCCAGAGTTATAACACTTTAACCATCAGATTTAAAGTAATTTTTCATAAGTCATGCACTACCTCTAGTATGCTAAGATCAAAATACTACAAACATAACACCATTGTCTGGACTAATGAATGTAGAATCCCTTTCGATTTGAAAATTTCCTGGTCTGATGTTCCAAAGTTATTGGACTTTTAGTATTCATATTTTAAGCAATATTTATATTGTTCTTAGGATGTCCTTATGCAACTTTTTCTACATGGTATTTTACTGACTGCTCATTAAAACTTCTAAATAATCCACTTTGTTCTAAAACAATTTCAATATGCCAAAAAAGGGCATATCATGCGCTCCTTGCATAGCTATTCATTTACATCGTTACCCTACCATTGGCCGAGCATAGAGAAACAGGTGCTAGCCTATATATATATAAATATATAAAATATTAAGCAACTTTACGACTGACATTCTCCATTAGATTACCAAGGGTTATACAGGCTAACACCACACATATACTCTTCAATAGTCATTTAAATTATTATTGATATGTTCATAAATATGAATTATGAATTAAATGTTTACAAAATTGTAAATATTTCGAAATACTAGGATGTTAATACTAAAGATTACCTGAGCAGTATTTGGCAAAACATTTCAAAATTGTCGGTACTCAATGCTCTTCAACTTCGTACTTTATTTGCCTTTTATTATTTTTTAATTCGAGCATCACTAATGAGTGTTTTGTAGATGAAACGCACTTCTAGCGTACAACATTTTAAGCTTGGTATCTATGATGAGTTTATTCATCCCAACTATTTTAGATGTGCAAATTGGAAGTACCCTTTTTTTATCCTCCCCCAAGCAGGATGACAACCCATATTCCTGTAACATGGCATTCCACCTTGAATGTGTCCAGCAAACTCCATCACTTGGCCAACTAAGCTTTAGAAAAAAAAGTCATCATTAGTTGAGTGATGCCAATCCTCGTTAGCTTTATCTAGGGCTGAAACGCAGTGGATACTATTTGATTGCATTTAGATTGAACACTTTGCAGATCAGCTATTTTTGTCAGTCCTAAAGGATCATTAGTACTTATCATGTAGTCACATAAATATTTTTGGGATAAAGATTGCACAACCCTATTATTACTGGCTTTATAGCTATAAATAACTATTCATGTCTCTTCTCTTTTTTGGGTAAACACCACAAATTGAAGTGAGGTGAACCGTCTTGATCCTAATTATTTATAATAAGTACTCATGTATTAAAGTAATAAAATGATGTGTATGTGTATAACAATACATTTCAAGAACACAATTTAATTGCTGATTACGTAGTGCATGGCATGTGCATCTATCTGTTCTATCTACAAGTATGTGTATATACAAGTGTCACATTTTTGTCATGCCAGGACCTTTTAAAGCTTACTAAACGATGTCGGTTTTGTTTTGTTGAAAGCCGTTCAATGCCCAATAATTGTTTACCTACTTGTACTTCGGTCTCTTATCGATAGTTTTCCCAATAACAACCATCTTATTTTTGGCCTGTAGGGCAAAATTCAAAACCGTCTTATAGTAAAAATTTTATTCTAAAAATGCAGAATTAAAATTCATTTATCTTTTATTTGTTTTCTATAACTATTAGCATTTACTTTTCCTTAGTGTTGGTTCAGTTTATCAGCATGCACGATTAGAGTGATACATTTTTTCTCATTGGTTCAGTGAATTTTACATTTTACCTGGCTGGTCCATTTCAATTGGTCCTGCTTGTAATTTCTACTCAGTAAAGTTTTCCTTTCAAATCACTATATTCGTATGGTCATTCTTCTAATCAGTTTTCTCTGAACAGGTCATAATTTTTATTAAGTTGACGCGTCGATCGACTTAAATTTATAATTTTTGAAATACCCGCCCATCCAGCCCTATTTTAATTATATTTTTATTCAGAATTTTCTCTCGCGTGTGTATAGCGTGTTTTTTGAAAGATAGGTTTTTTGTACCTTCTGTTTGAATAAGTTACATGTACTTGTATTGTGACTGTCATTGTGTGTATAGTTTATGTTGTGTAGACCTTTAAGTTTTTTGAAATGCTGATCTAAGCCTAATAAATGTTATTACATACTTTTCTTTTGTTTGAAATTTGCCAGAGAGATTTAAAAGATTGAAGAGTAATTGTATGTTGATGGGCGGGCAGTGAAAAGTGAGTACCTAATTTTTATAATCAACTTTTCTACTGTTTTCAACCTAGTTCTCTGAAACTTCACAGGAGGATTTACACAAACGTTAAAATTGTACACCTGTAATTATGAAATTGTTTGAGTAATTTTTACGTTTCATATTTCAAATATTTAGAATTTAAGTAGAGATCTTTCTCCAATGTTTATGAAACATTCTGTGCAACCCGGTTATTTGAGTCATTGATCTATTTTTGTATTATGAAGGAAGATAACGTAATTTTTTCCTAAATATTACCCTTTGCTTAGTACAATGCACCGTTTAATTCTAAGTTTTAAGTACAAATGTAAGCAATCTTTACCCCAAAGCATTTATGTGACAATTCTATGGCTGACGCAGAAAGGCCTTACTCACCTAATGAAATCTATATTTCATTGTTGTCTAAGTGGTATAGGTCACTGGACAAAGTGCAGTCAAAGTTACCACACAGTCACAGAATCATGGGTTCAAATTCTACTGAGAACAAAGATTTATTTTCTGTCTCGTCAATGATGACCGAGGCCAAAATATTTGAAAATCCAGAAATTAATATAAACATTGAAGATCTGATAAAATCAAAGATGACATAAAGAATAGCCATATCCGAACAACATTTTAATAGAAAAACACAGCAATTTCCTATGATATATTTTTTTCCCATTTGAAAAACGGGTTTTTAAATTCTACTATTCCACCAAGTGTAATACGATATTTCTGTTGAAATGTTCATAATTGTTCAGGTATTGCACAAGATCCAGTGCTAGAATTTTGTTTGTCTGATTTTTTAGATGATATGTAGACATACTTTATAACATTTTTACCAATGTTGGTTATAGATCAATTAGAACCCAGGAGTCAGTTTCACAAAAAAACTTACGACTAGGATTGATCGTTAGTAAAATGGATTGGTCATGACTTAAGATCAGTCTTAGTCGTAAGTTTTTTTTGTGAAACCGACTCCAGGGGACTCGGTGGCTGAGTGGTCTAAAATAAAGTTGAAAATCAGGAAGACATTGCATCCGTTGATTCTATTTTTTTTTTTTTATATTGAAAAGAACATATCAAATAATATACCGAAAAAAAAGTCTGATGAAATGGACATAAATAAATCCCTTGTTGTTACCTTAGTGATAGATGATACATGTGATTTTGAAACTGAAGAAAACGTACATATAGAACAGTGTACTGATGATACAGGTGAAAATTTACCTGAGAAATGTGTGAACAATACGGGCGACAAAGTTTTGACACTATAGTGCCTAAAACGATTTTGTGTGGTAGACGAAATTGGCCTTAAAACGATCGTATTGAATTTTGATGTCCAAAAATAGGCAGATCGGACATATTTTGACTTTTTACTGACTACTTTTGTTTGGGATTAATTGTTATTATAACACGATAATGAGACTGAAATTTTTTTTTTTTTTTTGTTAAGATAAACAATAATTTTACCTGGCGTAGCCGTGCGTAAACTGTATTTCGGTATTTCTCTTCGAAAAATGACTTGTTTAATGGAATAAAACGTCTGATTTGTAAACTTTCTCTTTTTTTTTTTCTTCTACGGAATAGGCTATTAAAAAATAATTTATCTACTCCATATGTGGAAAATTTTGTGAAAACATAAGAAGTGGCAATTCTCACCTTTCATACCTTTAGTTTCAGTGATGAAAAATAATATGGACTCGTCCAGTGTCCAGTTTGAAGGTCATTTAAGTTACTGTACACATTCATGCATGTTCTGATTTAATCCATATACGTGTATGAAAAAATAAACAGTTTAAAGGTAAACTAATAATAACTTAATCCAATCAAATTGCGTAAGATTCAATACCAATGACTGGTCTACATCATAATAAGTAATAAGGGTAAACTGTGTAGGGAGAAAATGACAGATATTTTAAGTTATTTTTTGCAATAACGAATACAAATTTGTCTACCAAAAGTTTTTCTATAATTTCAAAAAAATGTCGTTCTGTATTGGTATAATATTCGGATCTTTCATTTGCGTATTTAACATGTTGTTTAAGGCAATAGAAAACGTGGGCTTCAAAAGTGTATATAATTATTGACTTTATACAAAAAATTCGCCCTTTTAAAACATTTAATGTTACACAAATAATACATGGATACAAAGTAAAATCATTTCTTAAAACACTGCAAAAAATCATTCTGATTGGTATAGTGGTATTGTTATAAAGTGCGTTAAAATGAACCGTGGTATAGCAAAAATCGAATTCCCTCACAAAATGTTATCACACACTATAGAGTGAGTACTTTAAACTATTTATTCGATAGAAAACGTCAAGAAAAATGTTCAGATATTGTTGTGAATAATTTTGATGACATATTTAGCAAAGTTGTATTAAAACAAAGCCGTGGTGCGTCTGATTTACTAATTGGAAAGGCAAAAGATAAATGTGATATATCATTTTGTTTATATCGAAAAACTTTTGAAGTTTTTTTTTTTTTAGCATGTTTAGGGTGATATATCGTATTGGAAATACAATAAAATGAAATAGTGACAGAAGATTTTTAGGACGTTCGTAACACCAGATTGATGTCAGCTGAAGTACAGGATGAAATGGACAAGATAATTAAATTTGTTTCTAATAAAGACTGTAATAATGATGCAGGTTCCATAAAATGATGTTGTATGACTGTGTAAGATTCTATGTATATTAATGTTTCGCATAATACAATTTTTTGAATTGCATTTGATAGACGAAAAATGTTTGATTTAACAGTTTCGGTCAACATTCTAACAGTCATTATCGTATAATTGCATGGTGAAATGGATTCTAGCCCCATACGAACATTTCGATTTCACTGTTTCTGATTAAATAAATAAATGAATAAATAAATCAATAATCTGTATCTAATCCCATTAGTTAAAACTAATCTTCCTGAGAGTCCTCAAAAATAATCATAATATATCAATAAAGTACATACAATAACATAATGATATATACTCAATATACAATTTTATAAAGATAATAATGAAAAAGCATATTTGTCTGCCTTCTTCAAAAAAAAAGTTGTAACATTTTGCTTTAAAATTTCAAGTGGATCACTCATCTTTATTTCATTTGGTAAACTGTTCCATATTTGAGAACCAGAATATATACTGAAAGTTTTCTTCAAAAAACTCTGTTTTTGGCTTCGGACGTTTCAATAGTTTTTCATGAGCTGAACGTAAATTATAATTTTGATTATCAGTAAAATGAAAGTTTACTCGTAAGTAGTTAGGAACCATATCCTTTAATAATCTGGATAGCCCTTTGATATCGAATTCGTTTTTCCACATTCAACCAATTCAAACTATTAAACAATAAAGTGGAGGATGTCATTATGCCAGCTTCTACTCTTACCCTAGCAGATTTCTTTAATAACTTATTAAGTTTATCTATTCCACTTTTATTACAACTACCCCATATATTGCAACAATAATCAAACAATGGCAGAATATAAGCATTAAAATAAATAATACGTATATGAATAGGTAAATACTTTCGTATCTTTTGTTATAATTTGATTCTATTTGATATTGTACATGACATTTTATCTATTTTACAATTTAGGTTATTGTCGATGTATGAACCAAGAAGTTTTTCACAATCTACAGTCTCTAATCGTTCATCTGAAATATTGATATCTAAAATGTTCCAAATTGAATAAAGCATCTGTTTTGAACTGATAATCATTGATTTACATTTTTGGCATTTAGTTTCATACAATTGTCCGAACACCAGTTTTCAATAACATAAATATATTTTTGGAGGTTAGCATTTAACTCATGTACATTATTACATTTACTATGTAAAGTAGAATCATCTGCATTTAAATCTATCCATGAATTTTCTATGTTCAGTGGTAAATCATTGACTTAATCATGTCAATTGCCGAACTGTTTTTTTTTTGACGTTTTCATTTTTTCAATCTTTTCCTTTTGTATTGTGTGTATTTTTCAAATGAATAATGGTAGAATGGGCTGGAGGTAGTTGTGTAATTGAGGTAACCTGATAGTAGATAAGAACTGTATGTTTTCCATAATAGATTGTAACATGTTATAGATAACAATATGTGCAATAAATGTTATCCACGAGAAAAAGAAGTTTAAGTACTGTATCATTATCCTTTCAACACTGAGGTTGTGAGTTCGAGTCCCGCACGTGGCATTTATTTTTAATTCGACTTTGAAATTTCTGTGTGATTGTTTTCCATTTGGAGAGTACGGTACAATGAGTTATCTGAGGGTCTGGATAGGGTTAATAGAATAGAGAATCATGGGCCATTACAAAAGAAAAAGTGACCAAAACATCAAGAATAGAGAAAAATAGGCAAAACAATTTAAAGAATAGAGAATAATAGGGTGCTAAAATATTAAAAAATAGAGACAAATAAGCAAACAAAATTAAGAATAGAGAATAATGGGGTACTAAAAGATAAAGAATATAGAAAAATGACCTAACAAATTAAAGAATACTGAAATAAAGGACTCCTTATATATCGGGTCTATCACCCTTCGGAGAGATTGTAGCCGCAAACTACCCTTGTTTCAGAACTATAGCTAAACTATAAAGATTGATATCATTTATTTTTAAAATTAATTAACTGATACTTTCATAACTATCAACAACTAATGAAATGTTGATTTCTATTAAAAAAGTCATAACTTATTTCTTTAATCTATAAATATATATAGTCTTTTTGGTTTGTTGTTTTTTCTTTTTTTTGTCTGTGTTTTTGTTTTCGACAAATGATAATCTTATAATGTATTTTGCATTCTATCTGGTCATCTGGGTTCACCTACTACTATTTTTTAATACAGATTGTTGTTGCATGACAGAATGCTGGTATTGTCCAGTACAAAATGGAATTGTTTTTAGTTTGTTTCCACAGAATGTTTTTTTTTTTTGTTTTGTTTTGTTTTTTATTTCTCCGACTGTCCTGTAGTTTTAACAAAATTCAAATACGGGACAAGGTAGTAAAGCGGGAATCAAAAATAGCAAGTCCAATAAAAATAGACAACACAATGTCCAGAAATAAAACAATGTCAAACAGTGAAAAAGACAAACACCATTAATAAAACGTTTCATAGAAAACTTAATATTGAGATTGTAGTATGCATGTAAATTATGAAAAATATTGTCATTATAAATTAAGTATTTTATTTTTAGGAAAAGAAATGTCAATATAAATGTGTATATAAGAATGTCATTTTCTTTAGTTTCCTAGCAGCCTGTGTGATTTATTTATTCTATTATGGAATTTTAAAATAGAATACACACAAAGAAAACTGATATACTAATACTTAAAGATGAAAAAAAGTTTTAAATGTAACGAAGGTTACATCTGAAGATATCACATAACAAAGAACATTAGATTTACAAGAGATTTAAAGGTTATAACCAAATAGTGACCTATGTCAAAAGTTTCACATTCAAATAACTTGAATAGGTAATGCAGTTATTGCATTTAAGTTTTAAAAAATGCAAACCAAAAAAAAAAAAAAAAAAAAAAAAATTATGTTAATGTATTTGTATAAAAATGAAATGAAAGAAATAAAAGATCGCATGTCCAAAATATTTTTTAAAAAAGTATTAATTCCACACAGAATTTATTGTGTGGCTATTCAATGTTGTTTAAAGATCAGATGAAACAGCAGAAATTCCCCCTCCCCTACCTCCAAAAGAGTGTCCTATTTGTACACAAGAAAGTATTAAAGTCCGACATTTTGATTAAATAAATGCCGTTTTCCGAGTCAATAGAAAAGGGAAAAATCCCAGTAGGATGTCAGCTGTGCGAGGGTGGGAATAAGATAAAATGAAAATGCACTGACTGTAACCTGTTGATGTGTGGTCGGTGTAAAGTTGAAGTTCATTTGCGGATTGCAAAAGACCATAGAATTTTAAACATCAAGGAGATAGGAGAACATGGAGACTCATTAGACAGTTTTGTCTTCAGTGCCTTAAAATGCCAAGATCATCCTGACCAATCCTACAGTCTTTACTGCAAAACCTGCAATAAGGTTATCTGTCTGAAGTATATAATCAATGGACACACCTTTGTAGATGAAGAGGAATTAAATAATAGAAAGGAAAAACTGAAAGAAGGACAGAACAAAGTTCAAAGGAATTTGTGGAAATTAAGCTCTGAAAAAGATAAGAGAATTGCTCTTGAATTACATGAAAATCAAAAATGAAACACATTATGCAGGGTATTCTAGACCAGAATACAAAACTACACAAGGCAGTGAATCAATATGCTGATAATCTTGTTGAAGATGTTGATCAACATTTCGGAACCTCAGAACATAAAGAAAATCTCAAAATTGATAAAGATATACAAAATATGCAAATGAAGAGTAAGGCTTTGGAAAGTATCATCACATCCAGAGATTTTACGAAGTTCTTCAGAGGTTTTGATCAACTAAATGTTTCACTGAACGAAGAAATGTCTCAAGAAACCACAACTATTTCGTCTATACCAAATTTTGTTCCAGAAGAATTTACAATGCTTAATTTTGGAAAACTAGAAGGTAGTTAAGGATTGATAGAAGACAATTCCAAAGTTGAATTAAAAGTCACAAATGAATGAACCACAGAGTTAGAAAATGTTCATATCATTGGTAGATGTCCTGATGGCACTCTATGACTGACAACATAAATAAAGTGTTACACCATATTGCACTTGAAGAAGACAACGTCAAGGTATTATCAAGAATGAGCAGCACTAAGATTGGTGGCTTATTAGTTGACATATCAGGCAACATTATTGTGTCAACCCTCAAAACTAGTTTGAAAGAGATCAATGAAAGCACACAAAAACTCACTAACTCTGTATTTGATACTACGCCGTTCATAACAACTCATATTCATATCACTAAGAATCAGAAGGTTCTGATACCAGCCAGATCCTCATCAAGAAGAAGACGTGTATTTATTGAAATGGATGGAGCAGGAAAAGGTCTAATTAAATATGAGAACGATAGTACCAATACACCTTTATTTACAGACCCTTACAGGGTAACAAGCACCAGTAATGGAAATATATTTGTAGTAGATTCCTTAGATAAACTGTATAGAGGGAGAGAAGTTGTAATAGGTAAGACCGGAAATATCGAAAGGATCTATTCTGGTCATCACGATGTCAATACGGACGACAAACCATTTACACCCATAGATATACTTGCTACACCATCAAATAACATTTTGGTTGTGGATTGGATGATCCATATAGTGCATATTTTGAACAGCGATGGAAGCTTTCATACTTCTGTGTGTATGACATTGGAATCCAATTATTCACATTCACTTGCTTTGTTCACATCAGAACACATCTATATAGGATGTGGAAAGTTTTGGGGTGATCCAAAAAATTTCAGAGCGAAACTTTACGAGATTGAATGTTATGGAATCCAGTGATTAGGAGATATCGTCAAATGTGGACATTCAAGGTTTTTTTTTATACATGTAATTGAAATTAAGATACAATATCAACATTTAATGATTGTTCATCTGATTAATGCTTTAAGATCATTTAAACATTTTCCGAGACGGAATTCCATAAAAGAATAAAAACAGCTGTGGTGATTATAGAGGAGACATGAATTAGCTTAACTAATAAGTGCCATTGGTTAATTATGTAATAAAGGAGGACCATTGTGAATAGTGTAAGTTCTGCAGAAGAAAAATCATGATGTACACATTTTATTAAGAATAAATGAATTGTATCAAAATAAAACTAAAATCTTCATAAATTGTACATAACTTATCATCATTCACTCTGTATTCATTGACAAAAATAAACTCCGTATTTGTGACCTTTAAGAGCCCAGAAATAAACCAGAATACAACAATCTTTAACAATAAATTACAAAGAAATATATTGAACAATTTTTTGGTCATACAGATTTTCTCCTGTTTATAAAAAGTGATTCGGACGCATGAAATGTATAAAATATCATTTTTATCTAACATCATCAGACTATAAGATGATTTGTAATTCGATATATATATCAACTGCACTGCTTCCTAATCGGTTTTTGAAATGATCAATCAGAAACTTTATTGCTGTAAAAGTTTTTTCCAGTTCTACTGTTGTATCATTCTTCTGTTGAACTGTTTAGAATATATAAAGATTAAGGCTTGTGATTTTGATGTGGCAAATTTTTCTTATAAACAAATATAAATATACATAGTTTGAGCTTATACACAATAGTGCATAATGATTTTCAGTTTGCCTTATGGAAGTTGAGGAAAAATCTATCAAATAACCCTCCTTATCCATTTGCAGGTTGGCAAATACAATCAAATCTCACTTAATAGTCGGCAAATTATCTTGTAACTATGTACAGAGGAACTTTTAGAAGGGTGTTCAACTTTCTATTCTAAGAAGATCACATGACTCATATTTGTATGTTTATCCAATTTGATGTTGAATACAAAAGAGAGAAAGATACCAAGAAAGAAAAGAAAACCAGACACATAGTTAAAACCAATTGTTCAGAGAACAATTGAAGGTCTTTCCACCTCACATTTTGATTTTATAGGATTAAATGAACTGTTTTAAAGTAACCTTCGTTTAAAAACAACAGTGTTAGAAGATATCACTTTTGGTTCATACGATTGGTTACTTCAAACTGATTCATAAAATATATGGTTTCTAGGTACGTTTTCATTACATTAGTGTAAAATGGCTTTCCGGTTTAAATACTGTCACTTTCGATTGGCCTTTTTAAAGGTCATATGTCTTCCAACCTAATGCAAAAGACCTAATAGTTTTATAATGAACCAGTATCAAGTTATTGCAAAGGTCAAAATCTAGAACGTCAGATTGACCTTTGACCTGGCCTTAATTTCAATGTCATTGATCTCAAATCGAAAGACCCTAGGTCATTCACATGTATGGTTGAGGAGTTATGCTGATTTCAAATATATAGGGGAGAACACTCGTGTAAGGGGTCACCGAAACACTTCGACTTGGTGCGTTGAAGTTGCGCCAATGTGTAAACAGTTGTTTGGCAAAACCTCTTATTATTAACTATTGCGGTTTCTTTGGAATAAAGATAATAAGCAAAGTTCAAAATAAAGAACATGACCTTGATCTTTTACCTTGACCTTAATTTCCTCCTAATGGACATAGGACTTCATATCAAAAGACTTAAGGTCTCTATGACTTATGGTGTATGAATTGATTCAACATATCACTTATATCAAATTTGAAAAGTGAAATAACTCCCATAAGATGTCACTGGATAACGTCAGTCAAACATGACCGAATCATCCATAAGATTAAACAAACTATTTGTGAATATCTTTTATGTTTACAGGAAATAAAGATAACAAGAAAAAGGGGGCGTGGGAGATAAGTGTTCGGTTGCTCAAGGTCAATGGTGAAATCGTAATAACTGTACGATATCATGGGTAAAACAATTTTTCGATAGGTCAGGTAGCAAAAAAAAAAAAACAATCTCAGACGACAGAAGAAAAAAATATAATGAGAACAAAAACAAAAGGTCTTTCTACGAAAAGTTGAAAGATCTAATTATTATTAATTGAAAAACGACGAAAAAAATTTTAATAACATTATCGGTACCAATTTTACTACACCAGCTGCGCATTTCGACAATTAATGTCTCTCCAGTGATGCTCGATGCTAATCTATTTCAAATTTACTTAATACAAAAATTAAACAGCTGATAAAACCTGATTTTAACGACCAAAAGTAAAGCCATATCCCGAAAAAGAATCAGAGCTATGCTAAATTAAGATACATTCTTTAACTTAGTATAATTTAAAGAATTCTATAACATTACATTTTAATTAAACAATATCCGTATTTTCATGTACAGAAGTACCAAGTACTGAGCTGGTGATACCCCTGAGTACTAACAATCAACCAGCAGAGAAATTATAACAAGAACGGTACAAATTGTATTACCACAGATGCGCTTAACGACAATTAATGTCTCTTCAGTAATGCTGGAAGGCTGAAATATTTTAAAATCCAACACATTAAGCAAATATGTCTTATTATCGAGTTCAGTTAACTGTAACAAGTAATAAAAAAAACATCTTAACTTCCGGAAATATGCATTTTGGTTTGTAGGTCTTTGTCCAGTCAAAAGTATGTCATTGTTACCTACATATGAAGCTCCGGTATATTTTTTTAATTTTTTTATTTCAGGTTCATATGTAACTGTAAGTAATATGATCACATAAACCTTTGTAAATACATCATTTTGCGAATATTCATGCACATTCTAGACAAAGATACATCACAGTGACATACATTTAACTAGGTAAATGTGAGGCACATTTTGGCTTCATTGACGGTTTAATTTCTACGACAAAAAAAAAGAAAAAAATAAATTAATGGGATTTTCACGTGAAATTCACGTGACTTTCATATGAGATTTACATGAAACTCACATGAACTAATCTTACGTGAGTTTCACGTTTAAGCTCGTTTCACGTGAGATTCACATGAATTTAAATTCACCTGAAATTGATGTGAGTGAAATCTCCCTGTGTAGTTTTTTGTGCTCGACTTCATATATCTGTAACCATAATAGCTAATCTCATTTAAACATGTGAAATAAACTTTGAATGTATTTCACTGCCGGAAAGGATCCTCAAACTTGTGTAAATATGCATTTTAGGGAGTAGACCGTATGAGCAAAAGTCGATCACTGTTACCTACAATTCATGATACATTGACTCGGTAATTTTTCTACCACAGTTTATAACTGTAACTTTAAGTAATAGCATCAAAACTTGCTACATTTTATACGTTGATAATTCGGCAACCATAGATAATATGATCATTTAAACATGTGTAATAAACATTTAATATATTTTAAGTCGAAGTTGAAATCTTGGTAACTATAAGTTTTTGAAATATCTATACTTGTGAAGAGATTTGCATCTTAAGAGTTTGTCACCATCTGAGTAAATGAAGATCTCTATGACCTAGTGCTTCATTGACTTTGGTTAAGTTACTAATACAATTAATAGTTAGCCTTGGTTGACAATGTTTTCTCGGGGTAACAATCTGCTCTTTCACCTTCTCCGCTATGTGTTATTTATATCATGAACACATCTTACTGCTAGTTTTATCCAATAACTCTCATATTTCGTTTGAAGTATGACACAATGTGTAAATGGTCATATTCTTTTATGGAATTTTGATGTTGGCAGGATCTATGTCCATTAAACATCTTATATGCATGTATGCACAACAATACTGTGTGAACTCTGGGTATGTTTGTCAAATATAATACCTTCGATATAGGAGAATGATTGACAATTAACTGTATTTGTATAGTTTGTTAACTGATTGTTTCTTTATTGGCCCTTGTAATAGATTCCATACTAGCTGTATTCCTTTATCCTCAATCTTAAGACATTTTGGTACCACTCTACTTCAATGTGAATTCTACAAAACGTGGATATATATTCTTTCTGTGCTTTTGTATGTATGTCTTAAGAGGGATGTTGAGGTGGTTCCGATTGTCCAAATCACCCTGTTTGTCGATAAAATTGGCTAATGCTCTTCTAGGTTTGACCGAGTTTCTTCTAATGTTTCGCCACCTAGTTGTATCAGTAACGTTGCCATGTTGAGGTTTCCTATTTGTTAAACATGTTTTGCCACTGCTGCTTTGGTTATCGCATTGACATTGACAGTATCTGTGTAATTTCTCATATCGCTTTTTCGTTGATTCTTTGATCTATAGGCAATACCACTGTTACAACTTCCAGGGCTTCCCGTCTTCCTGGCTTTGTTCATATATAGACTTCGAATAAGAATTTTCCATGTATTCTATCTAAACTATACCATACTGGGAGGCAGTATTCAATGACTAATTTGACAGACAATAGTGCAGTAGTTTCATTGTTTTGATCTTACTTATTTATTTGATTTCTCTCGTTGTTTTTTTAAGATTCTTTAAACTGCTTCCATGTGTTTTCCAAATGTGACTTTTTTTCATCAAGCATTACTCCTAATAACAAAGTGTGGGTTTTCCTTATGCTGTTTTTGCCTTGGTATTGTCAGTGTGTTTTCGACATCTGAGTTTGAATATCCCTTTGGAATCTTTCGCCTCTTTTTCTAGGATGTTAAGCTATAACATATGATGTAAAGATGACTATTTTAAGGAATTTAATACCCTTAAGCACCATGCTCACATACATAATACCCTGTGAACACAATGCCTCTTGGTTGTTGTTTTACTATGGTTATTTTTGTCTATTTAGTTGAATATTTGGTCGTGATCATATTTGTCTTTCATTCAAACAGGATTACACATCCGTTGATATCTTTTAAGAGTAACATGTAAGTGACAGAGTATATTTGGACTATAATGTACATCTGCATCATGGACATATAGGATGGATGATCTGACATTTTGCGACGATAAAGAACGTCATTTTGGCGTGGCTCGGTACTTATAAATCCCGTCATTGTGTTATTGTGCTATGGTCAATTTTTGTATTTTTGTCTTTCATTTTTGCTTTTGTGCTTTGTCTATATGCCATTTTGTTTTTCTTTGTTGAGATATTTGTTTGTTTTATAGTGAATAAGATTATAACACAATGTTGACTGCTGTACCCCTATTTTTGACATTTTTACCTATTATGTCTGTTTTTGTTTGTTTACACATTGTTGTCAATATAATGGAATTTTATGCGACTGTCATACAAGTGAGAGGTTTAGCTAGCTATAAAACCAGGCTTAATCCACCATTTTCTACATAAGGAAATGCCTGTACCAAGTCAGGAATATGACACTTGTTTTCCATTCGTTTGGTGTGTTTGAGCTTTTGATTTTCTCATTTGATAAGGGACTTTCCGTTTTGAATTTTCCTTGGAGTTCGGTATCTTTGTTATTTTACTTTTTAGCAATATATTTTACCTGCTTCCTTCAGTGCAAGTTGCATACGAGTTCAGTTCTATGATATCAATCCACCTTGTCAAACTCCTTTGAAAATTGGTATTTTGGAGCATTACTTGTATTTGAATCTATCTCAAACTCCTGATAGTTAGATGACCCTGGACTTTTGATAAGATTAATATTGGAAAATGCAAATCACTGAAATGCTAGTAGCACCATACCCTATTCTTAACCCAAGTTTTACTGTTCGCTGAGTTTTTAAAGTCTTACATTTGTTTCAATTATTTGATGCTATTTACCTAGTCATTTAAGTTTATACTATTTTTTTAAAACCATGACACAGTCGTGCAGTCAGGGCTATGTGTGCTGTTTCTGTCGGCTCAAACAATTGTTAATCTTTGTGATTAAGTCACTTTAAAAGGAATGACAAATTGTACGAACCACTTACCACTAATGATAAAAACAATAATTAGCTTTGGTACATCTTATTTCCTTGGAAATAATTTGGCCCTCTGTCATGGTCCTTTGATAGTTTACATGTTAGTTTGTGATTTAATGTCAGTTTAATGTCCCCTTATATAGCTTCATATACAAATGCATAAACTTTTTACAAGTATCACTCCAAACATTGGCTTGCCAGTGGCCCCCTTTTTTTCAAAATCCTGTATCCGCACCTGAATGGTACATCAATGTAAAACATTAGGAATCAAAAACCCATCAGGTATATCATTAAAGTTACATGAATTAATCAATCGGAGAATTTTGCGTTTGAATCAGACTAAACCTTTGATAACTTGAAAATGTTTGGACATTTAAAAATTATATTTATATAAATAACATCGTATTTGTGTGTGAATCACATTTTATAAACTACTGGATAAAGGAATTGGGTATTGACAATTCACTTGGAAACTCGGAATATACCGGCCAATAATGTGCACTTACCAAAGACGAAATCCTTAACAATCAGAAGTCTTTTCTATGTTCCTTTGGAATTTCAATGAAAAATAAAGAACTTTATTTACTTCCCTGAACTGGATACCAAGACTACACCCATGTCATTACAAACAACGTTATATTGTTGGGTTTGCCAAGTGTTCCACGAAACCTCTTCCCAAACTATCAACATCAGTTTTACCAGCAATCAAAGTCTGGATTCAGTTACTGTGAAACTACCTACTCTGAGGGGCGCTATAAATCAGATGTGGATACTAAAAAATTCAGTTCTGTTAGAGTACATACAATACATGCGTATGTCTCTTTCCTCTTGCAATAATAAATAAAAATCTGATTTCTCCACTCTCTACACTAGTTTCCCTCCATTTTAAACTTAAAGATTGAACGAAATAGTTAAACTTCGTCCCTCAAACCTCTTCCTGCCGACTTGTTTCTTTATTCATTTGAGGCAGACTATAGATGATGTCCCCGTGAAAAATTCAAATTTTGGAGACTATGTTGAACGAATCTATCTCATTGAACTTGAAATAAAGGATACTTCAGATACAGTTAATCTGCCTTCTATCTTGGTTTAATTAAGATATTGACAATGATTAACAAAACTTTACGACAAAAGAGATGATTTAAGCTTCCCGATTGTTAACTTTTCTTTCCTATGTAGAAACATTCCAGAAGCGCCTGCATATGGAGTATACATCTCCCAGTTGATATGATATTCAAGATCTTTCCTATCATGATTCCAAGTGGTAACATTGTCCCCAAAAAAGTCATCTCTTTGAAAGTCTTACAGACGTCACAAGCAAGTTGGTTGACCGTTAAGGAATATCAGTGTCACAGATTACCATGTATATGTTCCAAATGTCGTAACCACAACCCAGTTCTCTTTTCCCAAACTGTGATGTATGTTTACACAGTTTTAGCTGCTGGGTCCCAATTATTGTCACATTAACTTACAATGCCTGTTTGGGTTGCCTACCAAATTTTGTAACTATAACGGAACTATAAACAAGTGGGAGGTTTAGCTAGCTATAAAACCAGGTTTTACCCACCATATCTTCGGAAAATGCCTTTACCAAGTCAGGAATATGACAGTTGTCTTTTACTCGTTCTGTTGGTTGAAAACGTTTGATTTTGTCAGCTTTTATGGACTTCCTCCTTCTTGAATTTACCTTGGAGTTCGGTATTTTTGTTATACTTTTTTTTCCTCGATGGTGACATCGCCTGATTAAGCGTATCTCCATTTTGTACCACAGATAAGCACCCTGATGGTTATCATATGTGGAGCAGAATCTGCTTACCCTTCCAAAGCACCCGAGATTACATCCGTATTTTTGGTGGGGTAAATGTTGCTCAGTCTTAAGTTTTCTATGTATTGTTCAGTAGACTGTTGTTTATCTTTTACTCGTTTTTCATTTTTTACCATGGTTTTGTCAGTTTCTCTTCGACTTGTCAGTTTTGAATGGCCCTTTGAGATCTTCACCTGTTTTGTACTTATGGTAGTAATTAGTTATCAAAGGTACCAGGATTATAATTTAATACGCCAGACGCGCGTTTCGTCTACATAAGACTCATCAGTGACGCTCAGATCAAAATAGTTATAAAGCCAAACAAGTACAAAGTTGAAGAGCATTGAGGACCCAAAATTCCAAAAAGCTGTGCCAAATACGGCTAAGGTAATCTATTCCTGGGATAAAAAAATCCTTAGTTTTTCGAAATATTCAAAGTTTTGTAACAGGAAATTTATAAAAATGACCATATAATTGATATTCATGTCAACACCGAAGTGCTGACTACTGGGCAGGTGATACCCTCGGGGACGAAACGTCCACCAGCAGTGGCATCGACCCAGTGGTGTAAATAGTTATCAAAGGTACCAGGATTATAATTTAATACGCCAGATGCGCGTTTCGTCTACATAAGACTCATCAGTGACGCTCAGATCAAAATAGTTATAAAGCCAAACAAGTACAAAGTTGAAGAGCATTATAACCTTTTATACTAGATACAATAAAATGCAAAACCAACAATTGCTTGTGTTATGCTTACATAATAAAGTCATTAACAGAAATAATCTTGCATTCATAAGACAAACAACGAACATTATAGTCTCACCAAGACATTGACCACTAACTACATAACTGATGTAACAGTAATATACTGACACATCTTTGAAACTATCCACATAAAAACAAATTCGACTGCTGTTTAAACATAAGTGATGCCAATGATTTTATTGGGGTTGGCAAAGTTAAAGAAAAGAGACAGAAAGTGATACCCATTATTTGTTCTTTAATGATCAAATGTATGAAAAAAATAGATTAAATATGAATATATACATAATGGTTTCTTTCATATCAATAACATACATACAGTTTGACTAGAAATAAAATATACCTATTAATCAACACAACAGCTCTGGTTTACATGAGCAACTAAAAATACATAAAATTAAGTAGCAGTAAGTTTAATCACTGACCTAGCATTTTCTAGATAGGTTCAAACTCAGGATTAAACAAATACTTGCACTAATATAGCACAACGATTTTAAAATGTTATATCTAATTCTAAAAAATCTTTGAAGTAAAGTCTAAATAGAAACTGTGTAAAATAATCCTACTATTTTAACAATGATATGTTGCACAGTCATTCAATAACTAATATAATGATTAAATATACACACAATGTATGTGACTAGAATGGAAAATTGCAGACTCTATTTACATAGCTACAGCATTGAACTAAATTTGCATAGAAGATATGATAAACACTGTAGTGCAATATAAACCTTACATCCACTTCCTTACTGAAAGCTTGGTTATTGTTTGCCACTGGTTATGTGGAATATTATTCACAATATATTTTTTTTTATTCGACAGTGCATGGTATGCAATGATATACATTAAAATAAGTTACTTCCTTGATTCCATGGTATTAACGCAACATTTTTTTATTTTTCCTTCTTCCAAAATAACTCATGAATAGACTATACATACATATTAATTCCATTGTTCTGATACAAGGTTGTGCTGTGTTTTTAGTGCATTGACTAGAGAAAGATTAAAGATATGTACATTTAGATCTGAAACAAAAACTACATATTTCTATTCCTATCTAGGCTAAACTGGGCAGAATGTTTTATTTTCTAAAATATGTTATAGTTGCTGTTCAAATTAATGGTAAGACTGATTATGTATTTGGTTCACTCATCTCTGGCCCAATTAAATGTAAATTCTCTTATTTAATGACAAGATTCAAAAGTGAGAGTAACTGGTCATCATACCTATAAAATTTCCTGCAAAAATCGGCATAGTAGTAACTAGTTTTTTCTTTGTATATAAGAGGAATTGAAGTTCATGTCTTTGGTATTATACCCGACTTTTGGTAACCCTTTTTATATTAAAGAATATTTCCCAAAAGAGTTCCTGTTAAAAGTTATTTGAGAAAAACTGACTGTCTGATGATATCAGGTTCTCAACCAGTCTATGTCAAGAATTTTACATATTTAAAGTATTTCAAAATGTATTCTGATGCTAGCACCTTTGATTCCTGTTGTACAAGCAGTACAATACCATAATTCTACCACCTTTGATTCCTGTTGTACAAGCAGTACAATACCATAATTCTACAACAGGGCCTTTAAAGAACCTGACTATAACTCATGAGGCTTTCACAAGGTCAAACCATAATTCTGAAACTGTTGCCTAATATATTTAAGATTCTCATTAAACTATGAAAAAATTACCTTATGAAAGAAGAATTGCATTGTAAACATATATTTGTTCCACCTAACAAAAGTTCCACAGAAACTTTGTTATAAACAATGTCATAATATCTGTTCCTGTTGGAACAAATATTCTATACCATTTATTCCTGTAGGAACATATACTGTAATATTTATTCCAGTGGAAATAATATTCCAGAATATTTTTTCCATTTGGAACTTATATTATGAAGGAACTTCTATTTCTTGACAGCATCCCATATTTCAGACCATTTCTTTTGTTCACATATAATTCAATAAAACACAAATACATACTTTAATTTCTGACAACAAAAGACCAGTCAGAATGCATAAGGTAAAAAACTTTACAAGAAAGATAGTTTTTTAGGTAAAAATATTGTTACAAATGCTAAGGGATCTATAAAAATAAAATTAAGACAAAAACCTAAATGTCAAAGCCAGAAAAAATCAGAGTGATTTCTACACATTTTCTATTCTGTGACAGCAGAAATCCAACACCCAACAAGAATGTATTATATAAAATATGTGTATAACTTCTTAATTTTTGGAACTTTTTTGTCGAAAAGTTGTTTTATACATGCAAAATTATACATACAAGCTTCTTTTCAGGTTAATTACGACTGGAAAAGCACACATTCAGAATATATAAAAAAAATTACAGAAATAATTTCTACATACATATCATGATTCAGTAATATTCAGACTGATTAATCAGCCTTAAAGACGGTATGAATTTTGAGTATATTGAATTGTAATATGGATGTTGCTTTTCTATGGGTGTTCAGCATATATCAACTGAGTGCTCTGTTATAAAGACCAAATTATTTTAGATATCAAGTGTTATTTTAGATCTGATAAATAAATAATTTTGGTTAACTTTGAATATATTTTTAATCATACTGTAAAATTCAGATTTGTTTGTGTAGTTATTAATGTGAAAACTGCAACAGGATAGGTTTTGCAAAAATAAATATTTGCATTATTTAGAAATTTAACACAAGCATTATCTGAAATATCACATTTTTGTCCATTTGACAAAATTCACAATAATATGTGCACACAAGCATTCCTGAATTTACAGTTTACCAATATTTTAAATTTCATTTGCATCTTAAGGCAGCAAATTTTTTCTCTCAATTTTGTTTTACAAATACAAACCAGCTATAACATTCTAGTATGTAGGAAGTCATCTTTAAACCCAAGATCATTTTTACATCTTTTCCTTCTATATTTTTTTCAAATTCGTTATCAACTCATATTTTATCACAGATGAAAGGATATAAACTTTTTATCATAATATGCAGCCAGTCAAAAATTGTATAGTCAATGTTAATACTAAATAAAATACTATACAGTAACATTTGTTGTCTATGTATGATGTATGCATTGTATTAGCAGTATCTACCAAACTATTTGGAGGTATGGAAAAAGTTGTTTCTTCATTTATAACTGAAAATATAAAAGTTTTCATTTAAGAACATCATGAAGATTAAAACAAAGGTTTTGAGGAGACTGATTATTTAAATGATTGTTGCTTGCTTAATGTTTTGTGGCAATATTGGCCAAATCTATACTACTAAAATAACAAGGTCCAAATTGTTAGCCGGCATGACGTAAAACAACGAATCAAAGAATTCAACCTTATATATAACTAATATTGGACAATGGTGTTGTTTAAAAATTACACCATTCCAGGCTCGTTTGTTTTCCACATAATCAATATTACCAATAATTAACAAGTTCCCGGTTGAATCTGATACCAATACCAATAGTATCTGTCAAATATAGTTTCCGGATGTAGCTACCTGTTAACTTCTGTAAATCCCTCCTCTGTTAGGAGTCTTCAACCTGGAATTCTTCCAGTAGTTGTTTTATATCTATGTTACACTATAGTACACTATTTAATAAGTCTGTTTTCTTCCACCTCAATACTACTATTAATTTTGGTTAATTAGTTAAAAAGTAAATTTAGTTTATAGTAAGTTTATTGTAGTAAGAAAATTAGGACGGGTTCAAACAGAAAGATATTGAAGGCAGAGAAAACTGTGCACCTTACAATTAGCATGACTTTATCAGTTGACAATACGAATACTAAAAATCCAGGCTAAAAATAAGGCATAGGTACTTGAATTCAGTCTTGGACCCGCTATGTTGCGGGTGTGTTCTAGTTGACTTTTAATAAAATGTGCCAAGTTTGCAGAATACAATGTTGAACCAGAGACATATATATGAGTCTCTGGTTGAACTGAAGAACCATTGGCACTCTATTATAAAACAATAATTCCCTTTTACACAGGTTATACAGTCATATCGTGACATTCAATAGGTACAAAATTCGTAAGGGTTCCGTGGAACCCAGTGTCTCGCCTACTTTTGCTGTTAATCGCAGGCTCAACAAAAATGAGGAAAAAAATTAATAAAATATTCCTCTCTGTACTATCTTTTGAAGGTAAGTAGCTTCTGTCCAAGTTTGGTAAAAATCCAGGGTAATTTATGAATCTAATAAATGTTTTAAAAACTTGAACTGCAGACTGTATGTAACGTTAACTGGAAGAAAAACTAAGTCCATTTATAAGTAAAATACGGAAAAAATGGATACTAGCTTTTGATCATGAACAAGCTTCTGTCCAAGTGTGGTACAAATCCAGGATAGTTTAAGAAAGTTGTTAAAATTTTGAAAACTTTAACCACAGAGTGAATGTAATGTTAACTGGCAGAACATTTAAGTCCATTTATAAGTAAAATACGGAAAAAATGGAATTTTTTTTTACAAAATTTACTTCTGGATACTATCTTATGATCATAAACAAGCTTCTTTCCAAGTTTGGTAGAAATCCAGGATAGTTTAAGAAGGTTATTAAAATTGCAAAAACTTTAACCACAGAGTGAATGTAATGTTTCCTGGCAGAAAAACTAAGTCCATTTATAATTAAAATACAGAAAAAATGGGAATTTTTTTTTTACAAAATTTACTTCTGGATACTATTTTATGATCATATACAAGCTTCTTTCCAAGTTGGGTAGAAATCCAGGATAGTTTAAGAAAGTTATTAAAATTTCAAAAACTTTAACCACAGAGTGAATGTAATGTTTCCTGGCAGAAAAACTAAGTCCATTTATAAGTAAAATACGGAAAAAATGGAATTTTTTTTTTCACAAAATTTACTTTTGAATATAATCTTATGATCATAAACAAGCTTCTGATCAAGTTTGGTAGAAATCCAGGATAGTTTAAGAAAGTTATTAAAATTTCAAAAACTTTAACCACAGAGTGAATATTTGTGGACGCCGCCGCCGACGGAATGTAGGATCGCTATGTCTCGCTTTTTCAACAAAAGTCGAAGGCTCGACAAAAAGCAATATTATACAAGATTTTCATTTTTGACAATTAGACTTGTATATATACTGAATAATGATGTACAACACAACATTTTCCCAAAATAGAATTTCTCTTAGGAGGTATATTACGTCGTTATCATTTGATCACTTGTGAAAATTATTTGAACAATGGGTACTGTCTCAGTTGAACATGAAATTTTAATATTGCTTAAAGTGGCAAATCTCACTTCGGAGTTCGGGTTTTAAGATTGTCAAAGTTACAGAGGAGATAATGACGTCGCTAATGTGAAATGTTATTTTTCGCGACTTCAAACTGTGATACAATTGGAAAAGATGCATTTTTTGACTGATTTTAATCATTAGCTTGAAAACGAGTAAATTGAACCTTCTATCTTAAAATGACATTTGACTTAATTGTGTATCAAGATTATTTTTACCAATTTTAATTAATGAACAAATCAATGTTGAAATTTTAAAAAATGAGATAAATATTCAGCAAAACTTGCCATTTTTTTCTAAAATTAATAATATTTAAAGAAAGAAATAAATTATTTCCAAAGAACTGTTACACAAATATAGAGCATACTTTATGTTGAAAAGATATTCCAAAAGTTTTTTTAAAAAACACAAAACTTTGAGTAAATGTCTAAAATTGGGACCCTATTTATCTCTAAAATTGTTGAAAATATTTATGACAGAAAACGAACATATTGTATATTGAAGCACAAAATCTACAGGGGGAGGGATGGTCATAAAATTCTAGGCAAGGGAAGACTAATTAGTTTCCTTTCATCAATACATTCGTAAATGGCAGTAATTGGTAAAGTGTTTTGTTATAAAGCTGGAATAGCTGCACGAAGATGTTGCATTAAGAATACACTGCAAAGTAATTTAGGAAGAAATGCAATCTCAATCATTTAATAAACTAGGTTTTCTATTTCTAGCTTAAAAATGAGCACATGGACCCCCAATTTTTTTCTTTTGCAATGGAATATGTAAAATTTGAAGAATGTTATTTATTTGAAATATTGTTTTGGTTGATGTTGCTCAATATTTTGTTTTCTGTGTTTTGTGGACTTATTTCTGTCATTGATGATTTTTTTCTATTTGGCCATGGTGTTGTCCCTTTTTCTTCCACTAAAGGTCTTTGATTGCCCAGTTGTATGGATACTGATGGTGATATCACCTATAAGTATATTCAATGATTTATTGAATTTCATGGATTTTGTAATTCATGTTTTTCTTCAGCATATTCTATTTTTTAACTGACAATAATTTAGTCTACTTACCAAACTCATATGTGGCATTGAATCCTTTTCCTTCATACATACTGTTAGATTTGAATGTTACTCGGAAAAATTCCAGATCTGATTGTATTGGCTCTCTCATTCTTTCAGTCATTTGACCACAAAATTTGTGCATTTTCTTGTCCTGAGCTCCACCGTCAAAGTTGGAGAAATCTACATAGTCTACTCGATCTTTAGGTTCACACCTGTTAAAATATCATACTGGATTTTACCTACGATTTCATTGCAATCCACTAGCATACAAATGTTGTCTAGCATAGAAATATCTTCTAAAAAAAAACTCATCAAAGAGACCAGGCTTTTATTTTGTATGTCAGACATGCTTTTCGTCTACAAAATCAGTGAAGCTCAAATAAAAAAAATTAAAATGCAAAAGATAAGATTCAAGTGTTTGACTTTCACAGAAGAGTCAAGATATTTGAATTTGAACTGTGTGCAAAATTTGATTTTAATTACTGTGGATTCATTTATTTTCATGGGTACCAATTTTTGTGGATTAAGGAAAACTTACATGTTCGTGGATATTCAATTTCGTGGTTTTGCCGAAGTCTGCATACAGGCCTAAAGGAAATTTGTGATTCCTTGCACATTTAATTTCATGGTTTACCTGTACCTACGAAATCCACGAAAATTGGTATCCCACGAATAATAATGAATCTACAGTTTACATAGTTCATTCATTTTTACCAGCTTAATATTTATTCATCTGGTATGTAATAATCAAGTAACAAAATTTCATAGTCATTATCATAATATATTACTGTAAAGTAGGAAACATTCATGACCTAGGGGTTTTGTTTTTTGCTAATTATGCGATAAAGATAAAATGAATACTATAATGTCTTGGAGCCTGTATTGCTCACCTGGCATTTTTGCATAAAATTGATTGATACAAGTCAATAGGAACATTTCAAATAGTTTCTGGCTAAAAAGTACACAATTGGCAAAAATCCTCATTCAAGGAAAATAGCTCCTATAAGTAGCCAATTGATGATTTCAGTCTGACAGGTCAAATTGACTTATTCATAGATCTTTTTTTGCTGATCATTTTGATTATTTACAGTTTCTATTTTTCTACTATAGTTTCAGAAATAAAAAAAAATTCCAAGACACACTAAATCTATTTGATGTGTACTTATTGTATTTCATGTTACGGTAGTTGTTCTTTGAGTGTTGTGCCAACATGACCAGTCAAGCTTTTCTAACTGATTTTTACATATAAAAATAAGATGATGAGGTATAATCGTCAATGAGACAACTCTCCACCAGAGAGAGTTTGTTCTTATGGTATGGGTTTACACTACTTCCGAAAACTAGAGGCTCTAAAGAGCCTGTTTAGCTTACCTGCATCTTCAACAATTGCAACTTTTTTGATAAAAATCTTCATTAAAGGGGAATAACAGTGTTAAGAGTTAACTGACATTTTTCGGTCATGTTGACATAATTGTAGATCTTATCCTGCTGATCATATTAAAATTATTTTTAAAGTTTGTATTTATCTAGTATTATAGTTTTCAAGATTATAGACAAGAAATGCAAAAAAAAATGGTAAAAATTATCATTAAAGGGCAATAAAGAGTAGACTGAAGATTTCAGGCATGATGGGTAAAATATTTTTAGATCTTGTCTTGCTGATCATTTTTCCTTTGAAAGTTTTGATCTATCAATTATAGTTTTAGAGATAAAAGGAAAAACTGAAAATTGGGAAAAATCATCACTAAAGGGCAAATAACTTCAACAAGGACACAGACATCCAACAGCTTAGTCATACTGACTTATTTGTAGATTTTGACTTGCAGATCATTTTTGCTCCTTAATATTACTATCTATCTTTTATAGTTTTCCAGATAATAATCAAAATGCACAAAAAAATGGGAAAAATAGTTGTTAAAGGGTATTGATTTCAATAAGATGCGGACTAATGATTTTGGCCATGTAAACTTGGTTGTAGATCTTGTCTTGTTGATTATTTTTTCTATCTATCTATTACAGTTTTCAAGATAAAAGGCAAAAATGCCCAAAATTGGGAAAATTGTCAATTAAGGGCGATAACTCCTAAAAGTAGTCTATTGACTATTTTGATGTCAAAAGACTTTAGTGGATCTCATCATTGTAATGCAACTTTATAGAAAATATCATTGATCTATCGCAAGTAGTTCATATCCAACTAATTTCAGCCGAAAACTTATCATTGAAAATTGATAACTAATTGAAAGTCACTGAACCATGGCCTAGGGGGCAGGGCCTCAAAATAGTTGTCAAACTGATATGTACTGATAGTAATGCAACTTCATACAAAATATCATTGATCTATCACAAGTAGTTCCTATCAAATTAACTTAAGCAGAAAACTTAGCATTGAAAATGGCTAATTAATTCAAAGTCACTGGACCATGGCCTAGGGGGCAGGGCCTCAAAATTGTCGTCAAACTGATATGTACTGATAGTAATGCATCTTCATACAAAATATCACTGATCAATCACAAGTAGTTCCTATCAAACTAACTTAAGCAAAAAAACTTAACAATTGTTGACGCAGTCACCGAAAAGCAATCCCTATGTCTTGCTTTCTGCAACTTTCGTCCCAGGCGAGACAAAAATGAGTTAAAATCATCAAGATAGGAAAATAACTCCTATAAGGAGTTGACTACAATTTGACTAACAATTTTTACCTTGTTCAATTATTTGTAGATCTTGTCCTGTTGATAATTTTGGCTTTTATAGTTTTTTCTATCTACTATAGTTCCGTGAAAATAAATGCACAAATTGGGTAATAATCATTACTCAATAACAATAACCCCCTTACATTAGTTGGTTGACGATTTTGGTCATGTTCACTTATATGTAGATCTTGTCCTTCTAAAATCATAATATTCTAACTATGTCTGCCACACCAGATTTTCACTATGCATAATAGTGTACAAGATAACAGACAATACTTGCAATTTACCTACCCCCTTCCCCCCTCTTATATTTTTTTTAACCCTGGCTGCCATGTTGGTAAGCATGTATGATCATCAGAAATAATTTTAAACTATGTACCTCAAGATGATTGTGGTAAAGTATGGTTACTCCTGGCTGGGTAGGTTCAGAGAAGATTATTTTTGTAAAATTTAATGGAAGACAGATGCCAAATGATGAGAAAAGCTCACATTGCCCTGTGGGCCAGGTGAGCTAAAATGGAGTACCGGTACATTATTCTATTTCAAACTGCTAGGGTTAAGCAATTTAAGGACAAATTTAGTTCAACTGTCAAACTGATATGTACTGATAGTAATGCATCTTCATACAAAATTTCAATGATCAATCACAAGTAGATCCTATCAAACTAACTTAAGCAGAAAACATAACAATTGTTGATGCCGTCGCCGGAAAGCAATCCTTATGTCTCGCGTTCTGATATAGTTTTCTAGTTTATAATATTAAACTATTCACTTTTATCAAACTTTTAGCGTTAATTAAGCAATATTAAGAGTTAAAGGGGAAATAACTTTAGATGAAAGCATTTCTGAAACAGAACATCAAACTAAAATACTCCTTATCACCCAACTGTAAAAAGAAGCAACCAAAAATCTTTTCATTTTATTAAAAAAAAACACTTTGAACCAGCTTTTCTAGTTTGAGTGTGACATCGTAGATGCTAAACCATTTGTTTTTTTTGTTTTGTATCATTTAAACCATAAAATAGACATAAATGGAAAACTGAAATTAAAGTCCAAATTTATATGAAAAGTTAGGCTTAATAAACTTTAATTGCACTCTGTCTATTTTTTGTAGGAACTGGTATATATTTCTTTTACATAATATGATACCAATTCAATGGCCATGCATTTCTCTATAAAAGATGGTATTAGAACATATCATGCAATTCTTGAGTGTTTTTATAGGAATTTAAAAAATTGTGCTTGACAAGTGAAACAATGTGTAGGAAGATTAAAAACATTTATTATGGAAAATTTCAAATCTTATAAAACATGCAAAATTTGTATAAAAGTGATTTGTGCCATCTTGCATATGAACTTGAAATACTAAACAAAGTAAATAAACTGTTAATGCTCAATCTTACCTGACATTCTTCTTGACAAAATAAATAAATTCTCTAGAACTATTTTTTTGTGTATTTGCAATTAGTATTCTAATCATTTTTATTACTGTTTGTATCAAAATGAAAGGAACATGTTTCACTTAAGATTGGAAGGTTGATACACATTTGTTTTCCCTATTCAACCTTTGTTTACCTTGGTGTAATGCCATCCACCTCAAATTCCTGAAACTGAATTCTAACTACTTCACTATTTCTCCCGAAAAAAGTGTACTGACATTCTGTATTCTTTGGGTAAAATCCCGGATAATTTGGCGAGACAAAATACCCGCTCTTTTTTACATCACTTTTATAATAGAACTTGCATACTGAAACCAAAAACAAAATACAAGTGGATGTGTAAAATTACAAATACAAAGTTTCTGCGTGCAAAAATGTGGAAATTACAGAAAAAAATGTTTCAAATTGCAATCCTTCATTATTTGAGGTAGCAATTGAAACAGATAAGATGCAAACTTCAAACAGCTTATAGTAATCCACAAAAAATTCTAAATATAAAAATACCATTCAGCAGATCAAATTTCTAGGACAATTCTTGAAGGTCTTGTAAAAAAGGTTTAAATAACCACTTTTGAACTAGACATTGGTTTTCTTCCCTAAGAAAAAACAAGACTGTACTCTATTTAAATAGTCAAAAGACTTTACCATGCACTACAATTGAACTGAATTATGACTGAATATATTGTCAAACTATATTTTTTTATAAGCAAATCATGTTTTTGAGGATCCGTTTCTTTTTTTATTTTGAATCTCCCCTGAATACTTGATCTGCTGATAAGTGTACATCTATATAACCAGGCAACAACATTTTAAGAAATTTGTGTGTGGAGTACCTTGATCCCAACTCATATTCAACAAAAGTTATTCTAACTTTATGATTTTGCCCAATGAATTTATAATGACATTCTGTAAAGCGTGGATAATATCCTGGGAAGTTTGGTGACGTGAAATATCCACTGAGTGACCTGTTACTGTTGAATGTAAACCGACACTCTACAAATAATCATCATTACATGAATTATTTATTATGAGAAAAACAATTGAGAGGGAAAAATAGTACACACACTTAAAAATTATTTCATGGTATTGGATGTCAGATTTCTGATGGACTTTGTTTAATTTACTTTAAGAAATTGGGCATTTTAGAACTAACATATTGTCCAGTATAGACACCTGACCATATTTGAAGACTGTACCATATGTTGTTGTCTAGAATTTTGGTTATTTGTATCTTTGGGTGGCTGTCTCATTGATGTACACCCCACATCTGCTTAAATCAGAATTTTTTTGACATTTATAAAAAGCATTGAAGAAATCATTTTCTTGGTAAACTGACAAACTCCTGATATCTCCCTAAGTAAGAATTATAGAGGAAAATAAAGTAAATAAGGGTTGTTTGTTGGTTAATTGCTAGAGTAATTGAGAAACACTGTACTGTACAAACAGTAAAAATCTAAATATAAAAATGTTGTTATTTTTTTCTATACAATACCTTTGATAAGGCTTTTTGAGATTTAATGACTCCTCCTGTTAATAGTTTTGGAGATTCAAGCCTATTGTGTTTTAGAGTTCACATATACTGAGTTTGTGTACTAGTTCATTATGTTGGTGTTCAATCCTATTGTATTAGGGTTCACCTACACTGAGTTTGTGTACTAGTTCATTATGTTGGTGTTCAATCTTATTGTATTAGGGTTCACCTACACTGAGTTTGTGTACTAGTTCATTATGTTGGTGTTCAATCTTATTGTATTAGGGTTCACCTACACTGAGTTTGTGTACTAGTTCATTATGTTGGTGTTCAATCCTATTGTAATAGGGTTCACCTACACTGAGTTTGTGTACTAGTTCATTATGTTGGTGTTCAATCCCATTGTATTAGGGTTCACCTACACTGAGTTTGTGTACTAGTTCATTATGTTGGTGTTCAATCCTATTGTATTAGGGTTCACCTACACTGAGTTTGCGTTCTAGTTCCTTATGTTTGTGTTCAATCTTATTGTATTAGTGTTCTAGTTCATTTCGTTTGTATTCTAGTCTGTTATGTTGGCTTTCTAGTTCATTGTGTGAGTGTTTAAGTTTGTTGTTCTAGTCTGTTGTGTTTGTGTTCTAGTCTATTGTGTAGGTGATTTATTCCATTGGTTTGTGTTCTAGTTCATTCCATTGTACTTCAGTATTAGTCCATTGTGTGTGTGTTCTAGTCCATTGTGTTTGTATTCTAGTCTGTTGGGTTGGTGTTCTAGCCTGCTGTCCATTCCATTGTACTTGTGTATCAGTCCATTGTGTGTGCATGAATTCTAGTCCTTTGTGTTTGTGCTCTTGTTCATTCCATTGTACTTGTGTTCTAAACTGTTGTGTATTTGTTCTAGTCCATTGTATTGGTATTCTAGTTTGTTGTTTGTGTTCTTGTCTGTGTTGTTTGTGTTCCAGTCTGTTGTTTGTGTTCTATTTGGTGGTTTTTGTGTTCTATTCTGTGGTATTTGTGTTCTAGTCTGTAGTGTTTGTGTTCTGGTCTAATGTGTTTGTGTGCTAGTTGGATGTGATTATGTTTTAGTCTGTAGTGTTTGTGTTCTAGTCTGTGATGTTTGTGTTCTAATCTGTGGTGTAGTCTGTGATGTTTGTGTTCTAATCTGTGGTGTAGTCTGTGGTGTTTGTGTTCTAGTCTGTGGTGTTTGTGTTCTAATCTGTGGTGTAGTCTGTGGTGTTTGTGTTCTAGTCTGTGATGTTTGTGTTCTAGTCTGTGGTGTTTGTGTTCTAGTCTGTGGTGTTTGTGTTCTAGTCTGTGGTGTAGTCTGTGGTGTTTGTGTTCTAGTCTGTGGTGTTTGTGTTCTAATCTGTGGTGTAGTCTGTGGTGTTTGTGTTCTAGTCTGTGATGTTTGTGTTCTAATCTGTGGTGTAGTCTGTGGTGTTTGTGTTCTAGTCTGTAGTGTTTGTGTTCTAATCTGTGGTGTAGTCTGTGGTGTGTGTGTTCTAGTCTGTGGTGTTTGTGTTCTAGTCTGTGGTGTTTGTGTTCTAATCTGTGGTGTTTGTGTTCTAATCTGTGGCGTAGTCTGTGGTGTTTGTGTTCTAATCTGTGGTGTAGTCTGTAGTGTTTGTGTTCTAGTCTGTGATGTTTGTGTTCTAATCTGTGGTGTAGTCTGTGGTGTTTGTGTTCTAGTCTGTAGTGTTTGTGTTCTGGTCTAATGTGTTTGTGTGCTAGTCGGATGTGATTATGTTTTAGTCTGTAGTGTTTGTGTTCTAGTCTGTGGTGTTTGTGATCTAATCTGTGGTGTAGTCTGTGGTGTGTGTGTTCTAGTCTGTGGTGTTTGTGTTCTAGTCTGTGGTGTTTGTGTTCTAATCTGTGGTGTAGTCTGTAGTGTTTGTGTTCTAGTCTGTAGTGTTTGTGTTCTAGTCTGTGGTGTTTGTGTTCTAGTCTGATGTGTTTGTGTTCTAGTCTGTGGTGTTTGTGTTCTAATCTGTGGTGTAGTCTGTGATGTTTGTGTTCTAGTCTGTAGTGTTTGTGTTCTAGTCTGTGATGTTTGTGTTCTAATCTGTGGTGTAGTCTGTGGTGTTTGTGTTCTAGTCTGATGTGTTTGTGTGCTAGTCTGATGTGATTGTATTCTATTCTGTAGTGTTTGTGTTCAGTTTGATGTTTGTGTTTTAGTCTGTAGTGTTTGTGTTATAGTTTGATATTGTGTTTTAGTCTGTAGTGTTTGTGTTATAGTTTGATATTGTGTTTTAGTCTGTGGTGTTTGTGTTATAGTTTGATATTGTGTTTTAGTCTGTGGTGTTTGTGTTATAGTTTAATATTGTGTTTTAGTCTGTGGTGTTTGTGTTCTAGTCTGATGTGTTTGTGCTAGTCTGATGTGATTGTGTTTTAGACTATAGTGTTTGTGTTCAGTTTGATGTTTGTGTTTTAGTCTGTAGTGTTTGTATTATAGTTTAATATTGTGTTTTAGTCTGTGGTGTTTGTGTTCTAGTCTGATGTGTTTGTGCTAGTCTGATGTGATTGTGTTTTAGACTGTAGTGTTTGTGTTCTAGTTTAATGTTTGTGTTTTAGTCTTTTGTTTGTGTTGTAGTGTGTTGTTTGTGTTCTAGTCCATTATGCTTGTGTTCTAGTCTGTTGTGTTTCTGTTCTTGTCTGTTCTTGGCTAGTTGGTTGTGTTTGTGCTTTAGTCCATTGCTTTTATAGTAGTCTGATTACAGATATTTCCTGTATGGTTCCGTCTTAAAAATAAGTTTTAGGATTTCTTACTGGAGTTTGCAACAGTTATTGTTCCATGAATGTACATTCATAAGGTTTGTTACTGAGCTTGGATTGGTTTTGGATATTTCAGACCTTTGTTTTATGTGGACCAGATCAAGACAAGATCTGCCACTCCTGCAAAGTGCCATTTACTCTTATTTTAATTTTCAAAGAGGCAATATTTTGTTCAAACTGCACATAAAATCTGTAAAACAGAACAAAAAATTATACCTTTTGGTATCACAATTAAAGACTATTCATAGAAAAGTATGAAAACAATTTGATGAAAAAAAAGACTTGTTGTGAGTAAGAGGTTTTAAAATGGCTGGATTGCAAGGTCAGGTTTAATTTGATTAGAATATGTCAAGTAAAAAAAAATATCTTTATTGTAACAGAGTCTGGTTCCTGTTTTCTTTTTTATGTATTTGAAATTGACAAAAATTTTGACTTTTACCTTTTCTGTTATCCTGTTCTCCTGTTGTAATACCATAATCTAGAAATACAAATAATTCTTAGTATGAATAAAAAATAATTCAGCAAACCTCAATGAAACAGCAACCAAACAACACAACAAAATATATTTACAGAGTATTAGCTTAAATAAATAAAGTTCGTTTTCAATGTAAAAATAAGAAGATGTGGTATGAATGCCAATGAGACAACTATCCACCAGGGAGGAAATGACAAATAATTGTGAAAAAGCCCAAGAATTGTGAAAAAATTAAGGAGTGAAATTTATGACAGCAAATAAAACAAATATATTTCTCTCTTTCTCTTTCCATAACTTAATCTGTTATTGAAGAAATGTAATGAAATGAATTTCTGTATGTGGGTGTAACATTTCATGTGTTGTTGAAAACATTTGGTTTATTGGATTTGTAATCCATAACTTCCCACTTCATACAGAAAAAAAACATGGAAATGCAAATACATTTTGTTGGGTTTTCAAAATTTGAGATTTTAATAGTCAACAAAAGCACCAAACTTCTACCAACGAAACAAAACCAATAGTTTCACAGTATCAAGTGTTCATGGTTACTTTTTTGTGGAAAATGCACAATGGACTATTACTAAATTTAATGATTACAATTTCCTTCGAGATTTCATTGCCTATTTGAGAGATTATGTCATGTCAACATAAAAGGTGTTTATGTAGAGATTATGTCATGTCAACATAAAAGGTGTTTATGTAGAGATTATGTAATAATATATTATGCAATAACAACCTAATTTACAAAGTTTAATTTTATTTGCTGTAAAATACATTTCATCAAATTTCAAAAATTCTGATAACTATACACTTAACCACAAATAACATCCTATTTTCCTGTGAAACTTATTCATAAAACATTCTTTATAATAAAGACTCCAGTTGTTATACCATCAATCTGGAATTCAATTACTGTCATGTAAGGAGCTAAAAGTGCAATTTTCATGTAAAATTCTGGAAACATGTTATCAGACATGCAAAGACTTGGATGAAGTTTACACAAGAAGTGTGATGACTGCAATATCATTTTGTGAGTCATAATGTAATTACTTTAAGTTTCATCAGTCAGCTCAAGTCAAGGTTTCATAAGAAAATTAACTTTAAATTTTTAATTGGTAAAATGTAAATTGGCATTAGCTAAATTTCCCCACTAAATTTCCCCACTGTGTGGCAGCAAACCGAAAAGAGAAACCATAAAAATGCAAAATGGTTGTTAAGAGAACTGCCATTATAAATATAAGGAGATGCGTTATGATTGCAAATAAGACAACTATCCACCTGACCAGAGTTGTTAAGTCCAGTGGTAAATACTGCATGCATATATTCAGGACAACATGAAAGAAAAACATTGGATTTTGATGGTAAACAGTTTATTTGCTTGTTTGTTGCTGCTTAATGCCACTTTCAGCTACCTTTGGTACATCATAGCATCTGGTTTTTATTGTTTCAGGAAGCAAGAGCAACCTGTGAACATGTTTTGACCTATTGGTATTATGGATATTTTGACCTATTGGTATTATGGATGTGTTGACCTATTGGTATTATGGATGTGTTGACCTATTGGTATTATGGATGTGTTGACCTATTGGTATTATGGATGTGTTGACCTATTGGTATAATGGATGTGTTGACCTATTGGTATAATGGATGTGTTGACCTATTGGTATAATGGATGTTTTGACCTATTGGTATAATGGATGTTTTGACCTATTGGTATTATGGAAGTTTTTACCTATTGGTATAATGGATGTTTTGACCTATTGGTATTATGGAAGTTTTTACCTATTGGTATTATGGATGTTTTGACCTATTGGTATTATGGATGTTTTGACCTATTGGTATTATGGAAGTTTTGACCTATTGGTATTATGGATGTGTTGACCTATTGGTATTATGGATGTGTTGACCCATTGGTATTATGGATGTTTTGACCCATTGGTATAATGGATGTTTTGACCTATTGGTATTTTAGATGGTTTGACCTATTGGTGTTATGAAAGTTTTGACCTATTGGTATTATGGATGTTTTGACCTATTGGTATAATGGATGTTTTGACCTATTGGTATTATGGATGTTTTGACCTATTGGTATTATGGAAGTTTCGACCTATTGGTATTATGGAAGTTTTACCTACTGGTATTATGGAAGTTTTGACCTATTGGTATTATGGAAGTTTTACCTACTGGTATTATGGAAGTTTTGACCTATTGGTATTATGGATGTTTTGACCTATTGGTATAATGGATGTGTTGACCTATTGGTGTTATGGAAGTTTTGACCTATTGGTATAATGGATGTTTTGACCTATTGGTATTATGGATGTTTTGACCTATTGGTATAATGGATATTTTGACCTATTGGTATAATGGATGTTTTGACCTATTGGTATTATGGATGTTTTGACCTATTGGTATTATGGGAGTTTCGACCTATTGGTATTATGGAAGTTTTACCTACTGGTATTATGGAAGTTTTGACCTATTGGTATTATGGAAGTTTTACCTACTGGTATTATGGAAGTTTTGACCTATTGGTATTATGGATGTTTTGACCTATTGGTATTATGGATGATTTGACCTATTGGTATTATGGAAGTTTTGACCTATTGATATTATGGATGTTTTGACCTATTGGTATAATGGATGTTTTGACCTATTGGTATTATGGATGTTTTGACCTATTGGTATTATGGAAGTTTCGACCTATTGGTATTATGGAAGTTTTACCTACTGGTATTATGGAAGTTTTGACCTATTGGTATTATGGATGTTTTGACCTATTGGTATAATGGATGTTTTGACCTATTGGTATTATGGATGTTTTGACCTATTGGTATTATGGATGTGTTGACCTATTGGTATTATTGATGTTTTGACCCATTGGTATTATGGATGTGTTGACCCATTGGTATTATGGATGTTTTGACCTATTGGTATAATGGATGTTTTGACCTATTGGTATTTTAGATGGTTTGACCTATTGGTGTTATGAAAGTTTTGACCTATTGGTATTATGGATGTTTTGACCTATTGGTATAATGGATGTTTTGACCTATTGGTATTATGGATGTTTTGACCTATTGGTATTATGGAAGTTTCGACCTATTGGTATTATGGAAGTTTTTACCTACTGGTATTATGGAAGTTTTGACCTATTGGTATAATGGAAGTTTTGACCTATTGGTATTATAGAAGTTTTGACCTATTGGTATTATGGAAGTTTTGACCTATTGGTATTATGGATGTGTTGACCTATTGGTATTATGGAAGTTTTGACCTATTGGTATTATGGATGTTTTGACCTATTGGTATAATTGTTGTTTTGATCTATTGCTAGTATGGATGTTTTGACCTATTGGTATTAATGATGTTTTGACCTATTGGTATAATGGATGTTTTGACCTATTGGTATTATGGAAGTTTTGACCTATTGGTATAATGGATGTGTTGACCTATTGGTATTATAGATGTTTTGACCTATTGGTATTATAGAAGTTTTGACCTATTGGTATTATGGAAGTTTTGACCTATTGGTATAATGGATGTTTTGACCTATTGGTATTATGGATGTTTTGACCTATTGGTATTATAGATGTTTTGACCTATTGGTATTATGGATGTTTTGACCTATTGGTATTATGGAAGTTTTGACCTATTGGTATAATGGATGTTTTGACCTATTGGTATTATGGAAGTTTTGACCTATTGGTATAATGGATGTTTTGACCTATTGGTATTATAGATGTTTTGACCTATTGGTATTATAGAAGTTTTGACCTATTGGTATTATGGAAGTTTTGACCTATTGGTATAATGGATGTTTTGACCTATTGGTATTATAGATGTTTTGACGTATTGGTATTATAGATGTTTTGACCTATTGGTATTATGGATGTTTTGACCTATTGGTATCATGGAAGTTTTGACCTATTGGTATAATGGATGTTTTGACTTATTGGTATTATGGATGTTTTGACCTATTGGTATTATAGATGTTTTGACCTATTGGTATAATGGATGTTTTGACCTATTGGTATAATGAATGTTTTGACCTATTGGTATTATAGATGTTTTGACCAATTGGCTTTATTGATGTTTTGACCTATTGGAATTATGGAAGTTTTGACCTATTGGTATTATGGATGTGTTGACCTATTGGTATTATAGATGTTTTGACCTTCAAAGTATTGGTATTATGGATGTTTTGGCTTACTGCAAATCCTCTTGGATAAGCAAACTGAGTTTGTACTTATTTTACCTGCCATTTGATTTAATACTAAACTTACTTGTTAAAAATTTATACTCGAATGCAAACCCTGTATTAGAATGTTGTGTTCTGCTCCCACTCTCAAAAACAACCTTCATCCAGGGAATGTTTGACATAAACATTTTTGGAATCTTTTTCCACAGGTATAATCTAATTCTTTTTCATCATTGTCTATTTTTATATAAATTTTTATGGAGTCTTGGCCATCACAACTAGAAAAAGAAAAGATAAGAAAATATTTTTTATGATTTGCAAGTGTCAATCTTTAATATGGTAGCTAGAAAAACATGCATATTGAAACAAGTACATCAGATGACTATACTTTTCAGATTTTTTTTTTTTGGGTAAGCATGAACTAGATTTTTCAAAGACTTTTCTTTATAATTTTCAAGTATAAAGTTGATCTGAAATATCTATTGCAGTGATTTTAAAACATTATCCATAAATCGAAAATGAATACTTCAAAATTGTAAAACTCTTTACTTTTCCCATAAAATGTTAAAGATTAATCTCCCCTTACAACTTACTCATATGGTTCATTAGGGTTCCCTCCATCAAAAAATAGATCCATCCTTGTGAACTTTATTTGTATTCTTTCTTCGGCTGTTCCATTAAATATATAGGTACATCGTGTAGATGCTGGGTATGAACCTGGATGATTCTGGCTAGTAATTATCCCATGTTTTGTCTTACTCTCTATATATTGATTACAGTTGAATGCTGTAATAAAAAAGAACATTATGCAATTTATTTTTCACTTACAGTTACTTAAGTAATATTTAAAACAGTTACATATGTGTACTGGACATTACTTTTGTGGTATTTTTGATTGATTGATTGCTTAATAAACATCCAGTTGAAAATTCTTCATGAATGGTCAAGATGTAACACATGTAATCATTTACTCATGAACCACCTCGGAAGTATCATCCTCATGGTCACCTCAAGTGTGGGTCTAAAGGTCATGGTTACAATCCCCATCCTGGTCATACCAGTCAGAATAATTTGTTTGAAAAGGGTGGCATGTCTTTTTGTGGACTATTTCCTTATGAACCAGAACATTACAAATCTGACCCAGACTGTCAGTCTAGCACAAAGCAGGGTATATAATATTTCATTAACATTTTATCATCATGAATTAGCATACAATATCATACAATATTTGTCTATTATATACACCCATAAGCATTATTTAAACTCATGCATTAAACAATGAGTAGATTTGAAAATATACTTTTATATAATATATCTTTAATTCTCCAAATGGTGAATGTGTTGCACCCCCTAAATAGTACTTTCCAAAAGACATTGATATATATACTACAAATATAACTTCTTTATCTCTTAAAACAGATAATCATGTGTTTGATATTTTCTTTATTTATAAATGTTTTTTAAAAACGACACTAATCCTTAACTAAATAACCACCAGTTTCTATACGAAACTGCAAATTCATTGGTCAAGAATCCATCCCGTGTTAGATGTGGAAATTAATCGTCTATGCACTGTCAATACTTGATTCTATGTTGGACAGGATAATTTAACTTTAAGGCCTGGCTACGAGCAGTCATTACTGAGAAGTTACAATAAAGTAAGATTTATTACCGTGTCTGAGTTTAATTCATCACCAGATTGTACGAGACAATTATATCGAACATTAACTACTTTACAACAAAACTCTATACATATATATCACTAAAAACTTCAATAACCAACCTTTTATGGCTACACTCACAAATATAATTGAAAAAACTTCTGAAATTTCTTACATACTTAAATTTGGAAAGATATCTATCACTTACATATTTGGCAATGAATAATAAAACAAAGACCATTTCTATTTTCAGTAATAGTTAAAACACATTTACATAGTAAGAAATTGAAAGAAGCACAATGTAATTAAGGAAAAACCATTTGCATTTCTATACACTACAATTAATAAGTACAAGATGTATGGTCTGCACAAATATTAACAACAACCAAATATTGTAATACCAATTTTCAGGAAACCATAAAAAAGAGAATTCAATTAACCAAGTTTTTAAATATATATGTCACAAAACAGCATGAGTAATTAAAAATGCTAATGCTGCACATTGTGTCGTGAAAGAAGGTTTAACTAGACTACATGCAAATACTATTATGCAATGATACAAAACAAGACTTGATATTTACAAGCTTACTATAATGTGAAACTTCTGTGACATCAACTGAGTAAGATGTGTCTATCTCATCAGGGATAAGACATTATTACCACAGTTCATAAATAACACTCATCAATATGTCATTATTTCTTCACATGTAAATTCAACATCATCATTAAAACTGATAAATATCATAATAACTACAGATCAAAATAAAAGTATAAAGATATTTTGTGTCTTTAATTTTATCATACAGCAAACCAACTGCTCTCTGTTGTATATAAAGCAGAAAAGCAGTTGTTCCCCAACAGGAGAGTTAAATAGAGTAGAAAGATAAAACTTAGTAAAAAAGCAAAACTGATTCCCTACTTTCATTTCTTATAAAGATCAGATAAATGTTACTTTATAGAGGTTATTATAAAGATCAGATAAATGTTACTTTATAGAGGTTATTATAAAGATCAGCTAAATGTTATTTTATAGAGGTTATTATAAAGATCAGCTAAATATTACTTTATAGAGGTTATTATAACAATCAGGTAAATGTTACTTCATAGAGGTTATTATAACAATCAGGTAAATGTTATTTTATAGAGGTTATTATAAAGATCAGCTAAATGTTACTTTATAGAGGTTATTATAAAGATCAGATAAATGTTACTTTATAGAGGTTATTATAAAGATCAGCTAAATGTTACTTTGTAGAGGTTATTATAAAGATCAGATAAATGTTATTTTATAGAGATTATTATAAAGATCAGATAAATGTTACTTCATAGAGGTTATTATAAAGATCAGCTAAATGTTATTTTATAGAGGTTATTATAAAGATCAGCTAAATGTTATTTTATAGAGATTATTATAAAGATCAGATAAATGCTACTTCATAGAGGTTATTATAAAGATCAGCTAAATGTTATTTTATAGAGGTTATTATAAAGATCAGCTAAATGTTATTTTATAGAGATTATTATAAAGATCAGATAAATGTTACTTTATAGAGGTTATTATAAAGATCAGATAAATGTTACTTTATAGAGGTTATTATAACAATCAGGTAAATGTTACTTTATAGAGATTATTATAAAGATCAACTAAATGTTATTTTATAGAGGTTATTATAAAATCAGCTAAATGTTATTTTATAGAGGTTATTATAAAGATCAGCTAAATGTTATTTTATAGAGGTTATTATAAAGATCAGCTAAATGTTATTCTATAGAGATTATTATAAAGATCAGATAAATGTTACTTTATAGAGGTTATTATAAAGATCAGATAAATGTTACTTTATAGAGGTTATTATAACAATCAGGTAAATGTTACTTTATAGAGATTATTATAAAGATCAGCTAAATGTTATTTTATAGAGGTTATTATAAAGATCAGGTTAATGTTACTTTATAGAGGTTATTATAAAGATCAGCTAAATGTTACTTTATAGAGGTTATTATAAAGATCAGATAAATGTTACTTTATAGAGGTTATTATAACAATCAGGTAAATGTTACTTTATAGAGGTTATTATAACAATCAGGTAAATGTTATTTTATAGAGGTTATTATAAAGATCAGCTAAATGTTACTTTATAGAGGTTATTATAAAGATCAGATAAATGTTACTTTATAGAGGTTATTATAACAATCAGGTAAATGTTACTTTATAGAGGTTATTATAACAATCAGGTAAATGTTATTTTATAGAGGTTATTATAAAGATCAGCTAAATGTTACTTTATAGAGGTTATTATAAAGATCAGATAAATGTTACTTTATAGAGGTTATTATTAAGATCAGCTAAATGTTACTTTATAGAGGTTATTATAAAGATCAGATAAATGTTACTTTATAGAGGTTATTATAACAATCAGGTAAATGTTACTTTATAGAGGTTATTATAACAATCAGGTAAATGTTATTTTATAGAGGTTATTATAAAGGTCAGCTAAATGTTATTTTATAGAGATTATTATAAAGATCAGCTAAATGTTATTTTATAGAGATTATTATACAGATCAGATAAATGTTACTTCATAGAGGTTATTAGGACGATCAGGTAAATGTTACTTCATAGAGGTTATTATAAAGATCAGCTAAATGTTACTTTATAGAGGTTATTATAACGATCAGGTAAATGTTACTTCATAGAGGTTATTATAAAGATCAGCTAAATGTTACTTTATAGAGGTTATTATAAAGATCAGCTAAATGTTACTTTATAGAGGTTATTATAACAATCAGGTAAATGTTATTTTATAGAGGTTATTATAGAGATCAGCTAAATGTTATTCTATAGAGATTATTATAAAGATCAGATAAATGTTACTTTATAGAGGTTATTATAAAGATCAGCTAAATGTTACTTTATAGAGGTTATTATAAAGATCAGATAAATGTTACTTTATAGAGGTTATTATAACAATCAGGTAAATGTTACTTTATAGAGGTTATTATAACAATCAGGTAAATGTTATTTTATAGAGGTTATTATAAAGATCAGCTAAATGTTACTTTATAGAGGTTATTATAAAGATCAGATAAATGTTACTTTATAGAGGTTATTATTAAGATCAGCTAAATGTTATTTTATAGAGTTATTATAAAGGTCAGCTAAATGTTATTTTATAGAGATTATTATAAAGATCAGCTAAATGTTATTTTATAGAGATTATTATAAAGATCAGATAAATGTTACTTCATAGAGGTTATTAGGACGATCAGGTAAATGTTACTTTATAGAGGTTATAATAAAGATCAGCTAAATGTTACTTTATAGAGGTTATTATAACAATCAGGTAAATGTTATTTTATAGAGGTTATTATAAAGATCAGCTAAATGTTATTCTATAGAGATTATTATAAAGATCAGATAAATGTTACTTTATAGAGGTTATTATAAAGATCAGCTAAATGTTACTTCATAGAGGTTATTATAAAGATCAGCTAAATGTTACTTTATAGAGGTTATTATAAAGATCAGCTAAATGTTACTTTATAGAGGTTATTATAATAATCAGGTAAATGTTATTTTATAGAGGTTATTATAAAGATCAGCTAAATGTTTTCTATAGAGATTATTATAAAGATCAGATAAATGTTACTTTATAGAGGTTATTATAAAGATCAGCTAAATGTTACTTTATAGAGGTTATTATAAAGATCAGCTAAATGTTTTCTATAGAGATTATTATAAAGATCAGATAAATGTTACTTTATAGAGGTTATTATAAAGATCAGCTAAATGTTACTTTATAGAGGTTATTATAAAGATCAGATAAATGTTACTTTATAGAGGTTATTATAACAATCAGGTAAATGCTACTTTATAGAGGTTATTATAACAATCAGGTAAATGTTATTTTATAGAGGTTATTATAAAGATCAGCTAAATGTTACTTTATAGAGGTTATTATAAAGATCAGATAAATGTTACTTTATAGAGGTTATTATTAAGATCAGCTAAATGTTATTTTATAGAGGTTATTATAAAGGTCAGCTAAATGTTATTTTATAGAGATTATTATAAAGATCAGCTAAATGTTATTTTATAGAGATTATTATAAAGATCAGATAAATGTTACTTCATAGAGGTTATTAGGACGATCAGGTAAATGTTACTTCATAGAGGTTATTATAAAGATCAGCTAAATGTTACTTTATAGAGGTTATTATAAAGATCAGCTAAATGTTACTTTATAGAGGTTATTATAAAGATCAGCTAAATGTTACTTTATAGAGGTTATTATAAAGATCAGCTAAATGTTACTTTATAGAGGTTAATCATTCACAGCTTGCAAAACTTACCCTTCATTGAGGGTATTCACTATCAAGTTACCAAATTTACCAGAAAAACTCAAGAAAAAAATTGCCCTTTTGAAGGGTACTCATTAAACTCACAAACTTCCTTCAATTTGCAAGAGGTACTCAATATAAACTTACCTACTCCATCAGAGTATGTCATCAAAAAAATCTTGCGCTTTGAATTCATAGAGCATATCAACTTACCTTCTTCACCAAAATAAATCAACAAAAACATGCCATCATATAGATATTTATTCAATGGGACATTCCACCTTGCAAATATTTAAACACTGATTCCTAAGGAAAAAGTTTTATTTCCTGCTAACAAATCATTTAATTTGAATGTAATATGTTATCTTCAGCCATTTGAACCTTATGGAATGCAGAAAACCCTTTCCCATAATTATAAAGGGTTCACCAAATCCAGCAACTTGTGATTAGGCCAAAAGTATGATTATCATAACAGAATTCATATTTGACCTGACAGATCAGCTCAGTATCTAAAAACTCGGCCATAAACGGAGAAGAAATTTGTTAGGTCAAATAGCTATAATTAGGTCAAATGTAGGTCATAAGAAATAAGCTTATATGTAATCAGTACTCTATCTGCTCCTTTGACATTTGTATACCAAATATTATCAAATATCATTTCTGCAATGAAGAAGAAACTGTTATTTTTTAAGTTTAAAGACAGTAGACAAGACTGGACCAATATTTGCAGTTATCTGTAACTGTTCAGTACAAACTTTACATTGAAAAATAAGTATATACTTACAAAGACAAGTGTGTACATGCTGAAGTGTCTTGTCTTCTTTACTAACCATAATTGATTTAATGTTGATAGTCCTAAAGATAATGTTTTTACTACAAGTATCACTTAACATTATCAATGATCCATGAAAATGAGATCAAGGTCAGATAAACCAAACTAGACAGACATGTACACCTTACAATCATTACATACACCACATATAGTTGACCTATTGCTTATAGTGTACAAGATTCACTGACCAAACCATAATAACTTAATATTGACCAATGAACCATGAAAATGAGGTCAAGGTCAGATGAACCCCGCCAGAGTGCCAGACAGACATGTTCACCTTACAATCATTCCATACACCAACTATAGTTGACCTATTGTTTATAGTATCTTATAAAAGGACCTTATTACAGAAACTTAACATTGGTCAAGTAACCGTGAAAATGTCAAGGACAGATGATACCTGCTAGAAAGACATTACTCCTTACAATCATTTCATACACTAAATATACTTGACCTATTGCTTACAGTATTAGAACAAGAATGTGTCCATAGTACACGGATGCCCCACTCGCACTATCATTTTCTATGTTCAGTGACCGTAAAATTGGGGTCAAAACTCTAATTTGGCATTAAAATTAAAAAGATTATATCATAGGGAACATGTGTACTAAGTTTCAAGTTGATTGGACTTCATCAAAAACTACCTTGACCAAAAACTTTAACCTGAAGCAGGATGGACAGACAGACTAATGGACAGTCAAACAAACGAAAGGAAGCACAGACCAAAAAACATAATGCCCCTCTACTATCGTTGGTGGGGCATAAAAACAGACCTAAAGACAAAAACTAGACATTGACCAATGAACCGTGAAATTGAGGTCAAATCTAACAGACTGACATGTACAACATACAATCATAAATGGAGTTATATTTTAAGATTTAAAGAAAGCTTTTGATCTGGTTAATTATATAATTTTATTGAAAAAACTTGAATATTATAATGTTTCAAACTGTACACTAGACTGGTTTAAGTCATACTTGTTTGAATGAATTCAACAAGTTAAGGTCAATAATGCCATGTCTGCTACTAAATACATAAAAACTAGTGTACCACAAGGCTCTATCCTTAGCCCTCTGTTATTTACTTTATACATCAATTATCTACCACTGAACATAGAAAATTCATTGATAGATTTATATGCAGATAATTCTATTTAAGTAATAAATGCATTAATGAACATGAGTTCAATGCTACCCTTCAAAATGATATTTATATTATTGAAAACTTGTGTTCAGAAAATTATATGAAACTAAATGCCAAAATATGTATATCAATGATTATTGGTTCAAAACAGAGGCTTTATTCAACAGGGAACAAATTAGATATCAATATGTCAGATGAACGATTAGAGACTTGAAGATTGTGAAAAACATCTCTTGGTTTATACATCGACAATAACCTAAATTGGAATGAGAAAATAGATAAAATCAAATAGAATCAACTTATTACAAAAGATATGAAAGTATTTACCAATGCATATATAAGTATGATTCATTATAAAGCTTATATTCTGACTTTGTTTGATTATTGTTGCAATGCAAGGGGTAGTTGTAATGAAAGTGGAATAAATAAACTTAATAAGTTATTAAAGAAATCTGCTAGAGTTATAGTAGAAGCTGACTTAATGACATCATCCACTTTATTGTTTAATAGTTAAATTAGTTGAATGTGGAAAAATGATTTCAATATCCAAAGGCAATACTTGTATTTAAATCATGAAAGGATATGGTTCCTAACTAGATACTGGTAATCAAAATTATAATTAACGTTCATCTGATGAAAAACTATTGAAACATCCAAAGCCAAAAACAAATATTTTGAAGAAAACTATTATATATTCTGGTTCTAAAATATAAAACAGTTTACTAAATGAAATAAAGATGAGTAATACACTTGTATCTTTTAAAGCAAAATGTTACAATTTTTTCATGAAGAAGGCAGATTAATATGCTTTTCATTAATTTCTATATAAAATTGTAAATTGTGTTTATAGCATTATAATGTTGTATGTACTTAATGTATATGTTGTTATTATTTTGAGGACTCTCATGAAGATTAGTTTTAACTAATGGGATTATCTTTTGAAATAAAGATTATGTATTCATCTATTCATTTGTTCATTTATTCCATAAACCAAATATAGTTGACCTACTGCTTAAAGTATTTAAGAAATGGACCTAATCATGTAACTTTAACCTTGATCACATATCCATAAAATGAGGTTGAGGTCAGAATAAAACCTGTTTGACAGACATGTAAACCTTGCAAGGAACCCATATACCAAATATAGTTATCCTTATTACTCATAATGAGTGAGAAATTCACATGACATAAAAACTTTATTTTTTTTAAGCAGTTGCTGAACCATTGACAAAGGACAGAAATAACACGTTAACATAGGGCATCTGTATCAAGATATGAAGCCTCCAGGTCTTCTGCCCTCTGAAATATAATTGGCTCAAAACAAAAAGTTTTGATCTGCCGCTTGATTTTAATCCATGTCTCGCATTGAAAGTCACAGGCAAGATTTAAAAACCCAAAAAGCTACCACTTTGTCCTTTTCACCCTTTGTCCAATTGTTAGTAATGGCAATCATTTTGGTTAATTGCCTGAAAAGCAAGGAATAAATTTGAAAACAGACAGACAAAGAAAGATTATGGTAGAGTTTAGTTTCAATATTGACCCATTTAGGTTCCCCATAAACTGACCTAATCATAAACTAATACACTGCTGCTGCCGCTGCCAATGCCACCTACACCACCGACGCCCAAAACAACATACATTAGTCTCGCATTTTGACTCCCTCAAGGAAAGACAAAATTGCTAGACGATCATAACAAATAGCCATTGAATACTTAATTCATAATCAGCAGTATTTTGTTTGTTTGACTATTTAAATTAAAACCAAAGCAAATAAGTACAAATAGTCTTAATCAGAAGACAAATTAACAAGAACATTTACTTAAACTTAGTAAATCAGAAGACAAATTAACAAGAACATTTTCTTAAACTTAGTTATCTATATCAAACAGATATAAATAAAACAATAGGCAAAAACTATTGAATTACTATAATGTCAAATTGTGTCCAATTATGTATTCTGCTGAAATTACCCTTAGACATCGGGAAAGCATTGAAAGAATACGGATAGTTTTCACTTTCTTTGGTCTTTGGTTACATCATTAATTTAAATTACTAATTTGTCTTGAAAATGAATTACCCATTTTAGTTAATTGAGAGCTTAAATAAATATGATAATACCTGTTGTCTGCGTAGAAATGCTTCGGATATAAAATCCCAAACTCAAAATCATAAACAATATTGTTGCTAACATTATGTCTGTCGCCACAATTCTATAATAGCGTCTGCAACTTTAATTCAAAATTTAACAGCACAAAGCAGTTCCCACAATGCAACTGTAATTGAACCAGTTGAAACAACAATTGTGTCATGAAGTCACTTATCATACAGAAATTCTGTAATCAGCAGCAATCTCTTAGCAAATTATATTTTCAATCTCATCTCCGAGAAAACGGGAATTTATTTATTATCACTGGAAATGAAAGATGTCTACTGTCGACACATGGTTCAGTCTTGATTCAATTTGTACCATTTCATCTTCAAAGTGATATCTTGGGATGAAAAGGAAATCTAAGGAAACATTTCCAGTTCTGACTCCAATATTATTTTCCATAATATGATCATGGTTAAAACTGACAAAAATCATTAAAGCTTTTGGACAGAATCAACCAAAATAAGATAAAGTGTCTTTTCAATTATCTGTGTCGTTATTCTTAATTGACTGTAGCAATTTTTGTGCCATGAAGACCATAAATATTTCTTTTCTTTTTCTGAATTAATGAATTTTAGATGAACTTAATCATGTTATAAGCTTTTGCATTTTCTTTACATATACAAATGTATGTTATACAATTATTTAATTGGTCTGACAGGTATAACCAATACAGACAGGTATAACCATTACAATGTACAGAAGCATCCTGCTCTTGCAAAAAGTAAGCATGAAGGAGCTACCATTTTTGGGGTTCTTGAGTATAATGCATAGGATGTACTTAAAAAAAATCTAAATTAATGATATAAATTTAGCATTTTGAAACAAAAGATAACAAGAATGTGTCCACAGTACACGGATGCCCCACTTGCACTATCATTTTCCATGTTCAGTGGACCATGAAATTGGGGTCAAAACTATAATAATTTGGCATAAAAATTAGAAAGATCATATCATAGGGAACATGTGTACCAAGTTTCAAGTAGATTGGACTTCAACTTCATCAAAAACTACCTTGACCAAAAACTTTAACCTGAAGCGGGACAGACGGACGGACGGACGAACGAATGGATGGACGAATGAACAGACACACAGACTACAAAACATAATGCCTCTACTACTATCGTAGGTGGGGCATAAAAATGGAGGATGACCTCAAAGATTTTTTATGCAATAAAATGTTTGAAAAACAGTTGCAAACAGATTTTCTGGGATTTGGATGTAAAAGTAAATGCAAAACAATTAGCCTCTTATGTCAGTATAAAATTTAAATGGACAATTAGTATAAGGTTGAATCTAAAACAAGCTTAAAATTCAAACTTTCAACAGGCACTCGAATAAAAATGAACAGAAAAAAAAAAATTTAAATTCAGGTAAAATATCAAGAATCTGTTAACAGATAAACTTGCTAACAGAGACAGCATTCTAGTAACTTATCAAATTTTGTTTTGAGACATACCAGTTAATTACTTATTATAAAAAGGGAAGAGGATTGAGGGATGGGAATGATTCAAGAAGAAAATTTGGGTAATTTTGATTAAAATAGTGCTGAATTAGAGTATAACATGACTATATAGAACTGTGAAATATGTTTGATATAGCATAATAGATTTCTTGGTAATGGGTCTAAATGTAAATTCTGTGTTTACTGTCTTTAGCATGCAAGATGCTGGTTCTCTAGGGACCCTAAAACAGTAAACCATTACATAATCATTATCAAACAAAGTTGTTTTTAATGGACTGCTCATATTTTTACTTTATTGTTGTCCAACCCATATCTTTGTTTATTTATCTAACAAATATAATGAGGGATAAAAAGGGATGAGGAACACAGCCCAGTATAACAGACCTTATCAACAAACAAAACCAGACTCCTCTACCTCCCCCCCAAGATATACAAACAACACATAGTCCAGATAGCATGACTTAGTGCAGGCTAAAAATCTGGTGGAGTGAACCAAGTTTTACATGAACATAAACCTTCCCCTTGCCTTTTTAGACCATAATATTGCAAAATGGAAGAAAACAGCAAGAAAAAGAAAATTAGGGCTGAGTCTAAGCCAATTTATTCTAGGCATCAGAGATCAGCTTTAATCAGATATTTGGTAACTCAGCATAGACAGGACTAAAACAATTAATCAGCCATATCATGAGGTATAAGTTATACAAGAATTGACTGACTCAATTAATCAGCCATATCATGAGGTATAAGTTATACAAGAATTGACTGACTCAATTAATCAGCCATATCATGAGGTATAAGTTATACAAGAATTGACTGACTCAATTAATCAGCCATATCATGAGGTATAAGTTATACAAGAATTGACTGACTCAATTAATCAGCCATTTCATGAGGAATTTTTCAGACAGGACTGACACAATTAATCAGTCATTTTGGAGGTAAATGTTAATGTAGACAAAGGTGACAAAGATAGATGAAATAGGAATTATGTTGTCTATACAAATGTCTACAACTAATACAATATTATGTCTCTATAAATATATCAAACTATAATACTGGTATACATTGTCACAACTACAGATATATCACCATGAGATATGAACTGATCATTCCATAATACCAAGACAGCTATGAACTAATGCAGAAAATGACATAATTTATTCATTTATCTTTCTTGGTAGATTTTTAAAGTTTTCAAAGTTAATTATGAATTTCAAGATCACCATGTGCAGATGTACTTTATGCCACTTGTTACTAAATAGACTTAAGGCAATCAAAAGAGTAGGTTCGATTATAAGGCCCTTAATATTAGCTTAAATTTAAAATTTTGATTTATCAACCAATATGAAGATTAATCATAGCTAAAACAATTTAAAGACTGGCAAAGAAATATGTCTTATTGCTGAAATTTACGTCTTCTGTTTTGTGAGTCACATAAAGCACACATATTAATTTTCCACGAAAATACAATGAAAACAGGCCAATTTCCATACATTTTAAGACTGGGAACATTATCATAATGTTAACAGCTCATGCGTGGACAAAAAAGATCTTTTAGCATTAATTTTGTTATAACAATCAATATATCTGACTTGAATTTTTAGTTTGTAGAAACCTGCACTCTATGCTTTTTGTCCTCCGTGCAACATGTTGCTGGGGACATAGAAACCAGGCATCCATGCATCTGTCTATCTGGTCTTGTAAGCACTCTCACATGTACAAACCTTGCCAGATTTTTATAAAACTTATATCATAGGTTTAAATAAGCAATGTCGTGGACAAATTCGAAAATAAGAGTGAATCAAATATTTTTAAAGGAGTTGTGTCCCTTTGAAATTGTAATTATATGGAAAATTGCATTGCTAGAGCTCTCATGTGTACAATTCTTGCCAGATTTTATGAAACTTATATCATAGATTTATATCAGCAATGTCTAGGACACGTTTGAAAATCAGTCCCGATCAATTATTTTTAAAAGAGTAGTAGTGCCCCTTTGAAATATTAATTATATAGATAATTGCATTGTTAGCACTCTCATGTGTACAATTCTTGCCAGATTTTTATGAAACTTGTATCATAGGTTTATATCAGCATTGTCTTGGACAAATTTGAAAATCAGTGCAGTCAGATCAATTATTTTTAAGAGTTGTGCCCCTTTGAAATATTAATTATATGGAAATTGCATTGTAAGGGCTCTCATATGTACAATTCTTGCCAGATTTTTATGAAACTTATATCAAAGGTTTATATAAGCAATGTCTTGGACAAGTTCTTAAATCAGTGACAATCAAATATTTTTTAAAGAGTTATGCCCCTTGGAAATATGAATTGCAATTCATTTGTTTTCATTAGCCTTTATTTCTCTGAGATAATTATATAAACAGTTTTAAGAATAAAAAAGTTTTTTATTGCCCTTGGACAAATAAAATATGTGTAATAGGGGGGACATTGGAACTCTGTTCTTTTATTGAATTTGCCCTGGAGTTCAGTATTTTTGTATTTTTGTACTTTTTTCTTACGTCTTTTCGTCAACTTGAAACAGTTTTTATTTTTAAAAATATGGCCCATACCAAATGTACTCCTTTGACTCTTCCTTCTGATCAATGGAGTATTCTAGTAGAGGAATAATTTGATTACAAGTTTTTAAAATTATATTAGACTGAAGGATGACATATGTTAATTCAGAGGTTATGTTAATTTAGTGGCATTTATAAGGGCTAAACTATGGTGTAATAGAATATTTCCAAAGTCATAGGGCTGAAATTTACTGATATGAAGGTCATCTAGCTGTTGCTCACCATTATAAATATATATATATATATATATATATACTTGTCAATTACAGCTTAAATATCTTCATATACACCAAAAAAGTCCGTAAACTGTTCTGCTATATATATGCATGTAATGATGGAATAAAGAAGAGATAAAAGGAAAGACACTTAAACCAATATTAATGACCCATCACATGGGTGGCTGAATGGTTATAATACAACCCTCCATTTTTCTAGAATAGTAAAAGAGAGGCGAAAGATACCAAAGGGACATTCAAACTCATTAGTCGAAAATTTTAAACTGACAACACCATGGCAAAAAAGAAAAAGACCAAAAAGACCAAAAGACAAACAACAGTACACAAAACACAACATAAAAAACTAGACTCAAAAAGACAGGAACCACACCAAAAACAGATGGTGATCTCAGGTGCTCCAGAAGTTAAAATCACCAAAATCAGAGGGTGATCTCAGGTGCTCAAGAAGTAAAAATCAGTAAAAACAGAGGGTGATCTCAGGTGCTCCAGAAGTAAAAATCAGTAAAAACAGAGGGTGATCTCAGGTGCTCCAGAAGTAAAAATCACCAAAACCAGAGGGTGATCTCAGGTGCTCCAGAAGTAAAAATCACCAAAAACAGAGCGTGATCTCAGGTGCTCCAGAAGTAAAAATCAGTAAAATCTATAATTCATTTATTTTGTGGAAATACTCTTAATTTATATTTCCTGCAACAGTGATGGCTACCTTCTTGAAAGAGGACCATTTTTCTGCATTGATTTCTTGTTGGTTTATAAATGCAACTTTCAGCACTCACTCACCGCAGTCTGTTGGCAATATAGCATGGCCGCCAGTTTTTATTGGTGGAGCCAGAAAACACAGAAAGAAGCACATCATTTGGTAATCTTAGTTATTTCTAAAAGATCAGAGTCAAATGCACCAAGGCACATGTGGGATTTTATAAATCTCACAACTCAATGTTGACAGGTAAGTGATCACTGTATTACTAAGACAATGTAAGACCAGGTGCCCAAATGCCCCCTATTTATCCTATGTAGATACTAAGACCAGGTGCCCCAAGCCCCTATTTATCCTATGTAGATACTAAGACCAGGTGCCCCAAGACCCTATTTATCCTATGTAGATACTAAGACCAGGTGCCCAAAGGCCCCCTATTTATCCTATGTAGATACTAAGACCAGGTGCCCCAAGGCCCCCTATTTATCCTATGTAGATACTAAGACCAGGTGCCCCAAGGCCCCCTATTTATCCTATGTAGATACTAAGACCAGGTGCCCTAAGGCCCCTATTTATCCTATGTAGATACTAAGACCAGGTGCCCCAAAGCCCCATATTTATCCTATGTAGATACTAAGACCAGGTGCCCCAAGGCCCCTATTTATCCTATGTAGATACTAAGACCAGGTGCCCCAAGGCCCTCTATTTATCCTATGTAGATACTAAGACCAGGTGCACCAATGCCCCCTATTTATCCTATGTAGATACTAAGACCAGGTGCCCCAAGCCCCCTATTTATCCTATGTAGATACTAAGACCAGGTGCCCCAAGCCCCATATTTATCCTATGTAGATGCTATATTAATACATACTGAAAATAGATATCAGTAAATAATTTGTAGCTTATTAAACATTCCTTCAACAAGTGACAATGCACATTATGAATTAGCAAGAACTATTAAATGCATTGTAAAAAGTGCAATTCAGGATAACTTTTCAATTCTTAATTAATGTTGCCCAAAAAAAATACTAAAAGAAACATGAAATACAATGCTGTTTAACTTAACTATGTTTTGGATAGAAATAATGACTAATTATCAGAAACTGTCATCTTTATAAAAATAAGGAGATGTGGTTTGTATGCCAATGAAACAACTATCCACCAGAATATTCAATTCAATTATTATCTAGTTTATGATTAATTTGGCCGTTACTAATAGCATCATATTCCTATTTTGAAACAAAGTCCGACTGAAATCAGACAAGAAATCAAAATTCTGATGAAAATACAAAACATTTATGACAAGAATCTAGTTAAGCATGGCACTATGACATTCTAACAAAATCCTTCCAAACTTATCAGATTTATAAAATAACATTAAATCTCCTATTCATCATTAGAATCCATGGCAATATGTCAATATCTCTAAGTCATATTACAGAAAAATCATGGAAAACAGTAAAAATTAATGTCAACCAATTGCTTACATTAAACAGAGAGAATTGTCTGAGACAAATAAATTAAATGACATTGTAGTTTACTGCAAAACATAAACATTATTCTCTAAATAGTCAATATTATCAAAGGAGCATGATTCCTCAATTAACTCTTTTGTCAAAACAAAACACATTTATATGTCTCTGTTATGTCCATAATTGATCTCAGCAATTCTATATTTGCCTTGAAAATACATTTGACGCTGTTCAAAACTGTCTTGATCAGAAAAAAACATTTATTTGGAAGAAAAAACTCATAATGAAGGAGAGGCAGATGTGAAAGTGAGAAAAACATTAAATTCAAATGTAGTTGTATTACCACTTGTTTGGTTAATAAAAGTAGATGTGGGATATGTTAATGAAAATCACAATCCAACCACACAAAAAACCAAAAGATATCTAGAAGGTAATACTCAGTCTCATTCAATATAAAGGTATCAACTATCAATATGTCATACTCTAAAACATACCAAATCTAGGTCTAAGTTATTCACCATTTTTACCTTTGATGTTGTACCTATATGGACTTATATCAAATAAGCAGCAAGTTTAAATAACTAAGCACCTCTTTTGAATTCATTGCAACTGATCCTTTTAGAACTTTTTTCATGATCGCAAAGGCTGAAATATTTCTTACTGTACAGAGATGTTAAAAAGTGCTGACTGCAAGATAAATCACTTGGTAACTTAAAAAAAGGACAGAAAATATCAAAGGGAAATTAAAAAGTCCAAGAAAAACTTATAATAACATGGAAAAAACAAAAAGTCCAAGAAAAACTTATAATAACAAGGGAAAAACAAAAAGTCAAGAAAAACTGACAATAACATGGGAAAAACAAAAAGTCAAAGAAAAACTGACAATAACATGGGAAAAATAAAAGTCAAAGAAAAACGGATAATACCATGGGAAAAACAAAAAGTCAAAGAAAAACTGATAATACCATGGGAAAAATAAAAAGTCAAAGAAAAACTGACAATAACATGGGAAAAACAAAAAGTCAAAGAAAAACTGATAATACCATGGGAAAAACAAAAAGTCAAAGAAAAACGGATAATACCATGGGAAAAATAAAAACTTAACAAAAAGACCAATAACAGTATGTGAAACATAGCATAGAAAACTGAAGTCACTAAGCAACATGAATCCCACCCAAAAAAACGGTGATATCAGGTGTTCTAGAAGGGTAGGCAGATCCTGCTCCACATGTGGTACCCTAATCTTATTCAAGGCATGTACAAATTCAGTAATGTCACATGGAGGAAAAGAGAATGGGGTTGTGGCTACAACAAATGGAACATATCTGTGGTAAACAGTGTGACAAAGATATTCCATAACAAACAACCAAATCATGATGGCGTCAATAAAACTTCCTAAGGGATGACTTCAACTTGACCAGAACCTTTGGTTTAAAAGCTTCCTTGAAAGCTGGAACCCTCTTGTCAAGCAATCATGATATAAAAAGAAATGTCTGGAATATTGCTACATAATAATTGAAAGATCATCTCTTTTGCAGTATTTAGTTTAGTTCTCAACTGACCCTCATTGTCAATTACTAGATGTTAGTCAAGATAAGAAGCAGAATTAATTGTTTCTGTGGTATTCTTTCTTTCAAGTTCAATGGGAGAGAAATGCATTCAATATTATTAACAAAACTTAGAATAGTTTACTTCTGTGACATGAATTATCATTGATATGGTCATAATTATAAATTAACTGTTTACAAAACTTTGAATTTTTGAAATACTAAGGCTTTTCTACCTCAGGAATAGATTACCTTAGTTGTATCTGGCAAAACTTTTAGGGATTTTTGGTCCTCAATGCTCTTCAATTTCGTACTTTATTTGGCCTTTTTAACTTTTTTTGAATCAAGCGTCACTGATGAGTCATTTGTAGAATGTAGACAGAACGCGCGTCTGGTGCAAATACAAAATTTCAATCCTGGTATCTATGATGAGTTTATTTACAACCACTGGGTCGATGCCACTGCTGGTGGAGTTTTTATTCCCCGAGGGTATCACCAACCCAGTAGTCAGCACTTCTGTGTTGACATGAGTTATCATTAATATGGTCATAATCATAAATTAACTGTTTACAAAACTTTGAATTTTTGAAATATTTAGGCTTTTTTACCTCAGGAATAGTATACACCTATTGACTGGTTATGAGGGTAATAGCAAGTTTGTTCTCCCTGAGATACCAATTATTGCTCGAGGCGAAGCTGAGGGCAATAGTTAGTTTCAAGGGACAACAAACTTGCTATTACACTCATAACCAGTCAATAGGTGTATACTATTTGGTTTTTTTTTTTTACTTGTGTGTTATTTGTCACTATTTTATTTACTGTAATCAAGACAAGGAATCCTTGTGTAAAAATTCCCATGTATATAATAAACGCTAGCTATCATATATTACCGTACACCAAAGCAATCCCTGATTATGAAGATGACGACACCCCCATACCATACATTTGTTATGTTATAGTTCTTAAAATATGTCACATAGATTTTCTTTTCTTTTTTAATTGCTTCTGGTAAGTAATATATTAGTTTGAAATAACGACGACAGACACATACAGAGTATCCTGTTTATGATATTTCGGAGTTTAGCGTTGCCAAGCGTACAAATCCAAGCAGAATAGTCAATGATGTCATTGTTGTCCAATGAAAATTAGTATGAAAAAGTATGGGAAAAATGTTTATAAAACTATTGACTGGGGTAATAGTCTTTGAAACTATTGACTGGCAAATAGTCTGTGGAATGAAATAGCACAAATATTTCATTCTTTTTTGTATAGAAAACAACATACTGAGGTATAATAAATTACCTAGGCTGTATTTGGCAAAACTTTTAGGAATTTTTGGTCCTCAATGCTCTTCAACTTCTACTCTATTTGGCCTTTTTAACTTTTTTTGATTCGAGCGTCACTGATGAGTCTTTTGTAGACGAAACGTCTGGCGCAAATACAAAATTTCAATCCTGGTATCTATGATGAGTTTATTTACTTGAATTTATATATGGTGAACCAACACCTGAAGTATTAATCGTGCGGTTGGGTAATAGTGGATGGATCCCGAAAGATATTCACAGTTGTCTTTCACTAGATAAATAAATAAAATGATAATAAAGAAAACAACACCCATCAATTACTGCATGGTAAGAGTTTATTCTGGTCGACATGTTTCGTTTTAGAATAGTTTAGTGAGAGAACATCATCTATTTAATGCCATTTACATCAATAAAGTGCCGAATGACAGTTAAATCTGTTGACAACTTGCTTATTGACCAGGAGAATTTGTTAAGGCATCTAATCCTACCAGGGGGAAATCATTATCAGCATGTTTCTTTGTACCAAAATCACCCATACCATGCCAATGATCATGGTGAAAAAAAAACCACCCAATTAATTACATTGGTTCAATGAAATAATGTGAATTCCCAGTCAAATATTTAATGATATTTCACCTGTGTTATAAATTCTATCATTTCACTTCTCTGACATCATAAAGCAATCGGCGTTGTTAAGGAAATTGAAAAAAAAAAGTGAGACCTGTAGAAAACAATATGTATTTCTTTCTTTTTCTACTTTATTACATGAAAAGTCAATATAACTAACCCAAGAATTCAAATATTGAAAAATATTATTTACTCATCTGATTAAACACAAAACTAATAACATCAGGCATGGTTATTTTTGAATTCATGGCAGCACAATGGCAATTTAAAAAATTTACACAAGTTTAAACCAATAAAGAAGAGAAAAGCTGAGAACAAGCAAACTACTTGGTTATAAAATAGACTAATAAATAAACAACATGTTCAGAGAAGGTATCAATCGACAAAGAATTAAAAAAAAAACACCATACATTTGTCTGTAAACTAACGTTAGATTTCCAATCCATCATTACAATCCATGGCCACATGTCAATATCACTAACTTATATTACAAAAATACCATGGAAGCTAGAAGAAATTAATGTCAACCAACTGCTTATATTAAAGAATGAGCAGGAGTTATTCAGACAGCAAAACCCAATATCTATGTACTTTCACAACAAATTACAACAAAATAGCTACAAATATCTACTGGTGAAAAGTAGCATGTCTTCACTAAGTGCCTAATACAATTATAAAAATTACAATGTCTACAATGGCAATGGAGAAAGACAATTAATAGATAGCTTAGATTGCAACTGAATCATTATTACTTTTGCCTTTCCATGCAGATAGCCTAATTTCATTAAACAATTACTTTCAATCAATTACATGTACAAAACCAATACCCATAAACTTAGAGGCTATCCTAGGTATTGTTTCTGTAAGGAGTGTAAGAATTACAACTGTCATGACAGTGATAAGAGGAGCACACTGGTGCAAATATGGAACCTATCTAAATACATCTTTATTATTAACCTCATCCACCTTTATCTTATGCTCTTGCTTTTCTCAGGGTATCCCATTACTAAACATGCTATTAGAAGTTATACTATCATGACATCTCTTCTCTATAGAGACCAGGCCATTTAGTGGTGGATGTCTGCCAGGTTTAACTGTAGGACATTAATATACAAATAAATCACCTTACTTAAAACTTTTCCAAAGTCATGATTAGACACTTGGCACTTTAATCATAGGCAAAACAAATTCCCATTTTTTAAGTTTCAAAGCCTACACAGTTCATAATCACAAAGATTACCTAATAATCACAAAGACTAACAAATAATCACAAAGACCAACAGATAATCACAAAAATACCACATAATCACAAAGACTACCACATAATCACAAAGACTAACAAATAATCACAAAGACTTCAACATAATCATAAAGACAACCACATAATCATAAAGACAACCACATAATCACAAAGACGAAAACATTATCACAAAAACTAACCAATAATCACAAAGACTAACACATAATCACAAAGACTTCAACATAATCATAAAGACTACCACAAAATCACAAAGACTGAACATTATAAAAGAACTAATACATAATCACAAAAACTAAAACATAATCACAAAGACTACCACATAATCACAAAGACTAAAACATAATCACAAAGTTAACCACATAATCACAAAGACTAACACATAATCACAAAGACTAAAACATAATCACAAAGACTACCACATAATCACAAAACTAAAACATAATCACAAAGACTACCACATAATCACAAAGACTACCACATAATCACAAAGACTAAAACATAATCACAAAGACTAAAACATAATCACATAGACTAAAACATTATCACAAAGACTTACCAATAATCACATAGACTAAAACATAATCACAAAGACTAACCAATAATCACATAGACTAAAACATAATCACAAAGACTAACACATAATCACAAAGACTAAAACATAATCACAAAGACTAACCAATAATCACAAAGACTAACCAATAATCACAAAGACTAAAACATAATCACAAAGACTAACCAATAATCACATAGACTAAAACATAATCACAAAGACTAAAACATAATCACAAAGACTAACACATAATCACAAAGACTAAAACATAATCACATACACTAAAACATTATCACAAAGACTAACCAATAATCACAAAGACTAAAACATAATCACATAGACATGAGCAAACTTAACAACAGACAACACTGAAAATTAAAACTTTAAGACCACCCATTGAATACATCAATAACAGCTGCTCTTTTAAATGAATATTTCCTGCTCCACATGAGGCAAACTATATATGTCTGCTGTCAAAGTGAGCACTTTGTGATATCTGATGTAAGAACAAGATAAACCAGAAACACTCAGTGTGTCATTGTCAATGAACATGTAATATCTATCATAAAATGTATTCACTGATCAAATCAACCTGTCCAAATGCATTCCATACTGACTAGTTTTTGAGGCATTAATCTTTATGTATTTAATGTGCTAAACAAGAGGGAACAGTATATTGATTTTGAAATGAAAATGCCACATTTTAAAACCTTAGGGATAGAACAGGAAAATTTTAATGGTCAAATTGTCTTTTATCAAAATTTTTCTTCAGATGCTATTTCTTGATCATAAAGTACTCTTCAGTACAAGTTAACTAAAATTCCATGAGGGCTTAACAAAGTTATTAAAGTCTAAAAAATACTTTAACCACATCATGAACCTATATGATGACACGATGACAGAATGTAGGATTGCTGTGTCTTACCTTAAAATTTATTAAGATAGATGAGGCAAGTGGATTGTTTTAATTATAATTAACATTATTATGTTCCTTATAAACATATAAAAATGCATCATGCAAGCAAAGAAGTAATTTAAATCACTATTTCATATTCTTCTACAACCATACAAATTTGTCTTTTTAATACAGTCAATCTAGCTATAAAGGTCTCTTATAAGGCCAGTTTTATTCCCTGGTTCCCAAGTTGACCTTTATACAAAAATTTATACTGGTTTGACTGTATATATTACCAGTCTGTCCTAAAGACAAGTTTCTCAGCTCCAACCCTCCATAGATATTCATGCAGAACCGGAGAAACTATTAAAACCACTGCAGATGGGCATCATAATTCAATTAAACCTAACACATAATAGTAGAAATACAAGTAATGCTTAAATGAATGTCTAACATTCACTTTGGAAACCAGAAATCTAAATGAAATACAACACAATCAATATGTTCTTCCTAAAGTTTAAGTATGTTATTAAATTTAGATTGATTGACAATTACATAAACTGCATTTAGCTGCAATGCTAGATAACTAATTCAACTTCTGTGGAAGTAAATTGAACTTATATAAGCTTACCTTGATTGTAGCGGTTTCTACTTGAATGTTTTGCTGAAGTTAATATCATACAAACAAAACAGAAATAAAATTTTAAAGCAAGTTCCATTGCTTCTAAATAATTGTTATCCGATTGTATGAATTATTCTATTGTGTTTTGATGGTAATACTAGCTGTATTAGTTGACCAATCATTATCAGTTTATCAATAAATTGGTAGGTCTTATAAGGTATACCCCACTAGCCAATAAATCTGTCAATCAAGTCTAATATAACACGCCTACTATATATAACGGAGAAATTATAAATTTCATGCTTAATTTCATATAGTTAATTTTGATGATGATAGCTGAGAATGTAATAAAAAGATCAATATCTGAAGAGATTTTTATCACAGTTCTGATGACATTAAGTCTGATATTCATAAATTTCCAAATCTCTTCATCCATATAGCAAGACATGAATTTTATTTTCAGGGAAAAATATAATCAAGAATCTGACATTTTTGCAATCATTTTTCACTCAACTAAAGTGCACTCCAAACTTCTGATACAAACTTAATATTTTATTTTTGAAAATGTTAACTCAGAATAATATCATGAATCTTTATTGAGTTCCACACAGGCTGAATCTCTAGCTGGATAAAAGACACATTGTTTACAGAAAAATGTTATGGTATAACTATCTTGTAAGTTTGATTATAGGAGCTGTTCTAAGGTAGGAAAACTGACAATACCAGTCAACTAAGATTGTCACCTGCCATGTGTGGGATTCAAACTCACAACTGCAGTGTTGACAGGCTAGTGATACAGTAGTTCAACTACTTAGACCATTCGCCAAGGCCCCTTAGTTAGTATCATTAAGGTAAGCTTAGGAAGTTAGTATCATAAAGGCAAACTTAGAAAGCTAGTATCATGTAGGCATGCTTAGGAAATTAGTCTCATAAAAGCAAGCTTCAAGGAAGTTTAATTTTCATATTTGATTCTAGAAGAACATAGAGGTATTTGGTATTAAATGACAGCTGAAAATATTTGGATAACTTCTTTAGAACATATAACATCGGCATGACACAATAAACTGTTTATCAACTCTTTCAATTTCTGAGAAGGAGTTCTCTCATAAATAATATAAAATGAAGAATGTTAACAAAGTTTTCCCAATCATAATTCCTATAAACTTTGACAAGCTAAATCATGCATTATAGTATCATAGTATATGAAAATTGCATTTGAAGGACATTCATAATTCACCAAACCTGAAAGATATGAGGAATACATATAATACTGAGTGTCAACTGAAATGTCTAATATATCTACTTGAATTTCTATTGGAGAGTTGTCTCATTGGCACTCATACCACATCTTCCTATATCTATCTATAACAGATTTTCTTCCAAGGTTCATTTGCCCAATTGTTGTCATATTTTGCAATACTTCTAAGAATCTTACAGAACTTATCTGGCAATTTTTAGAGCATGTTAATTCTGAGATCCTAATGTTCACAAATTCCACATTTTTTAACCATTATATTTGCACTAAGAAACCAAATTTCAATCATAATTGATGCCTCTAGCAAAACGTTATTCAAAAATAGAGCAATTCACCTTTGCATTTGGTCCAAAGTGACAAAAAACTACAACTCTAAATTTTGGTGACATAGACTAAAAAGATTTTTGGAACTAATTACAAATGCTAGGCTAAATGATTAATATAATGTTTAATGTTTACCCAAATGTTCAAGGAATGCAAGTGACCATGACCATAAAAGCCTGGGCAGATCAAGCAGATAAAGGAGAGACCCATACAGTGTTCTGAGCTCTCTGATGGCAGGTAATTTGTGTGTTTTATTGAATTTTATATACCATGCTCCTCCTTTTATGCAAACTGTTTTGGTGGAAATCTTTTTCTTTTGCTACTGTATAAATCAGACTTGGCTTTGTTTGACTTACAAATATAAATAAAAGGCATTAGTATTTTACCACAGAGATCATTAATATAAACAAAGCCTCTATTGTATACATTTACATGGTTCTGACTATTTATGAGTGCTATTACTTCCATATTTCCCCATAAATAAGATATATAACAGAAAAGATAGGATATGGGATGTCAACTTTTTTGTTTTTTGTAAATATATAATTTAAATTATGCCATCTTTCAACTATGATCTTTTCAGTCCTTGCTATAATTGTTGTCTCTCAACGGTTAAATTTGTTTTGTAACTTTTTTAGACTAACAAGAGCAATTTAGATCCATGTTGCTTGATGAAGACTTTATGTAAATAACTTGTAGATGTCTTTGATTTTTTGTGCTATTAATATTCCAATAAATAATTTACTGATACACTTAAAGTAAAATATTCGACAAACAAGACGAGTTATTACATGAAAAATATATATAAAAAAAAAAACAAAAAAACTATAAGATCAAAACAAAACAAAAACAGAAAGCAAAAACTGTTGATTAAGAGATAATGGTCTCTCCTGTTTGTTAAGTTTCAATATTATGATGCAACTGTTGAAATCAAAATGGCAACATTTTAACAGTCGTCAATGGAAAATACTAATACAACTGCATACCAATTATCATTGACTTAATGATAATACATGTATATCTGCATACAATATTACATTGACCTACCATAAGTGGAACCCTTTAACTGACCTCATCACAAACTATATATAAACCATACACAAATAAAAAACCAACAAAAAATTACAACAAACAAGAATGTGTCCATAGTACACGGATGCCCCACTCGCACAATCATTTTCTATGTTCAGTGGACCATGAAATTTGGGTCAAAACTCTAATTTGGCATTAAAATTAGAACAATCATATCATAGGGAACATGCGTATTAAGTTTCAAAATGATTGGACTTCAATTTCATCAAAAACTACCTTGACCAAAAACTTTAACATTAAGCGGGACAGACGGACGAACAGACAGACGAATGAACGGACGGACGCACAGACCAAAAAAAACATAATGCCCCTTCACTATCATAGGTGGGGCATAAAAATCTAACAGAATTTCATTAAAATCTTTGTATAAAACAATTACTAGGTATATTTTGAAATTAATCAAGTCTTGAAAATGAATCAATTCTTATTTGCATTTTCCCACTGAAATTCAAAAAGTCAAGACCTTAAAATCTAACTTGCAAGATAAAATGGAAATGTATACTATTCATCTGATCAACTTCTAGGAAAGAATCAACCCACATGGTTTCACTTATCCATTGAAAATTGAATCCTTACCACTTTGCCACTCTATAACCAAGTCAATTATTAATAATTAACAAAAGAAACTACTTCTGAAATCAAACAAATTTATCTACCAGTATACACGTCAGGAGAAACAAACCATGATATCATGCTGAGGAAGAAAAATTGCAAGAAAAGCACAAATCAATATTCCTTTTTTGCCTTTACTGTCAATTAAAGCCTCTAATACTTAAGTCAACTGAGGAAATCTTTTCACTTTCAATTACTACAGCTTTACTAATTGGTCCAAATTGCTTCTCTCAAAAAGATTTTGTTCTTCCCTACAGCTATATAATACTTATGTATGTTAAAGTTTATGGCCATTAAACAGATATGGAACTTCACAAACCATTTTTTCAACAATTATATTCACTAAAGTCTCAGATCTTTCCAAAAATATTTTTAATTGTAACAATAAGTGACATTTTATTTGCAAGGAATTTAACTCAAAGAAACTAAAGGCTCTAAAGAGCTTGTGTTGCTCACCTGCATCTTCAACAATAGCCATTTTTTGGTGAAAACCATCATTAAAGAGCAATAACTCCTATAAAATGTCTTCTAACAGTTTTGACATAAATGGACAGCAGGTAGATCTCAACATTCTAAACATTTCTGCCCCTGTAAGTCAGGTGAGCTAAAAACTAGTTTAAGTCAATGTACATTTTTGTATATCTATTCTAGTGTGATCGACATAATTAAGGCCTTCAAACTTGTTGTAAAGAAACACTGTGCCCCACTTACAACAATATATATGTTTTAACCCAACCAATAGTCAAAGTGTTGTTCATGCAGTCACTTGTATACATTGTATTTCCCATATTCTGCATGTCATTATTCTCATTATCATTACAACTTACAGCTGTTGGTTGAAGTATGTAATTTGCTCTCAGTGCTATTAGCTATATCGTGGCCACCATGATGGAGGAAGCCAGAGTGTATGGAAGAAACACTGACCTTCAGCAGGAAAACTGTCAATCCTAGTAAACTGAGATTAGAGTTGAATGTACCAACCACATGTGGGATTCAAACTCACAACCTCTGTTGACAGGCTTGTGATACAGTAGGTGCACTACACAGACCACTTTGCCACCAAGGCCCCTACTCATTGATGTTTACCTCATGTCCCGATTTATTTATACTAACACATGTTAAACTTTTATATTGAATGGTACAAATCTTGTTTGATTCAAAGGGAAAGGGGAAAAAGGAATAGTGTATGGTGTATGGTGTAATGGTGTATGGTGTAATGGTGTAATGGTGTAATGGTGTAATGGTGTATGGTGTAAGGGGAATGTTGTATGGTGTAATGGTGTAATGATGTTTGGTGTACTGTGCAATGGTTTATGGTGTAATGGTGTATGGTGTAATAGTGTATGGTGTTATGGTGTATGGTGTAAGAGGAATGATGTATGGTGTAATGGTGTGTGGTGTAATGGGAATGCTGTATGGTGTAATGGTGTATGGTGCAATGATGTATGGTGTTATGGTGTTATGGTGTAAGATGTAATGGTATATGGTGTAATGGGAATGATGTATGGTGTAATGGTGTATGGTGTAATGGTGTAATGGTGTATGTTGTAATGGTGTATGGGGAATGATGTATGGGTAATGGTGTATATTGTTATAGTGTATAATGTAATGGTGTAATCGTGTTAGGAGAATGTTGTTTGGTGTAATGGTGTATGGTGTAATGGTGTATGGTGTATGATTTAATAGTGTATTGTGTAAGGGGAATGATGTATTGTATAATGGTGCATGGTGTAATGATGTATGGTGCAATGGTGTAAGGGGATTGTTGTTTGGTGTAATGATGTAATGGTGAAGGGGAATGTTGTTTGGTGTAATGGTGTATAGTGTAATGATGTAATGGTGTAAGGGGAATGTTGTTTGGTGTAATGGTGTATGGTGTAATGATGTAATTGTGTAAGGAGAATGTTGTTTGGTGTAATGGTGTATGGTGTAATGGTGTATAGTGTGATGGTGATTGGTGTAATGATGTATGGTGTAATGGTGTATGGTGTATGGTTTAATGGTGATTGTGTAAGGGGAATGATGTATTGTATAATGGTGCATGGTGTAATGATGTATGGTGCAATGGTGTAAGGGGATTGTTGTTTGGTGTAATGGTGTATGGTGTAATGGTGTATAGTGTGGTGGTGATTGGTGTAATGCTGTATGGTGTAATGGTGTATGGTGTATGGTTTAATGGTGTATTGTGTAAGGGGAATGATGTATTGTATAATGGTGCATGGTGTAATGATGTATGGTGCAATGGTGTAAAGGGATTGTTGTTTGGTGTAATGATGTAATGGTGAAGGGGAATGTTGTTTGGTGTAATGGTGTATAGTGTAATGATGTAATGGTGTAAGGGGAATGTTGTTTGGTGTAATGGTGTATGGTGTAATGGTGTATAGTGTGATGGTGATTGGTGTAATGATGTATGGTGTAATGGTGTATGGTTTAATGGTGATTGTGTAAGGGGAATGATGTATTGTATAATGGTGCATGGTGTAATGATGTATGGTGCAATGGTGTAAGGGGATTGTTGTTTGGTGTAATGGTGTATGGTGTAATGGTGTATAGTGTGGTGGTGATTGGTGTAATGCTGTATGGTGTAATGGTGTATGGTTTAATGGTGTATTGTGTAAGGGGAATGATGTATTGTATAATAGTGCATGGTGTAATGATGTATGGTGCAATGGTGTAAAGGGATTGTTGTTTGGTGTAATGATGTAATGGTGAAGGGGAATGTTGTTTGGAGTAATGGTGTATAGTGTAATGATGTAATGGTGTAAGGGGAATGTTGTTTGGTGTAATGGTTTATAGTGTAATGATGTAATGGTGTAAGGGGAATGTTGTTTGGTGTAATGGTGTATATTGTAATGATGTAATGGTGAAGGGGAATGTTGTTTGGTGTAATGGTTTATAGTGTAATGATGTAATGGTGTAAAGGAATGTTGTTTGGTGTAATGGTGTATGGTGTTATTTGGAAGTTTACACCATTCAAGTACTGTATAATTGCCACATTCTTGTGACGGGCATAGCACATATTTTCCCAAACTGAAATGGTTTTCACACAAAAATTGGTTTTATGACCTTTAAATCTATTCATCAGTTACTTGTGACAAGTAGTAATTTTGCCCACTTTCACACTACTCTATAATGTAAACATTTCCCTGTTAAAATTATACGCTGTACATGAAATATTGCCTGTTCTACAGATAGGAAGTCAATATAATTTCTATCTTCACACATTTCAGGACTAAATCGGCAATTAATTCAGATTTTCTTCCATAAACAGAAATTCCTGTTGACCAGATGAACTATTACTGAATATACAGATGACCTTAATGGTCAGATCAAATACAGGATATTAAGATAATGAAGGACAAAAGGTTAATTACACATGTTTCAGTTAACTTTCTTACAACCATCTCTTTGATGATTTGAATGTCTTTATATTTTATTTTTTATGTAATATGAAGATTTGACTAGAATTAACATTCAGTTTAATTTTCAGTCAATATCTGAATGAGATCACAGATGACCCCTCATGGACCTTACTTATTGTAATACAAAACTATTTACTTTCAACATTTATCTTAACTTAAGACATAATTAGGAATATGGCTTCCATCTATATAAGGTTGATTTGTGTGAGTAAGAAAGATGACTTGTATTTCTTGTCTCAATTAATATGTTCAATCTAAGTCAGAATAATGATTAGCTGGACATCTGTTTGCCAATGTGAGCAAGACTTCATTTTGAACCCCCTTCATGTACGTCTATTTTATTCCATCAATAAGAGGGTTCAAAATGAAGTCTTTCCCAAATACAAAGAAGGCTGAGTTATTCTTATCACATTTTTTGTACTGAAAAAAAAAAAAAAAAAAGGTAAATAGCTAGTTAGCTTTAAATATTAGAAACAAAATTCCAGCATCTTTGGATACTAAATAAATGTAAATTCCTGGGAACAGTTTGTTTGTCAGGCTCAATTGACTTTTACTGTTTTATATGATGTTGAGCTGCTGCAACATTGACACATACCTAAAACTCTCTATATTGGAAAGGATATTACTGTGCAGGATTAGAGGCTTCAAATAAAAGCATTATTTATCATGTTTTTGACAAAAGCTTAAATAAGTATAAATAAAGTTTGCACTTCTGTAAATATAAACAATGCAATTTTCTTTTACAGCTGAATATGTACTACTTTTTCTATGAAATTTCGTAAAAAATGATATCCTAGAATGGAAAGTTCATATACACTGCTATTTTTTTCAAAGGTCAAAATATAGGGCTGTGTGGCATATTTTCAACATTTATATGCCTCAAACTTCTAAGAGTTCAAACTTGTATTTAAGTTCTGTACTACCCCTCCCTTCACTTAAGGTCTACCTCATAACTCAATCAGGGTGCTATCCTTGCAATATATAATGGTAAAATTCCCAAGTTGTGTCTCTATGAGACGAAACACAGAGATCATATCTGGGAACCAGTATGTAAACAAAACAAAATCTCTATGAATATTTAAAAATTTCTCCCCAAAAAGGTGTGGTTTCTGAAACAGCTGTATTTACAAAGTGCAACATACACTAGCATTAATTCTTGAAAATCACTTTTTCTCACAAAAATACTTATTTATCAGAATAATAGCCTAATTTAAGAAATCACTGCATGTACTTCTAACTGTTCTTTTACAGGCGATTTAATACCCACATTACCCTGTTTCAATTTTTAAAGAATTTGAAAACAAGACTGTAGTTATTGTCTGCTTACCCTATATGCATGTTTTCTGATATGAAATGCCTAGAACCTGTATGAAACTATTCTAATAACAAATTGAAAGCATCTCAGAATACTAAAACATAATTAAAGTTTAATAGTTAATCATTCCAACATTCAAGATTATATAAAGTATTCTATCCTGCCCCATCTCCAGTCCACATCTTACTGCATGCCCATTTATCTATAAAAGTTCACAATTTCTGCCTCAAATAGTTTAGAAATCTTGTCACAATAATATCATCTGCTGCCATATATCTAACCTAAATCAGCTATTGTTTGAACTGTAAGTGTTTAAACAAAGCGGATATTTGCAAAAGTTATATGTATGAAGTTACTAGTTTGAATTATAAATTTATAAAAAGTTTTATAGAACTGACTGCTAAAATCTGTTTTTCTGCATAACTTCAATGCAAGGTTATTGTTTTCTATACAAAAGACCTATAAAATAATAAAATCATGGCCTTTCAGGTTAAATTATCTGTTTTATGACCCAGAGGTAAGGGATTTTTCTCCTGTATTTTCCCACTGGGGCCTTAAGTTTCCTAATAATTCTGCTGTTTCTGTGAATATTGGTTATTTAGTATATTTCTAGGATAAAACACACTGTTGTTAGTTTTAAACAGGTATTTTTGTATCTCTAGCTTGTATATTTTATACCGCGGTCACAAGAAAGCAGTCGGGTATTATGGCTTACTTATGGGTTTTCAACAGGACAAAAACACCCAAACAACAATGTTCATCAAGGATCTGTGAGTTTCAATGACTGTGAAGCAGTCTCTCAACAATTAGAATTACCTATATGCATATACATGTATCATGAATTTACTTTGCATACATGGCATTAGGTAAACTATGCATACTGTAAATAAAAGCAACAGTATACCGGTGTTCAAAAGTCATTAATCAATTGAGAGAAAACAAATCCGGTTACAAACTAAAACCGAGGGAAACACATCAACTATAAGAGGAACACAAAGGAACAATAGGAACACTTAACTACAACAAAACAAACGCCAACATACATAGAAACGAACTATTGGATAACAACTGCCATATTCCTGACTTGGTATATGTAAACTATGCAAACTGTAAACTATGAATTTATGATAAGTCATCAAATTTAATTAAAATCTCTGTAAATAAACCAGATTTGGTAAAACTGTATGTTCTTTTTCCACCCAATATAAAGGAAGTTGTGAGGCATATGTCAATAAGACAACAACTGTAAATGAAAAACCAAAAAACATCCAGATGAATTTAATCATTTCTTTCAATACTTTTTGTTTTAGGATATCCATCTCTCTTGAAGAAAAATTTATTTGACTATTTTTCTTCTATCCCCATCTTGACCAGCAGGACCAAGAAATTGTGATAAGTGTAGCTGGTTGTAGCATACATAGATCTCAGTGAACACATAAAACCATAAAATTTTTAAACATCAAATTTTGGCTGTATCTAGATGAGGATCAGTGAGAATAGGTTACTTTATCGTTTTAGAAGCAGAAACAACAATATTAGCACATATAGTGAGTTATATTCCTTCAAGTTTAAGTCCTTTTCAGATATTCAGATATCTTAGCCAGTTCTTCTGTATGGCTGAGACGGTCAGAAAAGGGCAGTCCCCTCCTTATTTTAGCAATTTATAATTTAATTCCTATCACCTTTCGAATGACAATTGTAATAAAAGAATATATATAAATTCTTGAATAAACATTTTGCATAATATCAATGAAATTGAATTAAAGTCTTATAGGATTGTAAGTATGCTTTATTTTATCACCTTGCACTTTCATGACTTGACTGGTTTTCTACAGCAGTTTGTTCAAATTTCTGACCAGTTGAACAGTTTGGTTTGATAAAATAAATTGCAATTTGGTCAGAATTTTGAATAAACTGCAATAGGTGCAGGTCAGCAACACTTACAGTCAAGTCACAGTAATATGTATGGAGTATTTTAGGTGGTGAGCAACACTTACAGTCAAGTCACAGTAATATGTATGGAGTATTTTAGGTGGTGAGCAACACTTACAGTCAAGTCACAGTAATATGTATGGAGTATTTTAGGTGGTGAGCAACACTTACAGTCTAGTCACAGTAATATGTATGGAGTATTTTAGGTGGTGAGCAACACTTACAGTCAAGTCACAGTAATATGTATGGAGTATTCAAGTCACAGTAATATGTATGGAATATTCAAGTGACAGTAATATGTATGGAGTATTCAAGTCACAGTAATATGTATGGAGTATTCAAGTCACAGTAATATGTATGGAGTATTCAAGTCACAGTAATATGTATGGAGTATTTTAGGTGGTGAGCAACACTTACAGTCAAGTCACAGTAATATGTATGGAGTATTCAAGTCCCAGTAATATGTATGGAGTATTCAAGTCCAAGTAATATGTATGGAGTATTCAAGTCACAGTAATATGTATAGAATATTTTAGGTGGTGAGCAACACTTACAGTCAAGTCACAGTAATATGTATGGAGTATTCAAGTCCCAGTAATATGTATGGAGTATTCAAGTCACAGTAATATGTATGGAGTATTCAAGTCACAGTAATATGTATGGAGTATTCAAGTCACAGTAATATGTATGGAGTATTCAAGTCACAGTTATATGTATGGAGTATTTTAGGTGGTGAGCAACACTTACAGTCAAGTTACAGTAATATGTATGGAGTATTCAAGTCCCAGTAATATGTATGGAGTATTCAAGTCCAAGTAATATGTATGAGGTATTCAAGTCCCAGTAATATGTATAGAGTATTCAAGTCCCAGTAATATGTATGGAGTATTCAAGTCCCAGTAATATGTATGGAGTATTCAAGTCACAGTAATATGTATGGAGTATTCAAGTCACAGTAATATGTATGGAGTATTTTAGGTGGTGAGCAACACTTACAGTCAAGTCACAGTAATATGTATGGAGTATTCAAGTCCCAGTAATATGTATGGAGTATTCAAGTCCCAGTAATATGTATGGAGTATTCAAGTCCCAGTAATATGTATGGAGTATTCAAGTCACAGTAATATGTATGGAGAAATCAAGTCCCAGTAATATGTATGGAGTATTCAAGTCACAGTAATATGTATGGAGTATTCAAGTTACAGTTATATGTATGGAGTATTCAAGTCACAGTAATATGTATGGAGTATTCAAGTCACAGTAATATGTATGGAGTATTTTAGGTGGTGAGCAACACTTACAGTCAAGTCACAGTAATATGTATGGAGTATTTTAGGTGGTGAGCAACACTTACAGTCAAGTCACAGTAATATGTATGGAGTATTTTAGGTGGTGAGCAACACTTACAGTCAAGTCACAGTAATATGTATGGAGTATTTTAGGTGGTGAGCAACACTTACAGTCAAGTCACAGTAATATGTATGGAGTATTCGCCACTGATGTAAATTCAGTAAATAACAACTTCTTAAAAAAATAAAAAATATGAATAAATCAAATTTTGATTATATTGTAAGGTCTACAATACCTGTGGATCGCTGATTCAAAAATATTTAAAAAATGTTTCAGATACATAAATTTGTGGATCTCTGTTTGAATAACAATAAAATAGAGATGGAAATTCATTGAAAATGGTTTGAATTGTCATAATCGTCGCTCAGTTATTCTAGGTTAAAGTGTTCATTTAAAACTTTGACATTTTTAAGGCACCTAATAATTTGTACATGTATTTAAAGCCCTTTGATATACAACATATATGTAATTGATAGCTATTTTCCATAATCACGACATAATAAGCAGTAAAACACACTTATGATTGGTTTTGACAATTTTTTTGAGTAAATTTAATTTCGAAAAAAATGTTATTTTTGTCCAAAATAAATAAAAATACATACTTAAACGACAATTGTATATATTATAATAAATTGAATAAAATTTGAAGTGCAATTTGTGTCCTACATTCTCCCTTTAAAATTCTATTACAAAAAATTGTTGTTTTGTGCAGAATTAAGTAAACACAAATGCTTAAAGGCAATTTACCAAAATTTTATTTGAAAAAGCGTGACCTATCTCATTAAAAGTTTGGCTAAAATTTTTGTTTAAGTAAAAGGTGTGAAATTTAATGTTTCTGTCATAAACATTACTTCCTATGGACAATGTCCCTTATGATTATTGATTCTTAATAACCAGTGAACCAAATTATGACAAGGTAATTAACAAATTGCAGTTATTTCCATGAGCAATTTGAATCCATTTGAACAATTAAATTCTCACTGATATTCAAAAAGAATTTGATTTTTTATTGAATCAAAATATTTTTATATTTTATTTTAAAAACACGTTTTATGTTACACGTTTATTGCAAGTCATCATTATACTAGAATTGTACAACATAACTGGAAATAAACATCAATACATATTTCTCAGGATTGTTCTCTATTCAATTTTTAAATTTGTGGTTTATTGTTACACACGAAACCCACAAAAATGGTATACCACAAATAATAAACTGTTAACATAGAGATATGTCTCGCCTTTTTGTTATTTTGAAAATGCAAATGTTGAAATTATAATAGTAATATAAAGTCAATGAACCATGACTGAGGTACAGGGCTAAATAATCTTAATGCAAATGAGGTGTGCCAATGCTAATACAACTGCATTCTAAATAACATTGACTTATCTTAAGTCGTTCCCTTTAAACATACCTAAACACTAACATTAACTTGTAAACTATGTAAAAGTTTCCAAGTCAATGAACCTTGATGAGGAATGGAGCTATATAATCTGCATGAAAATGAGACTTGCAAATGCCAATACATTTGCATACCAAACATCATTGACTTACATTAGTGGTTCATCTTAAACTGATCTAATCAGAAACTAATTCATGTAAACATAAGCAAAAGGTTCAAATCAATAGACCATGACTGAGGGGTAAGAACCAAATATTCTCCATGGAAATGAGATGTGCTAATGCTTATATAACTGCATACCAATTATCACTGACCTACCACTAATGGTTCCCCTAAAACTGACCTAATCACAAATTGATACATATAAACTAAGCAAAAGTTTCAAAGTCAATAGACCATGACAGGGCCAAATAATCTCCATGGAAATGAGATATGCCAATGCTTATACAACTGCATATCAAATATCAATGACCTATGACTAGTGGTTCCCTATAAACTGACCTAATCACAAACTAATAGTAATACATGTAAACTAAGCAAAAGTTTCAAAGTCAATAGACCATGACTGAGGGGCAGGGCCAAATAAACTGTATGAAATGAGATGTGCCAATGCTAATACCACTGTATACCAAATATCGTTAACCTATCACTAGTGGTTCACCATAAACTAGACCTAACCGCAAACTCATACATTGTTGACACCACCGCTGCCGACACCGGAAACAGCATACCTATGTCTCACTTTTTGACTCTGTCAAGGAGACAAAAATGAATCCACAGTAATATATTCTTTGAGAAATGCCTGATATCAAATAATAAACCACTGGTTATGTCTTCAGCATGTGTAGCTATGAAGACCATAAAATAATCTTCCATATCCGCATGTTTGTCTACAAAGCCTCAACATTTTCATGGCATCAACTTTTTTGATAGCATAAAAAAGTCATCTATATCTGTCTGAAGGGATAAAAACTCATCAAAGACTAAAATTTAGTAAGCAAAAAATGTACGCCTTGTCCATACCCATAATGGACATTAAATGTGTTTTACAATTGTCAAAGCATAATATGCAATTCTTCTGTATCATTCTGAGCCTCCAAATTTGTCACAGTTCTCTGCCCATTATAATCTGTCTGTAACTTAATACATACATGACATGGCCTCAACATTTATCATAGCATATGAAAGTTCTCTGCCCGTTATATCTGTCTGTAACTTAATACATACATAGCCTCAACATTTATCATAGCATACGAAAGTTCTCTGCCCCTTATATCTGTCTGAAGCTATAAATCCAATGTTAACTTTTTTCATATATCTATGTTTGCCTCAAGTTATATAGAGCCTCAACAATAATCTGCTGATTATTCTTTCTGAGGCTATAAACAGAGTCTTCACTTTTGTCATATTCTATGTAAGCCTTGAGCTATATAGAGCCTCAACAATTGTGTTGTATAAAAAGAAACTTAATATTGTACAAAACCATGAAGATTTAGGATTTCCTCTAATGGATGCTTTCATAGCAGTTTCCATAACTGATTTATCAAGATAATAAAAACATAATAGAAGTCTGCAGAATTTCCTTGGTGATTTGTCTTTAGATAATATTCTTTGATTATAAATTATGTTAGACTGGTACAGTTGTCAGTTGAAGTCATTGCTTTTTCCTTTTTTCTGAATTCTAATAGTGCATCAGTGCTGTGAAGACCTCTGAATTTAATAGTTTGAATGGAAAACTATGTATAACAAATTGACCACCCAATAGTTAACATTTGACTTTTCCATTAATGTTACTATATAATGCATGTCTGTCACTCAAAGATAAATTTTCCTCAGTGAAACTGAAGTTAACTTCAAGATGCCATTCAATCAAAAAATTAAATGAAGATTTTCTTACCATGAATGCTTTATCAAACAGCTATTTAGGTGTGAACATTTGCGATCAAACAGAATTTATTTTTAAGGTCTTTTCCATTTACTACGTATCTATTCACTTGCCCAGTGTGGCCTGTTTTCCAGATATATAAAGGGGCATAACTTGTCCTGTTGTAACATTAAAAAATTTGAATTTGCTAATAGATCACAATTATTTATAGTAAACAGAGGAGTTAGGAATTATTACTTAAAAATTCTTAATCTGCCACAGAATTATCATAGCTTCTTATCTATCTTTTACCAGGACAAATTACAAGTCAGGAATTCAAAAATCAGACATTAAATGTCAACCTGCTCTGTTGATGATATATAAACCTTAAAAACAATCTTTTTGAGCAAAAATATGAACAGTTATATAGTGCCCATGGATAAAAACTTGGCCAGTAATTCTTATAGTCTTTTGGCTCATAAATAGCATGATGCTATATATATATAGAAAATCAGAAACATTTATTTTGTGTATAAGATTAGTTTTTGATATAATCTCTTCATTTCAGAATAAATTAACCATTCCAATCGCTTCACTTTCTAATCCTAACGGGAACAACAACCTCCACACAATTGTATAAACTTGAGATTCACAAACATGATAAATGGTAGGAGAAACATCATATCTTATGAGCTCTTTGGACAATAGGAAAACATTTCTCCCATTAATATTTATCTGGATTACAATATGTAGGAAAGATATGTCAAACTAATGCCCTTTTGTATTATCATATTGGAATGGATGGATTCTATCACATTCAAGCAATGACCATTCTCTTAAGACAGAAAGCATATGACAGTCCCAATTTTTTCATTGTATCTTTTTTCTTATTTCAATAGTGGGAAATCAGTTTTTTTTTAATTCATTATGACACTGGATTGGAGACCTCCTAAGACTAGTATAACACCACCACAAACTCAAGTGGCAGTCCTATGTTCATATTTGAGTAATGCCATCTTTCAAAATATCTAGTGTTCTTAAACATTATTTTTAGGACCTTATCCCTCATGAAACAGAATTTCTGAACTTTTGTTGAACTTTGCTGAATAGGTTCTGAACCCTAGCTGAATACATGCTGAACCAAATTTAAGGATCTGAAAAATTGCTGAAGCACTTGTTCCACTTTCTGACAATATTCATATAAAAACAAACTGTCTACTTTTCTCAAAATTAAAATTAAGTCTAAGAAAGATGATTTTTCTCTCATCATTTTGCCAAAAATAATATTTTTTAAATTTAGCCTCGTCAAATAGAAGGTCACTTAGTATATTATAAACGTGTGTCAATTCATAAATGAACATTATCAACCAAGTTAATGAGGTTTATTAAGTGGAATTTATTAGCTTCGTTTGAATAGAATGCATCATATGGTCTCCAATTATACCTATTTTTTTGTAACAAATGGTGACAATGAATCGTGTAAAACAGAACAAAGGAACCAATCTATGGAGAAATATATTGGAAATTGATTGGAAGCGACTACTTGCATGGTGCTATAGAGTCTGATGGTAATGGCATTCAAATCTTGCCATCAATCTTTATCAAAAATATGTGGCATTAAAAGATATTTCATCACAAGTTTATTGAATCATGTTCGGGCAAAATATAGTTAGCAAAATAAGGAACATGTACTGGTACCATGTATTGTAAATCAAAAATATAGTTAGTAAAATAAGGAACATGTACTGGTACCATGTATTGTAAATCAAAAATATAGTTAGTAAAATAAGGAACATGTACTGGTACCATGTATTGTAAATCAAAAATTTCATTAGGAATGATTACTGTGGATTCATTTATCTTCATTGGTATCAATTTTTGTGGATTCAGTAAAAGAGCACTTTTGAGGATCCATAATTTTGTTTTTTTTTCAAAATTTTGCATGCAATCCTTTAAGAAATTTGTATTTAAATTCATGGTTCACCTATATCATTGAAATCCATGACAATTAAGATGGTGTGGATGGGGTTTGTTTACATGAATTGTGAATAATGAGCAAAAATATAAAGAATAGAGAAAAATGGACCAAAAAAAAACAATGGAATAGAGAATAATGAGGTTCTTATATAATTACATATAAAGAATAGAGAAAAATGGCCTAAAAAATAAAAGAATAAAGAAATGAAGGACCCCCATCCAGAACCCTTAATTAGTACAGCATGAATAATAACAAATCCATGGTATACTTTCAATGAAAGGATCTTAAAAAATTTTACCCCTAAAAAACACATTGTAAACCTCAGCTTTGCCTTGGGGGATAGCTTTTCTCAGTGTAACAATTTGCTCTATCTACCTCTCAGCAATTTGTGTCTTTACTTCAGGGCACAATCATGAGTTAACAATATAGGCATTAACAAGACTTGACATTCAATTATAGCAGTCATTCCTTTCCATAGGATAACTCTGTACAACTCAATGATTCCATGTAAAACTCAACTAACTATGATCAGAATCTAATTTTAAAACAGAAATTCAATTAGTTCAAGTCGTGACATTAATAAAACGATTCTAACATGTCTGGATTAGAGAGACATAATATAACATGTTCTTAGAATCAGAATTATATGTCCTCTGATAGTTATACTCTCTAAACCAGATATGTAATTTCTGCTCAACTTGTTCAGAGAAATAAACTATTACAGTTAATTTAAAGATAAATCCATCTTGAACAAAAACGTTAAAAAATTTGGTTAAATCCTTTATAGCCAAACAACTTAAAAACAATCAATAACAGTTTTAGGACAGTTTTGAAAATTTATTTGAAAATAAACAAGACCAATATAAAAAGGTCATAAAAGTGTTCTTTCCATTAGAAATAAACATGGTTATAAGACCCTTGTGAATTCACTGAAAATTAAATGAAAGATCAAGTGCAACCATGGAAACAACACAGAAGAATTTAAGACACATCAGAATCTTAAGGTAGTTCAGGGTATAGAAAAAAATGACAGAATTTTCTTATACTTTGCCAAAATGAAGATTTTACTATGCTTTTTCAAAAAAATAATAAAAGTATGGGTCACGCTATTTTTCAAGGTGCAGTCGTTCAAAATTGCCAAAATTTGCTTAGATTGTTCATGAAAAACACATTTTGTGCTTAAAAAGAAATCTATAAGACAGAATTTTGAAATAAAATATGAGAAGATAGGTTTTATAATATATTTTAAGAAAATGGAAAGAAAAATGGTGTTACCGAACTCTTTTCTTGCTACAAGTAAAAATGAAAATTTCCTATATGTCCAGTATAAATTTTGTACTAAAGAGTTATCTCCTTAAATGGCTTATTTGAAAATTGATTCTAAAACACAAATATTTGGTATTTGATAAAACATTTTCGATAATGCAATGAATCACTAAGTTTTCTTTATATAAATAAACAGTGTAACCAATAAATTGCAAATCTGTCTCCAAATTTGCAGATTTGGGCAAAGAACTAGACCGATTATGTACCGTGATTGTACAATTCAAGATGGCGGTATACCCCTGAACTACCTTAAGTTGTTGCTTACATTTCAATGATATCCAGTGGCAGTTCAAACAAGATTTTCTGCAGTATTATGTAGAGCATGATTATTTACATTTTGTGAAGTTACTGAGTTTTTCTCTGTATTTGTAGTATATAGTTATTTCCCATTTTATATCCTTAATGTCATGGTATTTGTCTGTCTTTCTTTATTGCTTCTGAGTGCTAAGATTGCTTTGGTTTATCTTCAAAATTGTCATCTGACATCTTTGGGTCAGATACTGATGTAAGTTGCAATAAATGAACTTGGATACCCAATTGGAATCAAAGTCTGTTATATAGGACAGAGTGACCAACTTTTTGTTAAAGGTATTGCTAAACTTTATAAGACACATAATTACACCAAGTTACATAATTGTGAGTCACTTATAATCGACTAACTGAACTTAGATGTAACACTTAATAGAAGTCAGTGAAGTATAAAATATAGGTCAAAATAACCTAAATTTCATTGGATGTAACACTTAATACAAGTCAATGAAGTACAAAATATAGGTCAAAATAACCTAACTTTCATGGGATATTGCTATCCTCCCCAACTTTTCATATCCTTACACAACTCATAAGAAGTAAGTCATTTAGTATCTGAAATCTAAAACCAGCAATAAAACTTAATTGAGGTCAACAAATTGTAGACTATCTGTTAGAAAACCTTCTTATTATAATATGCCAAAGATACACCTGTTTATATATACAATATTTGTACATCTGCAATTTAACATTTATGCTTAAACGTATAATTTCTTTACTTCCCAACTGATGAATTTGTTTTTGAATAAAAACAACATAACTTAAACAATTGTAGACTGTGATGAAGACATCAAATTGAACTGTGATGTAAATAGTAATTTTAATATAACTTTCCACTCATGATAGAAGCAGGATAGCTGCACACTATAAATGTCAATTACACATCTATCCCTTCATGTTATCTGCACACCTGAATTTGTATAGCAGAAAAAAATGATTGTAAGTCATTTAATTTATGAGATTCTATTTAGGATGTCAATCTAAATGGTCAATCAAGTGTAAAATATAGGTCAGAATGATCTGCTTTTTTGTGGAAGGCTGCTTCCTCTAAAAGGGTTTTATTATTGTTGGTCATTTGGTATCAGAAATCTGAAGGGATTTTTTTTAGCAGATTATAAACTATGTCAAAGTCGTTGAACATGAAATATTGGTCATGTGATTTTTATTTTATGGCACATGATCATTCTCTCATTGATAAATCTACACACCAATTTATATTTTGATGTTAATTTGTTTCTGAGAAATTGATGCTAGGGCCGATACAGATATAGATGACAATATAAAAATAAGGAGATTAGGTATGATTGCCAATGAGACTACTATCCATCAAGGTTCAAATGAAGTGGATGTAAGCAATCATAGGCAACCGTACGGCCTTAAACAATGAGAAAAACCCATACCATATAGTTTGCTATAAAAGGCCCCGACATAAAAAAATGAAACAATTCAATTGAGAAAACTAACGGCCTAATTTATAACCAAACAATTATGAACCAACGACAACCAATGAACTACAGCTCCTGACTTGGGACAGGAACATAAAGAAGGTTACTCAATTAGTCTCTCTATAATCTTTGTTAAGGAGAACAAAAAAGAGGAAAGGGAGAGCACTAACAAAACATAGTTTAATAATGCTTAATAATCATAATGTATCTATTAAAAATCATGAAGTTTGTCAGTGGTTGCTTTGTCATATCTTTTTTCTATATCTAGACATTTTTCAATTTTTGGGGCTAATTTATAAATACCCTACATCTATATTATGCATACTAACCTATGGCACACCAATCCCAAAATACTTGCTTCTCAATATGCAAGCAATGAGGATAACTTTTAAAAGGTATCCAAATCATCATTCCTATTAAAATAATTTTATGACATTGGTTTCACTGGAGAAAGAATTGAACAAAAGAGTGTCAAAATAAGAGAAAACCTGGTTTTGACCACAAAACTTAACCTTCATCACTGATCGATGAATGAGGTGGAGGTCAGGTGAACCATGATGATGGACATTTAGACCTTACAAGGATCCCATATACCAAACATAGTTATCCTATTACTCACAATAAGTGAGTAATTCATATATACTCACAATATGTGAGTAATTCACATCACAAAAGAACTAAACCTTTTTTTCTAGCAGTCACTGAAGCATAAAAATGAGGTATGAAGCATCAGGTCCTCTACCTTCTGAAATTTAAAGCTTTATGAGTTTATGCCTAACCACTGCTGGATTGTAATCTGAATGTCTTGTATTTTCCAACTTTCGTTGTAGGCGAGACAACGAATTGTAAATATCGAACTTGACCTCTATTTTGTCATCAGAAAAATCAAATTGAAATTTGAAAATCATTTGTTGAATGGTTCACAAGTCTTTGACTAGAAATGACACAAAGGTGTCACTTCCCAATCAATCAAGGACCATAACTCCTAAATCTTCAATATCGAACTAGAGTACTAGACCCATGTTTTGTCAGCATTAACAACAAATTAAAATTTGAAAAGAAATTTGTTTCATGGTTTTCATGTTATTGCATCCTACCTGAACATCCTCTGTACTACCCCAAATTAATAACCTGATTTCTGTAAGAAAAACAGTGATACCAAAATGATCATTCAAAACCTAGAATGGTCTCTGGCTGTCATGCATGCATTTGTTTAAAAACAAGAATTATTGTCTGAGGACATTTCATACAATATTCCTCCCATGTTTGGTTCAAATTTACAGTAAACAGTTGCTACTAAAAACCAAAGGTGTACATGTAGAACAGTTAACATTTGCAAAGTTATGGACAAAGTTAACAGTGACCTCCCTTAATTTGATACAGAATTATTTGGTTAGAAATGAACTATTTTATCAATGACTTTTGGATGTAATTTTGTCAAACATCAAGAGCAAAATAAGAAAACTGTAAATTGAGAGAACAGGAGAATGTCAACATTGAATGTGACATTTGCTCACTTAATTTAATTCAGCAATAAAAATTCTGCTAAGAGAATATAACAGACATAATGAATACAAATTGTACCACAATGTATGAATTCTTGCACATCGACTTTGATTGAATTTTGTAAGGAACAGTGATTACTAAACTGGAAATCAATATTGAAATTTCTTAACTTGTCTTGAAATATGGAGATTGCAAGCTGTAAAACTTCTCTGATCAATACACAATTTTCAAGCAATCCCAAAAAACATAACATGATCTATAGTAGCTGTCGGCTAAATACACCTTTACGCTGACCCAATCAATAGTTACAAGGGGGAATAATCAAATTATCTCTAAGAACTAATCATTGTTTATATGACTTTCACATCACACCAAAATCAATCGTCTTATTTTATTAGTTTTGATTAAAAGTTGCGATTTATGTTTTCCTCCATTATTAGACATTGATATATATGAGGTTATTGCCCTTAAGATCTTATATATTTTGGACAAAGTAATAAAACTACATAAAAATATAAAGGAATGTACAGAAAACTGCAAGCAAAATCAAAGAATATCACTTTTAATGCATTTTAAACATCAATGTAAAGATACAAAGCTTCACCCAATCTCTCATCCTTCAAGTAAACTATTGCTATAAGCTACAAACAGGTAGGAAATCAATCCCTTACATCTATACAAGCCTCCTGTTTGTGCCAGGGAACATTTTCTCAAACTAGTCATAAAAAAAATAAGCTTTTGTAAATAAACTGTTGACATAGAAATATATCTCACCTATGTAATTTTGATAGTATAATGCAAAATTTGAAATGGCAATATATTAACATATAAACTATCAAAACTATCAAAGTCAAAGAACCATGACTGAAGGTGTATAGGGCCAAGTAATCTCCCTTGAAATGAGATGTGCAAATGATAATACAACTGCAAACAAAAGATCATTGACTTATCATTAGCAGTTCCTCACTTAAACTGATGTAATCACAAACTTTTAACATGTAAACTATGCAAAAGTTTCAAAGTCAATGAACCATGACTTAGGTAGGCTGGTCATATAAATACTCCATGGAAATGAGATGGGCTAGTGGGAATTCAACTGAATACCAAAATTCACTGACTTACCATAAGCAGTTCACCTAAAACTGACTTAATGACAAACTTGAACATTTAAACTATGCAAAATTTCAATGTTAATAGACAGTGATTGAGAGAGGCGGGGCCAAATAATTTCCATGGAAATGAGATGTGCTAATGCCTATACAACTGCCGACTAATCATTGACTTACTAATAGGTTTCCCTGAAACTTACACAACCACAAAGTTTACATATTGTTCAAGCCACTGTCACAACCCCGGGAAACAGCAGGCATAAGTCTGTTCTCTGCAACTTCATTAAGGCAAAAAATAAATTACAAAAGAAAAATGTGTCTGAGGACATGAATGCCCCCGCTCAAGCTTGCTTTTCAAACAAAAATGGGATGGATGGAAAGACAGAAGGATGAAAAGACAGAAAGAAGGAAAGACAGAAGGTAGGATGGTCAAGGGTAACACTTAATGCCCCCTTGGCCTTACCAACAAAAATTGCCAATGACAAGCCAGAACACAACCTACTACGCTATCACTGCCAAAAATTTGCAATCATAATGAGAATGTTAAGATGAATGTTAGCTTTTTTAGTTCCTTTGACAATATAAACTTAAAGTATGTTCAAAGTGGATTATTCCTCTATCTAAATGCACATCATAAGTTTGTTTCCTGCTGTCACAGCAATTTCAAAGCAAAAGTGTTGTTACAATGTATAACACAATTGTACAACAGAGGTCATGTGATAAGAATTGCTCACATGATAGTTTAGGACTCATATGAGGTAAAAACTGTTGCATTGATAAAGACTACAACAAAGCAGTATGACAACATCAAAGAAACAACTAGACAACAGTGAGAAAATATTCGAAGTTGGTAAACTATACAACTCTTTAGGTAAATTTTAAGTGCCTAAGAACTGCTATTTCTTATTTTAAAAAGGTACATAATTGTAAATTCCATTACTTCAAAAGAGATGGGGCTTTAAGTTCCATTTTTGACCTAAGAAAATGAAGTTTTTAAGAACTACTTCAAATGTAAACATTATACATGGGAATGCAAAAACACAAGAAATATAAATAATCAAAATTGGTCAAAATTTACAATGTTATGATGTCGTAATTGTATCAAAATATGGGCATATTTCACAAAAAATAAAGAAAAATGCTGCCAAATATGAAGTTGTTATTTTGGTGTCCCCATACTATTCTAAATCTAAAATATGCTCAAAAGTAGATAACAAAAACTCCAGGAAAACCAAGACATTATTCATAATATACATGTTTTGTCATGGTTTGTTGCCATGGTTCCTAGTCATATGTGAGATAAGATCTTATTTTCTTAACAACTTTTATTCCAGTCCTGTCAGGGCAAAATTAAGATATTTGCACTAAATTTGGGCCAAATATGGGCCTTATTGCCCTACTCATTTTATTAATGGTAAATACCCTTTCATAATGTATTGTTTGTGATGAATATGTAGCTAATATTATAATTGAGTAAGTGATTTGAAGTTAAATTGTTTGCTGGAAATCTTTAATTATGAAGCAGACATCAAATTAGAGCTGAATTTCAAAAGTCAAGCTTTTTTTTTTTTTTTACATAAAAGACTATGAGAGGAGACACTATACAAGGGGGAAAGGGTTAAAACACATATTTACTCATAGAAAGGGATAACAAACACACAATTTTACTCACTAGTTGTTGTTGAGTAATCTGCATGCAAAATATTTCAAATAAGTTAAAACTGATAGCTGGCAAAGAGGGATAACTCTATCTTAAACCTTGACAAATACAATACTATTTTCCATGAAAAAAAAAAAATTTTCAATTCGTTTATTTTTTAATCTTTCTTTCATATTTATATTCTATTCTCTCTAAGAAAATGTGATTTGTTTGACAAATAGATCTAGTTCTTGATTTAAAGGTGCATTAAAATATCTACAGATCACACCAAATTTCATTTAACAAATATGATCTGATTGATACATATGTGTTCAATTTGGTGTGATCTGTAGATAATTTTAATGCACCTTAAATCAAGAACTAGATATATTGTCATACAAATCACATTTTCTTAGAGAGAATAGAATATAAATATAAAAGAAAGATTAAAAAATAAGCGAATTGAAAATGTTTAATTTTTTTTCATGGAAAATAGGTATCAATCAGATCATATTTGTTAAATGTAATAAACAAGTTTTCTTATATCAGGTATAAAAAATCTTGGTTTCAGAGAGTACCCAATTCAATTCATTTTAATAAAGTTAGAAAAATAAAAGTTTACTGCCTGTTAATTAACTGTTTTCTTCAGGTGAGGATGCAACTATATATATAGGTTAACAGCCAATTTTCAAGCTGACAATTATCCAAAATTTCTATTACATGCAAAGGCCATTATTTCTTTAAATTTTTGTAGTTAAAATATGAAATATAAGAAAAAACATAAAATCATTCAAATGTGCACTGCTGTGTGCAAATCAGACAAAGATAGACAACTCTTACCTGGATTGCTATATGAGGGTAAATTGGAATGTGATTTATGTTGAAATGTATAATTTGCTGCAAATCCCTGACGCTGATTCCTACCATCTGACAGAAATTCTATATATAGATATGGTGTTGTAGATTTAACTTCCTCTTGGTTCTTTATACCACACAAATATTTGATTAAAGGCTGAGAACTATTCATACCATCATAAATTGCTATTCTATCTGAACTTTTACTACAACTACAAATACAAAATATGCAAATTTAAAACAGGATTTTCAATAAAAATTAACAAAAGGAACATTATCACATCTTCAACACTGTTTGTTTTACAGAAAATCTTATTTTTGGAAAGAAATCATATAGCCTAAAAGTGAACTTAGTTTAAACTTTTCAGACATTTTTTACTGACAATGCTCTACAACTCTTGGAAGTGGAAAATTATAACCACTAAAATAGATAATACCTGCATCAATCCCAATATTTACAAATATCAGACAATTTGAACTCCAAATATCATTAGTTACACAGTGTGCTAGTGACCTAATACAATATATATGCGGTCATTCATTCGAACCCCATATGGAATTTACTGACCCAATATATATGGTATTAGGTCACTAGCACTCTGTGTAACCAATTTATCTTACCAACTATCTTAACATGTGGCATTTAGACCAGTGGCCTTTCAAAGTGATCAAGTCTTCAATATTAAGAACCTACTTTCATTTTCCACAAAAACAATCTTGTTAGCTTTAATGTGTTTTCTGCATTTATTTTCAGTCGTTCATCATTGATTTCTTCATCTGTTGTTTGGGTGAAACCTTTCAGATTTTTCTTGTTTTTATAAAATGATGTGACACTGCTACTAGCTGTATATTAAAATAAAACACACCCACTAACCCAGTATTAAATATACAGGGTCTCCACATGTTTGCTTTAACCAATGATATTCCTAGAAATGTATAGGAGTTAAGAGAAAGCTTTTTCCACCAGTAAAATATGGAAGTTTAATACAATTAACAATTAAACTTTCGTATTTTACTGATAAATTTACTGATATTGCCAATGAGACAACTCTTGTTGCAAAGTATTTGTTTTAGAGTTACAACATAGCACCTTTTATCAATTCAAACGGAAAACTAACAGCCTGATTCATATAATATATAAACTAATAATGAGAGGATCTAAAATTGAAGGTATTCGGGTAGTTATAATGCAGTTTTGCACTGAATGTATATATGCCAGAAACTCAAATATGTAAAGCACAATTAAACAAGAATGCACTTGTTGTTGTGCTATGTGCAACCCCAACTTGTAATTGAAGTATCAGAAATCAGGAAGTAGGTGTAAACAGATCCAAACAGGTTTAAAAGCATTCTATTTATTAACACTTGAGAAAAATGTGACTAAAACTTTAAAGTTCATTTAACATATTGAAAAATTCAAAGTCACAGCAAATAGGAAGTCAGTATCCAACAGATCAGAAAAGTACCCACAAGTTACAACTTATCACTATCAAGCTGCAGACCAAATATAAAGCCATTCTGTGTAGTTTTACTTAAGAAAACTGACAAACAATTTTAAGTTGATTCAACATATTGAAAAATTCAAAGTATTAGCAAGCAGGAAGTTGGTGTTGGACAGAACTGAAAAGTAGTACCTGTGAACCTGAGAAAAATGAGACAGAAATATTTGTTGGACGAACGGCCCTAATCACATCCCTTTTAAATGAATTTTAGGTGAGGCATACCATTCTGCTAATTTGATAAAAAAAAAAAAAAAATTGAACATATACATGTAGCTTGAAGCTAAATAAGGACCATCTTTCTAACAGCCAGTAATTTTTTTCCCCATTTCATGAAAGCTATTTGTAACTCTGAGGACTGTCAGTAATTGTAGTTAACACACTGTAAACATTAGATATACTTTATATCATGATTTATTTTATTAGTTGTAATTGGCTTTATGCTAGCTTTCTATAACTATAAGTACTCTCAGATCAGTACTTTGTACCATATATCTTTTTATGTTAGTTGTTTTTGAGCTTTGTGTTAATAATCTGATGAGTCAAGCCATTTCCAACTAATTTTTACAGTTTGTTCTTATGTTGTGCTATTATACCACTGTCCCAGGACAAGCACTCACAAACATGTCTAACCCCACCGGGATTGTTTATGTGACTATCCTAAGTTAGGATCCCTGTAATTCAGTGTTAGTCATTGGTTGCTGTCTGTCATATTTGTGATTCACTTATTGCATTGCCATTCATCAGACATTTAGTTTTCTTGTTTAAATTGTCATGTCACATTTTGTCATGATGGGGTCTTTTAAAGCTGACTATACAGTATGGGTTTTGCTCATTATTGAAGGCTGTATGGTGACCTACAGCTGCTTACACCCAAATCATTTGTAATAGTTGTCTCATTGGCAATCATACATCTCCTTATTTCTAAATTTATGTCATTAGACTTACTTGTTTGAAGCAACATATATAGTAGTCTTTAACAGTTCAGATAAACATTAAATCAAATGTTGACAAAATGAGAAATAAATAGTTATTATTAGTAGAGTAGACATTGACTATGTTGAGACAGACCTTTTTTTCATTATCTGTTGTTAATGACCACTAAAATATCCTTGATTATCTAGCCTGAATTTCTGGGATATGATTTATAAAAGGGAACAACTAACCTACCAATTCCTTAACATATGTATCTGTATACTGTAAATTCAGAAATTGATTCACATATTTATTATCATGAATCCTTGACCACTGGCTAAACTGCAAAATCTTATTTTGTGATTGCAAAAATTTTATGAAGGAAAACACAAATGAAAATATTAATGAGAGTTTTTATTATTGATACTGTTGCAACTTTTGCATTTATTGAAACATTGCAATAATTTCTGAATTTACAGTATTTTGAGGGGAACAACTAACCTATCAACTCCTTCATCATATATTTGTAAATTTTGAAACTGTATATAAACTGTTCCTTCATGTGGCTGTCCATAAAATGTATACTGACATTTTGAGTGACTAGGATAGTTCTGTGGGTAAAGAGGTGAGAAAAATTTCCCTGATAGTTTAGACGTGGAAAAATCCCATGAACACATGGTCCCTGACTGTTTGACTCCATCAGATACGAACTGTCCTGAAAACGGAAAAAACAAACATAAAAATGATCATGTTTTATGTAATATTACTGATATACAAGTATTCTCTTTATAATTGTCATCCATTCACATAACCTATTGAAACTTATTGATTTATAAAAATCACTGTGGATTTGACATGAAGACCAGCAATAAAAGCAGTTTCCTTGCTTTGTTTTTGTTCTTCATGTGTGTCAAGTGATTTTGATTCATGAATTATTACACAATATCAATTCTTTGTCATTATATAAATGGTCTACACAGAGAGTACATCACAATTTCAAACTGATCTTTTTGTTGGAGGCTTCTCTGATACAGTTGGATTATACAATTTCTTGATTATCTTTCAAATTAAATACTGATAAAGTAAAATGTTGATGTATACACTATTTCACCCTTACTACAAATTAATTATTAGGCCTAAGTTCCCAAAACTTTTACAAAGACATCAAAATATCAAATTACTGTCTTTTTAAGTGTGATCCAGGTTAAGGAAATCAATATTTTTTTTTTTCAATTTTGAATATAAATCTGCTTTGAAGGTATATATTAAAATTCACCAACTCTACACATTGCGCTAGCAATGATGTGGTAGAAAAATTGGAAATATGAAATTTTTAGTCCTTAATAAGTCTCAGAAGACCTTTAAAATCAGATTATAGGTAGACATATTCTACTCGGCAGCAGTAAACAGGGAAATTTTCTAAGCAGTTTTATTTCCACTATTTTCACATTAGAGTTGATATGTGAAAATACCACTACTGCAAATATTTCATTGGAACTTGATTCATAGCACTAAGACTCTACATATTCAAATACCAGCATGAAATTGCGAATTCAAAGCAGTAATGATTTAAATTCAGTCAACAAATCTTGAATAAAAGACATGGCAAAAATTTCCCAGTTTACATTATTATAATTCTGACTCTCAAATGACATATGCTTGGAGATATATCAGCAGCAAATACCAGTTTTATTGTCTATATTAAAATTCTGTAACTCTGGACATTACACTAGCAATGATGTGGTAGCAAAATGGGAAACTATTTACTTTTTTAGTCCTAGACTAGGAAAACCTTCATTATCTGATTATAAAAGTCAATCAAACTATACTAAGTCTTGCCTTCTATGCCTATCTTCTGTAAGTCAAATGAAGAACAAATTATTATAAATTCATAAAATAAAACTTATGAATAAAAGTACGGTGCAACATATTGAATTGAAGAAAAATACAAAATGAAAAGTGACATAGAGAATAATACGCTCATTAGGTAAATATTTTCATACAAATTGTTTGCCCCCCTATGGGACACATCCAGCTTACGAGAGTTGTAAGTTTTTTCACTACAAAATAGAATGATTTAAATTCACTATGAATACTGTGTAATGAATATCATTGTTAAAAGTCTTCTGTCCCTTTTTGATATCATTTCTCTACCACTTTTATTAGTTTGTTATTCTTTTAATTATTTTTACTGATTTATATTTTTATTCTTTCAGAAGCCTGGCTTCATATTATTTCATCTTCATTTTATTCCTATATTGGGATCTGAGAAAGTTTTAAACACATACTTACAAAAGCTAAATCTAACAATTGTTAAAATAAATATGGGTGATGCTCGAGTTAATTTAATCTTGACTTTGCAACAAATAATCCTATTGGCTTCATGATTTTACATATTGAAAAGAAAGATAAGTGATCATGCAAAACAAAATGTTGCCATAACAAAACTTTACCCAGCAGAATAATAATGTAAAATTGAGAAGCCAATGAATTATGTCTATAAAAATTTATTATTCTCCTATTTTCTTTGAAAAATTTTACAATAAAAGAAGAATGTGTCTTAGGACACAAATGCTCCAGCTCAAGCTTGCTTATAATACGTGAAAATACTTTTTGAGAGCATTTGATGTCACTGCTAATGCGGAAATGAAAAAATGTGCAATTTTCAATGTTATAAAGGGGCATAACTCTAGAAGGGTAAGTGATTCACTGCCCAAATTCATACTCTGTCTGGGAGTTTTGGTTCTTAGAATTGTGTATGAGTTTCATAAAATTTGCATGTGGAAACAAAAATGGGGTGAACGGAAGAACATAAGATCAAGAGTAACTCTTAATGTCCCCTTTACCTAGTGGCGGGGGCATAAAAAGATAACTTAACTTGAACTACATAAATTTTGAAGAATATTACAAATAATTGAATTACTCAATTAATAAAACCTTTTTTGGGCAAAAAATGTAAATTCTGTTTGTATAAAAGTAAGGAGATGTGGTAAGATTGCCAATGAGACATTTTTTTCTATCAACCAGAGAGCAAATGAAGTGGATGTAAACAACTATAGGTCACTTTGTTTATCCAATGTGGAGCCAAATGTCAGGTCAAACTTGAAATACTGTGTGAAACATTGACTTGCAGATAGATGTCTAAGCAACATGATTTTTTGGTTTAAAATTGGCTTAAAAATAATGTTCGTGTTGCTTTAAAAATGATATAAATATATATTGCATCCTTCAATGAAAATTTGTCTTCAGTAAACCTTCTTTTATTAGTGAAAAAAAAGGTAAAATATATCATAGATTTAACAACTGATTCTAGTCAGAGTTTTAGCTTAAAAGGAAAGTTATAGAGAAATAAGTAAAATGTGCACCATGCTTGCCTTTAATGGGTATATAAACATCTGGTGGTATTATTTTACCAGCTACAAAAAAAAAATTACTGGATGTAAAATAATACACATTCTATTGACATCCAAAAGTAACTTTTTTCTTTTTTTCTGAATTTTCATTTAACAAATAAAAAGAGGAGAACATTCATATATATTTTACACTGTAGGAATAGACATAGGAGCATAATAAACCATACATAAGTATCATATGGAGTAATGGGCTGCAATAACCTACCTAGAAAAAAACACCAACTAGCATATTCAAAATGTTATTGTTTCCTCTTAATAGTGTGACTCATCAACAGAGTACAATTAATAATAATATGAAATTAATAATAATATGAAATTAATAATTGTAGTTCCTGTTCAGGCCATGGTAGAAATTTACTATAAAAAATTTAAAAGAATTAGAATTATCTCCCTTAGAATATGTCATTTATCAATTTGTGTTTGGCAAAAGGTTCCTAAAAGGAAGTAATTATTTGCATACTTGACAATGGTAGCTATTGGGGTTCTGCATTTTCACTTTAAAAAAATTGTTAAATTCTGAATTTTCAACACCTTTGGTGAGAATAAATCTGCAAAACACCTATGGTGCCACAACTTTTTTTATTGAAAAATTGCAAATTTTAAGGGCACTATATTATTTCGAAATTTTCAAAGTAGTATGAATGAAGAACACCCCTTGCCTAATTTTTAACATCACCAAGAGTTTCCTCAAAATGTCTCGCTATTTCTAAACCAATAGCTAATACATTCATTTCTTAACTAACTCAATTTTCTTTTCTAATATTCACAGGGCAGCAGAAAATAAATTTACTTCTAGCTATTATCTTGGATGTACAAACTAGGTGGTGCCTGTCACCTTAATTTACTTCCTTTTAGCCAAAAGAGATATTACCAATTGATTTACTGCTTTTGTAATAAGTATATGTTAAAGGAATATAATCAAAAGCAATGTTTCATATCAATTGTTATATCATAATAACGAGCAAATATTGTGGACCAATTTTAAAACCCCTTTTGATTGAGGTCCTTTAAAACAGATGAAAACGAAAGACCCTCCTGACTCATAAACTAATTTCTGGTAATTTTTAAATCAACAAAATCTGGTCCATGTAGATGAATATTTGTCAGAAAAAGAGCTAAGTCTTTCATTTGAAATATCCTCAAGCAAGGTTCTACTGTTGTCAAGTTTAAAAAAAGAAAAGAAAAGGGTATTTTGATTTATTCTCAAATAGTGTACTTTGTGTATTTAATTTAGTCAAATGCACACTTTAGTCTATCATGAACAATAAACAATACTTATTCCCATTTAATTACACATGTGTTTATCTGTAAAGTCTGCCAAAATCATCAAATCAAAATGGCAGTATATTATGGACAATTTATACACATGATGACTTACAACCCTAACATATATGACAGCTGTTGGGCAAAATATCTCAGGAGGTTACTATGATACAATGGGCAAAAAATACTAAAACTACCCTCAAAATAGTCAACTTAAAATGGCAGCATAGAAGTGTGAACTACATTTCAATGAAAAAAATCCTATCAAGTATGAAAGCTTTCCAACAAACAGTTTCAGAGTAGTTTTAATTAAGTACAATGGACAAGAGTGAACACACTGAAATGTCTTGCCTGTTTTACTGATGATGATTGATTTAATGTATAAAAGTATTAAAGACAAAGGTTTTATTTCAAGTATCACATAAACTTAATTTATCAATGATCCTTGACAGTAAGGTCAGATAAACCCTGCCAGACAGACATTTTCACATATAAGCATTCCATACACCAAATATAGTTGACCCTTTGCTTATAGTATCAAAGAAACAGACCAAACATTGACCAATGAACCATGAAAATGAAGTAAAGGTCAGATGATACATGCCAGACAGACATGTACACCTTACAATCATTCTGTGTACCAAATAAATATAACTTTATTGCTTATAGTATATAAGAAACTGACTGAACCATGAAAACTAAACATTGACCAATGAACCATGAAAATGAGGTCAAGTTCAAATGAAACCTGCCAGAAAGACATATTCACCTTAAAATCATTCCACACACCAAATATAGTTGACCTATTGCTTAAAGTATTTGAAAAATAGACCAAAACACAACTACTTAACATTGACCAATGAATCATGAAAATGTGGTCAAGGTCATATGAAACCTGCCACACTGACATGTTTACCTTAAATTACACCACATATATTTGACCTTCTGCTTATAAGAGTTATTGAGAAACGGACCTTATCACATAACTTTAACCTTGATCACTGATGGACATGAAGATGTTGCAAGGAACACATACATCAAATATAGATTACCTGTTAAAACTATAAAACTATACATTTTTTAAGCAGTTGTTGAACCATGAAAATGAGGTCAAGGACAATGGACATATGTCAGACCGAAACTTTTTGAAACATTAGGCATCTGTATAAAGAGTATGAAGCATCTAGGTCTTCTACCCTGTGAAATATAAAGATTTATACAAATAGTTTACGCCCCGGACACTGGTGTATTTTAATCCCTATGGTTCACAATCTGCGACTTTTGTAGCAAGCGTGAAAAAAATGACAAAATTGTGATGAATATATAAAGAAATCCAATAATTTCATAATTTTTTAGTCACCCTTACAAATCCAAATATTCTGTATGTTTTTTACATCAAGACCTGAAAATAACCTACTTGCATCTAAAAATCTGAAGAATCCTCGAAATCCTTTAAAGAAAGTGAGCTGTTGTCCAATAGGTCGTGTTGTGTGGAATTCCATGATTAAACTCCGATCTTTGGAATAAAATGTTTTTTGTTGTAAAGTTGACATACTTCCACATAATTCATAATTGTGTTGCATGTTTTCATTTATTTCAGGACGGTTTAATTTCAGGAAAAGTCTTAAATAATCTTGACATCTGAAAAAATATACATGAGGATTTATTGAACAGCAAAGAATAAATTCAGGTACAGTACGTTATACATAAACATTAATACACGAAATATTATGTCAATTGTAAAATTCTGGAGGGAATCTTTTTTTATATGTAAATATTTTTTTTATATAAATGCCCTTTTTTTTGTATTCTTCATAAAATCACTCCGTTTTCCTTTCAACAGATGCTGACATTGATTGGAAGCAGACCACTTTAACATGGATAAGGACTCTGAAATGAATTGTGAGGGATGCATTAATATGTCAATGCTTATAACAGAGCCAAGGTACCAGATACTATTTTCACAATAAATTCTAATCATGACAGAAGATATATTATGAAAATGTTTGCAGGAGATTTCAATCATATGGATTAAACATAAGCTTATCTCTTATAATAACTCTTCTTTGTTAAAAAAAACAACTATTTACAACCAGAAATAGAAAGCCAAAATATCTTTACATGGCTGGTCGAGACATCAGAGTGTGAGTTTTTCCTTTGTTGTCATTTGTTAAAATATAAATTTTTATATATCTAAATCTTTTGTCATTTCTGTGGTACTAGCTGTTTCCTTATTTGGATGAACCAGTTCAAATGTTGCATTAATTTACATGGGGATTAATGTCTTTGTTTTGCAAATTTCTAATTAGTCAATGTATCATTTGTGAGAATGTTTGGACTGTTCAACATATTTAATGAGGAAGGAAGTTTCAGTTTATTTATTTTTCAAAAGTAATTCCATCAATAATAGCATGATAGAATAAATGGAGGTAATCAGTACTTCTCAACTTGTATAGGGTAGGGTTGTTTAACTCTAAGATATATTTTGTACTTCTGAAGCCAGAAAATGAGGTCAAGGTCAGTTGAAAAGAACTGGCTGAGAAAGGCTCAATCTTAACAACCCTGTGTTAATCACTTCAATGAAAGGGGAATTAAGATATAAGATATAATGTAAGCAATTGTTAATGTTGAACCTTCCAAAATTTCATCTATTAAATATGACAAAAGAGTCAACTCAAGTTTTGAACTAGTTTCATTTGGCCTCTAGCTTCATTTCTTTTTGTATTTGGATATTAAAGCTATAGTGAATTACAAAAATACTTTAATTGCAAAACATGTTAATAAATCAGTTGACAAATTAAAACATTTTTGTATGCAAAATAACTATCCTGTAGGTCTTGTTTTTAGATAGATGGAAGTGATGGCAGTATATATGTTCACAGAGGTGGATTAAGGGGGAAGGAGATCCCCACCTATGGAGCTACATACACTATATGGTAAATGCAAAGACTTTTTACAAGTTGCACTCCTTATGTTGCCTTGTTGGTTGGCCCCTCTTTTTTAAAATCCTGGATCCTCATCTGGTTCTTGTTTAAAAGGCATGTTAATCATCCTTGAAAAAAGATACCAGGGAATTTTAGAAGATAACAAAATGACTGAAAAGGTCCAAATTTAAATCACTAGGAAACAAGACCAATTATTACCTGGTCTGGACCTGCCTCGCTGCATGTAATTGATTGAGGTTACATGTATACTGGAGCATGATTTTCTGATCATTCCCTTTCAATGATGCCAAGAAAACTTTTGACAAAAATTTCCTTGTTCACTGAGTGTTGTAAAATTTCAGACTGTCAGCAAACAGGAAGTATCTACACGGCAGATGTAAAAATTGCTTACTCGCTACAAGTCATCATTATCAAGCTGCAGACCAAATATTTAAGCATACACTTTGATAGAAGCTAAGAAAACTTTGATAGAAAATTTTCCTTGTACAATTAGTGTTGTATAATTACAAACTATCGGCAAACAGGAAGTGGAGACATGGCAACTGTAAAAATTTCTTTCTAGCTACAATTCAACATTATAAAGCTGCAGACCAAATTTTAAATCATTCACTTTCATAGAAGCAAAGAAAATTTTGATGAAAGTTTTCTTTCCGAAGGACAGAGTCAGGTGCTTACTAGACCTGCTTTCACCTTTGATGATGCAGGTAAAAATGGAGGTGCAAGACCATAAACACTGAAGACAGAAATACAGCAATAGTGCATGGACATATTAAGATTTCTCACAATACATTTCACAAAAAAACATATTTTTTCAAACAAAATTGTGGGGTCATTTTTAGACAGAATACTATATAAAGAACTTGATACCAATAGAAGCAGACTTGTCATATATTCACTTATCTATTTGGTTATCATTTGTTAATAAGCATTTTCAGTTTTTGTTGACGTGACCAATAGTATTATTTTTTTGTATTGAAATTTGCTACGCAAATCAAGCAAATTGAATCGTAAAAAAAATATTAAGGGTGTTCACATCATGGGAAAAGAAAAACAACCAAAGACCAAAAATTATGACCAAATAAACAAGGAAACCTCAGACAACTCTGAATGTTTTCCCACAAACCCCTCACAAAGTTGCTGCAATGGTTCTTAAATGAGCAGATAGAGTGGCACTCATCCCATAAGGGCATCAGATTTATCATCCCCATTATGACAAATTATACAATTTTTTTTTCAAAGAAAATGTATAAAGAGCACTATAATATAGATTTTAATGTTCACCTATAACAGTTAACAAAAAAATGCATAAAAAAACCTTCTAGAAATATCTCAATTCAGAAATTTTAATACAGAATTATATTGCTAACATAAAAACAATTATTAGAAAACATCAAGAACTATTTATTTTACACACACTGTTTTAAAAAGAGCTACAAATCCCTTTATCATCATTTCAAATCTAAAACTCAGCTCATATTTCCTCCCTCTTAGAATGACGGGGAAATTAATTAGCTATGTTATGACCGTTTTACATGATTGTCCATAAAATTGGTCTGATCTTATTTTATGTGAGCAATGATTCCTTTTATTTCACTTCCACAGAGTTTTATGTCCTATCTTTTTCACAAAGAATTTTCTGGGACTAAATCTGTGAATCATTGTCATGAAATGTTCCTCGTATTACAGCAAGATGAATCAATCAATCTGATTTTCAGAAACAAAGATTTAAAGAAATTCCACATAAATAATTTACAACCTTTAAAACTATCACATGACCATAAAACGGAACTGAGAACATAGCTTCTACTTATGATGAATGTTAAAAGATGGCATTGTTTTATTGGTTTATCATATGTGAAGAAAAGGAAATATAGATTATATGAAAATGAGACAGCAACCCAACAACAAATCAACCCAAAAGACATCTATAGGTCAAAATAAAGTCTTCAAAAATAAAGACTTAACAAAATGTCAAGCTATCAATCACCTACAGTAAACAAGAATGTGTCCATAGTACACAAACGCCCCACTCTCACTATCATTTTCTATGTTCAGTGGACTGTGATATTGGGGTCAAAACTCGAATTCAACATTAAAATTAGAAAGATCATATCATAGGGTACATGTGTACTAAGTTTCAAGTTGATTAGACTTCAACTTCATCAAAAACTACCTTGACCAAAAAACTTTAACCTGAAGTGGGACAGACGGATGAAAGAACAGACAAAGGAAGGAAGGAATGAATGGACGCACAGACCAGAAAACATAATGCCCCTATTACTATCGTAGGCGGGGCATAAAATCAAAAAAATATCAATGAGTAAATTAAAAAAAAACTATAAAAGATTTGCAACCATCGCTTAACCTTCCAAATAACCTAACATATTTGCATGACAATTGATGAGGTTTCTGACTTCGACTCAGGCACATGCTATATCTTTTTTCTCAAGTCTTTTTTATATTGATAAAATAAAGTGAAAATAACAAAATTAGAAAAAAAAATACATTTCTACAGTGCTTTTAACATGCGTTCTTTACATTTATAGATCTATTTAACTATTTTTAATTGATTGTATCTCTTGGAGTATATTAAAATCCAATGTTTAGCTTTTTTTTATATTCAGATCCAGTTAAATGAGATCTAGAGCATATCAAAACAAGCTTTTAATAAATCTGATATACTGCAAAATTGTGTATACTTCACCATAATATAGTGGAGTATTCACTGTTTATAGCAAGTGATGCTTTTCACTTTAACATGTAAAAGCAAAACTTAATACTTTGGACAAAAAGAACAGGAAGTAATGCACAATTTCTTGCTTGGGGGGAAATATTGGGCAGCTCATTAATTACAGTAATCATGAATTTATATTATCCTTACTAGATCAATTGATAAAAATATCCTTGTAGAGTTTATAATTTTCATTTACACCATTGACATTTTCCTGAATGGAAAAGCCACATTCAAAGGGAGATAACTCCAATTCACTAAAACTTAATCCTACAAAATACAAGAAGCATTAATGTTAAAGACAACTGTTTTCCATTTATATAACGCTTTTCATTAATAAATATAAAATTTGGACATAATGTAATCAGTGTTTCTGCATTTTAATTGGAATTCACAAATAATGATCTTATGTAATAAAAGAACCGAGTTCCAATGTCCCCTGCATTGCACATATTTCATCTGTTCTGTCCAAGGGAAATAACTAAAAAAAAAATTAAAACTTTTGTTAAATTATTTTACTAGAGAGTTGAAGACTTGAGAGCAATTTCCGATATATTCAATATTTCCAAGGGAACCTCTTTAAAATATTTGACCTGCACTTTTTTTCGAAATCATCTAAGACATTGCTTTTATATACTTTTGACATGAATTTGATAAAAATCTAACCAATAATTGTACATGAAAGCAATAACAATGCAAATTTCCATATAATTTATATTTCTAAGGGGCATAACTCATTTTAAAGTAGCTGATCGGCACTGATTTTCAAAATAGTCCGAGACATTGCTGATTTAAACCTACAATATAAGTTTCATAAAATTCTGGCAAGAATTCACAGGCACTGTCTCAGAAAAAAAATTCCTATATTCCTTTATAAAGGTATATAGGAATTTTTTTCTGAGACGAGTGCCTGTGCAAGAATTGTACACATGAGAGCGCTAACAATGCAATTTTCCATATAATGAATATTTCAAAGAGGTATAACTCTTTTAAACAAGTTGATCCACACTGATTTTAGAACTTGACCAAGACATTGCTGATATAAACCTAAAATATAAGTTTCATAAAAATCTGGAAAGGTTGTACACATGAGAGTGCGAACGATGCAATTTTCCATATAATTAATGTTCCCAAGGAGGATAACTCTTTCAAAAATAGTTGATCGGCACTGATTTTCAAACACGTCAGGGACATTGCTGATATAAACCTACAATATAAGTTTCATAAAAATCTGGCAAGAATTGTGCACATGAGTGGCAAACGATGCAATTTTCCATATGATTAATGTTTCCAAGGGCATAACTCTTTCAAAAATAGTTGATCGGCACTGATTTTCGAACTCATCAGAAACATTACTGATATAAATTTATATCAGTTTTATAATCAAAGCATTGTTGATGTTGTGATCCAGCCATATTCATAACTAGTCTGATATTCTTTCTGACCATACTTTTTTCAAGAGGCATTAAAAATCAAATTTCTCAACAACAAAAATTAAAAAAAATAATAACTATTTTTTATCTTAATTGGTGTTCATTCTTCATTAAGAAAAAATACATTTCTTGTATTCAAATTAAATGAACAAATACCTAATGCTGAGATATTTCAAATTACTGTTAAATAGTAATATAATGGGATATAAATGTAGAACAAACAATTAAATAAATTTTATGGCAGAAAATGCTCAGGTAAGAGTTATGCAATTTTGTTTATTGTTTCAACCAAATTTCTGATAATTGTAACTAATTAATTAGAACTTGATTATTGACTTATGTGACAGATGATAATGACACTGTTTTAACAAGTGAAATAAAATTTGCTTGCATTAAATTGTATACATATTTTTTTCATTTTTATCTTTTCATTGAAAATAACCCACATCTGATTAATCATTCAACTAGCAAGCAAAATTAACAGAATATTTTAAAGTTGTGTAGATCAAAATAAATAATACATTTGAAGGTATACTATTGAGGTCAAGAATGTGTGTATTCAGTTAGGTGTGTAATAAATTGTGTCTATTTAATTATGTAACAGGTCATGAGATATTAACTTCGGTGAATTAAGACTGGGGTTGTTTCCAATTAACACTTACACCTTTGAGTATGTATGTATGTACTTAGAGATTCCGCCAGTGTAGACGCACCCCTTGATTGACTGCAAGGGTACAGCGGATCCATGTACACCCCCTATGGATTAATGGAGATGTGTCCTTTACAATATTAACCTACCACCAGAACAATCAACCGCCCAAGGGCGTGTAGGACACCAGGAAGTCTGTTACTATGGTGGAGGAAGCCAAGTACTGGGAGAGAACCACCGGGCTTCTCGGCGGGAACAGATAACCCGAAGAGATTTCAGAAGATTGATCTCCAGGTCAAGCTGGGAGCAACTTTGACCTACTGAGGCCCCCGAAGTATCCAATCTAGTTTGAACTCCGGTCTGGATACCAGAGATATGTGTGTGGGAGGGTGAAAATCACCCTACTGATGTACTGAAAATTCGACATCTCGAGTGTAATTATTTGAAATTTATGACAGCAGCTGAGATTCATACTGACTCTTACTTGCCTATAGAAAGAATTGGAGTAACACCATTTAAAAACAGTGTGGGAATCAACTTAGATATATTAATACATATGTTGACACAAATTTCATTGAACAATCACTTACACAAGTATAAGATACTAATCTAATACTTTTAAAATTCTTCTCAACTGATTCAATTGATGTACAAATACTTTTCAAATTAATTCATAAATAGTAAATCATTATAAGTTTTGATTTACAAAGGAACTATATGCAAGTGTATATCTAAAATAAAAGGGTTATTCGACCAATCTTTTCTTAATTTAAGGGCAAATATCATGTCAACAGTTGGCAGTTGATGATTAAAATGGTGTAGAAAGTTTCTGCAAGTCATAAAAACACATACTGTGGATTCATTTATTTTCGAGGGAACCAATTTTCGTGGATTGAGGAAAACTTGCATTTTCGTGGATATTTAATTTCGTGGTTTTGGCAAAGTCTGTATAAATTCTTTTAGAAAATTTGTAATTTGTTGAACATTTAAATTCGTGGTTCCCCTGTACCCACGAAATCCACGAAAATTGGTATCCAAGGAATATTAATAAATCCACAGTTATTAGTTTCATGACATGTCTTCAACTTAGTATTCTGCACCATCTCTAAAACCAGAGTGATCGCATAGATCCAGCATAGCTGAATCAAAAATCTGGCAAGAATTGTACATGTGAGAGCGCTAACAAGATCAGACCGACGGATGGACAGACATGGGGTATTTCTATATCCCTTGCAACGGGTCCAGCGGGGGACAAAAAGAAGATATGTGATAAACTTCAATGAGACAGCACACAATCAACAAAATTATTTTCAAAGGTTAATACACAGCTTTCAATAATGAGAAAAGAAACAGAAAATATGTCAAAGAGACATTTAACAACCCAACCAATTTAAAGCAAAGACAAGCCCAAGGCCACCAATGGGTCTTCAGCGCAGCCAGAAAATCCCGCACCTGGAGGCAGGCTTCATCTGGCCCCTAAACAATGATGTATACTAGTTCAGTTAAGCTATTTAATGACTGTTGCATTTTTGTCTTGCCTTGATGGAGTCAAAAAGCGAGACATAGGTATGCTGTTTCCAGCGTTGGCGGCAGCGTCAACAATGTTTTAGTTTGTGATTAGGTCTAGTTTATGGTGAACCATTAGTGGTAGGTCAATGATATTTGGTATGCAGTTGTATTAGCATTGGCATATCTCATTTCCATGGAGATTGTTTGGTCCTGCCCCCTCAGTCCTGGTCTATTGACTTTGAAACTTTTGCTTAGTTTACATGTATTAGTTTGTGATAAGGTCAGTTTATGGGGAACCACTAGTGGTAGGTCAATTATATTTCGTATGCAGTTGTATAAGCATTGGCATATCTCATTTCCATGGAGATTATTTGGCTCCACTCCCTCAGTCATGGTCTATTGACTATGAAACTTTTGCTTAGTTTACATGTATTAGTTTGTGATTAGGTCAGTTCAAGAGGAACCATTAGTGGTAGGCAAATGTTAATTGGTATGCAGTTGCCACATAAGCATTTGCACATCTCATTTCCATGGTGAATATTTGGCTCCGCCCCCTCAGTCATGGTCTATTGACTTTGAAACTTTTGATTAGTTTACACGTATTAGTTTGTGATTAGGTCAGTTTAAGATGAACTGCTAATGTTAAGTCAATGATATTTGGTATGCAAATGTATTGGCATTTGCAAGTCTCGTTTCCATGGAGATTATTTAGCCACACCCTTCATCAAGGTTCACTGAATTTGAAACATTTACATAGTTTACAAGTTAATGTATGTGTTTAGGTTTGTTTAAAGGGAACGACTTATGATAAGTCAATGAATGGTATTTGGTATGCAGATGTATAAGCATTGGCATACCTCATTTCCATGGAGATTGTTTAGCCATGTACTTTCAGTCAAGGTTCATTGACTTTGAATATTTGCATAACTTACATGTTAATTTAAAGTATTGCTATTTTAATTTCAACATTTGCATTATCAAAATTACGAAAGGCGAGACATATCTCTGTGTTAACAGTTTATTTATGTAACAAAGTGTTACCAAATGTCTTTGCAGCGTGAATTAATGTGACTGCTTGCATAGTCTTGAATCTGAATGACCGTGAAAAGATTATCTAAAACAGTTACATGCATAGGTTGTTCTGTTAGACTTTTTTATGCACAATGAACTCAGTATAATTGTGTAACATTTTTATATGTTAGGTCAAGTGTGTTATCTGATTGTATCAGGTTTACATACATCTGTATTTTCACACATAGCCATTTAATACAGTTAGAGATCATCAGAGATTATATTAATTAGGAGTTATATTTAGATTTCTTTGTTTGACTAGTGAGCCCTAATGATTTGCATATGGTGCCCTAGTAAATTTATGTAAGGAGCACGGAACACTAGGAGTCCGGATCACCGAGCACCGGATTACAGAGCACCGGACTTCGAGCACGGACTACGAGCCGGTTGCCTAGTAGTCTATATTTGTATACAGGCTTTTAGGAGTCATATAAAAGAGAGAAAGAGCGTGAGATAGAGAGAGAGAATTTATAGTGAAAAGAGGACAGTAACGTTTATTTAGTAGTGAGGAGAGTCGTATTGTTGAGCCTGAAGTTAGATGTACATTTTGTTATACTTGTATAATGTGATTTTGATAATACAGTATTGAACTTTTTTTCGACTTCGTGTTTATGTTCACTTACAAGACCTCGTTCAGACTGCACCAGGATCCATTTATTTATTTATGTGACCAGGATTCCTGAATCACGCTACCAGTAGATTTCAAGGGTAACCCTGTTAAAGAGTATACTTGGCATTTGTCGTCCGTGTATGAGTGAAAGGCACAACCTGAAACTTATACACACAACAACACAGCACAAACACACGGATACACACTTAAGTTTAAGTACCATACTAAACTTGTTCGTTACATTGGTGGCAGCGGTGGGATTTACTGTGTGTGACTTCAACGAACTTGTTAGCGATTATTGTATATGTTTAATAATACAATGGAAACACCAAGAAGAACAATAAGGACATCAACTCAGGCTCCAACGCTCTCTCAGGTAAGGCAGAATTGCTTTAGAAATCAACTATTTTCCCCAGCAGATTCTGGGTTAGGTAATTCGCCTGCCACTGGTACTCTTATTGATATTCGCACGGAGACTATGCCAGAATTCCGGTATCGCCGGAGAATCGGGCACTGTTCCCAAAGAAACCATCATTATAGAGTTGTCCAGGAGAAGAGCAATACGCAACCTGAAGATAATAGTGGAAATGGTTGGAGGAAATTTTGGCTAATAAGGATAAGTTTGCTTTCTCTCAGTAGTGGCCTCGTTGCAGTCGCATGGATCTATTTTCCAAACAAAAGAGTAGTACAGAAGTCTCAAGAATATGTCATGATTGGATTATTAGCGATAATATGCTTGATAATTTCAACGATAGTTTTGAAATTTTAATGGAATTCCGTCATTTCTGGTTGTAAGGCAGAAAACACTGTATATACATGGTCCAGGAACAGGCGTAGCCCTTATAATATGTATAATGGGATTAGTCCTACTCCGGATAATGTTATTACTGAAACTGGTACGCCCTATGACTCAGATGAAATGCCCTTGTACTCGAGTCCTAGGTCTAATCGCCCTGTTATAAACGGGCAAAGGCAAATAGAGCTTGAGTCACCCGGGCAAACATCGAAAAACATGGGCTTATCATCAGGATAATCAGGAAAACGAATGTACTGATATATATGGAACGACTACGGAATACCCGAACTCTCGGAGTATCCGTGGGAGAAATGTTCCTCCATCGAATGAATATCCCGTCCGTAGGACCTTTTCCGGAGCTAGCAATGATGTTTGGAATGAATTTATTCAATACTTTGAGAATCTGTCGGAGTTAAATGTATGGAACAACGAAAAGTCACGAAGGGTCCTCCTTAGTACTCTTAGGGGACAAGAGGAGACATATGCATATGGGATGCCGTTAATTATACAGAGGGATTATAATCGCCTTAAACAAAAGATGGAGGAAAGATTTGGACACACGGCCATGAAAGAAAGGTATGTGACTGAGGCAAAACTGAGAAAAGACAACCTGAAGAGTCCTTGAGAGATTTTGGCCAAGCCATAGAGGATTTGTACTGTAGAGGATATCCGGGCAATCCTGAGATTGTAGAGGAGAACTCTATTTAAGCGTTCCTTGACAAGTGCGGACAGTCAGAAGATTTTCGCCTTGCTGTCAAGCAAACCAGACCTAATACCCTGCAAGAGGCGGTAATTAATTCAATGCAGGAAGAATGCTTAAGAGTAGGAGAAAAGGACCTCGCCAAGCATTTCAAACCAGTTCATGACCTATATTTGAAGTTGAAGACGGGATAGTGATGAAGATGTAACTGCAGAAGCAGAAGGAACACGGAGAAAATGTCGACAGAAATAAAGTTCCTGATAATTACCCACGGAATAACGGTAAAGGATCCCAAAGGCTATTCTATAACTGTGATATATGGCATGGAAGAGACAGATCCCGATGTTTAAAAATCGTCCACCAGAATTTCCGGAACCGAGAAAGGGACCGTAGAGATTCTCGAGACAGATTTACGAGAGGAGATCGACACCAGAGGCCAGGTGTAGGTCATCCGGCATGGACGGTCTAATGAAAAGAAAAAACCCACAATGAAACGACGGAAGAAGATAGTGAATAAACCAAGTGACTTTATAAACAGTTGTTCATTTATTGTGTAAACTATGTTGTTTTATACAGAAGTTTTTCTGTGTTATTTATAAAGTAGAAGTTTAGCTTTATTTGGTGCTCGAAACCCTAAATACATTTTATGGTGTCTCAAGTCCTTTAAAATTACAATATGTCACTTGAAACCCTTCAATCATGGTGTCTCAATGCCCATTAAACAATGATTAACTACATTTTGTTAAGACCAGTAAACTCCATTGTTTTGAAAGTCTTAAATCTAAAACTATTATGTAGACTTAAAATACATCATTGTCAGCACTATATAATTTTTGTATTTTTGTTATATTTCTTATTTTTAATAAGTGGTGCTTATTTTACATAGACTTAAATTTTGTTTGCAAAATTAGTTTAAAGTAATTTTGTTTATATGGAGCCTGTGACACTTGTTATTTACTTGGTGTTACCTGGCCCAATTTTGAGTGTACGTTTAAACATTTTAAAGAATCAAGTCCTGGATTCGAAATTAATTTTTTTTATGTTCCATGATAAAAAATATGATACCTCTTTAAGTTGTGTTAAGTTTTGTTATTACAAATTGCATAATACTTAAAACAAGTCAGGGTGCTATTTTTATATTTTAAAAGTTATGATAAGTTTTTTTTTTTTTTTTATCATCTATCTTAGGATACATGTACATTTTGTTTATATATATTTTTTTTATCTTAGTTCTTTTGATGCAAACCATGATATGTTTTGATATATGTACATTTTTTTGATATATACATGTACTTGTTGGCTACGTGTGTATTTGTTATAAGGTGCTCAAGAACAGTATTTAATTAGATTTTTTTGGTTATATAATGCTGTATACTGAACAGTGGAAGTTCATAGTTAAGAGGGGGCTGTGTAACATTTTTACATGTTAGGTCAAGTGTGTTATCTGATTGTATCAGGTTTACATACATCTGTATTTTCACACATAGCCATTTAATACAGTTAGAGATCATCAGAGATTATATTAATTAGGAGTTATATTTAGATTTCTTTGTTTGACTAGTGAGCCCTAATGATTTGCATATGGTGCCCTAGTAAATTTATGTAAGGAGCACGGAACACTAGGAGTCCGGATCACCGGAGCACCCTGATTACCGGAGCACCCGGACTTCCGGAGCACGGACTACACGGAGCCCGGTTGCCCTAGTAGTCTATATTTGTATACGGGCTTGTAGGAGTCATATAAAAGAGAGAAAGAGCGTGAGATAGAGGAGAGAGAATTTATAGTGAAAAGAGGACAGTAACGTTTATTTAGTAGAGAGGAGAGCCGTATTGTTGAGCCTGAAGTTAGATGTACATTTTGTTATACTTGTATAATGTGATTTTGATAATACAGTATTGAACTTTTATTCGACTTCGTGTTTATGTTTACTTACAAGACCTCGTTCAGACTGCACCAGGATCCATTTATTTATTTATGTGACCAGGATTCCCTTAATCACGCTACCAGTAGATTTCAAGGGTAACCCTGTTAAAGAGTATACTTGGCATTTGTCGTCCGTGTACAAGTGAAAGGCACGACCTGAAACTTATACACCCAACAACACAGCACAAACACACGGATACACACTTTAGTTTAAGTACCATACCAAACTTTTTCGTCACAATATGTTTATTTGATACAGTGACAATATGATAACTGTGCATTCATCAAGATCTTCACAGGCAAAAGGATATGATTTGTATGTTGGGTATTAAATCCAATTATTCACATTTTTTATACTGTATGTGTTTGGTGTAACTATAGTAACATAAACATACGTTTTATTTACATCAGGGTACATCATATCAAAATCGGTTAATTTTATTTCCACTAATTCTCCAACATCGCCAATAAATGTAAACAGGATACATTCTATTCCTTTACTGTAGAATTGTGGGAAATTAGGGGAGTTAAATCTTCCTTCTGTACCACCAAGGCTTTGGTACACTATACACTCACATGCTAAAATAAAAAAATGAAAAATTGTATGAAATATATTTTCATGCTGAACTTTTCTCCTTGCCTCTCACAAAATGATGTTTTTCCAACTTACACTTAATTCTTTCTTACACAAAACAAGCATGACATATATAAATATTAAAGTTTAAAACCTTCAGGCTCAATTTTGCTTGAAACTAAATGAAATAGTAATAAAAACTTCATCTTTAATACAAAATAAATCTGAAAATCTATTTCATATTGTGGAGGACAGTTTTCAGTTAATCCATTTATACTGCCGAAACGATATCGATTACATTGTCAAACATCCAGTCAATTTCAAACCATTAATTTTAAGACAATAGAAATTATTTGTTAGAGAACAGGATGATTGTAAGACAGTTTGAAATAAAGCATTTGTTACAGAAATTAACTTTCTTAAATTACTTGTGGGCTATAAACTAAAGTTGAGTTTGTAAATCAAACCTATAATTACTTTTGTGTGACTGCCTTAGGAATTATTTGAGTAAACATCTTATGTAACAATGATATAAAGGCAGCCCATTATTGATATATATATATTAACCATAGATGTAATACCCATCTATGATATAACTTACTTCATACATCATAACATACATATATCATCAAACATTAAGAATTCTGTTTTGTCAATTTATTCGCCCAAATTGTACTTTTGATTTTAGATTTTCAAAGATTTTTATACTTGGAAATATAGTTCCCAATCACAGATGAATGTCAAAACAACACAGTTTTAGTTATATTACCATGAAATATTATATATATGCCATATTATCATTAATACCTTGTTGAATATTCTTCATTAAATTTAACAAATTTTGAATGTACCTATAAATTAATTTAATACAAGTTTGGTATGATAATTTGTGAATACTTAAAATCTAAGTTAAAAGAGGCCTTAACACATCTCTTTATAATAAACCTCTTAACCCTTACTTTTACATAATCTATAATCCAATTGTTAACTAACACTAAATAACAGTACTATAATATCAGTTAATTTAATATTAACTTTTACTGTTAACACTACATAACACTGATATAATATCTGTTAATTCTATATTATCATTTGCTGTAAACACTAAATAACAATGCTATATCAATATCTGTTAATTCTATATTCACTTTTGCTGTTAACACTAAATAATTATAATAAGATTGTCTTTTAATCTATATTAACTTTTACTGTTAATACCACTACCATACAGTTATTGAAAGTAATATTAAATGAACTGTTAATAAGCTGTTAACACTGTTAGTGTACAGTAAAACACCTGTTAATCACTTGTATATTGTTACCTCTATGGACATGGTAGTCACTCTCGTAATTAATGCAGTTATCCTTGTCTGTTGTGCAAACAAATAATTAGCATAAATTAACATGAATATATATAATTCGTGAAAAAATGTCAAATTTTGACAATTAATCCAAGGGACATAATCAAAGTAAGAGAAGACCAGACATATAAATTGTGTAAAAGGGATATTTTACATAGATAAATTGTAATCCCATAACTTGCATATTACTATATAATATCATAAGACAGCATTCTATATTATGGAAGTGAGCTTTATATGACATGTAGCTGGATATTCTTTAAAGTCTTAAAAAAATTCTGAAATAAAAAAAAAAAACCTTAAAATTTTCTCTTCCAAAAAATTTTGTAGCTGAAAACTGGAAAAAAACCTGTCATGAGATAATATTTTTTTATAGAAAATTTTCTTGTGTCTTCAAAGAACAATTTTTGTTCTTCCAAAACATTACATGCTAATAAGCAATTAATTAGTTATTGAAATAATTAAATTGTGCAATGGTATCCCCAAGGTATTCCGAGTCCTTGTTTTAAAGTCCATAAAAAGTTTTAAAAAGCATCAATTCAAAGGTCAACATCAATCATCACATCTTGGAAATTCAAATTATACCCATCAAAAAAATATGTTCTAAATGAGCTGTTAAAATACGTGACAACCATACTTTTAAGTTGAGAATTTCATGGAATATTAAAGAATTGATTTGACAGTATTGAACATTCAGACAACATGCCATATAAATGTTACAGTTGACAACTCAATATGTCGATATAGTATTGAATCTCAATTTCAAACTCATCAAATTGCCTTCAGTTAAACAATTTAATTAAGTAAAAATATTATACTTTTTTACCAATACTTTTATCATTCCTTTTAAGAAAATTTCTTTTAAGTCAGTTATCCAAAATTATAAAAATAAGATGGCTTAATTTAATGATAAATCTATCCAATTATGAATAATGTGGCCATATGAATTATAAAAGTACAAATATTATGAAGCAATCCCAATTTAACAACAACCTGAAAATTGAAATTTACTATCAGTAAGAAAACTTAAAACAAATACAGGCTCACACAACTGCAGTTTTCCAGCTCAATGTCATCAGCAAACAAGAAGAACAAATTTGAAGGAACAGATAACATGTTACATGTATATGGTATATGGCACAACCAGATGAAGCCTTGCACCATATATATTTAAGTTGCTAAGAAAAATGTGGGGGAATTCATAATGTGAATGGCATTTTTAAAATATAAGTTTTCAGCATACAGGAAGAAAACATGGAAGGAATTGAAAACTTATTTCATGGTATAACCTGATGAAGCTTTTTACCATATTTCAAAAAGCTATAATGACTTGTAGTTGCTAGGGAAAATGCAATAGAAATGTGTTACTGATAGTGGTAAACCAGCATATCCCCTCTCATTGAGTCGGGGTATAAAACCTTTGTTCTTGTTTCAATAAATAAATGCATCTTATATTCTTTAAAAAGAAGGGGAAAACTTAAACAAAACAAGAGTGCACATGCTGAAATGTCTCGCCTGCTTTACTGATTTTATGTTGATAGTCCTAAAAATAAAGTTTTACAACAAGTATCACATAAACTTAACATGATTAAAGAAAATGAGGTCAAGGTCAGATAAACCAAGCTAGAAATACATGTACACCTTACAATCATTCCATACACCAAATATAATTGACCTATTGCTTATAGTATACAAGAATTAGACCAAACCATGAAAACTTTATATTGACCAATCAACCATGAAAATGATGTCAAGGTCATGAGATAAGCCCTGCAAGACAGAAATGTAGACCTTACAATCATTCCATGCTTTAAATATAGTTGACCTATTCCAATGAGGTCAAGGTCAGATGTTTACTGCCAGACAGAAATATACACCTTACAGTCATTCCATACACAATATTCTACAATATAGTAGACCTATTGCTTATAGTATCTGAGATATGGACTTGACCACGAAAAACTTAACCTTGTTCACTGATTCATGAAATGAGGTCGAGGTCAAATGAAAACTGTCTGACAGCTTGCAAGGTGCGCACATACAAATTTATAGTTAACCTATTGCTTATAATATGAGAGAAATTAAGATTACAAAATATCAACTTTTTTTCAAGTAGTCACTGAACCATGAAAATGAGGTCAAGGACAATGAATATATGATAGACATAAACTTCATAACATAAGGTATCTAATATACAAAGTATGAAGCATTCAGGTCTTCTACCTTCTGAAACATAAAGCTTTAAGTAATTTAGTTAACGCCACAGCTCCCGCTGCCTGATCACTATCCCTATATCTCGCTTTCTGCGACAGAAGTCGCAGCTCAACAAAACCTACAATTAGTTTTTAAGTGAACTAAAAAATGACTCCCCTTTGATTCCATTTTGGGGCAATAATGTCTGCATGAGAACAACAGAACATTCACCACTAGAAATAACAGCTGGTTTGAAAGGTTCATTGGTGTATGTGAAGAAAGTAAGAACTAGTTTTAGTGATATATGGTAGCAGTTACCCTTTAAACCATCTTTCTCTGATACCGATCTATTACTTTATAATAATATAGCAAAGTCTAGTTTCTTGTTTCTGGCAAATGCATGGTGCCATGCTGCAATTAGCATATTATGAAAATCACTATCCCATTCTCAATAATGACATATAAAACTGCATGTGATGTTGTATTTATTCAATATCAACAAATTTATTTCTACTGTAATAATAGTCTGTTCAGTTGGTGACTAGACTGCATGAGGGAAATGTTGATTGCACTACTATACCAGCCTTAAATTTTATAATTACAAAAACAAAATAAATTGATGTAATTTTTTTGCAAAAATAATGCACCATCAATAACAAAATTGTCTACAGCTTCTTCTCATAAAATTTGTACCTCAGGAGTCTTCTATTGACATAAATATTAATTATCATCTAATTCTATGACAAGGTATGACATTATCCAGTATTGGTACATGTATTTTTATCGCAAGGAGTAATTTTTTGTACAGCCAAATTTATCAATAAATGATAAGTTTTTAAAGGAGAAATTGAAAGTTCTCATTAAATGAGCTCCACAGAGAATAATAGCTATTGCATTAATTCAATTGACAGATCATCTTCCAAAAATGTATATAGCCTGATAAACACCAACCGATTCTGGGGAAAGGTCTATTTCCATTGCAACAAAATTTTTGAGAAAATTGGCAAAGTAAATAATTGTCATTAAGGGCAGTTAATCCTACAAAGAGTCTGACAGTTTAGCCATGTTGACTTTGATGATCTTTTCTGCATTTTAAAATTTCTCTTTATCTAATAAAGTTTTTGTCAAAACTGCAAAAAAAGTCAACATCACCATTTAGAGAAAATAACTCCTATAAGGAGTCAGTTGACAATTTTGTTTGTTGATGGATCAAATCCCCCAAAACAGTTTCTAAACTAGATTAATCTCTTAAGAAACATTCTGGTAAAAGAGAGGCGAAAGATACCAAAGGGACATTCAGCTCTTAAGTCGAAAAATAAACTGACAACGCCATGGCAAAAAAATATAAAGACCAAAAGACAAAGTAAAGTTTGGTAATGTTTTGCCCAGGAGTTTCAAGTAAATAAAATGCTCCGCTGAGGCGCAGCTTGATACGACCGCAGAGATCAAACCCTGAACAGTTGGGGCAAGTAGGGACACAACATTCAAGCTTGATACAGCTCTGAATTTGGATTGTAATTAAATATTTGACACAGCATAGGTTTCTGACACAGAATGAATGTGGTCTAAGAACTTGAAATTTTTTAGTTTACCTATTATGGTCCAATATCCAAAATCTCAATACATGGTTAGATTCAGCATATCAAAGAATCTGAAGAATTCAATTTTTGATGAAATCTATATATGAATCAGAAATAACCAACTTAAAATGGAAAATTTTAAAGAAAAAAAAAGGAAAAAAAGGAAAAAAATCCCCCAAATTTTTGAACCTCCTCATGATTCATCACCCCAAACTCAATCCCAGCCTTCCCTTTGTGGTCTGGTACCTAAGGACAATGAATATATGATAGACATAAACTTCATAACATAAGGTATCTAATATACAAAGTATGAAGCATTCAGGTCTTCTACCTTCTGAAACATAAAGCTTTAAGTAATTTAGTTAACGCCACAGCCCCGCTGCCTGATCACTATCCCTATATTCGCTTTCTGCGACAGAAGTCGCAGCTCAACAAAACCTACAATTAGTTTTAAGTGAACTAAAAATGACTCCCTTTGATTCCATTTTGGGGCAATAATGTCTGCATGAGAACAACAGAACATTCACCACTAGAAACAACAGCTGGTTTGAAAGATTCATTGGTGTATGTGAAGAAAGTAAGAACTAGTTTTAGTGATATATGGTAGCAGTTAGCCTTTAAACCATCTTTCTCTGATACCGATCTATTACTTTATAATAATATAGCAAAGTCTAGTTTCTTGTTTCTGGCAAATGCATGGTGCCATGCTGCAATTAGCATATTATGAAAATCACTATCCCATTCTCAATAATGACATATAAAACTGCATGTGATGTTGTATTTATTCAATATCAACAATTTATTTCTACTGTAATAATAGTCTGTTCAGTTGGTGACTAGACTGCATGAGGGAAATGTTGATTGCACTACTATACCAGCCTTAAATTTTATCATTATAAAAACAAAATAAATTGATGTAATTTTTTGCAAAAATAATGCACCATCAATAACAAAATTGTCTACAGCTTCTTCTCATAAAATTTGTACCTCAGGAGTCTTCTATTGACATAAATATTAATTATCATCTAATTCTCTGACAAGGTATGCCATTATCCAGTATTGGTACATGTATTTTTATCGCAAGGAGTAATTTTTTGTACAGCCAAATTTATCAATAAATGATAAGTTTTTAAAGGAGAAATTGAAAGTTCTCATTAAATGAGCTCCACAGAGAATAAAAGCTATTGCATTAATTCAATTGACAGATCATCTTCCAAAATGTATATAGCCTGATAAACACCAACCGATTCTGGGAAAGGTCTATTTCCATTGCAACAAAATTTTTAAGAAAATTGGCAAAGTAAATAATTGTCATTCAGGGCAGTTAATCCTACAAAGAGTCTGACATTTTAGCCATGTTGACTTTGATGATCTTTTCTGCATTTTAAAATTTCTCTTAATCTAATAAAGTTTTTGTCAAAAATGCAAAAAAAAGTCAACATCACCATTTAGAGAAAATAACTCCTATAAGGAGTCAGTTGACAATTTTGTTTGTTGATGGATCAAATCCCCCAAAACAGTTTCTAAACTAGATTAATCTCTTAAGAAACATTCTGGTAAAAGAGAGGCGAAAGATACCAAAGGGACATTCAGCTCTTAAGTCGAAAAATAAACTGACAACGCCATGGCAAAAAATATAAAGACTAAAAGACAAAGTAAAGTTTGGTAATGTTTTGCCCAGGAGTTTCAAGTAAATAAAATGTTCGCTGAGGCGCAGCTTGATACGACCGCAGAGATCAAACCCTGAACAGTTGGGGCAAGTAGGGACACAACATTCAAGCTTGATACAGCTCTGAATTTGGATTGTAATTAAATATTTGACACAGCATAGGTTTCTGACACAGAATGAATGTGGTCTAAGAACTTGAAATTTTTTAGTTTACCTATTATGGTCCAATATCCAAAATCTCAATACATGGTTAGATTCAGCATATCAAAGAATCTGAAGAATTCAATTTTTGATGAAATCTATATATGAATCAGAAATAACCAACTTAAAATGGAAAATTTTAAAGAAAAAAAAGGAAAAAGGAAAAAAATCCCCCAAATTTTTGAACCTCCTCATGATTCATCACCCCAAACTCAATCCCAGCCTTCCTTTGTGGTCTGGTACCTTGCAGTACAATGTCAGAGAGATCCATACACTTGAACACAAGTTATTATCTGGAAACTAGAAAAATGCTTGTTTTTTGGCCCCTTTTTTGCCCCAAATTCCTAAACTTTTAGGGCAATTACCCCAAACTCAAACCCAGCTTTCCCTTTGTGACATGGAACCTTGTAGTACAATTTCATAAAGATCCATACACTTACACACAAGTTATTGTCCTGAAACTAGAAAATGCTTAGTTTTTGCCCCTTTGCCCCTAATTCCTAAAATTTTGAGGCAATTACCCCAAAATCAATCCCAGCCTTCCCTTTGTGGTATGGTACCTTGCAGTACAATTTCAGAGAGATCCATACACTTGAACACAAGTTATTGTCTGGAAACTAGAAAATGCTTATTTTTGGCCCCTTTTTGGCCCCTTATTCCTAAATGTTTTGGGCAATTACCCCCAAACTCAATTCCAGCTTTCCCTTTGTGATATGGAACCTTGTTGTACAATTTCAGAAAGATTCATACACTTACACACAAGTTATTGTCATGAAACTAGAAAAATGCTTGTTTTTTGCCCCTTTTTTGGCCCCTAATTCCTAAAATTTTGAGGCAATTACCCCCAAAATCAATCCCAGCCTTCCCTTTGTGATATGGAACCTTGTGGTACAATGTCAGAGAGATCCATACACTAATACACAAGTTATGTCTGGAAGTTACAAAAATGCTTATTTTTGGCCCCTAATTCCTTAACTGTTGGTACCATAACCCCCAAAATCAATCCCAACCTTTCTTTTGTGGTATTGAAACTTATGGTAAAATTTCATAGAGATCCATTCACTTAAACTAAAGTTAGAGTGCGAAAACCAATGTGTCTTCAGACAACGATGACGCCAACGTCATACCAATATACGACCGCAAAATTTTTTATAAAAATTTAAAAAAAGTTTATATGTATAGACAGAAGAAGGACAATGCTGATCGCTAAGTGATAGAAAAAGCTCATATGGTCTTTTAGGCAAGATGAGCTAAAAAAAACAAAAGGTAAGAAAAACATGGCTCGCTTAACCAAAGCATTTGTTGTTGAAGTAGTTTCAGAGATCTTTAACTTAAAAAGGACTACCAATAATGAAAGACAGAAAAGGACAATGACAAATATCATGTGTTTGCAACTGTTCACAATGATCCTTTGTGAACAGTGAGCAAATAAAAATCAATTAAAAACATTAATTCAATAAAATATTTCAATATTGTTAATTTCAGATTCAGAAGTTCCCTCCAATAGTACTTACCTGGATTAATTGTGGCATAATTAACTGTAATCACATGAGCTAATTGTATTAATCCAAAGTACCACAATGGTGGCATCTGAAAATAGAAAAAAAAAGTATCAATATTGTTACTGATCAAGAGTAATTTTCATTATTTCCAATTTTAAACTCCATATTTGTAAATCTGGAATTCTCACCATACTTATGGTCATTTTTTTCACTTCTGTTTTAATTTTGTATGCTTTGCTATCCACATGAGCACTTTCAAGCTCATGTGAAAAAAAGTTTTCAAAATGTGAAATTGAAGTGAAAAAAATCAAAGCATCGTCGATGTTGTGATCCAGCCATATTCATAGCTAGTCTGATATTCTTTCTGACCATACTTTTTTCAATATTTTTTTCTTTTCATTTCCAATCTTACTGTAAAATTTCTATGTTATTGTCCAAAGGTAGAGAATTTCGCAATATTGATGCAACTATTGATATAAATATTGATATTTCAATTTTAGACTCTGTCAGATTTTTTTTATAAATATTTGCAATTTAATGGTATTGACAAGAATGGAAAGGGAAATCGTCAAACAAGTAATATATCTTTTTATATGCCATTAATAATAACTGGCTTACTAATTTCCAGAAAGAGGCATTAAAAATCAAATTTCTCAACAACAAAAATTAAAAAAAAATAATAACTATTTGTTATCTAAATTGGTGTTCATTCTTCATTAAGAAAAAATACATTTCCTGTATTCAAATTAAATGAACAAAGATCCGTGTAAACTCATCGAACCTTTAAACAAACTTATATTAAGTAAGGGTTATCGTACCAATATTGTAATTAGATCTCTGAATATAGTTTACATTGGCACTAATATCGATTTTGTCATTAGCAATTAAAACATAACTAAATTGTATCTTCTTTTGAGGCGGATGTTTAGAGACACACACCGTTAATTTTATCTCTAAAGAAGTAGCTCCTCACTATCCTACTACCTGTCGATACATTTATTTTGGCATTGCACAAGTCATGTCTTCTCTGACTGTTCATGACGTTAAATACTAAATCCCTGGGATGTGTTTTAGTTGATTTTAGTCTCTGATGCATGATTTTTATTATTAATTGTTATTGGCTTTTAACTAGTTGTCAGTAACTGTGAGTACTCTCAAATTGTACTTTCTTCTTAATTCAACCTGTTGATACTATTTTTAATACTTTTTGTTATTTTATATTAATATGGATCTTGTCTATATACCAGCTTTGATTATTTGGAATATCTACTAATTTTCACTTCTTCATACTACATTTGTATGAACATCAAGATTATTCTCCTAAATCTGTACAGGAAGTTTTTTGTTGATATTCACCCTTATGTATCTAGTGTTAAATTAGGTATTTATATGACAGACCTTTCTTGGTATTCCTAATTATTGGAAGATTTTATATAGACAGAAGTAGTATACCTAAAACGACAAAGTTATTTTTCATTTACCTGTATATATTATGAAAACCGTTTTTTTTTTAAAAGTGATTATTTCTAAGGGTTTAATATTTCGCGGTGGTGTCTTGCCATGGCTTTGTTTGGATTTGTTTGTTTGCTTTTTGGCCTTGAATGTTTGTCCCTAATATTTTATTAAGTATGTATTTACTTTCAGGTATCACAGATCCAATTTATTCGTTCATAGTGTGTTAATTTACGTTTTTTGATTGAGTTAAGCCTTCCAATTGATATTTTATCGTGTGTTTTTCTATGTTGTGATGTTATACTATTGTTTCAGAAAAAGGGAGAAGGTTTGGTACCATTAAAAGGTTTAATCCTGCTGCAAATGTTTGCACCTGTCCTAAGTCAGGAATCTGATGTACAGTAGTTGTCGTTTGTTTATGTAATTTATACATGTTTCTCGTTCTCGCTTTTTATATAGACTAGACCGTTGGTTTTCCGCTTGAATGGTTTTACACTAGTAATTTTGGGGCCCTTTATAGCTTGTTGTTTGGTGTGAGCCAAGGCTCTGTGTTGAAGGCCGTACATTGACCTATAATGGTTTACTTTTATAAATTGTTATTTGGATGGAGAGTTGTCTCATTGGCAATCACACCACATCTTCCTATATCTAAATACCTAATCCTGAGCTATTTCAAATTACTGTTAAATAGCAATATAAAGGGATATAAATGTAGAACAAACAAATAAATTTTATGGCAGAAAATGCTTAGGTAATAGTTATGCAATTTTGTTCATTGTTTCAACCAAATTCCTGATAATTGTATCTAATTAATTAGAACTAGATTATTGAATTATGTGACAGATGATAATGACACTGTTTTTACAAGTGAAATAAAATTTGCTTGCATTTTGTATACATACATGTATTTTTTTCTTTTTTTTATCTTTTCATTGAAAATAACCCACATCTGATCAATCATTCAGCTAGCAAGCAAAATTAACAGAATATTTTAATGTTGTGTAGATCAAAATAAATAATACATTTGTAGGTATACTATTGAGGTCAAGAATGTGTGTATTCAGTTAGGTGTGTAATAAATTGTGTCTATTTAATTATGTAACAGGTCATGAGATATTACATTTGGTGAATTAAGACTGGGGTTGTTTTCAATTAATACTTACACCTTTGAGTGTAATTTTTCGAAAATCATGACAGTTGAGAATCATACTGACTCTGACATGCCTATGGAAAGAATTGGAGTAATACCATTTCAAAAAAGCGTGGGAATCAACTTAGATATATTAATACACATGTTGACACAAATTTCATTGAATAATCACTTACACAAGTATAAGATACTAATCTAATACTTTCAAAATTCTTCTCAACTGATTCAATTGATGTACAAATACTTTTCAAATTAATTCATAAATAGTAAATCATTATAAGTTTTGATTTACAAAGGAACTATATGCAAGTGTATATCTAAAATAAAAGGGTTATTCGACCAATTATCATGTCAAAAAATGGCAGTTGATGATTAAAATAGTGTAGAAAGTTTCTGCAAGTCATATAAACACATAATTAGTTTCATGATATGTCTTCAACTTAGTATATTCTGCACCATCTTCAAAAACAGAGTGATCCATAGATCCAGCATGGCTGAATCAAAATTACCAGAATTAGCTTGTAAAACATTTAAAAGCAATTTACAGATCCTAATGTTTCTTCAAAGACATATATATCTTTATCAGTACATATCATAAATCAATGTGGGGGTCATCCTGATCTTGCTTTAACAAGTGACTAGCTCATTGGTTGATTGTAATAAGTTCTGTACACTTGAGAGCACTTACAAAGCAATTTTCTATAAAATTCACATTTCAAAGGGACATAATATAAAATAAGATGTGGTATGATTGCCAATGATAAAACTTTCCACAAAAGACCAAACGACACAGAAATTAACAACTATAGGCCTTCAACAATGAGTAAAACCCATACCACATAGTAGAGCTAAAACAGGCTCAGAAATGACAATTGTAAAACAATTCGAATGAGAGAACTAACAGCCTGATTTATGTAAAAAATAATGAACGAAAAACAACTAATAAAAAATCATGCATCTAAGACTAAAATATCAATCAGTACACACCCAACATCCAATGGATTTAGTGTAAAGATGTCAGAGAAAAACATGACCTTGTGCAATGCCAAGATACAGGTATTGACAGATTGTAGAGCCATAAATGTACATATGTATATAAAATATCTAGTTTGATTTTAATTTATTGATCAAAATCAATATTTATAATAAATACCAATAAAAACAATAATTAAAGATCTAATTATAGTGTTGAATTGGTAACCTTTTAGAATAATTTAGTTTAAAGGATTGATAAGTTTACCTGGAGCTTATCTAAATTTCCGGCACGGTAAAAACATCTCTGTAAAAACTTAAGGATATGCTATCCCGCTTGAAATAAGTTTTACGTTAATTTTTATCTCTAAAGAAGTAGCTCCTCACTATCCTACTACCTGTCGATACATTTATTTTTGGCATTGCACAAGTCATGTCTTCTCTGACTGTTCATGACGTTAAATACTAAATCCCTGGGATGTGTTTTAGTTGATTTTAGTCTCTGATGCATGATTTTTATTATTAATTGTTATTGGCTTTTAACTAGTTGTCAGTAACTGTGAGTACTCTCAAATTGTACTTTCTTCTTAATTCAACCTGTTGATACTATTTTTAATACTTTTTGTTATTTTATATTAATATGGATCTTGTCTATATACCAGCTTTGATTATTTGGAATATCTACTAATTTTCACTTCTTCATACTACATTTGTATGAACATCAAGATTATTCTCCTAAATCTGTACAGGAAGTTTTTTGTTGATATTCACCCTTATGTATCTAGTGTTAAATTAGGTATTTATATGACAGACCTTTCTTGGTATTCCTAATTATTGGAAGATTTTATATAGACAGAAGTAGTATACCTAAAACGACAAAGTTATTTTTCATTTACCTGTATATATTATGAAAACCGTTTTTTTAAAAGTGATTATTTCTAAGGGTTTAATATTTCATGGTGGTGTCTTGCCATGGCTTTGTTTGGACTTGTTTGTTTGCTTTTTGGCCTTGAATGTTTGTCCCTAATATTTTATTAAGTATGTATTTACTTTCAGGTATCACAGATCCAATTTATTCGTTCATAGTGTGTTAATTTACGTTTTTTGATTGAGTTAAGCCTTCCAATTGATATTTTATCGTGTGTTTTTCTATGTTGTGATGTTATACTATTGTTTCAGAAAAAGGGAGAAGGTTTGGTACCATTAAAACATTTAATCCTGCTGCAAATGTTTGCACCTGTCCTAAGTCAGGAATCTGATGTACAGTAGTTGTCGTTTGTTTATGTAATTTATACATGTTTCTCGTTTCGCTTTTTATATAGACTAGACCGTTGGTTTTCCGCTTGAATGGTTTTACACTAGTAATTTTGGGGCCCTTTATAGCTTGTTGTTTGGTGTGAGCCAAGGCTCTGTGTTGAAGGCCGTACATTGACCTATAATGGTTTACTTTATAAATTGTTATTTGGATGGAGAGTTGTCTCATTGGCAATCACACCACATCTTCCTATATCTAAATACCTAATCCTGAGCTATTTCAAATTACTGTTAAATAGCAATATAAAGGGATATAAATGTAGAACAAACAAATAAATTTTATGGCAGAAAATGCTTAGGTAATAGTTATGCAATTTTGTTCATTGTTTCAACCAAATTCCTGATAATTGTATCTAATTAATTAGAACTAGATTATTGAATTATGTGACAGATGATAATGACACTGTTTTTACAAGTGAAATAAAATTTGCTTGCATTTTGTATACATACATGTATTTTTCATTTTTTATCTTTTCATTGAAAATAACCCACATCTGATCAATCATTCAGCTAGCAAGCAAAATTAACAGAATATTTTAATGTTGTGTAGATCAAAATAAATAATACATTTGTAGGTATACTATTGAGGTCAAGAATGTGTATTCAGTTAGGTGTGTAATAAATTGTGTCTATTTAATTATGTAACAGGTCATGAGATATTACATTTGGTGAATTAAGACTGGGGTTGTTTTCAATTAATACTTACACCTTTGAGTGTAATTTTTGAAAATCATGACAGTTGAGAATCATACTGACTCTGACATGCCTATGGAAAGAATTGAGTAATACCATTTCAAAAAAGCGTGGGAATCAACTTAGATATATTAATACACATGTTGACACAAATTTCATTGAATAATCACTTACACTAGTATAAGATACTAATCTAATACTTTCAAAATTCTTCTCAACTGATTCAATTGATGTACAAATACTTTTCAAATTAATTCATAAATAGTAAATCATTATAAGTTTTGATTTACAAAGGAACTATATGCAAGTGTATATCTAAAATAAAAGGGTTATTCGACCAATTATCATGTCAAAAAATGGCAGTTGATGATTAAAATAGTGTAGAAAGTTTCTGCAAGTCATATAAACACATAATTAGTTTCATGATATGTCTTCAACTTAGTATTCTGCACCATCTCCAAAAACAGAGTGATCACATAGATCCAGCATGGCTGAATCAAAAATTACCAGAATTATCTTGTAAAACATTTAAAAAGCAATTTACAGATCCTAATGTTTCTTCAAAGACATATATATCTTTATCAGTACATATCATAAATCAATGTGGGGGTCATCCTGATCTCGCTTTAACAAGTGACTAGCTCATTGGTTGATTGTAATAAGTTCTGTACACTTGAGAGCACTTACAAAGCAATTTTCTATAAAATTCACATTTCAAAGGGACATAATATAAAATAAGATTGGTATGATTGCCAATGATAAAACTTCCACAAAAGACCAAACGACACAGAAATTAACAACTATAGGCCTTCAACAATGAGCAAAACCCATACCACATAGTAGAGCTAAAACAGGCTCAGAAATGACAATTGTAAAACAATTCGAATGAGAGAACTAACAGCCTGATTTATGTAAAAAATAATGAACAAAAAACAACTAATAAAAAAATCATGCATCTAAGACTAAAATATCAATCAGTACACACCCAACATCCAATGGATTAAGTGTAAAGATGTCAGAGAAAAACATGACCTTGTGCAATGCCAAGATACAGGTATTGACAGATTGTAGAGCCATGAATGTACATATGTATATAAAAATATCTAGTTTGATTTTAATTTATTGATCAAAATCAATATTTATAATAAATACCAATAAAAACAATAATTAAAGATCTAATTATAGTGTTGAATTGGTAACCTTTTAGAATAATTTAGTTTAAAGGATTGATAAGTTTACCTGGAGCTTATCTAAATTTCCGGGCACGGTAAAAAAACATCTCTGTAAAAACTTAAGGATATGCTATCCCGTTTGAAATAAGTTTTCTACAGGTACAACCAAACTTCCAAACCAAATCTTTTATATCTATTGAAGGATTTAGTAAAGTTTTTAAGTTATTTGTGGTAACGAAATCCCTGACTTAATATTTTACCAGTAATACATAGATTACGTTCATTGAAATCCAAAACGTCACAACAGACACGGGCATAGCGAATGAGTTGTGATATATAGACACCGTAAGATGGTGCCAAAGGAACATCACTGTCCAAAAAAAAGAGATATTAACTCTGGTAAAACTAATTGATTAGAGGTGATTTTTAAACTCATCCCAGACAATGCCGATATAAATTTCATAACAATATTATTGGAAATGTACTGTGAGAGCTCTTACAAGACGGAACAGATGGACAGATGTCCAGTATTTTTATATCCCCTGCAATGGGTTGTGCGGGGGACAAAAACAAGTCACACAACAAAAAATTTATCATTGGTGTACTATTTATGCCATTCCATCCTCCACCCCCAAATAATTGCAGCCTTTTTTTTTAGAAATAAAGACTGAATTTCCAATTTGCTTAAATGGTTCTTTGGTCAAAGAGTATTATAATAAATGTGTTTCTAGATGTAATTTAGACATGCATTTTCAAATTGCATTTACAAGTTTTATTATTAATATTATATTGCATAACAATATCATTAACTGCTAAAAATTATCTTAATTGCAGAAATCAGTTGTCTTTAAAAGGAAGACTATTGATTTCTTAGAAACAAATTAACACAAATATGGCTTGGCTCTATGGATTAGATTAATGGGTAAATAAAAGTTTCCACAATTGCTATTTTATTGCTAATGAAGTCATCCTCTTAGGAGAAACAACAGCAAATGTTTTATTTATTTAATCCAATATTAACTGTGCAGAGCCCATAAAATAACACTAAATAACCTCTTACTGCCAACTTGCCTGAGTGGTAGATCAAAGTTAATCAAACATGTTATTGTATATACAAAGAAAATAGTATATAGACATGCATTTCTAATATTAAAATATGATGTAGTGTTTTCTAAGAATAAAGATTAGAGTATTCCTGATGTAGATAAATCCAGAAATACAATTAGATTGATGCACCATAATTCTAAAAAAGGAATTATACAGGCATCCAAAGGTTTAGCATCAATTAGTCATACAGCCTCATGCAGCTAGTGATTGAGAATTTAGTTTAAGCAATGTGTATTGATATATGTTAACCAAGGTGTTGATAATCTGCTTTATAAAACCACAGTGAGCACAAATAAACATCTCTATAAGCAAACAATATTTTCAACAGAATATTCCAACCTACTTCCAAATCCACACATCTCTCACACACTAATCATTCAATCATGTTATACAAACGTTCTCTATTATTTCAGCTACTTTATCAAACAATCAAATTTGACAAAACACCTACATTTTTTCCTTTTTAAGGTGCACACAGGCAAATTAGAATATCATTAATACTCCATTTGATGCCAAGAATTGTATTATATCTATAACAAAACCTGCATGTTTTCCCTAACCACTAATGTTTCTGCATACTTTAACTAGCGCAGACAATTGAATTGCCCTTGTGTGCTAAATTTGTTTTCTCCAGTAAATAAACTTCACAAACTCTGTTTAATGTCTAATAGACAAAAAACATGCAATTTTCCACATAACATCTATTTTGGAATGTTTTAAGATAAACCGACATCTATTTTTTACAATGTAACTTCAACAAATAAAAACCAATTCTCTAAAGTACACTTACTTTCCTTACGATACGAGCTAACATATCTAGAAGCCACAGAAAAAAATCAGTACTTATAAAAATTTCATGAGCAACTTGCTGAGTGATTTTCTTACCCTTATCATATAATATTATTCTGAACTTCATGAATGTGAAATCATGGCACGCAGACATGGAAAATAATACTAAACTACTCTTTGCACCAAGTAACCTATTTATCACCAAATCATGATAAATATGTAATTACATTGTACAGTTAATTGCATGTTATACAGATATCCAAATGAACAACAGTTAAAATATTTAGTATTTGGTGAAGATGAAAATTGGACATTTCTAAGTAACATATTTATGGACACTTACTCCAGTATCTATAATTGAATACTATATATTAACCTCTAGATATCTTTTTCTATTTTATGGTATAAAATAAAATTGAGAATGGAAATGGGGAATGTGTCAAAGAGACAGCAACCCGACCAAAGAGCAGAAAACAGTTTGGTTCCTAATCTTTACATCTCCTTTTATTCATAAGTTAGAATGAAGAGGATTCTACCTTTTGAAGGTAAATTTAGTCTTATTTGTTGATTCATATTATGTTGATAATTAAAGAAGGCACCATGGATCATAAGTCTGAGTGAGTGAGTGCCATTTTTTGCCGGTAAAAACCAAACTAAATTTTTTCCAAATTTCTTTGTAAAAGTACAAATTCTAAATGGGACTGCAAATGATACAATAATGTCAGATCTAAAACCTTACAGCAAAAACAATTAACAATTCTATTTTATTTTTAAAACTGTACATGAAATAAATGACTGAGATTAGAATGCCTAACAACAAATTCCCATTTTGTGGGAAACAATTACCATAGTCTTGACAATGCATATCAACCTTCCTTCAAAGCAGGCAATAATAAACTGACTAAATCGGAATAAAATCTCTACCTTCAATGTAATGAGAAAATTTATAAATCTGAAAACTGTTCTGCCTTGCATTCATTTTGACACTTTTATAGAAATATTTGTTGTTCCAATGATTAATTGTGAGATCTCGATTTGATAACTGCAAATGTGTTGAAAGCTTAAAGATGGCAGAGCCTTTTTCTTTATTGTAATTTAAAACAATTCTTGTTTTGAAAACTAGGAAACACTTTGAATTTTTTGTTATTTCCTTATCATTATGATACAGCAACTGCAGTTATAAATGCACTAACCTGGCTGACTTTTATCAAATCTGCAATATTTTGACCAAACAATTTAACGTAATGTTAACTATTATTATCTTTACTCTCAAAAATGTAGTTTTCAATTTATACTGGCCAATATGAAGCATTAATTTTGCTGTATCATCAAGGATTACATCTTATTTTTCGGTATAAGTTTTTCAATCTCGTAAGCAAAATAGACTTACATCTATTCAACCAAGCATTCAATTGAGCTGCCTTACTAATGGATTGTTTCCTTATCTTTTTTTAAGTTGGAAACATTGGTACCATATATTTTTAGAATTTGCAAACATTATTAACTGTTGTTATGCATTCTATTCTCAATCATTTATTTTATGTACAGTTTTTATAAGAAGGGGGATGGTTGGCACCTTCAAACATGTTTAACCCCACCAAATTCTATATGTGCCTGTCCCAAGTCAGGAGCCTGTAATTGAGTGGTTGTCTTTTATTGCTGTATCACATATTTGTTTTTGGTTTATTGTTTTGTGTAGTTTCTTCTTGTGTTGTGCTATTGCACCATTGTCCCAGGTTAGGGGAAAGGTTTGGTGCTTTCAAACATGTTTGACCCTGCCACATTCTTTATGTGCCTGTCCTAAGTTAGGAGCCTGTAGTTCAGATGTTGTTGTTGTTTCATGTCTGTCATATTTGCTTTTTGTAAATTGTTTTGTTATAAACTGAGCTGTTTGTTTTCTCAATTGAATTGTATCATATTTTTCATGTCGGGGCCTTTTATAACCTACAACGAGAAATGGGTTTTCTCATTGTTGAAGGCCATTACAGTTGCCTATAACAATTGCTTACATCCACTTTATTTGAACTTTAGTGGATAGTTGTCTCACTGGCAATCATACCACATTTTCTTATTTTTATATTAAGACGTATGGAGGAATTGATGATTATTTTCTGAGAAATCAGCATCTGTATGCAATATTGTGCCAATTAAGGCACACCTCTACTCAGTAGATATGTTGTTACATGCCATCACCTATCCCCCTTCCACTTTTTTTAAGTCTAATATGAATTACTGTAATATGAATATAATTTACTTGTACAAATGTTTGTAAAAGAACCCCAAGGGTTGACTGGGGTAAAGAGATATATGGTCATCGGCCTTTGGACTTCTCCAGTTCAAGCAGTAAAACCCTTGTTAAGTGGGACATCTGTTTTGCTGTGCACGGCGTACAAATAAAAAGTCACCTTTGGTCCGATTTCATTGCTCATTTGTTTTTGTCCCAAACATGCAGGAAAGATTTTAAAGGTAAAGCAAACAACAATCAATAAATTAGATGGAAAAGAGGTTTATCAATATTACAGAATAATACTGTTTGTATAATTAATTTTAGATAACTCTTAATTGTCAAACTAAAAAAGATTCACCTGTACCTCTAGACACTTTATACAGCACTTATTTGATTAATTGGTTGGTGATTGCTTTAAGCCGCATCAGCACAAAAGGCTATATCGCAGCGTGCACTTATTTGAAACATTCCATTTTATTGGTACATATATACAGTCCGCCAAAAGTTAAGCACCACCTAAATATAACTGGCAATATTTTTTAACTACCCATACAGAAAAATGATAGGATGGCTAACTGCATTGCTCAACTGGCCACCAGTTGAACTAACAGTTGAGGGCCAGTTGAGGCTAGCTGGCCATCAGTTGAGCAAATAGTTGAGGGCCAGTTGAGGGCTACCTGGATTTTGCCATGCAATTAGGTAGCCCTCAACTATCAATGCTCAACTTTATGCAAATTAGTTGAGCAACGTTGAGAAAATATCATAGTTGAGGGCTAGGTGTCCAACAGTTGAGCAATTAGAGTTGAGGGCTACCTGGCCAACAGTTGAGGACCAGGTCATTAAAAGTTGAGGGCTAGGTGGCCAATAGTTAAGGGCCAGGTCATTAAAAGTTGAGGGCTAGGTCTTAAAAGTTGAGCATTATCTGGTAATTGCAAACTGATGACTACACATTGTAGAAAAAATAAATTTTAAATTGTGTATTTTATAGCCAAAATACTACTGAAAGATCTCAACTCACAACAGACTACACGAATGCTTTATCCTTGCTTTTAAAAGTTATCTAGTAAATAAAAATAGATCTCTAGTTTTATACCAAATTCATTATATTAGAATATTCTTATTTTATTAGTAATACTTTCTAAAACAAATTGTCTTAATAATAAAATAAATATGTCTCCTGTCTTACACATTTTGATAATATATAAATTAATGCATAAATATATTGTCTCAATTTTTCTTCACTCTAAAAGTTAAGAAGACACTTTAAATATCACTATTTTGAACCAAAAGAGCATATACACTTATTCAAAATGGTGGGAAATTCTAATCCAATGTACTTACCAAAAGATGTTTCCAGAAATATGTGTTAAAACATCAATATTCCTAAATCCAAGAGTCATGTCATCACAAGAATACACTGCACTGTTCAACATGTTCAATGTCAATACAGTTATTTGTAACTTTTTTTATCTACATCCATTGTAAAATTCGTATTTTATTCATGATAGCTAGAAGACATCTTTGCTTGCCATGTGCTGATAATGCTCAAGCCCAGTTCAAATTTTTGAGGTTGTTTAGGTATTGTGACAGTGTGATCCCTTTGAGATTTGCCCCTAATAATAACTGTTAATTACCTCAGTCTTGAATATTTGATATATCTTATAACAATGTATAATAAAAGAAATACTGTTTGTTTTTATCTTTATGTTAAAGTTATAGTTAAGTTAAAATACAGAAAATGTATAAAACATGTGCTTCCCTTAATTTTGTTTCAAACTTTGTGTACATAGTTAAATAATACTTCCTGTCCATTTGAACTACTACACAGAGAAAACAGATGGCACATAACATTTTATCACCAGGTCATATTTCTAATTGCTCAACTTTTGCTCAACTATAAAAAAATCAAAGTCTGAATGCTCAACTTTTCCTCAACTACAAAAAATCAGTCTGAATGCTCAACTTTTGCTCAACTATATGAAAACCAAAGATCAGTTGCTCAACTTTTCCTCAACTTAATGGGCAGCTTCAGTTGAGGGCCAGTTGAGCGACATCTATCAAACATACAGTGCTTGGCCAGGTTTGAGTTGAGCTAAGATGCTCAACACCTAGCCCTCAACTATTTTGCTTAAAACAGCTAGCCTTCAACTGTCCACCACATAGCCATCAACTGGCCTCAACTTTTTTTCTGTAGGGTATTGCTAAAACAATATTTATGTTTGGTGTTATGAATTGCCTATAACATACACTTAGAAAATTCATTACGACCAAAAAAATTAAACTCCGATAAACCTGCCAAGCAACTTTTTATTAAAGGTCATCTGCACTTTTATAAATACACTGTTTCGATGCCTTTAAATCATCTTCCTACTGTCCCGAGTCGAGTTGAAATTTGACCTTCACCAAGTTACTGTGAAATATGGCAAGGCGTAAGTTATCTGTTACTGAACGTTTACAAGCAATTGACATGTCAAATGCCAGTTGAATCAATAGGAGCATAGGTAACCATTTCAATGTTAATCACACCGTCATTGTCAGAGTTTTACAACGTCATGTTGACACAGGAACTGTAAATGATAGACCAAGGTCCGGAAGACCCCGTTTAACTACCTATTGTGATGACAGACTGTTTATTGGTCGTGCTTAAGCCAACCCATTTACTCCTGCCCAACAGCTTAGACACCACTGGCCTCCAGGTGGTCGTGTTAGTGTTCGAACATTGGTCCGTCGACTTTATAGAGGCTACCTAAGAGCACGTCGTGTTGTCAAAAGACCTGCCCTAACAGCCAGACACTGTATACTCAAGTTTCAAAGGGCTAATGACTACCGACGCAGGAACATGAGAAGCTGGCAAAATGTTCATTGGTCAGATTAGAGTATGTTTCTGTTACGACAATATACGGCAGAATATGAGTTTGGCGGGGGTATAAAACTGCCTATGACCAAAACAACATTTGCCCAACGACTGTATTCGTTGCTGATGGTGTTACAGTATGTGGTTTCTTCTCATACTGTTGTTAGCTTGGTATATAGATATAAGAAGATGTGGTATGAGTGCCAATGAGACAACTCTCCATCCAAGTCAAAATTTATAAAAGTAAACCATTATAGGTCAAAGTACGGTCTTCAACACGGAGCCTTGGCTCACACCGAACAGTAAGCTATAAAGGGCCCCAAAAATTACTAGTGTAAAACCATTCAAACGGGAATGCATATTTTGCAGGGTAACATGAACAGACAGACATACTGGGATTTGATGCTTAGAAACATTGAAGTCCCTTGTTTTGATAATCCTCCACTTGCGTCAAGACCCTTGTACATGGACGACAACGCTAGACCACACAGGGCAAGGATTGTAACCGAGTATAAAGAGCAAGAAGCCACTGACACTATCTTTTGGCCTTCCATGTCTCCAGACATGAACCCTTACGAATATGTCTGGGATGCTATTGGCAGAAATCTCAATCGCAGAGATCCACCTTTGCAAAATCTTGGCAATTTAAGAGGGACAATTGTTGATGAATGGAATAAATTTGCTCATCTAAAGTTCAGAAGGCTTGTACAGAGTATGAGACTACGTGTTATGGAACTGTACCGGAAGAGAGGTTGTTACACATCCTATTAACTCAAATATTGACATTAAATTTGCTGCACATACCAAAGATTATTTGTAGAGACTTTTATTGATATTGGGTGATAAATTGTTATAAAAAAATAAAATCACAGTGAAACTTAAATTCCGTTTCTGATTTGTGTAATTTTCACTATTTCTATGAACGTAAAATTCAAATGCATAGAACCTGCATAAGTGACCAATCTTAAGTTTATAATTTGTTTATGGTATATGTTAGCAAAATTGCTACATAAAAATTTTCCCTTTTTCGAGGATTAACTGATTTTTTTAAATGAAAAATTTTGATGCAATAAAAATAGGTGGTGCTTAACTTTTGGCGGACTGTATATATTAAAGCTAGATGTGACAGTACAACAGCACATCCTGTCTGCAGCCTTATTAGTGATAAATCTACATTTCTTGGAATTCTTATGAGAGATGTATCAGGGACATATACTGGAAACACTGTGTTCATGGGTTTTAAGTGTGGTTAACTACTGTATGACAAAAATTGAGAAATTCATTATGTAATGTTGAATGGGAAATCTCCACTACAAATACAAATTCCATGTTCAAAAGTGGCAAAAGTGGCAAAAGTAGCAAAAGTGGCAAGTTTTGAGTTTATAGAGTCTTTTTATTGTAAATTATTTTCTATGGGAGCTCCAACTAAATCTTCTGTCAACAGGCATGTCCACCAGTAACTATACAATAATGATAATAATAATTATAAATATACTGCAATCTCTGACTTAAAAGTTATGAATCCATTTTAGAATCTCTGTTTTTGACAATCTTTGCATCATTGGATATCAAATGCTAAGCAACCAGATTAACACTATTCAATAAAATAGCAAGAAAATGAGATAAAATACACTCCAAATTTTCTGTTTAGTTCCTGACAGTGATTGACAAGTTACTAAAAGCTATATCAATTTCTATAGATGAGTTTTTTCGTTTATTCTCTTCAGAATGATTTCACCCAGATATAATTCATACAGAATTGTTAAACTTTCAACCACATTTTCACGAAAAGAGGTACAGTGAACTTTTCTTGTTCAAATTATGGATGTGTTATACTTTACACTCTCTCTCAGGAAAATTAAAGAAACTCTAAAAGGTACCAAAATAATGTACCATTTTGATAGTTTGTTAGAAGCAAATACTTTCTTTGCAGTCTATAGTGGGAATTTTCATATATGTATTATTTCTGAGATTTTTGTGCAAATGACTAATCTAAGTACATAGCAAATTGTTATGAATGTACCCATATTATGTTGGATTTTTTTTTGTGCTTGAAATTTGAATATATGCATACTGTTCAATTAGTGTCAGAATAACTGTCCAAATTTAGTCAATGAAATAAAGGTAACACAAATCTTTTGAAAAATATAAATTGTCCCATAGTGCATATACATTTACTTTTTTTATTTAACTTTACTTTGTCTCATTTAAAGCTCTTTTAACTATTTCTAATATTCCATAGTATTCACAACGGATGGTTAAGTTTTCCCTACATGAAAAAATATTGAAAAGTGCAACCTAAAAAGATGCACTGGGATTTGTATAGCGGTAATAAAATATTAATAAATTTATCCATTAAACTCATTAAAGCAATTTCATCTATTCCGATCCACATCAGTACAGACTTAAAGTAGTTTTTTAAATCATTAATAAATTCAGTTCAAAATATTGAAAAATTGCAAAATCATAAAGCTTAATGTATTCAAAAGATTTGAAAAGAACAAAACAAATCCTTTCATTAAATATTTAATAGATTCATATATAGCTAACGATGGTATTGATAACAGTTTTTCAGTATTTTTATGAGAAAGTAATTACTAATGTTTCCAAGGGGACTGTATTACTCAAATGACAATCACAATCAGTTGTAACCATCAAAATCAGAAATAATAGGTTAAATGCTTAACACAGAACTGTTTCAATAAAAAAAAACAGCATAAACTGATAAAAAAAACTGAGATTCAATAGTGAAATAGAATGAATTTTGATTTCTTATATATATATCTGTCAAGTAGAATCAAGTAATACCTAATGAATATTTTCTATTCTATTTCTGTCATGAAATAGAAGTTCCTTCATAATATAAAATCAAAAAAAATATTTTCACTGGAACAAATATTACAAAATTTGTTCCATTCAGAATAAAGGGTATAGAATATTGATATTATGGCACTGCTTTATAACACAATTTCCCGGGGAAAAATGGTACAAATATAGGTTGACAGCTCTCACTGCTAGGTAGTTGGCTTTGTCAATTTTGAGTTATATACCAATACAATGTGTACTGATTCATATTTGCAATGCTCCACATTAGGATTTTTTTTTTTTCCTGACAGTTGATCAAACTTTATTTCAATATTGTTTTTGTTGATAAAGTCATCACTCAAATTTAAGATTCAACACTTATAATAATTAGACTCCTAAAAATCAATTGGGTCTCACTTTCCTTACTGCAGATTTGCTCCTGTACCACCATGAAATAGCAAGTAGTGTGGAAAGTGGCACTCAACACCTAACAACCAATCAATCATTAAAAACAAATAGTATTTCACATCCACCTTTTTCTGTGCTTAAAGAGGAAGAAGATACCAAATGGTAACCTTACTGATGTGTTGGAAAACTAATTCATTCTTTAATAACTGCTACAGTTAGTCAGTAATGTTAGTAGAGCAAGTTTAAAATTTAAAAAAAGTACTTAAATAAAGACTGTCTATTTGATCTTCAATTGCAAAGACGGTGAACTGATAATAATTGTTAAGTCAGTTGAATTTCTTATTTTTTATTGTTTTTTTTTTCAATATAGCTTCTTGGTTGAAAGTACCTTTAGCTAGCAAGCTCACATCACCCCACTCCCCACAAAATTAGTTTCCCTATCTGAAGAAATGGTTCAGATTATTCAAGGTTTTGAATTTGATGAACGGAAAATTTCATTAAAATTTGGAGAGGATCTTAGAAGAAATGAAGGTGCAATCTTGACGACAAGAATTTGAATAATGGAACATTTAGCTCTGTTCTAATTGAAATCCAAAGCATTCTTTTAGAAAATGTTCTTTGCACTGTAAACATATTTAAGGGGATAAAACTCACTATCAATTCTAAAATGATAGACAAAAGTAATCTCCCATTCAATAAATAGGGTCTTGCATTGTAGTAATAGGTGCTTTTTAAATTATTTTTTATAAACAATTCTATAGCTTAAATCTGCTTAATTCTTTATAGAAATGTATTAATAGCTAATGGCAAACTTTTAAGACCATAAGATATTATTTTTATTCAAGAGATGATGTATTTGCAATATCAAAACCTGTATCACATTTATTCCAGAAGCCATTCCATTATAAGTATATACTAATATTGATGACCAATGCCTAGAGTCTTAGTTTAGCAGTTAAATAATTATTTTTTCCATTATTATTAAGTTTGTCTGAATGTTACAAACTGTAATTTGATGGAATTATCTAATAGCACAAACACAAAAACAACCAAAACACAGTTACAGATTATATAATCTTTACTTTCTGACAAAGGCCTGACTACCCATCATCAAACAAAATGAATTTATTCCATTAACACAAAAAACAAAAGTCCAATCCATTTCTATTCCTCGTTTATTTCAATTTCTATCCTAGTCAACTATGGGTATACAAATAAATCATTATTACATTTTTATAAATTCAATTAGTTAGACCAATGTATCATTGTTACAAGTCACAAAATCTGAGATTTGGCAAGAAAAAATTTGAAAATGTCAAACATTAGTCTTGAAAACATATTAGTTAAGCACTTTCACTTCTAGTGATGTGTCGGGTAGGAAATAAACGTCTTTAAGAAGCTGACTGATTATTTTAACATTGATTATACGTTCAAACTAAAGTACAGTCAAGACAGTTGATCTGTTTTCCCTGCATTCTAATTATTTGATGTTTATTATTGTCATACCAATAAAACTATGAATGTTTGTCTCAAATTTATATCAGAAATTATTGTTTTTATGAATTTGAAAGGCCGCATTACATTTGCCCACATTTGGAGATTAATATTTTTACATTTGCTTTCAGCTTTTTATTACATTTGCACAAATTTATTTTACAGGTTACACAGGCAAATATAAAGTTAAGTCATAATAAATATGTCAAAATTTATTAATTTTGAATATATTTATAATTCTAAATTATATACCTTTCTTATCAAATTCTAAAAAATAAAGATTGGGTAAAAGTATCATTAATGTACAATGGATTTGCATTCCTTTACCTGTATTTACCTGTATTTATCTGTCAAATGAATGCACACAAATACAATTAAAAGTTGCACAGAAACGTAATGCACCTATGTGAAAAGTTTGATAAAGCATTCATTTCATTTATAACTAGCATCGTTAGGGTATATACTATTAGATATACTCATTAATGTGAAAGCAGTTTGAGAATTGGAAAAGACTTGTTGCTTATGTAGTTGGGAATTTCAATCTCCTATCTATATATAGGGGAACACAAATTAAATCAAAATTTGCTGGCTTTACAGATAAAATGTGCAAAAAAGGAATATTTTGAAGCCATTTTCTATTTTCAAGGGTCACAATTTCTGAATACATTGCTCAACCAAACAAAACTCAAATTTATAATCTGCAACTAATTCTTATGATACAACACCCCGGGTACATACCAAATATCTGAAAGCATATCACAGATTAAAGTGCAGATAACTGATATTTTCAAGCAACTTCCTCTGTAAAAGGGCAACTTCTGCAAATTTTTTTCAACTGGAGTAAAATCAAACTTCCTACGGTATTAGGCTAATTTACCAAATATCTAATCAATAGGTTGAAGCATTACAGAAACAAGAATATGTGTCTATGTCTCTCAATGCCCCATACACACGTTCATATTTCCATGTTTAGTGAACTGTGAAATCAGGGTTAAAATCATAATTCAAACAGTTCACAACGTGTTTTTCAACTAACAATCAGCATTCCCATGGGAACAAACTGTGCCCCTCCTCTTGCCGACTTGTTCCTTTATTCATATGAGGCTGACTTCATACAGGAACATCTTAGGAAGAAAGAAAAGAAGTTAGCAGTATCCTTTAACTTAACTTTCCACTATATAGATGATGTTCTTTCACTAAATAATTCAAAATTTGGTGACTTTATGTTGAAGGCATCTATCCCATCAAACTTAAAATAAAGGATACAACAGATACAGTTAAGTCTGCCTCATATCTTGACCTACATCTAGAAATTGACAATAAGGGTCGGTTGAAAACAAAACTTTACAACAAAAGATATGATTTCAGCTTCCCAATTGTGAACTTTCCATTTCTATGTAGCAACATCCCAGCAGCGCCTGCATAGGGAATATATATCTATCAGTTGATATGATATTCCAGGGCTTGTATTTCCTATCATAATTTCCTTGATAGAGGGTAGCTGCTCACAAGGAAGCTATCAAACCAAGAGTTCCAAGTGGTGAAGTTGAAATCATCCCTTTGTAAGTTTTATGGAAGGCATCACGAGTTGGTTGACCATTACGGAATTTCCGTTTCACAGATGATAAGAGATATGTTCCTAATGTCGTAACTACAATGCCATCCCCGTTTTTCCAAATTGTGACCTACAGAATTAGACTTATTACCGGGTTTGTACTAACATGAGCAACACGACAGGTGCCACATGTGGAGCAGGATCTGCTTACCCTTCCGGAGCACCTGAGATCACCCCCAGGTTTTGGTGGGGTTCGTGTTGCTCAGTCTTTAGTTTTCTATGTTGTGTTTTGTGTACTATTGTTTGTCTGTTGGTCTTTTTCTTTTTTAGCCATGGCGTTGTCTGTTTATTTTCTACTTATGAGTTTGAATGTCCCTCTGGTATCTTTTGCCTCTCTTGTACTAAGTTTAAAGTTGGTATGAACACAACTTTATCGTAAACTAGTACCTTAACCAAAAACTTAAACCTGAGAATGCTACTGGTTTCACACTATCACATTTCTACAATCAATGAACAGAAATTCAAGGTCACAACCGTAATCAGGCATATAATCTTAAAAGTTCATATCATAATGAACATGTGTACTATAAGTTTCAGGTTGATGCAACCTCAAATTCCTGGTAAACTACCTTAACCAAAATCTTTAACAGACTGACAGACAAACCAGGATACATAATGCCCCACTTCTATCACTGGTAAGTCATAAAAAGTGCAGATTAATTAAGTATTACAGACTGACAATAGGGGACCAAAAATGTTGGTATTTTTATTGGTAACACTCTATTTAAAAGTAGTTTTTAAAATAGCTTTGATAACTTTCACTTTTTGGATGGCCCCATATAAGTTGCTACATGGAGTATACTAGATTATGGTATACAAAAACAATTTCTCTTTTGAGTTTAAATCCTATATAACAAATATTTTAAAGTTCCAAGATGAAAATATGGTAGTTATAGCCGATGATCTAAATATAAAGTAAATATTGACATTCTGTTAAAAATGTTTCATTAAGTATTGTAAATCAGACTTTTAATGAACAAGATAATTTTTTCTTCATGCGAAATCATTTCCTCAATCTTGGACATGAATAATTTATTTGATGTTTAATTTTCTTGTTTTGCTTAAATTTTTTTTTTAGAAAATCTGATAACAGTCCAGTCATTAGTACTTGTTTACTTTCAAATTTATTGTTCTATCTTAAAAGCAATGAATTTTAGAGAATGAGTTTTGTCTGTCTACCAAAAAAAGTTCTTTGTAACATTTGTAGTTGAACAAACCATTTGAGAAATTATCTTAAAAGAAATCTTCAATATTCTATATTATAACATATTTTATTGTATTTATCTTGGCCATTAAACAGTAGGAAACTTTAATCTTAGGAAAACATCATGTCCAACCTTGAATTCTGTATTATATAAAGTGGTTGACCCAAATAATTTTTTTTTTTAAAAGACAGAATCCCACCTTTAACCCTTTCTTTGTAACATATTCATGAAAATTATATAATAGATGGATGTCAAGTCAAATATACAATGCAAATTTATCTGCTCACACATAGGATTGGTAATAATTACTATACAAATCCTTGATCTCACTATCAAATAATGTTATCTGGACTATTGCGCATTATCCAAGAAATATTAGAACAATTAACTTGCAACACCAGAGAGTTAAAATTATGTCACCATGTGCATCATCATGTTAAGGTAAAATTGACACCTCCACAGAATTTGCCACTTGAAATTATTACAAAATAAATTCCAATTTAAATTGTCTAACAAATGGATGCTTTCGAGTTCTCTAATTGAGTTACAGTTGTGGTTTGGTCTTTATTCTGACAATAAATTTGTGATTCTTTAATGCATTAGCTCTATTTGACTTTAAACAGCAGAAGACAGGAAATCTAATTATAGATTATGCAAAGTTCACTCAGCGATTTAACTACTGTAATTTCTCTGTTTCCGCATTCAGAACATGAAATATTAGTAGATTTTTATATCAAATCCTGTATTTATGAATAGATATAAAAAATTATTTAAATCAATATTTCCAAAATTTTGGGCCTTCCTCAAACAACTTTGGTAGGAATCTCAGTGCAAAATGTTGGAAGGAGTTACAGCCAATTTTTTTTCATTTTTTAAAGCCAAAAATGTGTCAAAATAAGGTCCTCTTAATAATTCCTAATTCTCAAGGGCACCACACCTAACATCAAGTCTTATGTCTGGGCCTGTTAAATCAATTCTGCTGGAGGTTAGTTTCAACAGTATTGCATGATACATAGATTAACAAATTAATTTATTCTAATCAAAATGCATTGAATAAGTATTGTAACATCAAGGTCATAACAGACATTTGTTTAATGGTGTTCAGTTGTAAATCTGTGTGAGTGTACGTTAACTCTTGCTCATATGCATAGGAATATATATCTATCAGTTGATATGATATTCCAGGGCTTGTATTTCCTATCATAATTTCCTTGATAGAGGGTAGCTGCTCACAAGGAAGCTATCAAACCAAGAGTTCCAAGTGGTGAAGTTGAAATCATCCCTTTGTAAGTTTTATGGAAGGCATCACGAGTTGGTTGACCATTACGGAATTTCCGTTTCACAGATGATAAGAGATATGTTCCTAATGTCGTAACTACAATGCCATCCCCGTTTTTCCAAATTGTGACCTACAGAATTAGACTTATTACCGGGTTTGTACTAACATGAGCAACACGACAGGTGCCACATGTGGAGCAGGATCTGCTTACCCTTCCGGAGCACCTGAGATCACCCCAGGTTTTGTGGGGTTCGTGTTGCTCAGTCTTTAGTTTTCTATGTTGTGTTTTGTGTACTATTGTTTGTCTGTTGGTCTTTTCTTTTTAGCCATGGCGTTGTCTGTTTATTTTCTACTTATGAGTTTGAATGTCCCTCTGGTATCTTTTGCCTCTCTTGTACTAAGTTTAAAGTTGGTATGAACACAATTTTATCGTTAACTAGAACCTTAACCAAAAACTTAAACCTGAGAATGCTACTGGTTTCACACTATCACATTTCTACAATCAATGAACAGAAATTCAAGGTCACAACCGTAATCAGGCATATAATCTTAAAAGTTCATATCATAATGAACATGTGTACTATAAGTTTCAGGTTGATGCAACCTCAAGTTCCTGGTAAACTACCTTAATCAAAATCTTTAACAGACTGACAGACAAACCAGGATACATAATGCCCCACTTCTATCACTGGTAAGTCATAAAAGTGCAGATTAATTAAGTATTACAGACTGACAATAGGGGACCAAAATGTTGGTATTTTTATTGGTAACACTCTATTTAAAAGTAGTTTTTAAAATAGCTTTGATAACTTTCACTTTTTGGATGGCCCCATATAAGTTGCTACATGGAGTATACTAGATTATGGTATACAAAAACAATTTCTCTTTTGAGTTTAAATCCTATATAACAAATATTTTAAAGTTCCAAGATGAAAATATGGTAGTTATAGCCGATGATCTAAATATAAAGTAAATATTGACATTCTGTTAAAAATGTTTCATTAAGTATTGTAAATCAGACTTTTAATGAACAAGATAATTTTTTCTTCATGCGAAATCATTTCCTCAATCTTGGACATGAATAATTTATTTGATGTTTAATTTTCTTGTTTTGCTTAAATTTCTTTTTTTTTTAGAAAATCTGATAACAGTCCAGTCATTAGTACTTGTTTACTTTCAAATTTATTGTTCTATCTTAAAAGCAATGAATTTTAGAGAATGAGTTTTGTCTGTCTACCAAAAAAAAAGTTCTTTGTAACATTTGTAGTTGAACAAACCATTTGAGAAATTATCTTAAAAGAAATCTTCAATATTCTATATTATAACATATTTTATTGTATTTATCTTGGCCATTAAACAGTAGGAAACTTTAATCTTAGGAAAAACATCATGTCCAACCTTGAATTCTGTATTATATAAAGTGGTTGACCCAAATAATTTTTTTTTTTAAAAGACAGAATCCCACCTTTAACCCTTTCTTTGTAACATATTCATGAAAATTATATAATAGATGGATGTCAAGTCAAATATACAATGCAAATTTATCTGCTCACACATAGGATTGGTAATAATTACTATACAAATCCTTGATCTCACTATCAAATAATGTTATCTGGACTATTGCGCATTATCCAAGAAATATTAGAACAATTAACTTGCAACACCAGAGAGTTAAAATTATGTCACCATGAGCATCATCATGTTAAGGTAAATTGACACCTCCACAGAATTTGCCACTTGAAATTATTACAAAATAAATTCCAATTTAAATTGTCTAACAAATGGATGCTTTCGAGTTCTCTAATTGAGTTACAGTTGTGGTTTGGTCTTTATTCTGACAATAAATTTGTGATTCTTTAATGCATTAGCTCTATTTGACTTTAAACAGCAGAAGACAGGAAATCTAATTATAGATTATGCAAAGTTCACTCAGCGATTTAACTACTGTAATTTCTCTGTTTCGCATTCAGAACATGAAATATTAGTAGATTTTATATCAAATCCTGTATTTATGAATAGATATAAAAATTATTTAAATCAATATTTCCAAAATTTTGGGCCTTCCTCAAACAACTTTGGTAGGAATCTCAGTGCAAAATGTTGGAAGGAGTTACAGCCAATTTTTTTTCATTTTTTAAAGCCAAAAATGTGTCAAAATAAGGTCCTCTTAATAATTCCTAATTCTCAAGGGCACCACACCTAACATCAAGTCTTATGTCTGGGCCTGTTAAATCAATTCTGCTGGAGGTTAGTTTCAACAGTATTGCATGATACATAGATTAACAAATTAATTTATTCTAATCAAAATGCATTGAATAAGTATTGTAACATCAAGGTCATAACAGACATTTGTTTAATGGTGTTCAGTTGTAAATCTGTGTGAGTGTACATTAACTCTTGCTCATAGTGTGCTTGTAAAACTGTTTCAAAAATACTGTGACATATGACTTTTACAAAACTGTTAAGACCAGGAACATATATATGACGGGACTTGACACACCTAATTGTACGATTTTATCGTCGGCTCATAGGTAATAAAGATACGATCGGAAACGGACATGTTACGTACTCGCTATTATCCTAATAATTTCTGATAATATTAATAAAATGTCATTCAAACTAGTTTACAGTGATGATTATAACAAACTTGTACTTTGTCACTTCAAATTTGTTATAATCGCATTCATTATCACAGAATGGTACAGAATGCAAACAGGGTAATAAAAAAATTGCCTTCCCAAATTCAAAAACATTATAAAACACTTCAATCAAATAAATCACACTTATTTTGGCCATTTTAAATGACAAAATGCATCTACTTTATGATAAAACTTGTATTTATTTACGATTAGAATTATGTGGTTAGTTTATCGAGCAGTTCGATAGTTTTGCCACCAAAATCCATAAATCTCATGAAGTCTCGTGGAGTCCGAGATTTTATCAATTTTATACTGAAAAGCCTATCAGATTCATTTCCGTTAGATATACTGTTCCCAGGTAAGACATATTCATCATGAAGTCACTAAAATTACACCACAACAGGAAGTCACAATCATTCTTCTTCTTCATCTTTTGATACAGAGTCGGACTCTTCTTGAGTTTATAATGACTCTTGCACCTTTAATCATGAGGCCTTTCCTCCTCCATTATTAAATCCAGCAGTAGATATTTACAATATTTATTTACAAATTAAAACTATGTACATCTGGGATCTATGGAGTTCTAGATGTGTGAAGCTCCTATCAAGGCCTCAGGCAGGATGGTAAGGCTGGCCTTGAACTCTTCTAGTGTAGCTGATGATAACAACATCAGTGAACATTAAACTGTTTGCTATTCATAATTGTTCAAATTTATAAGATTTTGAAATGCCTTTTCTTTCTTATGAGAATTTGATATGGTGTTTGTTTCCCAGAATAAAGGTATACGGTTGGGAAATATGTATGTGTGTACAAGGTGTTATTCTTATGAAACTCCATCATCATAATTCTTATTTACAACAAAGTGTTTCTTTCATCGTTTACAAAATTCATTTTCAAGTCAGGCCTTTTCCATTTTTAGACTTTAAAAATTATGGTAATAGCTAATTTTTACACTAAGGAATAGGTCATATATCTTTTTAATATAAGTGAGTATGAAAATTTAAATGCTCTATTGTAGAATTTGCCAAGTTTTGTATTAATATTGGTGACATTTATAAATGTTTTTCATCAGCGACTTACAGGTAAAATGTTAAGTATCACTTTCAGTATCATATTTTACCACCAGAGCCTGCACTATTAACAAGTCGGACAAGGCAAAAAGCACCTAATGACAACCAACAAGGATTAAATTGCAGCAAAGTAAAGGGACATTAATTCATGTATCAGTTCTATACATCTTTTGTCTTCCTGATAATAGTATCCTCATATGGTGTATAATTTCTATAAATTATAGAAAACAAATAGGTATAATGGTGTCCTGTAACAGTCGATACCATATTGTTTGTTGACGAGGAACACTATCATTAGGCTAGGATTGCCACAAATTCCTATACAATTTAATGATAATCTGAGCAGATAACTGTGTGTAATTGTCGGATGATATTTCCTACAATAACATGTCATCATAGACATTGTTTTTATGGAGTTGTTCCATAAATATTTTAATAAGTTCCTGTAATGTCAATGATACATGAAAAAATCTCCATTTTTGTCAGTTTTTCTAACATACATTTCTTCTGTATAATGGAAGAAAAAAAGCCCAACAAGTTTAATACAAGGGAATGGTTTCCTTGAATTATACAGAACATAATTCAGTAAGATTTTAGGTACAAGTAATATTGTAGATTCATTAATTTCATTGGTAAGAGGGGAATTGAAAATTGATCACAGTCAAAGCTGCAATTACAGTCTACTCCAGCAGTTAGTAATAACTTTGTATTTTGAACCTCATTTCAAAGCTCAGCTCTCATATAAGGCTAATTTTCTCTCATATAAGGCTAATTTTCTCTGTGTCCAAGGGTGACTGAATGTGATACCAATTCTTACTAATTTTAATCACTGCAATTGATGAGTCCATTATATTAGGTTCTCTAGAAAAAAGCAATTATTTTTTCAACCCCACAAACTATTACAAACAAATATAAACTAAAGATACTGTGAGCAAATATCATTAACTGATATCCCAAGCCCTTGTAAAATCCATGATTTGCTAAGGGAAACCCCAAAAAAATAATTTGGCAAAAAAAAAAAAAAAAATTGAAGGTGAACAATGGCATTATATGGTTAGGATTGTGAAAAAAGTTTTAATAAATTATAATAAAGGGTAGGTCAAGGTCAGATAATACCTGCCAGGCAGACATGTACACCTTACAATCATTCCATACACCAAAACTAGTTGACCTATTGCTTATAGTACTTGAAAAACAGACCAAAACACAAAAACTTAACATTGACCAATGAACCATGAAAATGAGGTCAAGGTCAGATGAAACCTGCCAGACTGACATGTATTACAATCATTCCATACACCACATACAGTTGACCTACTGCTTATAGTATTTGAGAAACGGACCTAATCATGTAACTTTAACCTTGATCACTGATCCATGAAATGAGGTCGATTTCAGGTGAACCCTGTCTGGCGGATATGTAGGCGTTTGCAAGGAACCCATATACCAAATATAGTTATCCTATTACTCATAATAAGTGAGAAATTCACATGACAAAAAAACTCATTTTTTTTTTCAAGCAGTCACTGAACCATGAAAATGAGGCCAAGGACAATGGACATATGACAGACAGAAACTTCATAACATAAGGTATCTGCATACAAGATATGAAGCATCCAGGTCTTATAACTTCTGAAATATATAGCTTTATACAAATAGTTTACGCTGCCGGATAGAATTACCCAAGTCTCGCATAATGCGACTTTCGTCACAGGCGAGACAAAAACCCCAATAATAATTCAAACAAATAAAACAAAATAGGAGGTGTACAAAGGCATTATATGGTAAAGAATCTGACAGAGTTTCATTAAATCATTATTAGAGTTTCAGGAAGAGTTGCTGAGTCAAAAGTGGGATAGAAGGACTAAATGAATGAACAGACAGACAAACAAACAAACAAACATAGGGACGAACTCCCCAATCAATATCTGCAACCTGTTTTAGAATGGAAGAGGTATAATAAATCCAGTAGACATACAAAAGAGTAAGAAGATACCAAAAGGGTTGTAATGTGTTTGAAAAGGTAAGTAGTGTCTGTGCTACTAATGACATGCCATCACATTGCTCCAGTTAACATTTTTTGAGTTAAATTTAGCAGTAACTTTTTCAATTCCTCACACTAGCTCACAGCCACATGATAATTGATAATTCTAAGATGAATGTGTTATAGACTTAACTAGTTAATGATATTGCAAGAGGCTGTTGATAAAAGGTTAAACACAAATTGATTCCAAATTGGCTAATGGTAAACAAAAAAATATCATCTGTATGTACTGTCTATACTGTTAACATAAAGATTGGCTTACAATACACTTCATCTATTTAACACTACTGAAGTTTATTAGTAATCTGAAACAGTATCCATAGATATCAGAACTGCGACAATTAACATTTCCCTGGATTTAATGAATATACAAGGAAAAGCTATTATAGAGGTGAAATAGCATAAGAAGTCAGGAATGAGGGTGAATATGAAATGTTCTGTACATATAAACGCACTTAATAGAGGAGATCTTTTTCACCTGTAATATTTAATGTATATTGAGTGTTTGATTAGTGCATAGGATTAGCAAATTCTTAACAACGAAATGTCATTTATCCTTAAACGAAAATGAATATACTTTCATCTTGTCTGTAAGATATATTATTCCACTGCATGTAAATATTGAGATAAAAAAATCAACATTTGATTTGTTAAGACTACCCCACGTGACATTGTACAAATCTTCATATCTCCTTCAGGCAAGTGAAATTAATGTATAATATATAAGTGATTTAAAAAAATTAAAATTGCATATTTTTTGTCTGTATGAATCTATTAGATAATTTACCACTTATCTTATTTAATTGTATTTTTGGCCTGTTTTGCTGATTCAATATACAACATTAATCCTATAAAATACCATTATTGTTCAAAATCTAATACAGCTCTTTGTTTTTTACAAATTTCAAAAGTATTCAATCTGATTAAAACACAGATCCTGAGTCCACACTTTGCTTACAAGGTTCTGAAAACACTCCATTCTACTTTCTGTTTTAACGACCTTTTGATCCTCAGCTAGGTTTTGTCATAATGATACACTGTTTAAAAAAACATTGGTTGATATAAAATTTATCAGAACAGAAAGTAGGATGGAGTGTTGTCAAATCCTTGTAAGTGAAGCTCGGACACAGGATCTTTATTTTAATAACAATGAAAAGTATCATTCTTCTAAATGAGGTCAGTCCTATGATCCGACAGTCCCATAATCCCACAGTCCTGTAGTCCAACAGTCCTATATATATGACAATCCTATAATTTGACAGCTCGATAGTCCAACGCGTGGTCACTGGTTGTCTCTCTGCCTATCTAGACATGGAACATTTGTAAATTGATATATTTTTCACACAGAAAATTATCAAATCAGTCAGTATGACGTCTTGTACAGGGCCGCACTGATCCCATACGAACTGGATGAACTTTTGCATCCTACACGTTTGCACCAAAAAGTCTGTTCGCAACCTACATGTTTGGATTTTGTTTCTTTATGAAACAATGAAAAATATAAATATTTATAGCAATACACTAACCAAAACTCGATTTTTGTCATTGTTTCATAATAAATTCAATTTAAATTGACATTCTGAACGTTTTTGTGTTGAATAAATCTTTAATCATGTTTTGGTTAAAGAATTGCTATTATTATTTTTCTGTTCGAAGTATTGCGATTTATATATAAACACCTCAGATATGAGAAGCATACATGTAATACATTTGACATATCACATTTAACCACATTATATGTTATACATGCACGTGCATGCACATGTACTAAATGTATGTAAACAGACATTTTCTTTATCAGCATCGACATGATGAATATATTAAGGTAGCTACCATTTGATTTTATGGAGGTGGGGGCTAGAAAGAAAAATTTTGTACTGCATTTTTTTTTTGTAATATCTGTCCTGCTTTTTTATTTTTCACTCAGTCACTCTAATCGGTCCTGCCTTTTTTTATTAGTTTATCTGGTCTTTTTTTTAACATAAATTGACATCCTGCCTTTTTTATTGCCAAGTTGCTTATCCTGACTTTCTTAAAAACTCAAAACTCAAATTTTATCCTACCCCCTCCTTTTCCCCCCCTAAAAATCAAAAGTTAGCTCCCTAATCATTCAAACAGTATAGGATTTAATTTGTATACCATTACAACGCAAAATGTTAAACACTGCTCGCCTTTCGGCAGTATTTTAATAAGCTTATATGAAGACGAGATCCATATCTTTTGCAGCAACACGGCTTTGTGTGGGACCATCGGACTGTCAGATTAACAGACTGTTGGATTATCGCACCGTCGGAATATTGGTTTGTCGGACTACTGGACTGTCGGAATTTCCGGGTGTCGGATTATAGCTACGCTCCCACACCTCATGAAGGGTAAACGTATCCTTTTTCACAAGCAGCACCTATTATCAAAGATGGATCTTTGTGATATCTAATCATTTATATTCAAACAAATAATAAATTGGTTCAATACAGCTAAGAATTCAAAACTTAAAAGGTCTCACAAGAAAGCTAAACAAAAAACAGCCTTCCACTTAGACTTAAATTGTCGAGTTACATAATTTATTGCATAAAGTTCTAATAACACATGTTTATGTTATTTGACAGGAAATCCAAGAGAAACTTCACTTCTACCAGCTTCTATCCATTAAGTCTGGTCAAAGTGTGATTGGAAATCTATTAGTTAGAATTGATTTATTTCAGCTAACTTTTAAGTCATTTAATCTTGCAGCACTGATGCAGAAGATATGAATTTCCTACCACCTCCAATGTCAGAAAAGCTCATTTTTATCCATTAATAGCCTATTTACAGACTATAAAGAACTCATTAGAAAATACTACTTAACAATCATTATGTGTATTGATTAGGGACCAATCAGGGGTTACATAAGCTTCTATCTACTACAGCACATGGTATTTGACAACTTTGGTTGGTAATGAAGTCCTCACATCTGATTCAATGACTATCATGGCGATAAAATTGTTCCATACTTGTCTGGCATTCACGATTGGATATATGATTGTTTTATAATTGACTGTTACAAAAAGTCATCATCATCAAAAATAAGTTAACAGTTTCTAAACAAGTACATTGTCTTCATTAAGACCTTATTTGTCAACTATAGTGAAACTTGATTGACTCATACTGTAAAGACAACTGGACAAATTGTCCACTTCACATAAGCAAAATATATAGAAGTTTGCTGTTGAAAAAAAAATTAGAACCAACCCTCTTAATCGTTTTATATCTAATTACTGCATAATAAAACTTGGAAAAGTTACATCACTAATAATGTTCACATTGATTTTGTCAAATTTTGTGGTATGCACACAGCAAGATGCAAACTGTATTTACATACTTCACTGAATATGAAAATTGCAAAGTCCATGTTTTGCTAAGATAAACTGTCTACACAGAGATATGTCTCCTCTCTAAGTTATTTTGATAGTATAATACAAATGTTGAAATCAAAATGGCAATATTTTAAAATGTCAACTATGCAAAACATTCAAAGTCAATAAACCATGTCTGAAGGTGCAGTGCCAAAAAATCTCCATGGAAATGAAATGCTAATGTCTGTGAAAATGCATACCAAATACCATTGACTTATCATAAGTGGCTCCTTTCAAACTAACATAAACACGAACTTTTAAATATAAACTATGCAAAACATTCAGTCAATAGACCATGACTGAAGGGCCCAGGGGTCAAATAATCTACATGGAAATGAGGTGTGCAAATCTAATAAAATAACATCTGCATACCAAATATAATTGCATTGGCACTTGTTCCCCTTAAAATGACCTAATCACAAACTAATAGATATATATACTAAGCAAAAGTTTCAAGGTCAATAGACCATGAATGAGAAAAAAGGGGCCAAATAACCTCCGTAGAAATACAGATGTGCTAATGCTAATACAACTGCATACCAAATATCATTGACCTACCACTAGTGGTTCCACATAGCTGACCTTAAATCACAAACTAATACATTTTTGATAGCCTTTACTGCCGGAAACATCAGTAGTCTAATGTCTTAGTCTCGCTTTTTCAATTTCATTGGGATAAGACATTATAAATCTGAAAACTTTTTTGATCAAAAATAAAATAAGAGGTTCACAACTGCATGGTAAAGTTTCATTCTTATGCAGACTATATGTGAGTGGAATACACAATATGTTTGATGGCTTTAATGTTGTTCCTATAGCATACTCAGAAAAAAATGTATAGGTAGGTAGGTAAGACAATTTTCTTTTCTGACATATTTTACTTTGAAGAAATATGGAAAATACCCTAGCTTAATTCAACACTTGCCAATTAAGTCAAGAAACATCCATTGTGAATTTTTGTTAAAACCTTAGAAAAAGATCAAGCAATGTCTTCTCTGTGAAATGTTTACATGTGTCTGTCCAAAATCAAGAACCTCATCAGAGATTGTTATAAAAATAAGGAGATGTGGTATGATTGCCAATGAGATGTCTATCCACCCAAGTTGAAATAAAGTGGATGTACACAATTATAGGCAACCATACTGACTTCACCAATGAGAAAAACCCATACCATTGTTTGTCATATATATTACTGTGTATTTGTTATTTCATGGAATTTTAATTGAAGGTAGATCTTCAACACACCATCACATTTATTCTCTTCTTTCTAGATATATTGCATTATTACGTATCCCAAACCAAGCATGCCGCAAGTTAGTGATGAGCATTCTGCAAGTCTGCTGTTTGATTTGGGATTAAGGCACCTGTCTTATGACGGTATGCTAACTTCTAGATGTCTTTTGTTTTAATGCGTTGTTTGGTTACTGTCTGATTATCACATACCCAATATTTCCTTATATTCAATTTTTAACTTCATTAGATATGACAAGCCAGTGAAACTTTAGGGATAAATACCAACTTCAGACCTAACTCAATTAATCTTACGTATTTTTCTTCCTCCTTTTGTTTCCATAACATCATTTATATTCAATCCATGAAACAATTCTATATAACTCACAACAAGTTTAATTTAAGTATTGTTAATCAAAATAAAGACAAGTGATGCCAACAGAATATAATGAGAGTTTATTTGGTATCCTCCACATATATCAAGACAAACTTTGACAAGCCCTTATTATTTCAATTTGTTTATTGTCCAATATCAATAATTTTCTTAATCATTCTGGATGCCATTTCCTTCTAAGTTGTATCAGGTCATGACAGTTGAGAAGTCTGAAAACAGGCTATAAACATTCTAAACATTCTTAAACAAGCCTTTTTAGTGTTTTTGTGTTGATGGGTTGCTGCTTCATATTTATAGAATATCAATATTATTTCTAACAAAAAAAAGATACATACCCCCCGGTAATGATTTTTTTAGTTAAGATATTAAGAGCATTTCTTCTGGCCCAAACACTTTTTATTTTTGAAGAAACAAGATGAAGATTGGTTGTTTTGAATTAAAACTAGTTATAAATAATTGAAAAATGTGTGATATATATGTAGGACTCTAAAGTGCGATGGTACTCTAAAGTGCGATGGTCACGCTAAAGACTGCGATGGTCTATGCTAAAGTGCGATGGTGTCAGACGCTAAAGTGCAATGGTTGTTTGTTTTTTTAAGTGCGTGGAACTGATCACTTAATGCTCTTACCGTGAACACTGATCATTTATTGACAAAAAAAATATTATTGCGTTCAGCTCGCAATAATGTCAAAAATATACATTGACGCTAGTTTATATGAATGAATTAGTAAATTTGGGTAAGTTTCTGTACACGATTGGTGAAAATAAGACACACACATGGATTTACAGTGATTTTACGGTCATATCGTGTACACAATCCAAAACAATCTTCAGCAGGTCTGAAATATTTCGTGAATGTTCTCTATGAAACCTATAGTGAAATGTAACTTAATATGCATCAAAATATTCGCAAGAAAAATATGCATATGATGAGGGGGGTCCTATGTGTGAACACGATGATATGTAAATACTTACGTTTAAAGTTTACATCCAAGTGAACTATAATAATTTAACGGGCACCATTTTTCCGTGAAACTGATCACGAAGAAGTCACGTGTTTCGCGACCGTGTGTTTGGTAGAAAATCTTTATCTGCACAAACATTCTCGTTTACCGGCATGTCCATTTTTGTTTGTACAAACGGCTTGTAGAGTCATAATGCGATTTAAAGTTGCAAATGTCAATACTTTCGCGAACAAACGCACTTTCGCGGAAAAACGCACTTTAGCGTATCGTGGCATCAGACTTGAGCGTGTTCCATTAAATAGCACAGACCATCGCACTTTAGCATAGGCCATCACACTTTAGCGTGACCATCACATTTTAGCCTCCCCATCGCACTTTAGAGTCCTACATATATATCCCTAAGACATCAACCCAATAATGCACATAACAAAAGTAATAATTCAAAATGGTTTCAAAATTCATCTTCACCTTCAATTCTTGGTTCAAAGTATCAGGATTTTCATAAAAAGCAAGTTATCAGTAAATGAATCCAGAGCTAACATACTTTTTAGTGATATGAAAATTTGATCATCTGCAATGTAAAGATGAATAGGGATTATGTGCATTTGTGCAATATTTGTCAGACAATTATTATAGTCAGATAGCCATGATACACCTACAAAAACTGCTTATCAGACGGAATCAAATAAATTACCCTTATATACATCATCTCATTCCAAAACGTAGACAACTTTCATTCCCAAGACACAATTCCTAAAAGTACCATCATATCTCCTTGTTAAATCTGTTCAGAAGTTTTTCCCTGCAGTAAATCCAACAAGAAACAGCAGTATCTCCAGCAATTCTGTACTGCTTTTATATATCAATACTCATAACAAAAAGTCAATTTTGTTCCTTAATACAATTTTAGTGGGTTATATATATAATTGCTGATTTCAATACAGACTGTTCTTTTTGCTTAGAATTTAATTTAAAATTCCATACAATTTCTTTTAACAAACACAATTTTCCAATATGGTCCATAATATGGTAGTCATTATATATCAAGGATTTTTAAACCATATCATATAGTCTATTGCATTCTATCAACAGATTCTGTCATAGACCTGTTATTTACATGCAGTTGTTAAAGTTATGTATCCGGAAAGTTGCATGTCTAAGTTTGGTCTACATTCAAAGCATTTCTATAATTATAACAGACATGCAACCAATTTCCTGACATTTTATGCATCGAAATAGTCAGGTTAAATACATGATTTTAAAGGTATCTGGCTAGAGCTGTCAAATACACCTAATAATTGAAAGAGAGAGAGTTGTTAGTGTTTTGTACAGGCTATTCCAATTTCAACATATATAAATTAAAAAGGTTTTATTAATGCCTCGTTCACACCTACATTTAATTCGAATTGAATTCGAATCGAATGCGAATCGAATTCGCTAATCGTGTTCACACACTCTTCTTTTTTAATTCGAATTATCCAATTCGCATTAGAAATACGTTTTTGTTAATACAAATTAAAAGATAACGTCGTTCGGACAGTAAAGCGAATTTGACGGGCATTGCAATTCGAATTAGAATTGACGTTAGGACGTAAAACTTTCGAATGCGAATTAAACTAATTCGAAGTAGTTAATGCGAATCAAATTCGAATTACGTGTGAACTCAGCATAAAAAAAATCCTAACTGAATTATGCTTTAAAACATATGAACTTTTAAATTACAAAGATGATATTGTAACAGTAGTTTCATTGCAAAAAAGGATGAAATATATATTAATAAGGTCATGATGATTTCATTTCATGGGAATAAGATCATGCAATGGATCAAGCCAAAACATTAAGTGATTGTAGACTTATTGGAGAAAATTTCACAAGGATGTAAAATTAACTAGTCAATTAAGTATTAGATGTTCTTCATATAAGACTTACTTTTGGTTTGGCCCAGTTCTGAATTCAACTCAACTCCAACAGATTTACTATTATACAAAATGTTATCTGTGTAAGTCACCTGTTACCTGAGAAATCAATTCAGATGTAAAACGTAATTCACTGAAGAATGAAATATAGGTCAATATGACCTACTTTTGTAGGGTTGCAATTGAATTACTCTTCATGATCCATCCTTTGTATACCAATTTCAATAGTTACATGGTCACTTGGTATCTTAGAACTGGTGTTCTTTGTATATAAACTTAATAATCAAAGTCAATGAAGACAAGACTGATTATATAGTCTTCATAAAAGACGGTATGAAATTTGCCATGAAGCTCTTACTCAGTTCTTCATTTTTTTCTAAAGAAACTGGCAAAGAAATTAGCCAAAAAAACATTTATTTTTAATTAGAAACTTTTTCATTTTTTTATAGAAATAATTTCCCCAAGTTAATTTTATGCCCTTAGCTTCAAACTAAGAAAGTTGATCTGAAAATTAAAAAAATGCAGCACAATCTTTACTATTATGATTATTTCACTGTACTTCTGCAACTGTCATTTTGAAAGTTTTTACACTAAGAAGGGAGATAACCAACAGATGTAACAACATTAATTACTGTTAAAATGATGTAAAACACTCCAATACAAACAGAATTACACCTGTAACATCTGTAAGAATGATTAATTTGAATTAATATCATATTAACAGTTCTGCCAACATTTATCATTCTATTAACAAGTAAAAAGCTACAGGTGCTCTAAAAACAGGCAGCATAGGAAAATAATTTTAAATCTTCAATAATTTTTATCAAGAATGATACATCTGTGGTATTACCAATCATCAAATAGAAGATTTGCAAAAAATTTAATTACCCTATGTCTGTTTAGATTTCTAACCAAGACAGAAAACAAATAATTTCTTCTTTATCAAAGAAAAAGGAAATGAATGTTTATTTGTTTATTATCAATACTAATGTCATTTTCAGCTGGATATATCTAACAGAATCAACAATTCACTGTACTATTGCATTCTATTCTGTTTTTCAATGTCTGTGTAACTAAAAATAGATATAGAAGTGATTGAAAGATAAACAGAAAGCATGTCACAATAGATAAATTTAGATCATTTTGTTTTTATCCTTCAAATCTTTCCATCTATTTTTTGGCTGTTTATTTTTTAAATGAATCAGATCTATCACAGGTACTTGCCTCTGAAATTTTTTTACAAGAACAAAATTTCAGAGATAAGTGCCTGTGAGATCTATAAGGTAAAGAAATTTTCCAAACAGTGATGCTTTCATTTAATAAGTTGAGAGTGAAGTGCAAAAAAAAAAACCCTTTTACCAATGCTACTAAAAAAAAAATATAAAAATAATCTGGAAATCTTTGGCTTAGTTCTACTAAGGATACATTTTTACTTGTCAACAGGACTTTAGACAATCCAACATATTTGATCTTGGAAGTATTTTATTTCCATGATCTGCTTCCGATCATTATCAAGGCTTTTGTACTTTATAGTTCAGGGTCAATTCCGCTATACATGTAGTAATTTTAAAATCAACATGTGGCCACCTGATTGTTTATTCAATATGTTTGCTGCAATTTGATTTTGAAGAACCTATGGAATTATGGTTAACTATATAGTTTGAAAACTGAAATGAAATTGACATTATCCCACTGGTTCGTTATATTAATGAACCTTTGATTAGTATGTTGTTTATCTAAAATTTTGGTGAATGCTTTTGAAAATATTAATTAAAATAAATAAGATTCAGAAAAGGTAAATCATAAACATGTCACAGTGCCTAAAGGATGAAAATTATCTATGAAGGATTTTTTCAATTTTTCACCTTAAAAGGAGAAAAACTGTGATCACCAAGCATTTTGTAGTAGCTTAGAAAGTATTTTCATATTTGCTGAAGGGTTATAAACATGTTTAAAATATAATATTTTGGTAAGGCCAAGGATATAAATACTTCTGTAAAGATTTATCTGAAGTTGTCCTTTCAACAAGGAAGATTTCAACTTATATTCCTAAAAAAAATTGCTTTATTTGAAAAGCTTTTAGAATGAAAATGCCCGAAATGCTTTGGTATATTTGGTTGTATCTATGCTGTTAGTTCTATCAGTAAGCCAAAAACAATCACTTTATATGACATCTTCAATAAATTCAACTTGGGCCTTTAAGAGAAGATTGTTCTGAGAATGATAGTTTTCTTTTTTTCCAGTCACTTTTCATTTAAAATATCTAAAAAAATCACTTTTTAATTCGGTCATGATAAAACAATATTCTAGTTGCTTAGAAATAATTCTTAAAAGTTGTTAATCTCTGGTGTACTCATTAACTTTCCCTCCTACAAAGTTACTCAGAGGTCTGGGAACAGTTGCTGAAATAGCTCTTGTAACACTTAATTTTTAAGCATGAAATTGACAATGAAGCTTAAATAGTTCTCCTTTTTTTCTGATGCAACTAATCCTAGAGTAATTAACTATCTTGTAAAGAAATTAGCCAAAAACAATTTATTCTTAATTAGAAACTTTTCATTTTTTACGAGACATAATTTCCAAAACTTATCATTATGGCCTGTGTTAGCAATTAACAGATATCTATCATAACGAAATAAAAATATCCATCAACGAAAAAGCATCAAAAATGCATCAAAATATGATCCATATTGACAGAAAATATGTTTTCTAAGTCATAGGAAACGAAAAACTGTTGAAAACTTAATTTGAGGAATATTATATTATTTGTAAGTAAGTACCATGCAGATCACAGGATAAGGTTGGTTCTTATCACTTAAAGAACAGACGCTTCATTATCTACTAAATTGAAGATGTTCTTCAATTCTATTATCTACTTCATAATGCCCATTCACTTGAAATTTTGTTTGGTTTTATTTATGAAATACTTTAAAAATACAGTAAAAATTTTCCTTGGCTTTAATTCAACTAGGTCAATTTATTTTATTTCTAATCCAGTACTGGTATAATTTACATTTTCAAGCTACTTCAATGCTGTGTGAACCAGTTATTTTGTTTCTCATGCATTACCCATACAATTACTGTAAATTTAGAAACTTTTGCATGCATTTCTTTTTGGGATTTTTGAAAATGTGAGATTATTTATTGCAATTTCAATAATACAAATAACGCCATCTAAATTTGGAATGTATTTTTTATTATTGCAGTACCTTTTTCCTCTCATTTTCAAAATAACATAAACTGTTATCACAGAGATATGTCTCGCTTTTTTGTAATTTTGATAATGCAAATGTTGAAATTAAAATAGCAATACTTTAACATGTAAGTTATGCAAATATTCAAAGTCGATGAACCATGACTGAAGGTACATGGCTAAACAATCTCCATGGAATGAGATGTGCCAATGCTAATACAACTGCATACCAAATACCATTGACTTATTATAAGTTGTTCCCTTTAAACAAACCTAAACACAAACATTAACTTGTAAACTATGTAAAAGTTTCAAAGTCAATGAACCATGATCAGGGTGGGGCTATATAATCTCCATGGAACGATACTTGCAAATGCCAATACATTTGCATACCAAATATCATTGACTTAACATTAGCAGTTCATCTTTAACTGATCTAATCACAAACTAATACATGTAAACTAAGCAAAAGTTTCAAAGTCAATAGACCATGACTGAGGGGGCGGGGCCAAATATTCTCCATGGAAATGAGATGTGCTAATGCTTATACAACTGAACACCAATTAAAATTTGGCCTACCACTAATGGTTCCCCTTGAACTGACCTAATCACAAACTAATACATGTTAACTTAGCATAATTTTCAAAGTCTATAGACCTTGACTAAGGGGGCGGAGCCAAATAATCTCCATGGAAATGAGATATGCCAATGCTTATACAACTGCATACCAAATATCATTGACCTACCACTAGTGGTTCCCCATAAATTGACCTAATCACAAACTAATACATGTAAACTATGAAAAGTTTCAAAGTCAATAAACCTTGACTGAGGGGGCAGGGCCAAATAATCTCCATGGTAATGAGATGTGCCAATGCTAGTACAACTGCATACCAAATATCATTGACCTACCACTAGTAGTTCACCATGAACTAGACCTAATCACAAACTAATACATTGTTGACGCCGCCGTCGCCGCTGCCGGAAACAGCATACCTAAGTCTCGCTTTTTGACTTCGTCAAGGCGAGACAAAAAACGTTGCAAAAATTTCTGAATTTACAGTCATAACTTTTTCAAGTGGCTATAATGCTTGATTAAAAATTTATGCATCAATTAAGTTATTATGGTAAAGGAATTTCTAAAACCTACAAATATTATAGAACAAACATGTACATTAATCCTGAATCTTAAGTTTGGGGGACATTTATGGCATAATCTGCATTTGTTTTGGGGTGGGGGAAGGGAAATGGAGGAAATTGAAACTTTGTCTAATTTTATTTAAGGGTAATCTACTCTTCATCACTGTCAATTATCTTAACAAAGCATATTATAGCCATGAAAGACTTCAATTACATACAAGATTTCCTCAGATATGACCTGACTATTGAATTTCTTCCAGGAGCTACCCAGTGGGTTATTTCATGGTCATTTAACTCCCTTGAGGTGAACTAATAATTATATACTTAATAGAACTACTATAAGATCAATTCATATTTAGGATCATGACTAAATTACAAAATAAGTTTAAGGAAAAGCCATGTTCCACAAGGTATACTAGCTGTCAATGCATAATATATAAGGCTAACCTGGGGACACTGTAAATTCTATCATTAGATGACAGAATCTTAAAATACATTTTAGTATTGCTGTTGATCATATTTTGAAAATACTAGGCACAATATTTAACTTTTAAACTTGGGAGACATTTTTCATAATCTCTCAAAAGGCTTCACAAAACAATTAATTATGTCAATCTGAATCTTGGTATGAGTAATATTATTAGCACAAATATTTTTGCTGTTGATAAAATTTTAAAGACTTGGTATAAAAATCTTTGACTTTCTGGATGTGGCAGTAATTGTTTACAGACAATATAACTTAAGGGTAGATCTACTATTTCTCATTTATGATATGAAAGGAGGGGGAACCAAAATGTAATTTGAACAGCAATAGTGCAGCATTAAAACTTTAGTAAATTTTTGGGTTTTTTTTTTAAGAAAAAGAGCATTATACATAAAAACAAAGATAACAGAAATCACAAAACATTATCCCACAGCTCAACAGATCAAATGCAACCAACAATACAAAACTTTCAAAAAATTACGAAGACAAATTAACAACAACGAACATCGCAGGTTCAAGATAGCCTGACAGCAGGTATTGGCAAAAAATGTGGCTGTGTTAAAACATATTTTAAAAGTGCATAACCTCCCCCCTTGTGCCATTTTTTTCAAATTGTAGCAATGGTAGCTGTTGTTTACTGACTTTGATGCCATTATGGTTACATGCCTATTCAGAACTGATGCACACATTGGCATAATCTGAGTGTTATTAATCTTAAACTTGAGAATTATCAGTCTTGCCATGGAATAATTTGTGGTCCTCAAGCTACGTCTCTCTTATCAGATTCAAAACTTGATTCATCTTTGCACTTTTCTTTTTAAGTTAATCAATGACTATGCATACATTAAGAATTCAAATAAACGTCAACTGATTGAAAAAGTATAAATTTTTAAAGAATAGGAGAGAAAGCAATGAATGATCAAAGATTTTCCATGTTAAGATTGAGAATTCTCAGTGACAACAAATTACACTGCTAGTGGCATAACTTAATCATGTACCAATAATACAACAGGAAGAACACTATGACAGATTTAAAATGAAGAACAAATAAGATGTCTGCTTTTGTCATTCTCCTTGTCAGTGATTTTTTTCCAATATAATTTGTAAATCACAGAACTGACATTCGTTCTGTAATAACACACCAGATCTTTATAAATGTTGGCCATTTCCTAATATAAATGTATAGCATGTCTTTAATATCTATAAAACTTACAGATAAAATCAATGGTAGCTAATATTAGAAAAGGGTCCCATTGGTCTGGACACAATAGACAGGCTATAATTTTTGCACTCCAATTGCGTAATCTGATAACTATATTCCAGCCTTTGTCGATTTAGTTAATGGACGAAATTGTTTATGACAAGTAATATTTATTAAATACTGTTGGACTATAATATTAGAAGATTGATCTAAGTGGTTTCAATTGAAGCAACCTTGCATAACAAAACTTATGTATGTGATATAATAGCAGTCCATTTCATTATAGGAATGATTCTTTAACAGATAATGACAGTCTGTAAAGATTACATGTATCTACTTTCATTTAACAATTTGAAATCAAAAGTAAAAATTTCCCTTGGGTCAGATGTATTATGAATGCAGTGTAGAAAATAACACTCTTAAACAAAGATTTAAAAGCAATAATATCAAAACTATTGTAGATCAAAATCAGATAAAACAAACTATCAAAATGTGGGAATGAAGGTCAACCATGGCAAAGTAATCTATAAACCAAAAACTAAAGGATATTTTAAGAAATTACACTACTTTGATGCCCTTCCATTTAACTTGATACATAATAGAAAAGAAAAGATATGGGGTATCAATCCATGACACAAAATCAGGTAACATGCACAGCAAAAACAATAAGCAAAGGAACTGTGCTTCTATTGCTGTTCTTCATCTCGATCAACATGAATATTCTGTTCCTTTTTTGGATTGTTATTGTCTAACCACATGAAGTAACATAGTTTTTCACAACAAAATGATGGAAAAACATGTGTGAAGTGAGCCGTGAGGAGTGACTCTCACAATCACAACTTCAATAAATCCCCTCTTTTCCAGTTTAATAATTGATTGTTTGTTGTTTGTTTATTGTTCAGTGTTTTCCATCTTTAGAGTATTGATCAAATTAAATAGATACTCAATGAAGTAAGAGCAGCAGGCTGGCTATGGGTCATAATATGCCTAAATACAAAATTTCGACATTTTTGCCTAAAAATAATACATAGGTAAGAGAAAAGTTGAAACTGCAATACTTTAATTTTGGATGTAACATGTCTTCTGATTGGCTGAAAGTTTTTTGTCTATCAGCTCATATTATATTCTAAAGTGCAAACTACTCCTCCCAAAAATATTGAGTGGCACTCATTTACCAATAAGACTGAAATATTCTTAATAAATATTTCCAATTTAAATTTTTAGAGTGCTAATTTCTGGTATGTAACCTTTCCATTGGCATAACCCACACTCAAATTATTGAGTAGCTCAGAATCTTGACCATTAAACAAAGGTATTTGTATTAACTATATATCTTTCATAGAAACCCATGTAGGTATATAAGCAAGAAAGCACTTACAATGTCACACAGACAACATTGATACATTTATATATTATGATTTTGCACCACCCTTCCACATTTGATTGATTGATTGATTGATGCTTAAGGTCACTTGGCTATATGGTGCAGCCAGTTTTTATTGGTGGAGGAAGCCAGAGTACCAGAGAGAACAACCGACCTTTGGAAAACTGTCAATCCTAGTCATCCTAGTCAATGAAGACAACCACATCTGCCACTAGCAGGGTTTGAACTCACACAACCCCATTGTTGACAGGCTAGTAAAAACTGTAGATGAACTATTGAATTAGCCACTGAGGCCAATTCATATTTGAAAAAAAAATTCACAGCAAATGAAGTTACACATTGACTTCAACTACTTGTTGATGTCAAGATTGATAGGACTTGTGATGTAGTAAGTTGACAGGAAATCTGAATATATCAAAAAAAAAAATTAAAACAACTGCGATTACCTTAAATCATCAGATCTTTCAAAAGAGGGGCAAAAGATACCAGAGGGACAGTCAAACTCATAGACGAAAACAAACTGACAACGCCATGGCTAAAAATGAAAAAGACAAACTGACAAATAATAGTACACAACATAGAAAACTAGAGACTAAGCAACATTAACCCCACCAAAAACTGGGAGTGATCTCAGGTGCTCGGAAGGGTAAGCAGATCCTGCTCCACAAGTTTCATAATTCTTATATTTAGAACAAAAATTGAAAGATGATACAAAACCATAAACCACTTTTAAAACTGGATAAATTGAGTGTTATCACTCATTCAAAGTATAAACAAATACCAAATACACTTTTAGATTTTATCATTATCAATATCATAACAAAACATATTATAGAAGTAAATAATTGAAAGAACTTTTAAAATATTATAATACTTCATTTCTTCTTTTTTCTTCTGAAATTCCTCAGTAAAATTTTCCGAATAAACATACTAATGAAAAAGTCCAAAATTATTTTGATAAGAATTTGAAACAAAGTTTTGAATTAAAGTATTTAAGCAGTCTTATTATGACTAATTTTTAATCATAAAACATCAAGTCTTAAAAAAAAAGATTTTAGAGTCATTCTAGGATATCTATAAAGCTATTGAGAAAATTGTAACTCAGTAAATAACATAATAAACTTAATATAACACCTGTAATTAACTCTCTTACCTTACAGGTATTCCAAAATATCTCTAATTTACTAAAAACTTTCACCTCCCATGAAAAGCACTAATAGCTTATAATACTCATCAATGTTAATTTAGCAATATCTCTCTGTCAGAACAAAAAATGATCATAGTTAATACTAAATTACGATATTCCACTCAGAAGAAACTTAACATGAGAGAGATTATCACTGCAGTAGTGATTTTATTCATCATTACCTAATGGTGGGGGATAAAAATCAGTAAAGTTGACAGTAAATTCCAATGACCTGTTACAGATTCAATAAGGATTTATACAATATTAAATACACAGGAGAATTCTGCTATAGCTTTCTGTGCTTTCAACTCATACTTTACACTAATGTATTTTGCATAAATAATTCTGTATTTAACAAGGTTTTTATTTTCATTTTTTTCTGACATCATTTGCAGAGCCTTCAATTTTCTCTCTAGAAAATATAAAAAATATATGAGATGTTTGACATTGTATTTCACAAAAGTGCAAGAAGGGAGTAACACAATGAGTAAGTTTAGTTTGATTGTTGTATACCTATTAAAAACTTCCAGTAGCAAATATCTAAAGCATAAGCAGGGCAATCAAAAAGTAGATGGAAGGGTAGGTTGCTCATCATTAGGGAAGTTGTCTTTGGCACTTTTATAATTGACAGAAAATTAGATGACATGCAAATAGAAGGATATTTAGCTGACAAACAAGTAGAAGGCTATATAGCTGGCAATCAAGTAGAAGGCTATTTAGCTGGCAGAAAAGTAGAAGGCTATTTAGCTGGTAGAAAAGTAGAAGGCTATTTAGCTAACAAACAAGTAGAAAGATATAAGAAGATGTGGTATGAGTGCCAATGAGACAACTCTCCATCCAAGTCAAAATTTATAAAAGTAAACCATTATTGGTCAAAGTATGGTCTTCAACACGGAGCCTTGGCTCACGGCTATTTAGCTGGCAGAAAAGTGGAAGGCTATTTGGCTGACAAACAAGTAGAAGGTTTATGAATTAGTTGGCAGAAAAGTAGAAGGCTATTTAGCTTACTAACAAGGACAAGGCTATTTAGCTGCCAAACAAGTAGAAGGCTATTTAGCTGGCAGAAAAATAGAAGACTATTTAACTGGCAAACAAGTAGAAGGTTTATGATTTAGCTGGCAAACAAGCAGAAATAAAAAAGAAGATGTGGTATGATTGCCAATGAGACAACTCTCCACAAGAGACCAAATGACACAGAAAATTAACAGTAAAAGAAGTAGAACATTAATATAATGGAATATGGAGACAGCTCTCTCACAAGCAAAAAATCCTAACTGTAAAAATATAAGGGCATACACTACAGGGCTATTTAGCTGGCAGAAAAGTAGATTGCTATTTAGCTGGCAAACTAGAAGAAGGCTATTTAGCTGAGAAATAAGCAGAAGGCTATTTAGATGGCAAACAAGTAGAAGGCTATTTAGCTGGCAGAAAAGTATATGGCTATTTAGATGGCAAACAAGTAGAAGGCTATTAAGCTGAGAAACAAGTAAAAGGCTATTTAGCTGACCTACAAGTAGAAGGCTATTTAGCTGGCAGAAAAATAGAAGGCTATTTAGTTTTGTCTACCTGTTTCTAAGTGAAATATTTAATCCAATACTTAACCCTTTAGTAATCAGATATTTCAGCTGTAAATTGTTTATCTAATCATAGATCAAAGCTTGGATGAAAATATTTTGAACATTATCCTTGATTTGTTTAGTCAGAAATCTTAAACTTGAAGTGCAGTTTTCTTCAATATATAAACCAAAGTATTATGTTTACGTTTTTTTAATTCAAATTGGCCATATGGTGACATCATTGTTGGTTAGTTGTCTCATTGACAATCATACCACACCTCCTTATTATTGTAGAGGACTGGTTCCGTGTACATCTCAGGGCTCCTGTATAACAAATCATCTACTCTCTTATGATCTGTTGAAGCAGAAAATTTGTCCGTTATGTAGAGCAACAATTAATTTTGGTTTATTTACTCTGATAGCACTTTTAAGTATTTATTATCATGAACAAGCAAATTTTCTTTAAAAATCAAATCAGTAATAGAGTTCATGTTAAACCTAGTTACTACCATAAATTGGATTCTAAATTAACAGAACGGTATTGAAGCTTTATTACTAAACAACAAACTATCTTTCACAACATAAACCGGTGAACAATTTGTACCAAAACATCAGTACATACAACATCAACTTCAGATAAATTGTCTGTTTCATCACCAGAACAGAGTTACAGAACAATTATACAGCTTCAAATCATCAATGAGAAAATGCTTTATAGCATAACAACTTCTCTAACACCAATCTATTCCTTTAAACACCTCATACCATTCGGTCTACATTCAAAAGAAGCAATATGACATCTCTAATTAACGCAGAGACAAGATGTTCTTCCTTAATTTTTTCTACATATATGACAAGCCATCAGAAAAATATCAAAGAATTGTTGTCAAGTTTTTTCTTTTTGGTATATGCTATTGATTTTTACGGAGACATTATAGAATTAAGATTTATGACAAGTCTGTATTAAGTTAAGGCATCTTCTTATTCTTCTGGGGATTCACAAAGTAATTGTGCACTGTTCTAAAAATGACTGGTCAATTCTCCACGGAATTGTTTTCATTTGCTACTTGGACAACTATAAGCATCGCTTACGTCCGATGTGCAAGCTGTTTGGTATGATTTACATGCCCGTATAAGCTATTTATCCTGTTAGTACACAGGTCAATTGTAATTACTAAGAATTTTGCAAAGACAGAAAATGACAGAGTCCGTCTGCTGCTAATGAACTTAATGATAGATATTAAAAGGTTTGAAGACAGACTTGATTAGAAGAATGGTAGGATTAATGCTACTACCTGTTTCCAATCCAACAGATTCGTACTATTCTATACAGTGATAATGCATTTTCAATAATCTTTTGGTCTGTGGGAATTCTTTTTAATTTCTGATTTGACAAATTCAGAAATTAGGTGCCGAAGCTTCTCAAAGCTTCTCTTCCTGTTGACGCAGTAAGGCAGACCAAATAGAAACCAATCAATTGAGGCTAATGAAATGAAATTAGAAATATGGGTGAATCAGATCTGCCAACTATCCCGATTTATTGGGGATATCCCCCATGAGAGGTGTTGACATGAATTTTGAAATTCTTGATTATATAAACTGAACACCTCAAAGCAGGCGTTCAAATAAGTAGGAAGGGTATTGAATAATTAAAGCACGTATATACTCATTCAAACAATATAGTAGTAGATTAAAAACACTTATGACAATATAAGAGGAGCATTTAAGTTCCTCCTGCGCTTAAAATCACCCATGGAGATTTTGAAAAGTTGGCAGGTATGGTGAATTTTACACAAAGTATTACAGTAAATAGTTTTGTTTTCAAAAAGAATTACAATTCAAACTATTGCAGTTAACTCCAAATTTTAAAAAAAAATGTGTTAAGAGCAGCCATTTTATATGCAGAACCAACAGAAACAACAGTTCTTTTCTTTCTATTTTTTGGAATTACTTAAGCAATTTCATAAGTTAAAGTTAAAAAAGTAATAAAGTAAAAAAATATAAGAAGTTGTTTAATTTGATGAAACTTTGAACCTGGAAGTACTATACTGACAGACACTTCAACCATTTATCATAACTTACTTAATAACCAATGCAAGGGAGCTCTGTAGAAAAATGTCTAATTAGTAATAAGTCACTATCGTTATTTGCCTTTTGTTAACAACTGTGATTCCACTGTCGTAAATTGACTTGAGATACTTTCTATCAGTCACATGGTTTATATATAAAAAAGGACCTTAATTTTTACCTGTCAGAAAAAAAACAACTCAACAGTGACATTTGTATACAAAAAGTATGAAAAGAAAAATAAAGTATGAAGTTGAAGAGCATTTAAAGGACCCCTTAGAATTTGATCAAAGTATTTCAAGTTTGTCACTGGACATATAGTGTTAAAATAACAACTTACAAAAAATAAAAGTTCTGTGCAAAAAACTAGAAAATTGATCAGATTAATGAATACAACAATGCTTAAAAAAGTAAAATAACAAAAATACCGAACTCCAAGAAAAATTAAAAAAACAGAAAGTCTCTTATCAAATGGCAAAATGATGTAATGACAGATATGTCATGTGCAAATATCAAGTATCAACACATGGTATTTTGGTTTTCCATACAATTTATGACAACTTTCGTTTTTTATTTCCCGTTCATTTTCCTTATTGCTAAAACAAAGTTGCGACAATTTTGCAGTTCACTGCAAGCTAGTTTGTACTTAATAACATGCCATATTTCAAGTTAGTTTACATGCATTAAAAGGCAAGCAGCATATATCGCAGTCGAAACGTTTGAAGTCAGGTTGTTGAAGTTCCAGTCAATATAATACTTCCATGCTTTGAACAATAACTGTCATGATTTAATGCAATGACTAAAATTGTCTTTTTCATCTTTTCATTCTAAGTATGGTTTTAGTTCGACTGTAATCTGTCAATGGAAGCGGCAAACACATTAATTAAATCTTAATTGAAACCAACAGACAGTGACTTCAGTCTTTGTTTAATTTTTTGTTCTGTTTTTGTTTAGTGTGGTTCCTGTGAAGTCAGTTTTCAATCAATGATACACATAAATCGTATGTTTTTGATTGATTACAATGATTCCTCAGAAATGACCCAGATCATGAACTGATCAATCAATCAGAAGATTACCCATTGTCCCAAGTCAAGGATTCACCTATTTTTTTTATAAGATAATAAGTACATTGTTTGATTGCATGGAAATCTTAGACAAGGCAGATTGGCAACAAGAATGCCAGACTCTGTAATCAATATATTTTTAATTGAATTCAGATTTGATTGTAGATTAAAATAACAAATTATTTTTAGTTCTAAAATTAGGAAGTTGAAATTGACATGCATAGATTTTGGAAAATTCTCAGGATTATTTGCATGTTAGAATTCAATTACATAATAATTCAAAAAGATAAAGCATATCCTGATATTTGTTACTTAAATAATACACAGCCTTTTTGTTGTTTATACCAATTTTCAATTCATATTCAACTGTATACAACCTCACACATTGCTTCGTGAGGTAGGTACCTATATATATATTTCATATTTACACAGGAGAAAAGTTTATTATTCAGTATTATGGGCTGACATGTATATCAAATGTGCATTTACCAGCCTTCACAATAAACTTCTGAATCCATAGGCCTGAAGCTCAATTTTACGAAATTTTAGTTGGATTCTGTTGGCCTGTAGAGAAGATTTTTACAGGCCCGAAAGCAATTTTACAAGCCAGGGCTGGTGGGCCAGTGGTTAAGCGTGAAGACTGATTTACTTTATTTTCACTTGATAGATACAACTGACTAAAGAAACAGGGTTATATATATTCTGAAAAGTTAGCATACTTGTCTAAAGTAAAGAGTCTATTTTGTATTATTTCGTTTTTTTTGCATGCTGTTAGAATTGAGCACAAATATTTTTTAAACATCCCTTATTTAAATGTCCCTGTCCAAATTCAGGAGCCATTTGTTGTTTGTCCATATGAATGTAAAAAAATTATCTTGGAAGTGTTTCATTCTATCTTAATTCTATAATTAGCAATTCAAACAATGCCATTAAACCATTTCTTTAAAAATCAGTTGTTGAAAACCCTCTTTCTAAAATTGAAAGGGGTATACATGTCCCATACTATTTAAGAACTTCAAGTAAAATGTTATTATCTAAATGAATAATAATTAACATTTATAAGTAAATTAACTTGTCAATAGCAAATGATCATAATTTTGAATAACTTTAAATTGAATTGTCTCCCTTTGTATATATTTGAAACTAGAGGATTTAAAGATCCAGGAGTGTGTCGCTCACCTAGGTCTATGAACATATTCAACAAAGGACACTCTCATTGTAGACGAGAACAGAATTCATGACAAAAATCTCTTTTATGTTGATCTTGTATTGCTGTTCTTTTGTCTCTTTAGTTTCTCTCTATCTTCTTTAGTTTTTGCTCAAAACACAAAAGAGGGTAAAAAAAATCCTCATTTAAGGGCAATCACTCCAATAAAGAGTGGCAGTCTACTTACTATATCGGCAAAATTTGACTTGTTTGTAGATCTTGCCTTGCTGATCATTTTTGTTGTTTAAAGTTTCTATTATTTAATAATCTATTATAATTTTTATCATATAAGGCAAAATGCAAAAAAATTGACATTAAAGGGCAATAAGTACAATTTCCTCCATATGGTCTTAATTGTAGATCTTGTCTTGCTGATCATTTTTGTTTATTTAAGTGTCTATCTTTTTATTACAATTTTTAAGATATAAGGCAAAAGTGCAAAAAATGGTAAAAAAACGTCATCAAAGGGCAATAACTTGAATAAGGAGTCGACTAAAGATTTGGACCATAAGACTTATTTGTAGATCTTGTCTTGTTGATAATTTTGCTGTTTAAAGTTTCTCTGTATCTATTATATTTTTCAAGATAATAGGCAAAAATGAAAAAAAATGTAAAATTTGTCATTTAAAGGCTAAACCTCTATTAGAAGCCGACTAACAGTTTTGACGTAATTAGACAATTGGTAGAGCTCAACATTCTGAACATTTGTGCTCACGTCAGATTTTCTCTATTTATAACGGTTTTCAAAATAATAGACAAAACTTGCATTTTACCCCTATGTTCTATTTTTAGCCATGTTAGCCATCTTGGTTGGCATACAGGGTCATTGGACACATTTTTTTAAACTAAATACCCTAATGATGATTTTGGCCAAGTTTGGTTAAATTTGGTCCTGCAGTTACAGTAGAGAAGATTTTTGTAAAAGTTAACGGATGGCAACAACGGACGACGGACGCCAAGTGATGAGAAAAGCTCACTTGGCCCTCTGGCCAGGTGACCTAAGAAGGGTGGGAAATCAACTTTCATACCTTATCTTTACAATTCCTTCTAAAAGCTTAATATATTGATCTGACATCATGTCTCATAACAACTGTTTAACAATTAAAAGTGAAAACAGTGAAATGTCTTTTAATGATTGTTATTGAATCTATGTTCAAAGTCTTTAATATCAATGTCTAATTATATGTTTTATATGTTTCTTGTTTGAATTCTTTTACATTTGTCATTTCTGGGCCTTTTATAGCTGACTATGTGGTATGGGTTCTGCTCATTGTTGAAGGCCATACGATGACCTATAGTTGTTAACTTCTAAGTCATTTGGTCTCTGGTGGAGAGTTGTCTCATTGGCAATCATACCACATCTTCTTATTTTTATATAACAGAAATTTTTGCAGTCAAGATCAGATTAACCATGATAGACTCTACTTGTCATTTAAGGGCAATAACTCCTATAAGAAATCATTTGACAGTTTTGACGTATATAGACAATTTGTAGAGCTCAACATTCTGAACATTTTAGCTCTTGACAGATTTTCTCTATTTATAACAGTTTTCAAAATAATAGACAAAACTTGCATTATACCCCTATGTTCTATTTTTAGCCATGTCAGCCATCTTGGTTAGCAGGCAGGTTCATTGGACACATTTTTTAAACTATATGCCCCAATGATGATTGTGGGCGAGTTTGGTTAAATTTGGTCCAGTAGTTTCAGAGGAGAAGATTTTTGTAAAAGTTAACGGATGACGATGACGATGAAGACTGACGACGACAACGGATGACAGACGCCAAGTGATGAGAAAACTTAACACTGCCCAACCAGTGGCAGATCGGGGGTTCCAGGGTTGGGACCCCTTTTTGACGATCAATGCTTTTGAATGGGGACATATGGTTGGAACCCCCCTTTATCCTGGGTTGGAACCCCCTTTTAAAAATAGCTGGATCCGCCCCTGCCAACTAACCATGAAGATTAGATCAAGGTCAGATGAACCTTAACAAATGAACATACAGTTTCACATTGCAAGCATTCCATAAACCAAATACATTTTTAATATCTGACAAATGCCCCTATGATATTATCATACAAAACTTAAGAGAACTATCTAGGTGAGTTATCTACCATCTGAAATATAATATAATAAGAGTGCACACGCTTAAATGACGAGCCAGCTTTACAAGTATCACATAAACTTAAAATTATCAATTATCCATGAAAATGAGGTCATGGTAAGAATAACTAAGCCAGACAGACATGTACACCTTACATCCATTCCATACGCCAAATATAGTTGACCTATAATGTATTGCTTATAGTATACAAGAAACAGACCAAACCATGAAAACATAATATTGACCAATGAACAATGAATATGAGGTCAAGGTCGGATGAGCTCTGCCATATAGACATGTAAACCATACAATCATTCCATGCATCAAATATAGTTGACCTTATTGCTTATAGTATCTAAGAAGCAGACTTAAACAGGAAAACTTAACATTGACCAATGAACAATCAAAAGCCAAGGTCAGATGAACCCTGCCAGACAGACATGTACACCTAACAATATTTCCATACACCAAACATAGTTGACCTATTGCTTATAGTATGTTAGAAGAGGACCTTACTACTGAAACATAACACTGACCAATGAACCATCAAAATGAGGTCAAGGACAAAAGACACCTGCCAGACAGACACGTACACCTTGCAATCAACACATACACCAAATAGAGTTGACCTATTGCTTATAGTTAACTATTAGAAAAACAGACCAAACCACAAAAACTTAACATTGACCAATGAACCGTGAAAATGAGGTCAAGGTCAGGGTCAGATGAAACCTGCCAGACTGACAAGTACACCTTACAATCATTCCATACACCAAATATAGTTGACATACTGTTTACAGTATCTGAGAAACGAACCTTATCATGTAACTTTAACCTTGATCACTGATCCATGAAATGAGGTCAAGTGATTCCTGTCTTATGGACATATAAACCTTACAAGGAACCCATATACCAAATATAGTTATCCTATTACTTATAATAAGAGAGAAATTCACATAACATAACATAAATTTTTTTTAAAGCAGTTGCTGAACCATGAACATGAGGTCAAGGACAACTGACATATGACAGACGGAAACTTTGTTACATAAGGCATCTGAATACAAGGTATGAAGTCTCCAGGTCTTCTACCTTCTGAAATATAAAGCTTAAAACAAATAGTTTACGCCGCCACAGGATTGTTATTCCTATGTCTCGCATACTGCGATAAAATACTGTGGTTTTGTACAGGCGAGACAAAAATAAGGTGATGTGGTATGATTCCCATAATGAAAGACTTCTAGCATCCAGAGATGAAAGCAATTGTAGGTCACCTTATGGCTTCAACAAGGAGAAAAACCTATACATTTGTACTGTATTAAGTAGATTTAAAAGACCCTTCCATGACGTAAAAAAAAAATTACAAAGAGATAAGGCTGTGGTCTCTTCCAGATTAGTATCCTAATGTCTGGCATTCTGCAATTGTCATTGCAGATGAGACAAAAAATGATGTCTTTTATTTATACTTATCTTAAAAAGAACCAGATATATTTTATACATTACTATCTCCATAAAAGAACTATTGGTAAATGTACATTATCAAAATTTAATAACAAGGCTTCACTTAAAAACTAATTTATTGATTTTATTTAATGTCAAATAACAAGTGAAAAATTGGTGATAGTTTTATACATTACCAAATCTATGGTGTTATTATATGTCTTTATTTCAGAATCTGGCCCATCTTTAAAATCTGGATTACTGACATAAGCCAGATTGACTGGCTTAAAAATTAACAATGAGTCCCAGAGGGATATCAAAGCATGGTACTGATGTCTGTGAGCATGTTACTGAATTCTGGAATGTCTACCTGCACTTAAAGTATGCTTGAGAAAAACATTAGAAGAGTAAAACAATACAAAATGTCTGCATGAGAGCATACAAATCAAAATGGGGCACCACTAAAACTTCACAAGTCTACTAAATATCAAAATGTGGCACCACTAAAACTTGACAAGTCTACTAAGTATCAAAATGTGGGACCACTAAAACTTGACAAGTCTACTAAGTATCAAAATGGGGCACCACTAAAACTTCACAAGTCTACTAAGTTGCCATGGAAAAATTTACTTAATGAGACATTTCTAAAATTTAGAAATGTATGTTCTTTTGTAACTATCTGACAAATTCAACATTATTTATTAAGGTGCACTGAAGTTGCACTAAAAAAAAGTTTCAATAAAAAAGTTTCAAAAAGAAAATTCATTGACCATAAAGAATTGTGCAATGAAATCCTAATGGGACATTTTACAAGATATGTTTTAGTTCCATTACTATCTATAATTGCTTTATGAGTTCCCCTCATTTAACTTGACAATTATCCTAATGTCTTTAGTTGTTCTATTTATTGACATATTTCTAGATGCATATTTAAACTTGATATATTTTTCTTAAGATTCCCAACACATTTATTTATTTATATAGTAGCCAAACATGGAAAAATATCTGTTTTAATTCATATTAATAATATTCCCAAATATCTACTGAACCATCTTCAGATTTGACTAAGACCTTGCTATGATTAAACGAATAGATAATACTAGTAATTGTTATATTTTATTTGCACGGAAGATCAATTCGTTTTTCTAGCAATAATTGTAAAATCTGATCAGACAGCTAAATAGCACTGATGTAGTATTACGATCATTCTGAAAGAAATCAGTAGTGACAATGTATAAGGGGGTTATAATGCCTCTTGACAGAAGAGAAAATCCTGCCTGGGAGAGCTTGTCAAAACATTCCTTTATCTTGCATTAAAGTTATATAAACATACAGAAATAACTTCATCCATGAAAAATTCAGGATGATATGCTACTGAGCAATTATTTCTATTTTACTATTTGAATTCAATTTAGGTCAATTCTTTCTTTTAAACCTGTTCAAGGCAAAAACAGTGACTGGTCATTCAAATTAAATAAAACAAAAGCAAGTAAGCATGTCAAGTTAAGGGCACTGTAGATATGGTATTTGTATTTAAAGTATTTACAGATGTAAGACATGATTTAATTTCAAAATTTGATTTGATTTTGATTTTGGTGTTTTTTTTGGGCTATTTGAGGTTTGCTAGTCAATTAAGATTACAGATGTAACTGTGTTGAGCATGATTTAATAGCCTTCCAAAATTCATTACTGTTCTAGCCGGGATTCAATCCGAGGAACTCCTGGCACAGTAAGCCAGTCTGATCTTCCAACTGAGCTTAAGGAGTACTCCACTAGTGCAGCTAAATTAGTACCCAACATCATCTGTTTTTTGTGACTAAGGGGTGTAATTCTTAAAACCAGTTAACTGGAGAAGAAAAATTCTCAACTAAAAATCAAAGGGTAGACTTTTTTCACAGGTCATAAAGGCTAAGCATTATATGCCCTGATTGATTGAACAGGTACAATAATGATAGTTTCTATCTATAATAATATTTCCATTTTAAATAAGCAACCATTTTAAAAAAAAAATTAGCAGTAATACAAACCTGCCAACTATCCCGATTTATGGGGATATCCCCCATGAGAGGTGTTGACCTGAATTTTAAAATTCTTTATTATATAAACCAAAGACCTTAAAACAGGCATTACAATGAGTTAAAAGGGTATTTAAGCACATATATACTCATTCAAACAATATAGTAATAGATTAAGAACACTTGACATTATGTAAGAGGAACATTGGGTCCTCTTGCACTTAAAATCCCCATGGAGATTTTGAAAAGTTGGCAGATATATGGATATATTATCCAGTAGTAAACAGAGATGATAAATTATTTCAGTTTCTACCTCAACATCAAGTCTTATATATCAAACCGTACTTTTTCATATAAATTTCAATACATGCAACTGTAAGTCTGTGTTTGATGTGATTTCGTTTTTAAAACAGTATAACCACAATTTGCTAGTCTTATCTGAAACTGTCATTCAGTAATAAACTATGTCTCTTAACATCTTTTTAAATTAATTGTCTTTTGTTAATATTTTTTGTTCTTTAACTGAAAACAAATATAGAAAATTTAATCAAACTTCTTTCCAAGCATATTATATCACACTTCATTGAAAGTTACTACCGTCAGCATAGATCAGTCATCAATCTACTTCTAAAGCTTTAGCGAGTACAATGAGCTGATATGTGACAAAGATCAAACCCAAACTAAATCCCATGTGTAACCTTGTTGTTAAGGAAATGCTGGCAACGACTGATTCATTATGATTACAGAAGAGTAACGACACCAAAGGGGTCCGCTAATCCCGGGAACAATTACGCTTGTGTTAGTTTCCAAATTATTCTCATCCATATAAAACATTTGGTGTCAACTTTCATTATGAGTGGGTTTCAAGGTCATCTAAGCCAAAGAATATTATACAAATGGATCAATATCACAATTTTATCCAAATTAATTTGGAAATCTGATTGATCAGTGTTTATTAGTCTGTCTGTCCATCAAATGTCCGCCATAAGAATCGGAAGAATTTCAACATGTCTTTGTAGGAAAACAATTATAGGATTACATTGTTTTATTGTCTCCATAGTGATAAAAGACATCTCTAAAGACCAAATAATCAAGGCATAAACAACTCTCTATCTGTTGGTGTCTACAGAAATATAATAAATACTATTACAATAAACTTATGATAATTAAAACTTACAGCACAATAATATTCAAATTAGTGTTATATACCTTAGAGCTATCTGCTAGCAATTGTTCTAGAAAATTCATGCAAGATTGAATTCAAATGAATTTTGTTGTTTCAAGATATGGTTTATTCAGTCAAACAGTTAAGGACAGTCTCAAATATCTACAATCTTAGCTATAAAAGTTTAAATAAAGTGAAATACTGTAAATTCAGAAATTATTGTGAGGTTTTTATTAATGCGAATAATGCTACTCCTTGAGTATCGCAATAATAAGAACTCACATTTTGATATCGAATACATATTATGTGTATGTAACTTTTTCTCAAATCGCAATAATATAGCTTGCATTTTTTGTTCATTCTTTAAAAATCACAATAATAAATGCATGCAATAATTTCTGAATTTACAGTAACATACTGTAAAAGAAATTGTTGTGGGGCATTTATTTTCAATAATTTTGCCCCACAAGTACAAAAATATAATTGCGTGAAAATTTGACTCTCAAATTCACTCTATGACAAAATCAAAGAACAAGAAAAACACATTAAAAAACCTCACAGCTTCGGACCTAGAACACACAAAATTTAAACTATGCAAAAATAATACAATTTACACCCTTCTTAATCACCATGTAGTATTGAAAACTTTCTTAATTTCCAGAATTTTTATTTGTCTGAAAATTTCTTCATCAAAGAGGACATTACAACCAATGTACATTAAACATTTGGAAAGTGTCTGGGGTAAAACTTGTTTCAAATTTGCTTAAGCTATATATAGGATAAATCTCGGTTAGCAGTTTTGTTGATTATCCTTGACTTACTATATTTCACATAATATATCAAGAGATATTCTAGTTTTAAGTGATCTCTGTGGCAATTATCTTGTCAATGTTGTGTTATTACCACGATATTTAAATTTAATCGATTTTTATTCTGCACACGAAATACCGATTAAAAGATTACAATTTATAAAACACTTTTTAGAAAATGTTACATGATGAAACTGATTTCTATTTGCAGTATTGGTTTCTCTATCAATCAAACTTACTTTAATTTCAAAAGAGATTACAATTTATACTTTTAATAGTCAAAACTGTTTACTTTACAAATACTTTTGCATTTTCTGTGCAATCCAAATCTTAGAAAATCATGAAATGCACGAATATTAGAGCTAGAAATTTTTACTATTATTTCTTCATTTTCTTATTATAAAAATAATCAGCCATAAGCATTCTTAAACCAGAGGCTCATAAGAGCCTAGTTCACTGACCTAGAATGTTTTGTGTAGATCTTGCATCAATGATTATTTTTCAGTTTAATGTATAATAATGCCTTAAAAAGATTCTCTCTATCATAGTTTCTGCCAAAAACTAAAAAAATATGGTAAAAATCATCTTTCAAGGGCACTTACGCCTATAAGGTATCAATTGACATTTTAGGTCAAGTTGACTTATTTGTGGTTCTTACTTTGCTGAACATTTTTGCTGTTTGAAGTTTCTGTCTAGCTATCAGTTTCTGCTAAAAAATAAAAATAAATTAGTAAAAATTATCCATCAAGGGCAATAACTCCTGTAAGAAATCAACTGAAAATTTTGGTCATATTGACAGATTTGTAGGTCTTATTTGCTGAACATTATTGTCTTTGAAGTTTCTGTCTATCTATCATAGATTCTGAAAAAAAAAACTTAACAATTTCAAGGGCAATAACTCCTACAAGGGATCAGTTGACAAATTCTGCTCTTAAATTTATTGGTAGATCTTACTTTGCTGAACATTTTTGCTGTTTAAAATTCATCTTTAAATATATAATAGTTTTCAAGAAACAGTCAAAAACTGAGAAATTTCATAAAAAATATTATTTCAGGGGCAATAACTCCAAATTGGGTTGTTTGATAATTTAACTCACTGATAGATCTTGGCCTGCTGATCACGACAGATGACGACATCAGACACCAAGTGATTGCAATAGCTCACATGGCCCTTTAGTCAATCTGAGCTATAAAGAAGTTTTCCTTCATTCACATGTTTGATATGTGAACTCTGACAAGGCTTTTATGTTATATATAATTGATTATGGTCTTTATATCCTTTATTTTTTGGAAAAACAGGTCAAAGACTAAAATTTTAAGAGTTTGCAATCTTTATGGCTTGTTCTTTGATAGGCGAATAATGACATTAGTATTTGTTCTGTTTCAAAAAGAATCTATTTTATGCATGTAGAGGAAGGTTATTAATTTTGATTTCCATAAACTGGCAAAACTTAGGAAAACCAGTCTCATTTTTTGTGTGAAAAAGATTTGAATCACTACCTGCAGGTCAATGTCAGAAATTATTTATAGAAGTTAAGTAATCTTTTCTTTCCAGCACTGATTGATTTTTTTATAAAATTGAGAATGGTACATGTAATACACTGTCTTCAATCATTCAATATTTGGTAAATTCAAAACTAAAAGCACTACCATATAAAATTAAGGTGGGTTTAAGTTCAAATATAACAATAAGGGAGCTACCATTTGATTTTTATGGGTAGGAGGGCTAGGATGAAATTTTTAAAAAGGCAGGACAGGAGTTTTGAGTAAAAAAAAAAGGCAGGATGAGCAACTTGGGAAAAAAAAAGCAGGATGAGCAACTTGGAAAAAATAAAGGCAGGATGACAATTTATGTAAAAAAAGTCAGGATAAACTAATAAAAAAAAAAATGCAGGACCAAATAGAGTGAAAAATAAAAAAAGCAGGACAGAGATTACAACTAAAATAAAATGCAGGACAAAATTTTTCATCCTAGCCCCCCCATACAAATCAAATGGTAGCTCCCTAAGGTAGCTCCCTAAGGAGATGTGGTATGATTTTCAATGAGACAACTAAACACCTTAAACTACAGGACAATGATCACAGGGAACAACTACAAGTAACTGTACAGCATTCAATAATGAGCAAAACCCATACAGTATTATAGACAAGAAAAACTTAACTTCTATTATAGAAACCAGTGATTATACATTTACAAGTTGATCTGAATATGAGGAATGCAATCAGTTATTGTATTCAAACATGCAAATTTTCTTAGTTTAATTGTAAGCAATAAATAATTGACACAACAAAATTCTGTCCATCTAATTAAATGGAGAGTGTAGAAAATTTCTAATGTAGTGGCGTTCAACACAGCAAAAAAACCTACATAAAAGACACTTAAAAGACCTGATTTAAGCTAATAACGTTTAACTACAATATAGGACTTTTGAACTAGTTTCAGACATTAAAATTTGATGTAAAAGTTTCACTGATGGAGAAATCAGACAAGGCTGTTCAATGACAACCACTTACATTAAGTAGATTAATTTTGATTAACCTAATTACCAAAGATCCAAGGAACATGACAGAAAACAAACACCAACTTACATAGATTTCCAATATGATCAATTACAAAGTAACCAGTCAAACACAGCCTGTCATGCAAGATCATACACTGTGTCACTGCTTGTATTGATCCCAAGTCAATGACCACTTTCTGGCCTAAGGATTGCAAATGAAGTAGAACTTACCTTCAATTTTGCCAACAAGAGGAGCTATGATAAATTTAAGCACTGGAATTTGCTACAGAATTTTGAAGATGCATATTTATCCCAGGTATCAACATTAAACTCTAAACATATGGATTAAATGCTTTGAACATTTTTTCTGAACATATGTACAAGATGCTATGAACATTTGTCTGATCTTATGGGCAACATTCTAGATTTTTATTTTCATGTCCGAACTTTGACAAAATTTAATTTTTGTGTGTGATTTTTTGTGACTTAAATTACTTAGATAAAACATCCCTGTCAAAGTCACAGAGTAACCGATTTAACAATATAAAATTTGAAGACACTGAAAGTGATACATTTTTGCTAACGTTGTCCCATGATGTAATTGTAATGAATATCACATCCATCTTGTCATATTTCATATCTGTTGTGATAGATTTATTACGTAAACCGAGAATTCATCTGAGATTTGTGAAATTGATGATGATTTTGAGCAGACGTGACATCCATTAACAACACAATTTTAATAAATTCTTAATATAAATCTGAATTTAACTGAAAATATTGGATTTCACAAATATGATTATTTATGACATGCAAGTGTGAGGTTTCATATTGAGAAAGAACAACGCTGTCAAAATGATACTATCCTCAGGCACTTTCTCTGAACTATTGTATCACTGCTACTGCTCAACGGAATTACAAGATTCGTTAGTTGCTCTTAGATAAGTCCCGTAGGATTGTAATGCCATACAAATCAGTAAAATAATATGTCATTGGTAAAATGTTCAGAAGTACATGACTGAGGTTTGATGGACAAAGTATCATAGCTGTCGAGACTTTTAACAGGACTAATTGTGGTGTGTTATTGATGTTTTTCAGGTTAATTCATCACAGTGAACATAATCTTGTGAAAACTGTCATAGACCCAGATTGTGTGTCTTCCTTAATTGATACACAAGAGAGAAAAAAAGTGGAAAATTTCACCCATAAATCTCTATTTTCTTGTATAAATGGTTTTTTTTAAGTAAACTGAATCAGTTCTCTACAAACAGAAATAATACAGTTAACTCAAAGGTATTCATAAATCAATATCCACACAGGGAAATAATCATCAAAACAGTGGGGACTGCCCATCACTGACAATAGGCATATCAATATCATTCTCTTTTTAAAGTACAATATGACTATATAAACATTCTAATATTTTGTTGTTCACAGTCAGTTGATCAATAACTGACCAATATACAGACTTATAATTTAGTAACAAATATTTTATGTAGATTTCTTTTTAAAATAGACATGCAATTTGTGCTGATATCTTTACTGGCCTCCTTATAAGTTTACCTAAAAAGGAGATGATTTCTGATTAGTTAAAAATATTGCTTCTTGACTGATTGTGCCTTCTACACTTTCTCCTTAAAGTTTGTTATGCACTAGAAAATTTCTGAGTTAAACAATATTTGTACACGTCAAGCAAACAAGATAAATTAAGATGACAGAAAAAAACATTGATTACTTTGGTTATTGCAGGGATCAGGCCTTGCGGTCATAAAACTTTCGAGCACGATTTTCGTACTCAGACTCAGAAATCAACCAATCAAAATCATGGATTTGGTGTTTCGAGCACAAATTTTGTACTCCGAGTACTGAGTAAAGTTTTATGACCGAGGGCCCAGGGCTACAGGAATTGGATGAAATATTATCAATTTTGCTGACATATTTGGTATTATATTACTTGAGGCTCTGTTGCTCACCTGGATCAATGTCATCTTCAACAACAGCAACATTATAAAATATATATATATAATTCATGACTTAAATCTCTTTTTTTGTTGATCTTGTATTGCTAATCACTTTTCTGTTTCTAGTTTCTCTCCGTCTACCATAGTTTAAGCTCAAAATGACTGCTATTAGAATTGGACTGATAATTTTCAAATGTAACAACCTATTTCAAGATCTTCTCTTGCTTTTTACAGTTTCTAAAAAAAATAAAAAATGAAAGGATATGGAGTAAATGCACAGTTTCTCTCTATCTTCTACAATTTTTATCTATATCAAAAAACAAAAAAATTTTATCTAATAGCCATAACTCCTATAACAAAATGTATAAGGAGTTGAGTGACAATTCTAGCTATATGACTTATTCTTAGATCTTGCCTTGCTGATATTTTTTTGCTGTTTACAGTTTTTTTTATCTACTAAAGTTTTGCCAAAAATGTAAAAGTCATGATTAAAGGGTAATAACTCCTGTAAATCAACTGACCATTTCAGCTAGGTTGACCATCTTCTTTTGGTGATCATATCTACTAATAATTTTGTCCTAAATCACAAAAATGAGTAAAAATCCCCATTTAAGGGAAAACCATATATAAGGAGTCTGTTGATGATTTTGGAGATGTATAACTTAATTGTAGATCTTGTCTTCCTGATAATTTTGCTGGGAAAGGTTTCTCTCTATCTATTATAGTTTTCAAGATGGAAGGCAAAAACACTAAATATTGGTAAAAATTGTCATCCAAGGGCTAGGGCAATGAATACCGTCTTGGTGACGTCATCTGTTTTATTACTTTTTCACAAATAATAAACATGCAAAATTTTCTAAGCAAACATATCATTTGTATTGTTTTTATAATCCCAACTTGTGACAAATAGGTTTATACATAATTTTAATCATATTCATGCATTCATTTTTCCATCTGTCTATCCATTTTTTCCACCTGTCTATTAAATATCTTAAACTGCCAATATTTCAGAACTAAAATCAAAGTTTAGTTGTACACCTAATATGTATGGTTTCTACATTTAAGGCACCTTAGTCATTTTTGATTTTAAATTCAGGGATTTCTCCATTATGATAAAATATCAGCAATCTTTCTCAATTTCAATACTACTGAATGAATCAAGGCAAACCTATATGTCTCCTTTGGTTTTTGCATTAAGATTCAATTTTCAAGTATTACTACCAACAGAGATTCATTCCCTTGTCACTTGATTTAGGCAAGGGAAATAAGTAAGCCAAAACTGCATTCTGATTTGTATTTTAACCAGACTTTGTGACAAATATGTAAAATAAGCGCACAATATAACTAACATTAACAGAGAACCCAGTAAATTTAGTCTGGTCTTTAATTTGTTATTTCCAAGAAACCTTTAGGATGTAAAGTAACTGTCAGCAAAAATATCTTATTTCCTTTAGTGCAGCAAGATTAGAATATTGTTGAACATTGTTCAATGCAGTATTCATGCTTCAAGCAGAAACTCAAGTCATGTTTTTCTAATTTTTCTGATTAGTTTTATAATGATTAGGTGTCCTTTTTTAATTTGATGTCTCTAAAAAGATTACAATGATACAGGACAAAACTGCAACTATTATCTCTGATGATCAAATAGCTAAATGATGTTAATAACTCATTATGTTTCTATATTTGTAAATTGTTTGAACAATGTTTAGGAATTTGCAGTGGAGGATTCAATGCATGGGTGGGAGCATGCAGATAGTAGAGGGTGTATGCCCTTTTTGATTGAAATAATTTTAAGGCATTACGATAAATCTTTTTTTTTCTTCAGTGCTTTTGCAGAAATTATCTGCATAGTTGAAGGCTTAAACTAACTTAAAACCTAAGAAGCAAATTTTTCAAGCACAATCAGGTCTTAAAACAAATTAGGTAAATTGGGTTGCCTGGGATTGTAGGGTAAGAAAGGAGTAACGTCTCATGTTTGGAAAATGAAGGAAATTAATGTTTTTGAGAACTACCATAAAATTGAACATACTCATGGAAAACAAGTTAACTTAAGAAGAAAAAAATTTATGGATACAAAATGTTTTCAATGTTATATGTTTTGTCATTATTACACCATGATATGCTCCTTTTGCACTAAAAAAGAAGAATACATTAATGCAGATTTCATGCAGTTTTCCATCTCTGGAAGTTAAATTGCAAAGCCAAGAGAAAACAATCTTTACAGAATCTTTCTTACAAAAGATAAATTTCTTACTTTGGTGTGCAAATAATTATCTAATATTGAAAAAGATACAAAACAGAGAAAATCCAAACATTTTTTTACAATATATCAATTTGATCATAGTTTGTTGTCATGGTTACTCATCAAAAGTGTAATTTTATTTTATTTGTTGAACACCTTTTAAATTCAAATCACATTATGGAGATTTTAAGATCATGTATCAGGTAACATTTAAATTTGCACTCAATTGTTGACCAATATGAGACTAACTTTGCACCTCATCCTAAAACTGGCACAGGACAAAGAGTCTCCACTGTATTTTCAAAAATGTTTACATGCATTTACTAATTGCAATTGTTGAACAATTGGACAAAAATGCAAAATTTATCACATTTTCAGGACAAACGGCATACAAATATTATGCTTTACAAATTTGTAATGTGAGTTTTATTTTTGCAAAACTTCTCTTGTCGCAATATTCTCATTTATAAAAACATTGCAATAAATTTCTGAACTGAAAGTCTATTGGATTGAACCATAATATTTTGCCTTGCAATGAAAGAACCTTAGTGAGCGCGCTCACATACCCCACATCCCCACATTGTCATTGGAGAAATAAAAAAGTGTAAGAAAAAAAAATTGTATCAGAAAAATAAATTGAATCATAATTTCCTGCCAATATGCACATCTACATAGTATGTCCTTATTATCTACACAGGTTCGTGTGGTGACAAAAGGTTGTAGTATATTGGGCAAATAAGTTCAAAGGCGTAACTCCTGGAAAAAATTGATCATAATTTCCTGTCGATATGCGTAGTAGTCCTTATTATCTAGTTTCATAAAATTCTGTTGTGTGGTTTGGGCAAATAAGTATATTCAAATAAGGGCATAACTCCTGGAAAAAATTGAATCGTAATTTCCTGTCAATATGCACAACTATGTAGTATGTCCTTATTATCTGAAAAGGTTTCATGAAATTCTGTTGTGTGGTTTGAGAGGAGTTGCGATGACAAAAGGTTGCAGTAGTATATTGGGCAAATAAGTTCAAAGGGGCGTAACTCCTAGAAAAAAATTGAATCCTAATTTCCTGTCGATATGCATATCTACGTAGTATGTCCTTATTATCTGATAAGATTTCATGAAATTCTGTTGTGTGGTTTCAGAGGAGTTGCGATGACAAACTGTTGCAGTAGTACATCAAAGTAAATAAGTTCAAAGGGGCATAACTCCTAGAAAAAGAATTGAATCATAATTTCCTGTCGATATGCACAACTAAATAGTATGTCCTTATTATCTAAAAAGGTTTCGTGAAATTCTGTTGTGTAGTTTGAGAGGAGTTGTGATGACAAGAAACAGGACTGACGGACGGCCGGACTGACGGACAGACAGACGAACAGACGGATGGGTCAAAAACATTATACTCTCCGCAACTCGTTGCATGGGGTATAATAAATGACCTGTAAAACCTTTAAACAGGACTGCATATCTATACATCCTGCACACAGCCATGGAATATTCCCCTCAGCCAGGTCTAATGTTGCCAGATGTTAGATGACCATATTTCTTATACATTTTTAACTTAAGGCAGTTGTGTTTTTGGTTATATAGCATTGATAGAAGATCACTAAAGTCTTATTTATATTTAGTCCAAAAATTCAGTTTAATATAAAGTTCACAGATATTCCTATAGCATTAAAACTATTAAAACTGAACCATGTGTTTTCAATTGATTATCATTTCTTTTTCTTATAAATATTCATAAAAGGAGTTGTCAGGGATATGACATTGAGACAGCATCATGACAATAAAATTAAAACAGAGGTACATTTTGGTTGTGATGAAATAATCTGACTGACAAATACTTTGTTTCACTCAAGAAAAGCCATTTTATGAATTGCTTGGCAAGTTTTATTGCTCCCCAATACAACTGTTCATAATAAAAATATAAATGAAAAGTTATGTTGAAGTGTAAAAAGCCTCTAGTACCACCCTGGGAATTACTGTAGACTGGTAACTTTAATATGACTATGTTATACATATAATGTTCACTTTTATTGACGCATTAACCAAGCTGCAGGCAATAACACATGCAGTACGGACAAAAGAAAGGGGTAGTCATGCCAGATAGTCTTTAATGGCCCCTTGTTAAACAAATATGACTTTTAACTATACCAGGTATTGCCCGCTGGTACTGAGGCCAGATAAAGCGTAAGGGAGGTCAAATTAATCATAAAAGTTAAATTATACATGGTATATTTTTGGTATATTTGCAAAAAAAGATTGTTTTATTTTTGGTGCATTTGATATATGCAATCTTCAAAAGTTATTTGGTCAAACTTAATGTCATCAAACTTAATGTAATACTGGCACAAATGTAGAAATGCTTGTTTTCAATTTATTCAAACATCTATATAAAATAATAATTTTAAGTGAAAAGTAATACACAATTGTGGGTAAAATATACAATAACCTGGTAATGCGGGTAAATTGTGGGAAGTTTAATGGAAGAGATTTTGACCTCCTCTGTAATAAGGGAAAGAATAACAATTATAAACACCAACTTTTTTTTTTTTTGATTAATTTTAGTGTTGGTTTTTTAGTTAGAAGTGTGTAATTTTTGTTATTGTTGTCATTATTATTGAATATTCAATTGATTAAAGAGACAACACGTTCAATGTTCTTTAAAATATGAACAGTGAAGGGTCTTTTTAGATTTTATTTCTCAATGTATTTTAATAAATTAAAAGTTCAAATAATTATTCCTTCAAATATTGCTTAATTTCTGTTGAATCTAATATATTTTAATTCAAGCACCCATGAAAAACTGGATACTAGCGTCAGGAAACATTTGCATCTGTCAGGACCCTAATTATAAAATGCAAATTTTTAATCATTAAATATATTGGTAAAATGCATTAGCTTGCAGAAATGCTTCTTTCTTATTAAAATATATATTCACATCACTATCATGGCAGATATCCTTCAGCAGAAGGAAAATCTGACATGATATGTATATACACTTCAGACTGCTTAGAATCCGTACAACTTCCTTATAAAATAATTTGTGTCTGAGTATAACAAGAATTGTAAAAAGATCTCTTAACAAGATAAAAAAAAAAAGTAAAAATCTTACTCTTAACAAGATTAAAACCCAATTTTAAATTGAAAATAAATGATAAAACTCAATCCTCAGGAAAAAATCGGCACTGGCATTCTCATATTACGATACAAACCATGATAACAATGAGAAATTCTCCATCATTACCCACAGTAATCTAATCGACACAAGGCTAATCAGAAATCAATGGACAAACATTGCCAAGTATTTATCTCATTATATCCTGTTAAGGAAAAGTAACCATTTTTACCCTGATTATGAGTCTATTATTAGAGACAATAAAGAGAGCTTCTGATTTTTACACAAATCTTAGTATAACATCACGGAAAAGTGCATACCAGTAGTTTGTTGTTCAGGGGTACATTTGTACCACAACAGTCAAAGAATGTTGGATTCAGTATTAAGTTCAAGTTTAATGGATTGTGTAAAATAAGCATTTTTGTCGTCCTAAATTTAACCCTTAATGATCAGAAAACACGAGAGCTAATACTTATCTGATAAAATTCAAGATTTTTTTTTATTTTTGTTTTTTTTTTGTGAGGAATTAATAAAAAAAATCACATATATATAAAAAAAATTGTTTGACTAAAACAATAAAGCAAATTTTTGGGATGGCCTCTGTTATCTCTAGAACCACAAGGTTATCTCTTTTCTACCAATTTAACACCAAATGGCCTAGAACAGGTCAGCCATAATACCAATCAAAATCAGCCTCCCTTTATTGCTGAAAAAACATTTGTTTTAAAACATTATAAGGAGAATGTCAGAGACTTGAAAAAAAGACAATGTGTCAAAAGACAATACTGCACACAACACACCTACACTATTAACATAAATACAAGATGTTGTATCATTGCCAATGAGACAACTCTCAACATGAGACCAAATGACGTATAAGTTAACACCTATAGGAATGCAGCCTTCAACAATGAACAAACACCTCACTGCAAAGCAAGCTTCATAATGATATCAGGCCCTGACATGTCAAATGTAAAACAATTCAAAAGAACAAAACTTAAATGGCCCGATTCATGTACACAGCAATAAAAAAAAAAATTTTAACGACAGCCACTAAATGACTTGGGACAGGTACATTTAGAATGTGTTGGGGTTGAACATGTTTACCGCTGCCCATTGTTACCCTTACCTAACCAAGACTGTAATAATTCATGATGGTCTAAATAGAGGACATTAATATAATGATATACCTCCTCGACAGTATGAAAAAAAATTCATTCTAAAATAGATTTTTACAACACCAATCTGTCAAATCACTAACTTAAGAGCACTGTTAAAAGAATCTGTAGATTTAAAAGATAGGTTAATATTAGAAACTTCACTTCCATCTACTAAAGTGCAGATATTACTGTTAAAGGAAACCAAAGATTTTAAAAGATAGGTAAAATTAGAAGCTAAAAAAGAGGCGTCGCTTCCATCTAATGTCACTAATAAATTTGAACAGCAATAAAAGTCATAGCAACTTCCAATTTCAATTCCTAAAACAAGAGTGATATGATCAAGAGAACCTTTAACATTCTGAACATATAATACTAAAGACCATCTGATTAAATTATGTAAAAGTTCAAAAGTTTCACATTACGAGAGTAACATCAATCTGATAACAACTTAAAAGACCATGGAAACGAATGTGAAAGTCAATATATAGTTATACAATGTGACTGATTGTTATTCAGATCACTTCTTTGTTAAAAGATAGGAAGAAATGAAGTGACGGAAATGTCAAACACAGCTTAATTACATTCTATTACTAGCGGTTAAAAAAGATAAGAAGGTCATAGTGATCTAGGTTTCCTCAAAAGGTTACCAGTACCAACATAACTCATCTATCAAAACAAAAGGCTTCATTATTATTCTAGTACCACTTTCAAAATTAAGTTAAAGAGTTTCTTCCCTTTATTATATAATACAATAATAGTTTTTTTTTTTTTTTTTTTATTAGAGTTTTGCAATAATTAGAGATTACAGTTAAGGCTTATAAATGTACATTATTTTTGTAGGTGAAACTCAGTTTCAAAACAACAGTCTAAAGACAATAGCTCTTCATTAAGATCACATGACCCTGTTTAACAAAAATAGATCTCTTTATCCCAGTTCTGTGGATTCTTAATCATTTGTTGGATTCTAATTTCGTGGATTTTGTGGATATAGGTGAACCACGAAAATAGATGTTCAACAAATAACAAATTGTTTATAGGCTTGTATGTACAGATTGTCTATAGGCTTGTATGTACAGATTGTCTATAGGCTTGTATGTACAGATTGTCTATAGGCTTGTATGTACAGATTGTCTATAGGCTTGTATGTACAGATTGTCTATAGGCTTGTATGTACAAATTGTCTATAGGCCTGTATGTACAAATTGTCTATAGGCCTGTATGTACAAATTGTCTATAGGCTTGTATGCAGACTTTGGCAAAACCATGAAATTAAATATCCACATAAATGCAAGTTTTCCTCAATCCACATAAATCAATGAATCCACAGAATATCAAATTTGGATTTGCTAGTATCATATATGTTCTGGCAAAAGAGAAACAATATATCACAGCCATGGTAATAATTTTCACTTCAGATGTTGTTTTTACACTGCTTTTGATATGTGATCTGTTTTAGATCAGATTGGAAAGAGATTTTTTTTTCATTTCTGAATTTAGCATGACATTAGTGTTTGATGATTCAGTAGTATCCTAAAACAATGTCCTATTGCAAATATAATAATGAAATTAACAATATGTTGCACCATGAAAGTATAAATGCTAGTCTCAACTATTTGTATACATGTATATGATTTTATAGCAAAATGGAGAAGTAAAAATTGCATATGAAAGTATTAAATGTGTTATACAATTCCATTTCAAGTATTGATATTTTATCACGAGGTCTTAGAGTCATTAAATATTTATTATTTTAAACATACTAAACATAGTCTAAAATATTCTTATACGTCATTTTATGAGTAGCAACAATTATTAATTTGATTTTATTGACTATTTGTGATCTTTAGGGACTTAAATTCAAAAGAAATTAAATAATTGAAAAACAACCAATAAAATCACAATGCTTTGACTTTGCACTTTATTCTTTTGAGTCAAAATCTTTCATGCAAATAGTATCTATACACTAAATCTAGAAAATACATGTACTTTTCCCTTTCTTCTTAGACAACTCAAACTTTCCTTGATCTGCTATCTATTTTTGATAATCAATGTATGGTTTGCTTGTTCTTAGATTTCATAGCACAAAATTCTATTAATCTGAAATAAAATTTTCTTTTTGGTTCAATTCAAGGAAACAACTACTATTTCTGATGACAGCTCATAAAAGAACACAATATTTTACAGATCACTGAAATAGAATAATACATTTGCCTGCATAGTCTATGTTGAAATTTTCCCCTTTATTTCAAGTCTTAACAGTGGTTAAGAGATTGATAGTATTACAAATATTCCTGTACTGTCTTTTCTCATCCTGAATATGCATGAAATAATTGCCATTGGATGTTAAGCAAGCAATAATCAGTCAATAGAGGACTGACTGTATGTTACCATTTGTTTTTGTGTGTTGTTCCATTTAGGTTGACATCTCATTTTATATACCCCACATATTCCATCATTCATAAATTTTCTACAAATCATTTGAGAAATAGATTCTGCCAATCAGTTTGTATAATCAATGTTTCTCCTTGCTGGACAGTTGAAATTTTAATGTTTTACTGTGACTTGATTATAAGCGTTTCTCTCAAACAATTGCAATTCATTTATAGCAATTTGGTCAGAATTTTGAATGAACTGCAATTGGTGGAGAGCAACACTTGGCAAGCCTCAGGTTCAGCAGTAAAAGGATCAAGTATAACATATCATTTAAGTATTTGTACCTCAGTTATTTCAGAAAAAAAAATCTATAACTATATTGCCTGTACCTTTCTGTTAATGTTTCCTTGTATAATAATCATATATTCCATAATATTTCATAAGCAGTTAAGTCTGCATCAAACTTTGGTTTATAGTTATACATCAATACCTATAAAATCTAACGGAATCCCAAGAGAAGCCTGTTTTAACACAAAGTGTCCAATACAATAAGACTGAAAATAGTTATTAAATTAAGTAAATATCATCGTTTTCTTGGCATCCTACATTATCCAATGGCATAATCTGTCAATTTTCATCTCCATTTTCAACACTTAACCAGTTCTTTGAATATTTTTCATGTTAATTTGTAAATTTTGTTTTTTTATTTTTCTGAAACTTGGTATAAATTTATGATTTTTTTCACCTCTACAAAAATATTAATGATTAAACAATCTTTTTCTGTTCATAAAAGAAATGCCCATCTTCAAATGAACTGTTGACATTTTTTTTCAAGTCATCACTAAAAGTCAGCACAGACTCCAGACAGTGTAACTGTCAAAACTAGCTATAATCTGCAAATGAAAAATTTAACTAAGATTCAACTTACTCTCAATTAACATTCAAGTGAATTTTCCAGTCACAGGGGAGGGCAAAAAATCTTGGTTTTATGTGCAAAGTGTCTTTGGAAAGATGTAAATCTCAGTCTATTACCAATTCTGCTGATATTTAAGTTGTTTGGTGATATTTCCCCTGAAATTGGTTTGTACTTATAGACTGATTTTTATATCATACCTTAAAGTTTTCTATTCTCATTCCCAGCATATACTACTTTCTATATTTGAGATAATTTGCAGTTTCTACCCAGTCTATGGTTCCCTCAGTGACATGCACTGACTGTTACAATCATATCTCAACTACAACTCCTAATTTAACATATTCATAGTCATGCTTACATCTGAACTTCTGCTTTCATTATTTCAATATCTTGTCGTGAATTTTTATAACAATGAAGAAAAGTAGGTTGCCCTATCCTAAGACTGAATGTAAAGTGAATCCATTGCCCTTTTTTCTCTCTTTCCTGTATGATTTAAAATGGACTGTTAGTTTTCTTGTTTTCTTGTTTTACATTTGTCATTTTATAGTTGACTATGCGGTATGGGTTTCGCTCATTGGTGAAGGCCGTATGGTGACCTATAGTTGTTAATTTCTGTATCATTTTGGTCTCTTGGATGAAGAGTTGTCTCACTGGCAATCATATCACATCTTCTTATTTTTCTATTCAGCTGTATAACAAAATGTTCATCAAGACTTGGCACTATAAGATACACAATAGTCAGAAACCATCCTATACTATAACTAGAGGCTCTAACGAGCCTGTGTCGCTGACCTTAGTCTATGTGCATATTCAACAAAGGACACTTTCCAACATTGTAGACGAGAACAGAATTCATGACAAAAATCTCTGTTTTGTTGATCTTGCATTGCTGATCATTTAGTCTGTTTAGTGTCCCTTTTTCTTCTTTAGTTTTTGCTCAAAACACAATAGAGGGTAAAAAAAAATTCCTAATTTAAGGGCAATCGCTCCTACAAAGAGTGACAGTCTACTAACTATATCTGCAAAATTTGTCTTGTAAGTAGAACTTGCTTTGTTGATCATTTTTGTGATTTAAGTGTCAGTTAATCTATTATAATTTTTAACACATAAGCAGATACACAAAAAAAATGGTAAAAATCGTCATCAAAGGGCAATAAATCTAATTAGGTGTCGTTGAATGATTTCCTCCAGTTGTGTTAATTATAGATGTTGTCTTGCTGATCATTTTTGCTTATTTAAGTTTCTATCTATCTATTATAATTTTTAAGATATAAGCTTAAGGCAAAAACACAAAAAATTGGTAAAAATCATCATCAAAGGGCTAAAACTCTAATGAGAAGGCGACTGACTATTTCCACCATACAGACTTATTCATAGAACTTGTCATGCTGATCATTTTTGCAATTTAAAGTTTATCTCTTTCTATTATAGTTTTCAAGATAATAGGCAAAAATGAACAAAAATGGTAAAATTTGTTATTTAAGGGAAATAACTCCTATAAGAAGTCTTCTGATAGTTTTGACCTTTATGGATTTATTATGGTTTTCAAAATAATAGATAAAACTTGCATTTTACCCCTATGTTCTATCTTTATCCATGTCAGCCATCTTGGTTGGCAGGCGGGGTCATCGGACACATTTATTTAACAAGATACCCCAATGATGATTTTGGCCAAGTTTGGTTAAATTGGGGCGAGTAGTTTCAGAGGAGAAGATTTTTGTAAAAGTTAACGACAATGACGGAGATGGACGACGAACGCCAAATGATGAGAAAAGCTCACTTGGCCTTATAGGCCAGGTGAGCTATTAAATAGGCCAGTCTGATGGCAATAGTAAGGAATTCTTAATCAATGTTGAATTCATTTACCTACAGTCAATTAATTATATATCTTTGAGGCATTGAGAAATGAAACATTCACATGCAGATTTCATCAAGACAACATACACAATTTCCAAAGACCAGAATATATCACAACATAATATTACATAACTAGATGCTCTAAATACCTTAAACCTCTTTGAATCTTCATCAATGGCCACTTTTGATTTTTTTAGACTGAAATTTAATTGATGACTGTAATCTGTATTTTGTTGATCTTGTATTGCTGATCATTTTGTCTGTATTCATTTTCTTGCTACCAATTATAATTCTTAACGTAAACACAACAAAAATGATAATAATCAAGGGCAATAACTCCTGTAAAAATGGACTGACAATTTCCACCTTGATGACCTAGTTTTATATCATGTCTTGACTTTTTTGCTGTTTTACAGTTTCTCTCTATATTCCCCAGCTATGAGCAATAACTCTTTTAAGGTATGTCAACTGACAATTTCATTTATTCTTTTGATTTTTGTAATTAATGCAAAATTGGGTTAAAATCATCAACAGTGGGCAATAACTCCTATAAGGAGTCACTTGACAAATTAGACAATGTAGTCTTACTTGTAGATCCTGTCCTGCTTATCATTTTTGCTATTTAAAGTTTGCTTTATCTATTAGTTTTAAAGATAATAGGAAAAAAAGCAAAAAGTTGTTAAAAATCATTATCTATGGGCAATAACTCCTACAAGAAGTCCACTGACAATTTCAGCTATGTAGATTTATTTGTAGATCTTGTCTTTTTTTCCCTCTATTTAAAATTCAGTGAAAAAAAAAAAATTCATTTAAGGGCAATAATGTCTGATAAGGAGTTTTCTGACAATATTTATCCAAGTGGACAGTTAATAGATCTTGACATTCTGAACATTTTTGCCCTTGTCAGATTATCTTTTATGATTTTCAAAAGAAGAGACAATACTTGCATTTTACCCCTATGTTCTATTTTCAGCATTGGTGGTCAGGTGTTTGTTGGTCAGCTAGATCAACCAATTAATTTTGATACCCAAAGGATGATTGTGGCTAGAGGAGATGATTTTTCATGGTTCCCTTTAACCAGACTTAATCAACAACTTGCATTTGTATACCAAGGCAAAAGTATCAAAGTCAAAAGACCATGAAGGAGATTATAAAGTATGAAGGCATCCTATAAATCTTTAGGGAAATAAGATGTGCCAATATTTGCCAAATATCATTGACCTACCATTAGTGGTTCCCCTTAAACTGACCTAATCAAAAACAAATACATTGTTGATGCCGCTACTAGAAACACCATGCCCAAGTCTAGATTTCTCAACTTGTTGAGGCAAGACAAATAAAGAGCTGCACCATGAACACATGATATGCCCGTCGCTTTTTCAAAGAATAAAGTTCCATAATTCCTCAATGTCATATCAGATATTTATAAACTAGAGGCTCTTAAGAGCCTGTGTCACTCACCTTGGTCTATATGCATATTCAACAATGGACACTCTCCAACATTGTAGACAAGAATAGAATTAATGACAAAAAATCTGGGTTTTTTTTTATCTTATATTGCTGATTATTGAAGTTTGCTTAGTTTCTTTCTATCTTATTTAGCTTTTGCTCCAAACACAAAAGAGGGTAAAAAAAATCATAATCTAAGGGCAATAACTCCTATAAAGAGTAACAGTCTACTAATTATATCACCAAATTTGACTTGTTAGTAGGTCTTGTCTTGCTTATCATTTTTGATTATTTAAGTTTCTATCTATCTATTATAATTTTTACCATATAAGGCAAAACGCCAAAAAAAATGGTAAAAATCGTCATTAAAGGGCAATAATTCCAACAAGGAGTCATCGGACAATTTCATCCATTTGTCTTAATTGTAGATCTTGTCTTGCTGATCATTTGTATATTTAAGTTCTTTCTATCTATTATAAGTTTAAAGAGATAAGACAAAACACAAAAAAAATGTACAAATCGTCATCAAAGGGCAATAACTCTAATAAGGAGTCAACTGATGATTTCAACTGTAAGATTATTTGTAGACCCTGTCCTTCTGATCATTTTTGCAATTTAAAGTTTCTCTTTATCTATTATAGTTTTCAAGAAAATAGGCAAAAATCAAAAAAAAAAAAGTGGTAAAATTTTTCATTTAAGGGCAATAACTCCTACAGGAAATCGTCTGACAATTTTGACGTATATGGAGAATTGGTAGAGCTCAACATTCTGAACAATTTTACTCTTTTCTGATTTCAGATTTCAGTTATCAGAATAATAGACAAAACTTGCATTTTACCCCTATTTTTAGCCACGTCGGACATCTTTGTTGGCAGGTGGGATAATCAGACACATTTTTAAATCTAAATAACCCTAATGCTGATTGTGGCTAATTTTGATTCTATTTGGCCCAGTAGTTTCAGAGGAGAAGATTTTTGTAAAAGATTACAAAAATTTATGAAAGAATTGACTATAAAGGGCAATAACTCCTAAGGGGTCAATTGACAATTTTGGTCATGTTAACTTATTTGTAGATCTTACTTTGCTGAACATTATTGCTGCTTACAGTTTATCTCTATCTATAATAATATTCAAAAGATAATTACCAAAAACTGCAAAATTTCCTAAAAATTACCAGTTCAGGGGCAGCAACCCAACAACGGGTTGTCTGATTCGTCTGAAAATATCAGGGCAGATAGAACTTAACCTGATGAACATTTTTACCAATTGTCAGAATTGCTCTAAATGCTTAAGTTTCAGAGATATAAGCCAAAAACTGCATTTTACCCCTATGTTCTATTTTTAGCCATGTTGGCCATCTTGGTCAGAGGGCAGGATCATAGGACACATTTTTTCAACAAGATACCTCAATAATGATTGTGGCCAAGTTTGATTCTATTTGGCTTAGTAGTTTCAAAGGAGAAGATTTTTGTAAAAGATAACAAAAAATTTACGAAAAATTGTTAAAAATTGACTATACAGGCCAATAACTCCTTAAGCGGTCAATTGACCATTTTGGTCATGTTGACTTATTTTTAGTACATTATTGCTGTTTACAGTTTATCTCTATAAATAATAATATTGAAGATAATAACCAAAAACTGCAAAATTATCTTAAAATTACCAATTCAGGGGCAGCAACCCAACAACGGGTTGGCTTGTTTGTCTGAAAATTTCAGGGCAGATAGATCTTGATCTGATGAACAATTTTACCCTGTCAGATTTGCTCTACATGCTTTGGTTTCAGAGATATTAGCCAAAATCTACATTTTACCCCTATGTTCTATTTTTAGCCATAGCAGCCATCTTGGTTGGCGGGCCAGGTCATCAGACACACTTTAAAACTATATACCCAAATGATGATTGAGGCCAAGTTTGGTTAACTTTTGTCCAGTAGTTTCAGAGGAGAAGATTTTTGTAAAAGTTAATGACGGACAACAGACAACAGACGACGGACAACGACGAATGACGGACGCCAAGTGATGAGAAAGGTCACTTAGCCCTTTGGGCCAGGTGAGCTAAAAACTAAAGGGAGGTTATTTTAATAGATATAAAGCAGTCACCAAAGTTGAATAAAATCCCATAACTCGAAACGTCAAATCTAAAATTTATAAAAATTGACAGGGAGCTTACATCAATAGATATAAACAATTCATCAAAGTTTCATGAAAACTGCTCAAAGCATTTTTGAGTTATTGTCCGAAAACTGGAAAATCACCCTTTTTTAATGAATAAAAACCCCATAACTCAGAAATGTAATATCTAAAAGTTATTAAAATCAAAAGGGAGCTCACGTCAATAGATATAAACAATTCACCAAACTTTCATGCAAATTTCTTCAAGCATTTTTGAGTTATTGTCCAACATGTTGATGACGGACGGACAGACGGACAGACAATGGTATACCATAATACGTCCCATAAACGGGCATATAAAAATTAGATGATATCAAGGGGCAATCTTAATCATATGTAAAGGGATAGATTTCACCATGGCCAAAAGGAAAGAAGATAAAAAAAACTCATAACTTGTAAAACATTTGTAAGTTATCACAATACAGCCTCCAGGTTAACAGTTGCTTCATTTAACTTAACCATAGATCTACACATTAGTTCATATGTAATTTTTGTTTCAATACCTAATGGGCAGTGCTATTCATTTAACAATTGATTGGTTGTTGATTGCTACAAAAAAATAACATCCAGTGGCAAATTCATTTTATCAGAATTGTTTAAAAAATATATTGAAACCAAAATTGCTTATACGGAACTTGTAATCACAGTACATGAATCACAAAACCATATTAGTGATTAAATGATACTGATCTTTGTTTTAGCAAAAGAAATTTAAAGACTGACATTTTTACCGTTTCTATAGTGATATCAAAGAGGACAAAAAGACAACTTGCAACCAAATTTTACTCTTTTTGTACTTGTTTTTAACTGTTTGAACGGAACAAAAATTAATTATAACTTTAATTACTTAACTGATGAAAGTCTTGACTTTGTGATATAATCTGATTGTCTCTGATTACTATATCAACCACTAAATTAACCTATAACAGAGCAGCCTGCGTCACAATTTATAATTGTTTTTGTAATAAAAAAAAATGGTCAGTCGTCTGAGACAAGATTCATGTCAAATGTCAAATTTTTGCTGGAGAGAATTTTTCCTTAATTGCTCTTATTACACCAAAAACATCTGCCAAACAACTTTTAACAGTGAAATAGTCTTGACTTACTCAGAAATATTTAAGTTATGTCTGTAGAAGATAGCAGATAAACAGCAGCATCAGAAATTTATTTGGTGATGAGAAAATCCATTGAAAAATTAACTATAAAAGGAAGTCATATGGTTTTGATGGCTGACCAAATGATGCCATTAATTTACTCAGTTAGTCTGTGTATCACAGAATGTTCTACCGACAAACAATGGCTCTGACTTAACTTGTAGGTGTTTGTATTTTCTGTGATGCATCTACTGTGTATCATGATCAGAAAAATATTCTTTAGCAAAAAAGCAAGGACATTACTGCTTATAACAAACAAAAGGCTACTGGTTTTAATCTTAGTGTTTTTGTTCTTTTAAGGATAGTGTAGAAAGCAGATCTTTGGTAGGCTCTGCTAAATTCATTCACAACTTTTAGACACAGGAAGATTTAGAGCTTGATAAAGGATGGAAGAAAAAGATGGTTTATAAAGATTACTTAAATAAGAACTTAAGAAAAACGATAAGTCTCTGAACAATGATTCATTTTTGGTGTTTAACCTCACTTTCAGCACCATGGGCTATATTGTGGCAGCCAATTTTAATTGGTAGAGGAGGCCAGAGTGCCCAGAGAGAACCATCCAACCTTGCCAAGAAAAGTCACAATCCTTAGGTTTAAATTAAGATTTGAGTCAAACTTACCAGCCAAGTGCACTGTTTGAACTCACAACCTGAGTGTTTGAACCTATGTATGGGAGACTTAATAAATTACTGTGCTGCAGATTACTGATGAAAAATTATTTTTGAAGGGTTAAAATTTTGTTTTTGTTTTGCCACTAACATGGATTTTAAGGTGTTTATATCTGTAGTTTCAAGTTTGAAAAAGTCATGTTCTGCAAAGGTTAACTTTTTGTTTGGGCATTACTTTTATAGATAATTTCTCAATTCCATAAAAATGGGAAGTTCAAACTCTATCAAAATTTCTTTTACAGTGTATTAATATACAATCAAAATGTAAATACAATATGAAGTTTCAACCTTTTCTAAATTATATTTCAATAAAATGTGGCATTTTTTCAGTGTATTAATCATTGCCTTAATCTGTTATTGATGGCTAAAGAGTAAGTTGGTTGTATCTTTTTACATAAAGCAATAATGAATCTGGTGTTTCAAAAGAAATTAATGTCACATGCAAATTTTTCATTCCGATCTCCCTTATCTTTTTAAATCGTCATTATCGTTGTCTACTTAACGTAAAATGAATATACTGTTATTAGGTTTTTCATTGCTTCAGTTGAAATAGAACCATTACTTCCCAAAACTCTGCCATTTCAGACTGAGATCACACCAATAAGTGACATGTAGCACATTAATTAGATGGAAAATTCCCACAGAAAATCTCACACCAACTTGTTCATTACTTACAGGGGATTGATAGACTAAAAGTCATGTGTTCTATTCAGAATACAGATGAATAAGACAAATGTAGCTTTAGCAAAAACATGACATTGGATTTAAAGTTTAAATTTAATTACATCATATTTTCTATGGCTTGTCTTTCTATCACTTGTCACTATGAAATTTAACTTGGTCAATGTTTTCTTTGACCAGGTAAACTTGATCCAAGTCATATATTGTCACTATCAAAGTTGTTCATCAAAACTTGGTCAAAAAACTTTGACCAGGAAACTTTGTCCAAGCCGTTGTCACTATCAAAGTTGTTCATCAAAACTTGGTCAAAGAAAAAAAACTGCACTGGGATTGGATTAATTTACACAATTCTCGTCAAAGTCCATCGAATAACAGCCTTCAGACTTTTTGATCAGTTTTCTTTGAAGGTTGTCACTATAGGAAAATCCATCAAAAATTTTACCAAGAAAACTTGCAAAAGAAAACATTGTTAGTGACACTGGCCTTTACAAATATGCTCAGCCATATATTTATGTATCAGTCCAAACCTCCCCATTGGTTGTCTTAATGTTTTGTTATTTTGGTGAATTTTGTGTCCATGGCAGAACACTGATAGTTTCTGCTTAATTTATGCATAACATGTATGGAGTTACAATGATCTAGATCTTGACATATTGTACAGACACCTGTCTATATGGTTGATTACTGTATGATGACCTCTAGATGTTCCTTTGGTTAAGTTTAGTCATTGGGTTGCTGTATCATTGAAGTATAACCTTTGTGTCATGTTATTCAGAGATCAAGGTTGATTTCATTGTTATCAAATTTACAAACGATTGCTCAATATAACTTTAGATTTCGTATTTAATATAAAAGAGCTATTCCTCACATCTCTGTATATTTATACATTATATAAACTTTTGATGAATGCTTTTGTATGTATGTCTTACAATGCAAATTGTATTTTGAAATCATAAACTTCCTTGAAATATTATCGATGGGACTGACTTTATTCCTCAATTCTAAGAATTCAATTTGTAAGAAAACCATATACATGGCTGCATTCAATTCACTGAAATCCTCATTAAAATTGCCATTTTTCATTCATTAAAATATTTTTTGTGTAAAGTAGGAAACCAACCAAGTGCCTTTCAACAGGCATTTTATAAGGATTTAACACTTTTTTAAATTGGACAGACTTCTTAATTGGATGAGATCTCTGTATTATAATGATGAATAGCAATTCTACATGCAACCTATACTGTCAGACCAAGGCTTTCAGAGAAGGGGATTTGGCTTTTATAATCAGGTTTATGAACCAAAAAATTTATCAAAATGACACAAAAACAGATGAAAGTGTAAGCCGATTCTAATTTCTAGCGATAAAGGATAAAAGTATAAATCACTAAGTGTTTCTCTGGATTAGAGTTAATATCACTGGAACAAATTCTGTCAGACAACATTTTTTAAAATGTTTTTTAAAATGAAAAATTATGCTTGACAATGATGTGGAGGCTGATGCAAAATAGATTCCCGTGTGGTTTGTCAGGATAAATCTGTTTAAAAATTTGAATCCAACTAGGAATAGTAATTCAAGCCTACATAAATGGCTTTTGCCCATCAATTTTAATACTATTATCAAATTTTTCCTGCGTTATATTTTTAAATCATAATTGTATTTGCAAGAATGCAAGTTTATCATTGCAGTCAATTTATTTTTTTATAAAAGTTTTCAATTTAGTAACCAAATTGAGTTAAAAAGTGTCAATGTAGAAGAACGGCATAAATAAAGATATGGAGGAGAGCCATTAGGAAGAAGTTACAGCTGTAAATAGCAGCACTCTGGTTTTGATAGGGTGGTACAAATTCACACTAAATCTGTATTAAGATATATCAGCTTTGTAAATCATTATCAAATCATTTACAGTATGCATAATTTAAGTTTAAGTAACACTCCTTCATCATAAATAGCTTTTACAAATTTATAGATCTTTATATAGCAAGATTATGTCAAAATAGAAAATAGTTGTATTTAGGACTTTCCTAACAACCCTAAAAAATCAATTAGTAAAATAAACAAGAATCGCTCACCTGAAAAAGAAATATGCCACTTTGATGGTGTTTTTTTTTTTTTTATTGCAATCACTTATGTTCACTTATTTGTAGATCTTATTTTGTAGGATTTTTGTAGGTCTTGTACTGCATGATGGCCCTTTTTTACAGTTTACAGTCCATATACCTATCTATTAAAGTTTTTGAAAAAAAAAAATCCTTTAACTTAAACCTGGATATTTGGTAGAGCTCAACATTTTGAACATTTTCGCTCCCGTCTGATTTTCTCCATCTATAACGGTTTTCAAAATAAAGGACAAAACTTGCATTTTACCTCTGTGTTATTTTTTCAGCCATGTCGGCCATCTTGGTTGGCAAGCCGGGTCATCGGACACATTTTTTAAACCAGATATCCCAATGATGACTGACGACGGACGCCAAGTGATGAGAAAAGCTCACTCAGCCCTATGGGCCAGGTAAGCTAAAAATGGATTAAAATCATCATTCAGTGGAATAATTTCTGTAAGGAGTAGGTTGACAATTTCGGACACGAAAACTGATTTGTAGATGTTATTGTGCTGAAAATGTTTGCTTTATAATGTTGCTGTCTATCTAATTCTATCTGCAAAAAATCCATAAAAAAGGTAATAAACTGTTATCACAGAGATTATGTCTCCCTTTTTTGTAATTTCGATAATGCAAATGTTGAAATTAAAATAGCAACACTTTAACATGTAGGTTTTGCAAATATTCAAAGTCAATAAACCATGTATGAAGGTAGATGGCTAAACAATCTCCTTGGAAATGAGATGTGCCAATGCTAATACAACTGCATACAAAATACCATTGACTTATCATAAGTAGTTCTCTTTAAACAAACCTAAACACAAACTAATACATGTAAACTAAGCAAAATTTCAAAGTCAATTAACCATAACTGAGGGGGCGAGGTCAAATAATCTCCATGGTATTGAGATGTGCCAATGCTAATACAATTGCATACCAAATATCATTGACCTACCATTCGTGGTTTCCAATAAACTGACTTAATTACAAACTAATACATGAAAACTTAAGCAAAAGTTTCAAAGTCGATAGATCATGACTGAGGGTGGGGCCAAATAATTTCTAGGAAATGAGACATGCCAATGCTTATACAACTGCATACCAATTATCATTTACTTACCACTAGTGGTTCCCCATAAACTGACCTAATCACAAACTAATACATGAAAACTAAGCATAAATTTCAAAGTCAATAGACCATGAATGAGGGGCAGGGTCAAATAATCATCATGGAAATGAGATATGCCAATGCTTATACAACTGCATACCAATTATCATTAACTTACCACTAGTGGTTCCCCACTGACCTAATCACAAACTAATACATAAAAACTAAGCATAAATTTCAAAGTCAATTGACCATAACTGAGGGGGCAGGGCCAAATAATCTCCATGGTAATGAGATGTGCCAATACTAATACAACTGCATACCAAATATCTTTGACTTACCACTAGTGGTTCACCATAAACTAGACCTAATCACAAACTAATACATCGTTGAAGCCGCCGCTGTCGCTGCCGATGCTGGAAACAGCATACCTATGTCTCGCTTTTTGATTCCGTCAAGCGAGACAAAAATGGTCAATAACTCCGAAAAGAGTCTGTTGACAATTTTGGCCATGTTTGACTTATTTGTAGATCTGATTGGGCTTAACATCTTTGCTATTTGCATTTCTCTGTTTCTATAATAGTTTCTGCAAAAAATGGATATGTTTGGTGAAGGTTAGACGAAAGATAATATCAAAACCCAAAGTTTAGCCCCAATTTCAGAAATGGTGTTTGTAATCTTGTGATGCATTCCAAATCAAATTTGTTTAAGTTTGAAAAAAGGTTCAAATTGTGGTAACCAAAATTTTATTCCATAAATTGCTGCTGTTATCTTGACCTTTGACCTACTGAGCATACATTCAAAAGGTATCTTCCTATTCCAATGGGGTATTATATATAAGGACAGGTTTCGTAAAGACATTCCCTGTGGATTGAAATAATCTATCAGTAAACAGAAATGTTGATGCTGGAACAGCTAAAAGTCAAGACGATAATCATAATATTATGGGCCAAGTTTGAATTCCTTTGAAGTTTTCAAAAATAAAGATTTATTTTTAAATTCTTAACTCTAATCCCCTAGGGCATGGGAATTGAAGACAGTTTTTTAAATCTTTTGCTGATTTGACACAAATTTTGCTATGAATTTTCAGGAAATTTGCAACTTGATAATATTACATAAAATATGAATATGAAGCAACTTAATGAAAGGATAAGAATCAAAAGTTAAATTTCAATGGCCTCAACACTGTCCTTATTCATTTATATATTTCATTAGCAATATATTATATTAACTTTCAAAATTAGCTTTCTGCACTTTCAGGAAGTCATTCATCATAAAAAAAATAATGTTGTGATCTTTTATTTAATCAACAAAAACTTCTTAAATCTAATTTTTTTCATTTTCTTGCAACAAACTTTCATGTGAGTCTAATAAAGCACCATGAGATTATCAAAACAAAATAATATTATGTCATCTGTTTCTAATCAACTTTTGTCAACTTGATCCAATCGTAGAAACTTCAACATTTGAATGATAAAGTTAATTGCAATGTAAATTAGAGGCCCAAAAGTGCCTTAGCAATGCTTGAAATACAGGAAAATGTTTCACAACAATGATCTTTGGTGTACAATAATTCTGAACAAGAAGAGATATTTTCAGCAACATTTGGCCAAAGCAAGATTGTCAGACAAGTGTTGATTATGTCTTGAAGACAATACTTTATACCCACTGGAATCCATAGTTGTAATGTAAGACAGAACCAAAGGACCCAGTGTAATACTCAACTAGCTTCTATTTATAACTCTGACTCAACGAAAGAAAATGTTTGACAGAAATGATATTTGTTGAACAATAAATCTGAGACAAAACACATATTTCAGCAACATGCATTTGGCAAAAGCAAGCTTGGGAGATTACAATAGAGATGCAAGACAATAATTTGAACCCATTGGAATATGCATGCCAACTGATGTGACCTCAGTTGGAGATGGCTGTGCATGCGTCACCATGTTCAATTATTGAAAAGAATGTCAGCTGAAAAAGTGAAACTAGGAGAAAAAACAAAAAAACAAAAATACCAAACTCCAAGGAATAATTCAAAAATGGAAAGTCCCTTATCAAAAGGCAAAATCAAAAGCTCAAACACATCAAATGAATGGAAAACAACTGTCATATTCCTGACATGATACACCGATTTAGGTACTGATTCTATCATTCAGCATGTAAAACATTCATTCATTTTTTTTTTTATCTATGATATGAAATCAAACAGAAAAATGGCATTATACTATTGCATGTGCTATCTATCTTTATCTATTTATGTTCATATCAGGGTCAAATGCTAAATTCAGCAATTTTGAGGTCAAGTCAATGACTAATTAGAATTCCTGGTGCATCGTTTGTTGTTTCTTATGGAACTTTTGTAACTCTGATATACATTTTAGTATGTTTAATCATTTGACAGTTTGGGTTAATTTGGTGAACATGTATTTGGTAACAAATTTCCGTACCAGATTGTACCATTAAATCATTATTTGGTGGTTCCAGCATACTTCCTTTGTAATACCAGTGTTTGTTTTCAATCCAACCCCCTCTTCTCTGTTCCATTTATCAATAGTAAAAAATATTGATGGATGCCATTGATGGCAGTTAAGGTTATCTACCAAAACTAAATAAACTGCTTCGCTGAGCGCAGCTGGATACGCCCGCAGAGGTCCAACCCTGAACAGTTAGGGCAAAAATGGCATACCTGTCAACTGACCCGGATCCTGCGGGTGTGACCGAGATTTTCACAATTCTGAGAGGTCACCCGGGACACCCGCCGGGGGCCAAATAACCCGTTTTCACCCAGACTCCTAAGCTTTCAGACTGATTTCGTAAGTGATTTTCCTTTGAAATAACCAGTAAATTCGTAATTCTTCCTAGACAAGAAGTTCAACTACCTGTGTAAACTCAAATCAAGTGACCCATTTCAGTGCATGGCTTCACTTGACAGCTTTGGTGTCAAACACACTGTTAATTAACACCAATTAAATTAGCTTTAGGTCGTAAATAATTTGTGTATTTCAAAGTTGTTTTAAAAACAACTTGAGTTACTTCCCTTTTTGTCATTCCACAATATTCTTCTTAAACTTATGTGTTTTTGTAAAAGATTAAATCTGAAATGAATTGGATGCAAAACATATCAGAATAATACTTTTACTATTTTTCTACCTTAGAATGTAAAATTACTTTTTTCATCTATACCTCTTTTAATTGTTTAACTTTATCTTTTTATACTCAAATATCAACATCTGGTATGTTCATATGATTAAACCTGCACAAATATATGCAATGAAAATGAATTAAGCCAACATAACATAAATCTATCAATGGCCTTCAAGTGCAATGAAATAATATGTACAATTTTAAATTACTTAACCATGTGGATATGTTTTGGAAACTTTGATATAAATTATAAGAAAAATGTCCCCTAAATACTGAAATTCAGCTCGAAAAAGTTCGTACGCGTTATGACCTGAGATTTCATTCTTCTGTGCAGGTCATCACCTGCATTTTCATTGTCATAGGTTGACAGGTATGAAATGGACACAATATTCAAGCTTGATTCAGGTCTGAATTTGGATTGTAATTAAATATTGACATATTACAGGTTTCTGAATAAATGTAATCAAAGAACTTGAAATTGGTTATATGAATTGAATTTATATTCAATTAAAGATTTCTTGTTGTTGTGCAATACACTGTGCTGTTGCGCAATACTTAGTAAATCTGTTGTCAGACTATAAACAAATAAAGTTCAATTTATTCTCAATGTCATATTAGAAATTTATGAAAATCAAAAGGGAGCTTACATCAATAGATATAAACAGAATTGCTGACAGCATTTTTGAGTTATTGTCCGAAAACTTGAAAATCCCTCCTTTTTTAATGAATAAAACCCCATAACTCAGAAATGTAAAATGTAAAATTTATAAAATTCTAAAGGGAGCTTACTTATATAGATATAAACATTTCACCATAGTTTCATAAGAACTGCTGAAAGCATTTTTGAGTTTTTGTCTGAAAACTGGAAAATCCCCCTTTTTTATGAATAAAGCCCTGTAACTCAGAAATGTAAAATCTTAAATTTATAAAAATCAAAAGGAAGCTCATGTCAATAGATATAAACAATTCACCACAATTTCTTGCAAGTTGGTGAAAGCATTCTTGAGTTATTGTCCGAAAACTGGAAAATCCCCATTTTTTTAATGAATAAAACCCCATAACTCAGAAACGTGAATTTTAAAATTTATAAAAAACGAAAGGGAGATCACGTCAATAGATATAAGCAATTCACCAAAGTTTTATGCAAATTGATTAAAGCGTTTTTGAGTTAATGTTCGACATGTTGACGGACGGACGGACAGACAGACAACGGTATACCATAATACGTCCCGTAAACGGGCATATAAAAATAAATAAATTCTATTCCATCAGTTTGGAGCATTTTGTCCTTTACAGTATATTCCCTTAATTTTTTGACAACTTTTCTGTTTGTAGTAATAAGGGTAGCCTTGCTATGGTGGGGGTTAAGGTTATCAACTATCTTTGAGTTTTCAAGGGATTACAAAACAAAAGACAACAAAAAATTAAGAAAAACTATTTTCACAAAACACTACATAAAAAACTATAGACTCTGCAATCCTTACCCCCACCAAAGAACTGGGGATAATCTCAGGTGCTCTGAAATGGTAAGCAGCTTCTGCTACACTAGTGGTACCAATGTGCTACACACGGGAAATACAAATTCAGTGACAAATCTCATCCAGTAATGTCACAATCAAGGAACAGAGGACAGGATTGGAGTTACGACAATTAGGACATATCAGGGTCATCTGTAACACAGATGTTCCATAAAGGACAAGCAACTCATCGTGAACATATCGGTAACTCTGGAAGGATGACTTCAACGTTAACTTACCAATTGGAACCCTTGTTTCAATAGCTTAAGCCAGCAGCAACCCTCTATCAAGCAAATTATGTTAGGAAACACAAGCTCTGAAATATCATATCAACTATGAGATATATACTTCATATGCAGGCGCTGCTGGAATATTGCTATATAGGAATGGAAAGTTCACAATCAGAAAGCTAAAATCATCCCTTTTGTCATGAAGTATTGTTCTGAACTGACCCTAATTGTCAATTACTAGATGTAATTCAAGATATGAGGCACTGTGTCTAACTTTGAATTATTTAGTGTGAGAACATCATGTATATAGCAGAACCTAAAGTTAAAGGATATGGCTAGCATCTTTTCATTCTTCCTGAGAAGCACCTGTTTGACGTTTGCCTCATATAAATAAAGAAACAAGTCGTTAAAAAGTGGGCACACAAAACTGCTGTTTGTTTGATGAAAATTATATCCTCCTAGGGTAACATTTTTATATATTGTCAATAAAAAAATTCAAGCATCTTGATGATGTTAGTCTCAAAGAATTTTTTGTTTCAATTGTCTTTTTCAAAAAGATCTGAAGAGATGTCACATGTTTTTTTTTTATACAAAAACATATTATTCATTAACCAATGAATAGATTAATTTTGAACTTAAACAGTATTTTCAGAATTTCTTTTTATAGTGGTTTGCTTAAACTGTCATTATCTATATTTAGTTTTTGGACTTTTAAATCTTCAGTCTTAACTAATAAATAGTGAAATCATCATAATTCTAACTCTTTTTTTGTTGATCAGCATTACCCAAATACAGAAACTTTTGGTGTATCTCAGCCTAAAATAGATTTTTATTCATCCATAAGTGGCAAGTAAAGAACTCACTTTATCTACTGCTCTAATCAAAAGTCAAGAAGCATATCATAATCTTCTGAGACTCCTTAGACAAATCACAGATGCAATATGAATGACAGCCCTTATTATTGTATATCCTTTCATAATTTACTTTTGATATATATATCATCTCCACCATAAAACCCCAAAACTACCTTACAAGTCATAAAAAGACTGCAACTCAATTTAAAAGCAATTTCATTTCAAGAATGAAAAGCTTTTTGTTTCTGAACACAACAAATATAGGAAAATCACACAATGGGAGTATACAATCGAGATATGATTCAGTATGATCTCTTGAATTATTATTTTTTGTCTGAAAACAATGGACATATCTCAGTTATGATACCCTCTGATTGGCAGTTCAATCATCAATAGATACTTTTTATGGTTAGACTTGTAATACTTCAATTATCTGTAGTCACGGAAACTTATAGACAAAGACGTACCGGGGGAACACACTCGTTGTAGATCAGTTTTATATAAAATAATACATTCAATGCTATCAATAATATCAAAGGAAAAGTCAAATCAAAGTGTTTATGTAGTATACAATTTCAATTTCTGTTTAAATATTCATAACCGCGATTATTTTTCAGAAGAATGTAGATTACATGCAACCATTATAAATTCCCCAGAAACAAATTTCTAACAAGAATACTGTGAAATTACTATTATTGTTAAAATCCTGAATAAATCTAAATAATTACAGTTTCCATGTAACAACATATTTATGAAGTTTAAAAATCCAACTGCCTGAAAATTAGACATCAGCTGAGCAGATCAAACTAACTGTTCACTATCATTATAACATCTTCACATAAACATTCAAACAAATATTAAATTTTGAAATGTTCTTTTAAAATTCCTGTAATCAGGTTAACAACCTGTTATTTCTATTTACAAAATACAAACTCATGCATAACCATTAAAATATTGACACAAAATATCTATTGTTGAAGACCATAATTTGACCTTTTTTTTTTTTTCATTTGATAAAATTTTATTTACAAATATATATTTACAATAAAAAGTTAATAGGATAAAACCCAAATTCACTTAACATGACATAAGTTGACCTTTATTTGTTCAAGATGATTTTTTTACATGTAGATTACTACTACATGGGGTGTTTAACGACCTTGACTGGCTGTTCAGCCCTCGCACGGTTGGCTCGGTGCCCGAAGGCGTTTGGTGAGTGTTTAAATAATTTTGTGCCATCGGTCAGGAACAGGTGGAGGACGCCATTTTGGTAGGCCGCCATCTTGGTTTTGTGAGTTGTTTTGGTTTTCATTTGTTGACTACTTTGGTGTTATTTCTTCACAACGGCTGCTTTCAGGGCCAGATTGGTCAGCTTGGCAGCCCACTAACCTCGATGATGGAGTACTGGTAGATGATTTTCGGATGTAGTATTAAAGATGACAGGAAGCATTATCAGGACCAAAGCCATGAGGCAGTGAAATGAAGGTCAATCATCTAACACCTAGGATACAGCCCTCTGACGTCAATCGGCATAACACTCCCCCACCTACAATGGGTTTTGAAGTGCATGTTAACGCGGGAATACGCCAACTACAACGTTTACTGTACAGCGTTGGATTGGTTTCTGTCATCTAAAGTAGTAAGTCGTTGATCATCTAAAAGTAAACCCTCATCGAAGATAGTGGGTAAAGGAGAGCTGACCCAGCACGTCCGTTCAGCTGTAATGACTGAGACGTGACTGTGAATGATGATGTGATGACATGTAGATTGGGTGTATTCTGCCATTTTTAATTGTAAAATAGCAGAAAACTATCAGTCTAGATCTTTAATGAAATGTGCAAATTTTGAGAAAGGAATATAGATCATTTGAAAGACTTACCATTTAAATGAAAAAATATTATGTGATTTATCTTATTTGTTTTACAGTTTTTACAAATACAGTGTATTTTTTTGTTTTATTTAGTTTTTTTTTTCAACTTTGTCATAAAAGGGGAGATAACTCTGATTAAGTAATTTTAATATAGGAATGTTAGGAATTTTCCTTTTTTATTTATGACAAGAAAACGTGTTCTGTGATGCCAATTATTATTTTAATAAGAGCTATCTTCTCATATTTTATCTTAAAGTTCTATCTTTTAGTTTTCTTTCTATCACACAATTGACAAAATTGAGTTTGTCTTGTATAATCTATTCAAAACCTGACAATTTTGCATAACCTGTAGCTTGAGAAAAGCTACGTGACCTGTACTTTTTATTATATTTTTGAAAAAAGCATAATACATTTGTAACTACATTTTGACAAATTATTAAAAACTTCTAAATATTTCAATTTAAACCACCCATCTACCTTAACATTGGTTTGCTGTCTCATTGACATCATGTCTTCTCATAAATATATATATGTTTATCAATTTTTGGCAGGAGTCAATTATTCTTAAAATGTTTCAAAAGTTTTCTTTTAAATATTGTAATTTTCTGTTGACACCAAAACTGTTCCAGCAAAACAATGGTAAATTGTTAGTTGCTTCACAGGAGTGATTTTGATCTTAATAAATCACCTTGTTTCAACAAACTTCTATAAACTGTATTGGCATTACCTATTTTTTATATGTTATAATTTTGTCCTCTGATACACATAATTTATATGGCTTCAACTAAGGAAAGCTCCATTGGAGCTTTTGCATTTATAAGGACCTCTTATATCAGTTTTTTCTCTCTTTTACTCAAGCCTCTATAAACTAACCATGTGAAAGAGAACCAGTTAAAACATAAAGGATGCTGTTGTAAATGTTTTATGTTCTCAAATAAAACATTTGTAATTCTTGTATTAACCAATTTCTTTCTTCAAAAGAAATTATGAATTGATATATAGTAGCCTATATGTGTTTATCCTTAACTTTAGTGCAAATTATCTCTTACTTAAATTGGCTTCTCAATAGGAACATAGGATTATAAATCAATGGTTTCTTATTCAATACATATTTACTTTGTTCCTAATTACTGTTCTAGAATTCAAAATTGCAATATTCACCATTACATACAATATAATTATACTGTCAATTTTAGGCTTGTTATTTGCTAAAATCAATAATCTATATTGCATTCAAATCAAATTTATCAGTTAAAATTTCATAACTTTTTTCAGTTCTGTAATAAAATGTCATGAAGGCAAGCAATATTCAATCTTATTTCATTTTTTCATTATGAAATAAAGCTGAAAAAATAATAAAAGGTTAACAAAATTGACTGACCTTATATTTCTTTTTTTTTTCTCTTCTCTGTTAGAATCCTATAGCCATTATCTATAACAATTATATAAGGTTAAAAAATTGTTCAAGGATGAAGAAATCTTAATCACTTTTAAAAACAATCCTCTCTCACTAAATCAGCTCTTGTTCACATCACTGCATTCCAATGTAGTAAAAATGAGACTTGATTGTACTGACGATATCAAACGATACGATTCTATTGTTCGTCAATAATTGATAAAGATTGCTAACGCTGATAAAAAGACATTACACGACCTAATCTAAGCCAATGCAAACTTTCACCGTCAATCAAGTTCCAAGTATTTTGTTATTTCCTTTCTAACCAATATGCAACTAAACGTTTCCAAATAAAGAAATTAACTCCTTCAAATACATGACACTATTCCGTTGGCCACTGGGAGTAAAATGAAGAAAATTAAATACCAGGTTGAATGACACTAAACAAGACAGTATATTGAAATCTAGTGGATTACCAAATTTGATTTTATACTAGGGAACAGATAATCGTGAATAAAAACGACATCAATGGGGAATAGTGATAAGGTTAGAATGTCATCAAGATAGGAAAATGTCCATAAGTGATATAAAAACATGTCTATAATTGACAAATAAGCATTGATTGGTTAGACTTAACAATAACCAACCATACTTTTTCAACAATTTCTTTAATGAAAAGTCTCATGTATATCATTGCTAACTCAATAAAACAGATATTCTTTCAAGTTTTATAATGAAGGCATTGCTGGTAGGTGTATTTTTCTACTGGGAACTCCTAGCTTAGATCATCTAATGCAATTAGATCACAAATTGGTCAAATAAGTATGAAACATCTGCGACTCAGAGCATCAAATATGTATTTCAGACATACACAAACCTTAGAAAAGACGCAATGAGAAGACGAAAAGAAAATTTGTATTGAAATTAAGGCAATCAATCTTTCATCAAATGTATACTTTTATTTGATTTTGTTTTTTGTATTGTTGTTTGGCTGTCACAATGATGTATATACCATATCTCTTTTTATTCATATCAATTGTACATTTTGCCAAGAGCGAACATTCTGAAATGTCTTGCCTACATGATTATAAATGAAAATTTTATTTTGAGATAAGGGTCTTTAACTGGAAAACATGTATTAAGAAAACACAACATTGATCAATGAACAAAGATCAAAACTCTGACAGAGAAAGAAAACAAACCTTAAAGTAGTTCTTTAAAATCAAATATACTTTTAGTTTCAAAACTTACTAAAGCAAGAAACTTAATGATCAACGAACCCTGAAAATAAGGTCAAGATCAAGTAATACTATGTCAGATTAGCATGAACAATTTACAATGCCTCTAAAGACCAAATATAGCAAACCTTTTTCTCATAGCCACTGAAAAACTGATCATAGCACAAATCTTAATGTTTGATCAATGAACTATTCAAATGAGAAAAGGGTCAGTTGATCCTGTCAGACAAGACATGTACATCCTACAATGACTCTTCAGATAACATATAGTTGACCTTATACTCGCAGCAACTGAGAAAATAATCCAAACTGAAAACTTAATGTTAATAAATGAACCATGAAAATGAAGTCAAAGTCAGACAAAAATGTACACCTCACAAAGATTCGATACACCAAATATTATTGATTTTCTGTCATTTATTGGATGAAATAAGAAAACTAAACACTGTTTATTACACAATGAAAAGACCAAAAGTCAGGTGAGGCCTGTCTGATGAACATGTACAACAATAATATTGACTTAATATAGTTGACATATTGCTAACAGTAACTGAAAACTCAGCTTATCATGAAAGTATATCTCATCTTTTCAAAGTACCATGCAAAAAATGTCAAGGTCAACTAGGGACTCCTGTTAGATGTCTGTGGTCAGATTGAGACTCCTGCAGATGAACATTCCTGCATAATGATTCCATAGTCCAAATACAGATGAGAAACTCACTTTATCAAAAAAACCCTGATTTTAGTAAGTCATTGAACTCTGAAATAGAGGTCAAGGACAAACCTTTTTTTATATCAAAAGTAAATTTGAAAGAACAATATTTTCTAGTTCTTCTCTTCTCTTTGAAATATTAAGCTTTTTATAATAATTTAATGCTGTAAAAGCAACCCCCACCCCCCAACAGATTAGATATACTTATCTCTTACAATCTATCAAATGTGATAGTAAGCAAGACAAACAACAGAAGAGTTCTTTTGGCTAAGTCATAAATGCTTTATAGGAGCCATCGACCAGACTACTGGTTCTGCCAACCTTTCACATAGATTCCTTCACAAGTACAGTCTCAAAAATTGACATACTTTATAAATAAGAGGACTCTCCCAATATTTATTGGCTAAATCTTTTAATATTGAAATTATGATTTATTAATAGTAATTCCATTTGGGTCAACAGATATGATTCTGATGGCGGGCATAGGTTTGATTTGAACTAAAATGCTCTGTTATTTCATTAAATTTGTATTTTCCAAAAAGATCCTTGAGAAAACTATTGTGTTGTGGTACTAGCACTAACAAGCTGTTCAGATGAGTTACAAACATGTGATAAAGATAATCTTACCTCATCAAGTTTAATGTATCTGTTCTGTTACTTGCTTCACAGACTGTAAACAACAACAATTAACTAACAAAAACAATTATACATACAGTTATCACAACTATCTTTGAAGACTGAATTTCACTGGAAAATTGATTGAGCTATGGGTAATTAAAAAAGCAAACTTTCAAAATCAAATCTAAATAGAAAGTTTCAATGATCCAGGCAAACATAAAATAATGGCTATGTCGAAGAAAATGTCCAAGGACAGTTAAAATATAAGAAACAAGAATGCATCCATAGTACACGGATGCCCCACTCGCACTATCATTTTCTATGTTCAGTTGACCGTGAAATTGGGATCAAAACTCTTATTTAGCATTAAAATTAGACAGATCATATCATAGGGAACATGTGTAATAAGTTTCAAGTTGATTGGACTTCAACTTCATCAAAAACTACCTTGACCAAAAACTTTAACCTGAAGAGGGACAGATGGACGAACGGACGGATGAACAGACGCACAGACCAAAAAACATAATGCCCCTAGGTGGGGCATAAAAATGTGTTAGAATGTCACTGAATATAACAAACCCAAATGTGAAACATGATAAAAGTTGCGCAAGTATCAATCTGATTAAAATACAGATCCTGTGCCCAAGTTTTGCTTACAAGGATCTGAAACACTCAATTCTACTTTCTGTTTTAAAGACCTTTAGGGATCCTCTGGATTTGTCAAATTGATACACATCTTCAAAAATTTGAAGGCTGATATTTCATTGGATGATGTATTAATTACTAGAACAGAAAGTAAAAATGAGTGTTGTCAGATCCTTGTAAGCAAAGGTTGGACACATGATTTGTATTTTAATCAGATTGCTCAAGCATGATACTTCAGTGATAGTGTTAAAAGGTATGTTGGCTGCTCTAAATGAGTCAACCTCATGCTTATATACCACTATGGGTTGTGTAGATATAGACAAAGACAAATTATTAATCAAAGTCGTTCAAGCATAAAATATAGGTCATGATGACCCAAATGTTACTGATTGTGTTGTACTATGTTAAGTGATTGTAATTGGAAAAATAGCTTTTGAAACACTGATATATTATGAAAGATATCTAAGAATCCTTCTTCCCTGGTAAAAACTTATCAAGTGTCAAATGTAGGTTATAGTGACAAATATGTGTTGTTACAGTTGCTAGGGTAACATAAGGCAAAATAATTTACTTTTTTTTCCCAAATTTAGGGACACACTGACAAACAGAAACATCTCAATCATATTGGGCCATCAAGATACATACAACATATTTTAGTCCATGTTTAACTTAAAATTGATTTTATTGTTTTTTGGTGTTAAACACCACTTTCAGCACTTATTGGCTATTTCCTGGCGGGCAGTTTTTATTGGTGGAGGAAGTCAGAGTGGCCAGAGAGAACCACAAACCTGCCACAGGAAAACTGTCAATCATAGTCAATCAAAATTGGAATCGAATGCACCTGCCACTTGCACTTAAAACACATTTCTTATTATCCTAAATACTCATTCCTTTATGCTGGAAATAACAGGCCTTGTCTGATACATAAGATATCAAAGTTCAGCAAATAGCTGACTTCTTGATTGATGGGCTTATAGCTTACATTGACTGACAGAAAGCAGGTGTGGAGAATAAAAGTCATAAAGAAAATTGGTCTTTCATGCAAGTGCTGGAGCTTATGGTTAATAGATAACTAGTAAATGACTTTGGAAAATCTGACTTTATCATAAAAATTTTGTGGTTTTGGTTATTTTCAAATATTTTTAAATAAAACTCCAATTATTAAAACTAATACTATTCCCATTTCCTACAACACAGCCATAACATTTTTCTTAAGAGATGGAAACAATTTCTTCAATCTTCAAGATGTGTTATTCTAAACAAATTCAAAAATAATGTGATAACTGGTCAAAGAAACTGAAAAGAAGCCAATTGTTTTTTTCTTATAGAAATAACCATTTAACTTTGAAATCAGTCGTTAATACTTTCTCGAATCTCAAAGAGGTTTCTAGTTTTCTTTTATCCTGAAGTTTGTTTCATGAATTACCCAAGAAAGTGGGGATCTCTCATAATCAAAGTGAAAATAAGCAGCAGAACTGAAGTGGAAATAGTAATTTCAAAATATGAATCCACCAAGTAATTTTACTGAAATTCATAATTCATCAAATTTATTTAAGAATAAGTACTTTTTTCTGTTAATTGTACTTCATTTCAAATTAATTTTATTGAATATCACTTATTAAGTTAAATCATTTTTGACTCTTGTGCGACAAAAGACATCACAAACCTATATATATTCCATCATCCTCATCAACATTTAGGTACAATCTGTGGTTAAAGTTTTTTTAGACATAAATAACATTATCAAATCAACATGGAACCTTACTAAACTAAAACAGAAGCGTCTAAAATGATCAAAGACATTTTCAAGAGCAAAATCTTGAAAATATTTACATATTTCAGTATTTCAGTGATAAATGGACTAAACTTTTTTGTAGTAAACATTTAGATTCAGTCTTATTAAGGTTTACAGTTTAGTCAAACTTGGACAGAATTTTATTGCACTTGGAAAAAATTAGCTCTACTTGAACAAAATTTAGCATCTGTGGCAAAATTTTAGATTTTTTTTATCTTTTCATTTTTTGGGGTATTTTACTAATAAAATGGATATTTTTGCACATGTCATTTAAATATATTCTGGGGTTAAAATAAATTTAAGACATTAATAACTTGTCAAATCTTCATAGAATTATAAAAAGTTTCACAGAAGATTTTTTATGATTACAAGATAACATCTGAAGCAAAATTTGGAAAATATATTGTGATTTTTTTTCGTATTTTACTGAAAGATAGACTTAGATATAAGAAGATGTGGTATGAGTGCCAATGAGACAACTCTCCATCCAAGTCAAAATTTATAAAAGTAAACCATTATAGGTCAAAGTACGGTCCTCAACACAGAGCCTTGGCTCACAACGAACAGCAAGCTATAAAGGGCCCCAAAAATTACTAGTGTAAAACCATTCAAACGGGAAAACCAACAGTCTAATCTATATTAGTTCATTTTTAATAAAACAATTTCAAAATTCTTGGATTTAATTTTGGACATCAATAACTTTATCAAACCTTCATGGAAAGTTACAAAACTTGGATAGAAACTTCTTCATGATCAAGAAGTGGCATATATTTGAATTTTTTGGAATTTTTTGTAAATGGGCTTAGTTTTTGGCAGTCAACATTACACTGACAATTGCAGAACTCTTTACAATTTGTTCATATATACAGCTACTGTTTACTTGCTATATAATAGGGAAGTATTTGTGTCTCAATGCAAGTGATTTTTAAATGAAATGTAAAAATCAAGTATGCTGCTGTATTTCAAAATTAAATACAACCACAAAAACGTTAAGTTTTGAAACAAAAGCTCGCACTAAGAGTAGCGATATCATTATTATTATTGCTTATGTAACAGTGTAACAAGAATGGTCTATAATGATCAATTAAATATGTGAAAATATAAAATGCAAAAAAAATGGTGATCAAATTTTTATACAACTCCAACTCCATAACAGGTGTTGGACATTATCAACAAATGGGCAAACTTTTGAAGTTTTTTAAACTTTTGGCATTAAATTTTGCAATTCTACAGTCTAGAAAAATGGGAGGAAATTCTTTAATAGCAGATGTATATTTTCAATATGTGTTCTATCTTTCTATGAAATTTCAGGGATCTGGGATCAAATCTGAAGGGGATCATACACAAATTAGGTACCATCTTTTAAAAATTTTGTTGAAAAATGACTAATTTCTTAGTTCATAAATCAGTCTGGAAAATGGGGGAAAATCCTCAAAGAATTCTGTAAAAGCAGCTGTATACATAACCTCAATATTTGTGCAATACATCTATGAAGTTTCAGGTCCAAATTGATAACTGTAAGGAGTTGATTACACAATACAGGTACTGTTCAAGGTCTGTCCTCCCAACTGTCTGTCTGACATCAACATAATATAACCTTGTTTTTACTTCATCTTCATTAGGCTTTTTTTTAAATGTTTGTACTTACATAAATTTCGTTATAGAACAGATTTAGGACAAAAGAATGTTCAATAACATGTGAACAATAACAAAGCATTAAAATAAATCTTCTAAAACTAATGTTAATTATGTTTGATAAGCCTCTAAAAATGAACAGACCATTAAATAAACTTCCGATTAGCATTTACCATTTTCTCAAGCTCCAACTGTAAACATCTAATAAAGCATATATCTTTTGGTACTTCTCTGCTCAACTAAACATGATAATAAAATACTGTATTTTAGTGTGCTTTAAAACCTTTAATGACATAAGTATTGCTGTTTTTTAACAAAATTGTCATTTAATGGTCTCACAGGAAATCACTCTGAATTTCTTATTTTAACTACTGTTAAGATTTGACATTAAAGTTTATTACTGAAGGGGAAATAACTCTAGGTTTTCCCAATAAATTTACAATAAATTTTGTGTGACTAGCTTCCTTTACTGTTAATACTTTATGAGATAAAAACTTAATTTGAGGAATTGTATAAATGAAGTGTGTTGAACATGAAACAGAATTTTAGCATGTCTATAATGCCATATCCGATTTTATAATCAAGAATTATTAGTGGTGTTTTACCAAATGCTTCAGAAGCTCATTAAATTTTCATAGATGAGACAAATCATAGAATATGTAGAAGTCTTATGGAGAAAACAGACCGATAATTTTTTAAGGATAAGAATAAATTAAGGTAAATGTATTGCTTTTGTACTTAACAGGGCATGAAACTCAAATACTACCATACAGACAATATATACTACTGGTAGTTTTTTTAATTTGTCTCTGCTTTTCCATTCGACTATTGTAATTACAAAGAAGCATGAGAGGTGTAAATTTCCATTTAAATTGACAAAAAAATAAGAAAAACCTTCTGATTTTTATTTCAAAAAAATGCATAACGATGGCTCCTGTAAACTTAGTTCATGTACAAGCCCTTACAAAATGGCAACTAGAATCTTAAAATAAGTAAATTTATAATTCACAATTTATACCGACCTCTAGGTGTCTTTTATTTGGGTTTTTAAATTGTTGGGTTGTTGTCTAGTTGAATAATAATATCTCACAATTCCTTCTAGTTATAGTTATTTCCTGCTATGAAATCTAAGTTTTTTTGACTGAAGATATGTTACTTATTGAAGCATAATTAAATTAGTTTTAAAATTCCTTCCAATTTTCAAGAAAATAGAGAGTGACTTCATGCTTGATTCAATGTGAAAGGTTATAAAATAATGTCAATTGACTCTGAAAAACAGCTATCAAAATGTCCTAATGGCAGCTATCTACATGACCTTCAAGAAAACAAAGTTAATTTCAATCACTTGTAAAAATTATGTAAGGTTTGAACTTATCAGAAGCAATTTTTATAATTTTGCCAAAAAATTAAAATTATAAAAAAATGTATGTTATGCACTATTAACATTTTAATATTTCAAAACATAGTCATAGTTTACTGTCCTTCAACTTCTCAAAATATTGAAAAAAAATAATTTAACTTTTAACAACTTAATTTCCATCATCTGTTCTGTTACTTATAAACATTCTTTTTATAAATCTAATTTTTTGATGGAATAAATAGTTCCCAGCAGTGAATTTAAATTGCCCATCTTAAAAAAAATAATTTCTTTGGCTTATAAATTTAAAATTACATATCTTTCAATTTCTTCTCCTTTCAAAAATCTTGTATACCCAACTGATTTCAGGGTAAAAATTGAAAGTAGTGAAAATCAATGCATTATATGTTAATGTATTCAGTTGTACTTCTTCAAAATCTCCCTTAACTTTAAGCACATATATTTCCCCGGAATGTATATTACTACTATATAAGAATTCATTAAGTTTGTACAAGATTAAATCAAAACAACAACATAAAGAATTGATTGATGTACTTACCAATACCTACCTGATTTTTTATACAACATCAAATAGGAAATTTGCTAACAATTAACATGCATGTTTATTTTTCTGGGGAATGCCATCTACACCAAAGTTATGGAAAATCTAAACTGATGTAAAACAATAAAATATAAGCATTGTTATTTATTACAATAATTTTGTAGAATTTAATGAGATTGCCTACTGATATTTAACCTCCACAAATCCAATCATTAATAAATAAATCACTTTATATTCCATTTTACTATTGAACCCAGTTTTATATTTCCACAGCTTTACTGGCACAGTGCAAACTTTGACAAAAGATTCATTATGAAAAATCTTGCCATTAGAGTTGTTCTTGCTTTGAAGATTATTAATCAACCTTAATTAAGGACATACATTTGTTTTTCATAGATCAGAAAGAAGCTTGTTCACTCTAGACTTAGAGAAAATAAAGATATTTTAACAAATAAAAAGATAGAGTTAATTCCCTTCAGCCATATAAACTACGGTATTGTAGGGTTGTAATTAAAAAGATTTCTGCTTACAAAAATAAGAGGCAGCCTTTCCATGGTTAAAATAAGATGTTGTTTTGTCTCAAGCATACTACCAGGGAAGTTAAAAATAAAAAAGAAACAAAATTTAAATGCACTAGCTTGGTCAGTATTAGGGGGATTTATTATGGTTATTTGAAGAAGATATTTCAAATGAAAATATATTTTGTTATTGAGTTATACTTCCTGACAATGCATTTCTAATATAACACCCAGATCACTACAAAAGAATCAAAGTGGGAACACATGACATGATGTCATACAACTATATACACTAAGAATCAATTCTATAGATCTAGATATAAAAATATACAGTGCATCACAGCTATGCTCTAACACAGAATATATTACAAGAATCTAAAGGTTACATGTGCATACCAAGACTATGGCTATTGTAACACAACATTGAGTGATGACTACCATCTATGTTACCCAAGCAGCTATGTACAGTACCACATCTGGGACAAATCACATCTTCTTCTTTAATTGAACCATCATCTCCCTAACAGAACAAATATGAAAATTCTTAATGATATCAGTTATGTTATATGTTTTAAAGTATAGAATATGTTTTAAAGTATAGAATGTCTTTAAATTATACTTCCAGTGGCATTGCACCAGTGAAGTATTGTAAGCATGTTATACAAATAATTTCATAAAACATTTTTTTTTCAAAAAGAATTTTTATATAATAATTCAGCTTCTGTGGGGTTGCCACCCACCAGACCAACTGCTTACAATTTTTTTTCCAGTCGCTACGCCACAGACTAAGAGTTGATCCTTTACATCATGTCAGTGTGAAAGCCTACATCAGAAAAGTTATAATACTTGAGTTGATCCTTTACATCATGTCAGTGTGAAAGCCTACATCAGAAAAGTTATAATAATTGAGTTGATCCTTTTCATTATGTCAGTGTGAAAGCTTACATCAGAAAAGTTATAAAACTTGAGTGGATGCTTTACATCATGTCAATGTGAAAGCCTACATCAGAAAAGTTATAATACTTGAGTCGATCCTTTACATGAGGGTCATAATGTGGGTACTTTCATGTTGAATAACGGTAAAAATTCTTGCCAAATGACATTAACGGTAATTTTTGGTGCATGATGATAAAATGTACACTTTCTTTTAGACGATTAAAAAAATCAACTGATTTTGACGAATCACTTTAAATTTTTATCCAAAAATAACGGTAACGATAATTATTTGAGACCTATGATGAATAATGATAAGGATACTTTGACGAATCACGGTGAAATTTTAACCAATTTGACGCTAACGGTAGCCAAAAATGACTGTTTGACGCCCGACGGTAAAGGGCATTCATACCCTCTTACATAGTGTCAGTGTGAAAGCCTACATCATCAAAGTTATAATAATTGAGTTGATCCTTTTCATTATGTCAGTGTGAAACCCTACATCAGAAAAGTTATAAAACTTGAGTGGATGCTTTACATCATGTCAATGTGAAAGCCTACATCAGAAAAGTTATAATACTTGAGTCGATCCTTTACATGAGTTTCGTAATGCGGGTACCTTCATGATGAATAACGGTAAATACTCTTGCCAAATGACGTTAACAATAATTTTTGGTGCATGACGATAAAATGTACACTTTCTTTTAGACGATAAAAAAATCAACTGATTTTGACAAATCACTTTAAATTTTTTCCAAAAATAGTGGTAACGATTATTATTTGAGACCTATGACTAATCACGATAAGGATACTTTGACGAATCACAGTGAAATTTTAACCAATTTGACGCCAATGGTAGCCAAAAATGACCATTTGAACCTAACGGTAAAAGGCATCCATACCCTCTTACATCATGTCAGTGTGAAAGCCTTCATCATCAAAGTTATAATAATTGAGTTGATCATTTACATCATGTCAGTGAGAAAGCCTACATCAGAAAAGTTATAATACTTGAGTGGATGATTTACATCATGTCAGTGTGAAAGCCTACATCAGAAAAGTAATAATACTTGAGTTGATCGTTTACATCATGTCAGTGTGAAAGCCTACATCAAAAAGTTATAATACTTGAGTTCTTCCTTTACATCATGTCAGTGTGAAAGCCTACATCAGAAAAGTTATAACACTTGAGTCCATACTTATTAACAACATGTCAATGTGAAAGCCTACATCAGAAAAGTTATAATACTTGAGTTGATCCTTTACATCATGTCAGTGTGAAAGCCTACATCAGAAAAGTTATAATACTTGAGTTGATCCTTTACATCATGTCAATGTGAAAGCCTACATCAGAAAAGTTATAATACTTGAGTTGATCCTTTACATCATGTCAATGTGAAAGCCTACATCAGAAAAGTTATAATACTTGAGTTCTTCCTTTACATCATGTCAATGTGAAAGCCTACATCAGAAAAGTTATAATACTTGAGTTGATCCTTTACATCATGTCAATGTGAAAGCCTACATCAGAAAAGTTATAATACTTGAGTTCTTCCTTTACATCATGTCAGTGTGAAAGCCTACATCAGAAAAGTTATAATACTTGAGTGGATGCTTTACATCATGTCAATGTGAAAGCCTACATCAGAAAAGTTATAAAACTTTAGGGCATGTGGTAAATGATACTGAAGAGAGGATGTCAGGTCATTTTCATGACCAGCCATCAAATATAAGGCATATCTTTTCATAACAATCCTTTAATCTTTCTGCTGAAATCTTGAAAGAATACATTTTGAAGTTTTTCATAGTGTGAGATTTTTTGGAGATAAATGTACATATATTGGTTAGGTGCAAAGCAAACGTTAGAAGTTCACACACTATTTGCAGAGACTATTTCACCTGAGAAAAAGATATGCAAGGGCCAAGTAGCATAGGCTACTAAACTTTAACTGAAAACGTTCATAGGGCTTATACTCATCTTTCATAGTGTGGCACGCTGGACCCCTAGATGAAAACTGTTATCTTTTTCCCTGTACACTATATATAATTCAGGTTGGAGATATCTATCCATCTTTTCTTTCTTTCTTTCTTATGAATAAGCTTCCTATCTTAGGAACACCCCTTATTGGTGTGTAAATCGAATAAGTAAGAGGGTAAAATTCTTACCCATCACATTTATATGAGGCAGAACCTGAACAAATTTATTTTTAGTTTTACCAGGCCAAGTTATTCATTTTCGAAATTTTTGTTCTACCTCTGTATTGTATTAATTTATATATAAGACTTATATATATTCTCTGGTCTGATCTAAGTAAATAGGGGAGATAATTCCAAAGGTGAAGGAGTTTATCTACTAGATCGAAAAATGGTTTACATTTCCGTATTTTTATCTGAACATACTGTCTTTTGAAAACATGGTGAAGATGATAACTTCCTGGAATTCTTGTTTTATCTTTAACAGTAAACTTCCCCGTCATTATCATTACTGTTATCGCCGGCATTGTCATAGCCTGGCATCCTGCCCCAATCTAATACTTTGTCAATAGGTACTGTCGAGCAATGAGCCAGGATCCCAGGCTAGTATTATCATTATTGTTGTTCAAAGTGACATTTGGCGGGAAACTGGTAAAATCTAAAACTAACGGGGATGTACAATGTTTCACCATTCGGAAATTCTATATATATTTCATATAAAATCATATTTCTATAAAACATTGCCAAAAAACTTATTTCATGTCCGATTTTGGTGAAATATTTACAGTCTTTTTTTAAGGTTAGTATGAAATATTTTTCATGACAGTGACTGACAAATCATTATTATATATATTTTCAAATGGCGAAACACTTTTGACCTCTGACTGTATTATTTGTTTCTGGCTCGGTCTCTTTACTTACATATTACATGTCTGTGAATTAATAGACAGAAGCCCAACAGCACACAATATAATGCTTATCATGTATTACGTTACTCATTTTTTTTGGTCGGTAAATTTATCATTATCAATTATGAGTTTTTATGTAAACTTTAGTTACTGACAGCAAGCTCAAAACAGTTTAATCTGATGATATGAAAAATAACTTCTGGTTACTGATGGAGATAGTTGAGGACTATGCCAGAAATTTGGTAAAGCGCGAGCGATATAAACCAAACTTTTTATAGTTTAAAGATGGCATTCATAATTATTGTGATGAGATATATTATTAAAACCAGAGGTGTCAATCAGATGAGGATTTTTTTAAATTCTTCAGTAAAGTCAGAAGTCCATTACTCTAGTAATGGACTTCTGGTAAATAGATATAAGAAGATGTGGTATGAGTGCCAATGAGACAACTCTCCATCCAAGTCAAAATTTATAAAAATAAACCATTATAGGTCAAAGTACGGTCTTCAACACGGAGCCTTGGCTCACACCGAACAGTAAGCTATAAAGCTATAAAATTACTAGTGTAAAACCATTCAAACGGGAAAACCAACGGTCTAATCTATATAAAAAACGAGAAACGAGAAACACTTATGAACCACATCAACAAACGACAACTACTGAACATCAGATGCCTGACTTAGGACAGGTGCAAACAAATGCAGCGGGTTTAAACGTTTTAATGGTACCAAACCTTCACCCTTTTTCTGAAACAATAGTGTAACATCACAACATAGAAAGACACACTATAAAATATCAACTGAAATAGCTTAACTCAATCAAAGGACATATTAACACCATTGAACATACACTGAACAAATAAATTTGACCTATGATACAATGTAAATAAAAATAAATAAACTAAGGAAGAATAATAAAAGTAACATGTTATATCGGTATGAAATGTTAAACAATTTAAGAAAAACAATATGCTCGAACAAAATATCAGCCATTTGCAATAACTTTAAACACAGGTAAATGAAAATAATTTTGTAGTTAGGTATACGTGTACAGTTACAATAGAGAAAGGAAATATTTTACAAAATAAATAATTTTGATGTTCATAGTACGAAGTGGAAATTTATATTAGTACCAAACACTTATTAAAGCTGGTATATAGACCAGATATAACCCTGAATAACATTAAATAACAAAAACCATTACAATTAGTATCAACAGGTCAAATAAACAAGAAAGTACGATTTGAGAGTACTCGCAGTTACTGACAGCTAGTTTAAAGCCAAAACAATTAATAATAAAAATCATGCATCAGAGACTAAAATCAACTAAAACACATCCCAGGGATTTAGTATTTTAACGTCATGGACAGTCAAAGAAGACATGACTTGTGCAATGCCAAAATAAATGTATCGACAGACAGTAGGATAGTTAGGAGTTTAACCTCTTTATAGATCAAAATGAACGTGGGTGTGTCTTTAAACATCCCGTTTGAAAAGAATACAAATTTAGTTATGTTTTAATTTGCTGATCACAAAATCGATATTAGTGCCAATGTAAACTATATTCAAAGATCTAATTACAACATTGGTAAGATAACCTGAACTAATAAGTTTATTTAAAGGTTCGATGAGTTTACACGGATCACATAGTGATTTCCGCGCTTTAAGTACAATATTACCGTAAAATTTAGGATGTGAAATACCGTTTTTTATCAGTTTTCTACAGGTACAGCCAAATTTACTAATCAAATCTTTGTATCTATGAAAGAACTTAGCAAAAGTTTTACGTAATTTATGGTAACGAAATCCCTGACTTAATAATTTACCAGTGATGCATTGATTACGTTCGTTAAAATCTATGACATCACTACATACACGGGCATAACGAACGAGTTGGGATATATACACACCGTATGATGGAGCCAAAGGAACATCGCCGTCTAAAAGGAAAATTAACAATAGGGAATGAAAATCGTCTCTTTGTCGTAAATTTTCGTATGGAGTTTTCCTTTAGAGATTGAAATGTCCAAGTCCAGAAAAGGACAACTACTGCTGTTTATGTTAGATTTAGTTAAAGTAAGTTCTGTTGGGTAAATTTCGGTAGTATATTTAGAGAACTCTGGATTATTTAACGAAAAATATCATCTAGATAACGGAAGGTATTGTTGAATGTATCAACCAAATGTAACAATGACGTGTCTTTACTGAGTTTGGTCATAAACTGAGATTCATAGCAATACAGGAATAAATCTGCTATTAAAGGGGCGCAGTTAGTGCCCATAGGAATACCTACTACTTGTCGATACACTTTATCGCCGAAACGTACATATATGTTGTCCAGGAGAAAATTTAAAGCTTCAATCATATCTTCACATTTCCAGTAAGTGTATCTAGCATACTTTCCTTTTCGTTACAGAAAAGGCTTTAAACGAGTTACAGCAAATAAATTTGTAATGAGATTTTTCAAGAGACCATTTAATTAAATATGAAAACTTTTTCTTGATAAGATTGTGTGGAAGTGTAGTATAGAGAGTAGAAAATCATAACTGTCAACAGAATTAAAAGGACCATCAAAAGCATGTATTTTATCTAAAACCTCTAAAGAATTGTTAACACTCCAAAAATAATTAATACCATTATTTTCATAAGCTTTATTACAAAAGTTAATAACAAGTTCTTTGATAGTAGTAAAGGAGGTAGTTAGAAGAACTGATAGATTGGTAGTAGAACACTTACTAGATGCGGAGATGAAACGGAATTTAAATGGTTTTTTGTGCAATTTAGGTAACCAGTACATAGTAGGGACTTTCAAATGTTCGGAAGAGGCTTTAAGCTGGGTAGTGGCAGTGATATGCTTGTTTACAATTTGACTCTCTGTGGAGCGTACGGACCTGAATGTAGATGAATTTAATCTACTTCAAAATCTTCAATTTTGTTTGCAGTAAGAACAACACTTTTGATTAACACTACTATTCCCTATGCTTAAATGAAATGTTGAATGCATTGTCTCATTAAACAGAACATTATCAGTGTACAAAATTGGGAATGAAAAATCATGCTTCTTTGTAAAAAAAATACAGATTCCAACAAGACATACACCGAAGATTATATCATCGAAATGTTGGACTTTTGTATCGACAACATGACTGTTGAGTTTGGTGGCTTCATATTTCAACAGACAGTCAGTGTATTCAGCTTTCCAAATATCAACTATACATTTCACAGGGGCGGATCCAGGATTTTAGGTTAGAGGCAAAAACTCTGTTATAATGAAGAACGGCAGATATCAACACTACATAAGTTTTATGGTCACCATCACGAATTGGTTGACCTAAATGATGTGTCTGTATCTCGACTCAGTAGCGACATGTATTTGCGATCTTAGATCTTTGGATACCAGAATAGTTGTCTGCAGAGGCGGATTTAGAGGGTTTTTGAGGGGGCCCGGGCCCCCCTTTTTGTTGGAAAATTTGGTTGATTATATAGGGAATCACTGAAGCATGACTGGAGCGGGCTCCCTCTTAGGCAGTCAGTGGGCCCCCACTTATGAACATTTCTGGATCCGCCACTGGTCTGATCTGTAATTTTACCGGTGTAGAATATTGTGACAATTTGACTGAGTGTGGATTCGCTTTGTGGGTGAAGTATGCACAGCAGTAGACGCTTACCCAGTCGACGCACCCGGTTTCGATCCTTTTGGAGATCATGTAATTCCCTGAGTTTTTGTATTTTACCTTGATTTGTAACGTTTTTAATCGATTTGAACATCGGTAAACTACTGCTCCCTTAATTTATTGGGTCTTATTTCAGCATAAAGATAATGAAAGTTCACATAGAGGATACTTACAGGCCTGAAAGGAGCAATTGCATCATGACTTATTTGGCCACCGTTTCCAGAAAGAACAACGATTTAATTTTCACGAATTTAAAAATGACTTCATAAATGCAATTGAAAAACAGTTGTAGGAAAAATTGTTCTAAAACTACTTTATCTTAACACAATACTGAAGACCAAGACATTATGTCTGATCGATAGGAAGACTCGCCGGCCTCTACGTACAAACTCTCAGTTAGCAATGTTTTAAGGAACCAAGACAGATACGAAGACCCCGGTAATGACTTACATCCAGAATCAACAGACGAGCGATTTATACAGTTAGTAATAAGTTGCGCTCTGTAACCCAGTCATTACTGAACTAAGCAATGTTTCATCATGATTAGGGTTTAAAATTATTAGGCTAACTTTTTAAAACCAGGAAAACAACTGGTTTTAGGACGAAAAACGAGTTTTATGACTTTTATATAAAATTATGTTGCTATGAAAACAAAGAGTTTTGCACTTTCAAGTATCCATGCTCTATCGGTTTTAAGAAAACAAACTGCTCACCAGAAAAAAAAACATGTCTTTGTAACGAAACTTTATAAGAACATCTCAGTCCAGGTTGTATTTTTACATGCAGACATTGCCATTGAAACAAAGCGCTTCCAAGACAGTCGAAGCATCCAGAAGAATGAAGAAGGAGGTTTTACATGGCAGAGGTCAGTAATAAACTTTTATATTTTCACTATAAGTGAAAAAATAAGTACAATGTTTTCAAATACAATTCAGTGTCTTAGATAAGTCACAGAAGCCTAATATCATGTAATTGGAATCATAAATGTTTTTATTTTTATCAATTCTAACGACTTCTTGCTTTGATTGGAAAAAGACAATCATGGTGTCTGTCATATTGGTTTTAACGTAACTGAAATAATCACGACTTATACGATCGCCAAAACGAACTGATGATAGGTATCGTGTCTCGGCGTCTCAATTTCACTAGACATGTTAACGCTGTCAAAATTCCTACATGTCCTGTATAGCATAAAAAGGATAACATGAATCAGTGGAAACATTTGACAGTACCACAAAGCCCATCAATTAATTATGTAACTGGTTTGCCTTGTCGAGACATTTGCTTCAAGATATAAAAACTTATCAAAGATACCAGAGAGCCTGTAAATTAGTGGTTGTCGTTGGTTTCTGTCTGTTATATTTGTTTTTTATAATTATTTTGTCATGAAATAGGCCGTTGGTTATCTCGTTTGAATGGTTTCACATTTTTTCATGTTCTTTTTTTTTCAATGTTGCATCACCGAAATAAATATAATGCTTTGTTTCATTTTAGACGGAAAAAAATTGCTCTGTAAATTAAACATTTCCGTAACATAAGGGATATAATATCTTATATCTTGCAAGTATACAAAAGACGATTTCTTTTAACATTTCTTGGGGCTTCCAATGGCTGTGTAGTTTCTATTTTTTGTTGGTTAAGTTTAAATGTACTCAAACGTTAAATCAATGGTACGTGGGAAAATATCGATGTAAATTTTAAATAAAAATACAAAAGCAAAATATCAGAGTTTGAAAAGCTGCTGGTTATTAAGAAAAATAACAAATAATTCGTTTGCAAACGTACTTGAGGAGTACATCATGTTTTTTTTCTAGCTTCTGTGTTTCGGCGTGGACTAACTTATAAGGCTTTTTAAAAAACTTCATGCTACATCTGCCATAGGTTTTTATGTTATTCCTTTTGAAACAAATACTACACGTGGTTAAAAATTGAAGAAGTAAATTGATCATTTAGCTGAACATTTTAATTTCAAAAATACTGTCTTAACTTGTGATGCCAAATTAATTGCATTATGGCAAGCAACGTTTGTTCTCCTCATTAGGTAAACCATATACAAAGCTTTAAGTACCGACGAGTAGTTTGGAAGTTTTGACAAATAAATTACTATGTTATAAAGCTATGATATTATTCACATTTCTTTCCATTTGGTTTTTTTTTTATAATTTCGTCCCCTGAAGATTTTTTGATACAAATACCTATAGTACAAGCAAAACTAACATACAATCCATACATCTGCAGGACATGTATTTCATAATGATAAATGAAGCAGTGCCACACACATGCATTAATTTGTAGGAAATAATCTCAATCCGCTGTAACGAAAATATGTTTACCATGAACATGCTAGATGCTCATTTCGAAAAAAATACAAATTTTTAATGGAGAGATAGACACAACAATCGATCATGAGCAACACGACGGGTGCCACATGTGAAGCAGAATCTGCTTACCCTTCCGGAGCACCTGGGATCACCCCCATTTTTTGGTGGGGTTCGTGTTGCTCAGTCTTTATTTTTATATTTTGTGTTTTGTGTACTATTGATTGTTTGTTTGTCTTTTTTCTTTTTTAACAATGGCGTTGTCTGTCTATTTTCGAGTTATGTGTTTGAATGCCCCTTTGGTATCTTTCACCTCTCTTTTGATCCTTTTGAATCTCAAATGGATCGGAAAGAAAGTGTTTTTATATTCCATTAAATTCCTCTTCTTGTTAAATCTAGATATCTGTTTCTTAACTGTTATTAACCATGTGAAGATGTATCAAATCACATTACCTAACTAAAAAGATATATGTCACGCAAATATCATTACTACATTATTTTTGAACCAAGTTGATTTTGAATCTCGCTATAGACAGTTTCGAGTTTTACTACAAACCTATAAAAAAGTTTTGTAATTGACTACAGTACTTGAGTTTGTCTACTTTCCATTATATACCTTTTAATTATATAAATTTGAACAAAATGAGTATGAAATCCTTTATTAGTTAAAAATGAATATATTTTGTTTGTACAATTGAAGCTTAAAAAAAAATATTATTGTAAATCTGCTAAAACCGAGGTTTCAACTTCTTCAGGCAAAGTTGACCGTAGACAATTCTTCGTTGTTAAATCTAAGACCTCTAAAACCAGGTTCAACCCACAATTTTTTCTTAATATGTCCTGTACCAAGTCAGGAATATGGCAGTTGTTATCAAATAGTTCGGGTTTTTTTTTTTATGTTGGCGTTTGTTTTTGTTGCACTTCAGTGTTCCTGTTGTTCCTTTGTTTTCCTCTAATAGTTGATGTGTTTCCCTCGGTTTTAGTTTGTAACCCGGATTTGTTTTCTCTCAATCGATTTATGACTTTTGAACACCGGTATACTACTGTTGCCTTTATTTGGCTTGTTTTTTCACATTTGAAAACCCTTTTTAATATTTTTCCTTCCAAACTTTTGGCCATGCCTTATTAAAATGTTGCCAAAATCATTTGTTTTGAAGGACCTATTGCATGACTGCACATCAGGTGATGTGTCTTTGTAGGAATGATACCAATACTTGAAAAAGGGAGGCGAAAGATACCAAAGTCGACAATGCCATGGCAAAAAAAAAAAAAAAAAACCGACAAACAATAGTACTCAAAACACAACATAGAAAACTCAAAAGACTGAGTAACAAAACCAACCAAAAAACCGGTGATCAGGAGGGTAAGCAGATCCTGCTACGCATGTGTCATCCGTCGTGTCGTTGCTCAAGTAAGTGTAAATCCGGTCATAAGTCTTATTTGGTAGGTCACATTCGAGGCATGGGGGACGGGATTGTGGTTACGATAATTGAAACATTTTAAATTGACTTAGTTAATGCAAATCTTATATGAATAATAATAAACATAAAAAAAGATGAGATTTTTTTTATAAAGACTTTACTGCACGGATAAGGCTTCTAAAAATGAATATGCATGCAAATCAGATCTTAAAAAAAGAGAAAACCTAGACTCAATTATGTTGTAAATATTTTAAACATTTGAAATTATGTCTTTATTCACCAGGCTAGAATACATCACAATCACTTTAAATTTCAAGGTATATTCATAGGAAAAACCAATTTACATCTCTAAATATATATAGAGTCTACCCTGAATCGAGTGTGATTTGATTATTTAAAATTTAAATGTCGAGAATGGAGAAATATTGTATTGTACGAGATTAAGTGGCGGAGTTTGTTATCTAATGGTTAATAGACGATATGTACACAATCTTTTTACTTTCTTTTCAATGATATACACAGATGTATTCTTTATATACAACGTTATCAGGCATGGTTGCTCTTTTTCATTTCGTCACAATAAGAAATCCAAAAAGAAAGCAAGAAAATTTGATGTCATAATTGAATTTTGACCAATGAAGAACTGAGATCAAAAGAACCACACGTTGATTAAAAAAAGTAATCAACCGGTCGAGAAAAGTATAAATTGGGTTAGAATTAGAGAAACATGTATATATATATGCATCAATATATATATGTATCAACCCTGTATCTCAAACACACTGAGATCCAGTGGGCATATGGATGTCACTTGCTTAGACTTGTTTGTATGATATACTTATTTCTAGTGACTGTATAATGAATTGCCATTATCTCCGATGATACGGTATATAAAGAATTGTTGAGTTAGATTGCTGACAAATAAAAAATACATTGTGTATATAAAAAAAAAATAACATCTACACACGCTTAAAACACATGTCTTATGTCTATCTCTAGATTCGCCTTACGTGACAAGGTAACACTACGACTTTGGAAGTTATATTTTTATATAGCGGATGTGGTCGAGTGGTCTAGAGCGCTGGACATGAGGCTAAGCGATTGGTGCTGTAGTTTATCAAAGGTGTGAGTTCAATTCCCGTTGAGGGACAAAAATTTGTCAGCATAGTAATCTAATTCTAACACTGTTTGGTCTAATTTTCAGACTTATATATATATATATATATCCAACGCAATCATAGGTTTGAACGTTATTTTCAATTTAGACTTGTATATATAAGTATATATATATATGTGTGTTTTCAGCCGTGTATCACCTTCACTTGTGATCCAATGGATGGATCTGTCGTAGAGGTGTCACTTGTTTTTATTTCTGTGACTGCATCTTACGATCCTCTACGAAAGATAATTTAGCTAATCTGCAATCAATTCCATCTTCATGCCTAATATATCATGTACTGTGTTGCAACTCTAGATTCTACTGACGAGGAAAGGTAACACTAGGCCACCGAAAGCTGAATTTTTTAGTTCAGTCTAGGTGGCCGAGTGGTCTAGAGCGCTGTACACATTGTCGGCGGTGTTGTCTCGATATCCCAATAGCATGAGTTCGAATCCCGGCGAGGGAAGAACAAAATTTGCTTCCGCAAATTTGCAGATTTAACATTATTGTGCTGATATTTAGAGTAATATATATATATGCTGAGTAGTGATGTGAAAATCTCTTAAAACAATCCTCATAGAAAATACTAGCGATTGTTATAGTCCTTACTTAGTATAGTTACTTCCGAATGAAAGTCGTGGGTTGAAGAAATTTATTTCATTTGTTTATTGGAATGTTCAGCCTAAAATTAGGATGTAGACATGATTGTTATGTCTCCATGCTTTTGATAATGACAGACTTTATATATTCTTTGCAATCAGTGTAAATCATTTAGCTATGTCTATAATATATAAATGGACATGTAAAAGTAAGATTTCACGTCGATTATGAATAAGTGCTTACTTAATATTTATGAACATGTTATTTGTGTAAGCTTTTACATCTAAAAGTAACTTTTTGCTAGAAGTAAATCAACTTATCACTGTCCATGCAGTTTGTATATGATTCTGTCACATTTATGTATATCTTTGTATGAATCAACTATAAAACATCATTTATACATTTTTTCCCCAAATAGAACCAGAATTCTCTCGAGAGGTTAACAAATAAAAACAACATCTCTATTCTATTAATTCTGATCACTGCAAGGGAATTATTACGCAACCAAACATGGAAAGTGTCTTCAATAATCTGAAATCTCCAGAGAACACTAAAACTTGTTGTTAATGTATAGCAGAGTGGATTATTGTTTATTATTACAAACTCGATAGGACATCTAAAGGATAAATCTCAGAATTCATTCAAATATTGTCGACAGTCTCAATCCTAAAAAAAAGAGGCAAAAGAGAAAGTGACAATGGCATGAAAATTAAACGAAAAACTATGAAAGACTCACATGTTAATCTAAACACTACATAGGAAACTAAAGACTGAGCAACGCAAACCCCAGCAAAAACCGGAAGCGATCTAAGGTGCTCTAAAGCTTTGAATGTTGTTTTATACAAAAAACCACAAAAGCTTCTTTTAAACGTTAGAATTTTCTGCAATATCACTAGATGGATGTTCATGCATATCCTATACCGAGACAGTATCGTCACTGTGCTATGTATTTTTTTTTTTTCCCATTTCGTTTCCTGCTCATAATTATTTTTTACAATTGTGATGAGTCGAACATCATGTCACGTGTCAATAATGTTACTTGTTGTTCTGAATTATTTATATCAACAGAAAGAGTTTCTCATAGCCGCTACATTTCCAAAGTAAACACTTATGAATCAGATTGATAATTTCAATTAATTACACCTTCTTTGTAAATGCTTTAATGTAATAATTTCAAAGCACGTTGAGGATGAACTTTTTTTTATTCAAAAGTATTAAAAAAGCTATCAAGATGTATTTCCTGCAAATCTCTGTCCGTATATGTCGCTTTATGAAGATAAATTGACTTGGACCATATTGTAACTTTTGATAATTATAAAAAAATATTCTTACTGCTCCAACAGAGTTATCAGGATGATTTCGACACTACATAAGGTTTACGGTTACTATCACGAATTGGTTGAGCGATACGATGAGTCGGTGTCTCAACTCACTATCGACATATTTTCACGGTCAGAGATCTTTATATCCCAGGCAAGATCACCACCCATGCGACTCATCGTATCGCTCAACCAATTCGTGATAGTAACCGTAAACCTTATGTAGTGTCGAAATCATCCTGATAACTCTGTTGAGCAGTAAGAATCGGTGTCTTTTTATAATTATCTGAGATCTTTATATACCATAATAGTCGTCTGATCTGTAATATCATCGATTGTATCTGATTCCCGATTGTGACATCTTTGCAGTGTGAGTTCGCATGGGTGGTGATGCTTGCATACAAGGAGAAGCTTACCCTTTCGACGCATCCGGTCTTGCTCCCTTTGGAGGGCATGCGATTCCCTCAGTTTTTGTTTGTGTTTTTTATTTGTTTCTTCCAAATTGATTCACGAGATTTGAACATCGATAAACTGCTGTCTTAATTTAAGTACCTTGAATATTAAAAGAGATGGGTATTTTTAAAAATCCGAAAAACGAGAGGATATTCATTCAAATCCTGTTCGATTTTACTGTGACTTGACCGTAAGTGTTGCTTTCAGCATTTAAAAAATATGTACAGTAGTTTTAGCAAAGCATTTATCTAGACTTAGTTTTGTCCAACTCATCTTAGTATGTCAAGGGAAATTAATGATTGCTGTGTTTGGTCAGAAATGTTTCAAGTGTCGGCATTGTCTAACACAATTGACCGGATACGAAAAATGTCTTTTTACCGACATTCGAATATTAAACTGGTATATATTTCTGCATTATATTTTACGTTATACAACAAATGTTAAAAAAAGATATTTTAAGATCAACTCGTATATCATACTCTAGAATTATAATGAACTCTCAACAATTGAAATTAAATAAAACTGACGTTTCTATCAAGTTCTCGAGGTTATAAAATACGAGAAATGTTTTCTTTGGTTAGTCAGTGAGAAATCTATGGAACTCGTCAGTTTTAATTATTCCTTTTGAGGTGATGTAAATGAGTCCCGTAATCCTAATTAGAAGATGAGAAAAGTTTCTATATTGTCCACACAATGAAATCACACATTTTTTTCGAAAATATCTTAAATAAATAAAATACTCTGTACTTTCTCATTAACTTTTAGTATTATTGTAATCATAATTACACACTGTCGAAAAGACTGAACATAATTGCATATCTATACATTCTACAAAAACAGATCATCAAACACGTTTCGCTTTAACACAGCTCTTATTGAGAGATGATACATCCATCACTTACTCTCATGTTGAATATAAACAAATGCAAAAGTGTCATGTTTCATCTTGAATTTCTTAAATATGATTATGATAAAAAGTATTGATGTCTTTTAAAGGGATTTTTGGATGTTGTTCAATATTTTATCATCACACTACGTGCATCAAATGCAGTCTGCAATTGTTTGCACCTGTCCTAAGTCAGGCATCTGATGTTCAGTAGTTGTCGTTTGTTGATGTGTAAGTGTCATAAGTGTTTCTCGTTTTTTATATAAATTGGACCGTTGGTTTTCCCGTTTGAATGGTTTTACACTAGTAATTTTTGGGGCCCTTTATAGCTTGCTGTTCGGTGTGAACCAAGGCTCCGTGTTGAAGACCGTACTTTGACCTATAATGGTTTACTTTTATAAATTTTGACTTGGATGGAGAGTTGTCTCATTGGCACCCATACCACATCTTCTTATATCTATTCAATAGGTATAACTTTAATTCAATGTCAATGCTCCGACGATATAATCGCCGTCAGGTATGTTAGTTCTCTGGATGTTATGAGTCCAATTAATTAATAGTTTGGCATTGACCAAGATGTATGAAGACCAATTGTTGGCCCGGGCTGGTTTCTGCTCTTTGATCGGGTTGTTGTCTTTTTGACACGTTCCCCTTTTCCATTAATAATAATAATAATAATAATAATTTATTATACAATTATCAGCTTTTTGTTATGTGTGCTAAAAAAAATATGCGATTGCAAATCCAGCTGCAGAAGTTGGCTGTTTTGATCTTTGATGATACAGCTATCCATTTATTCATACATTGAATTGAACATTCTATTGGATGTTAATCTTACAAATCAAGTTTTCGAAACCGATAATCAATCTGCAAAAGCGTCTCTTTAGAGTCTGTTACGGTAATTTTTTGATATAGCGCTTAAAGTAAAATACAACTTGATATGATAAATTTGTTTGGCTACATCTGTCCAAACTTTTGCCTTAATTACATTTCTTTACCACCTTTATATGGAACCAGGGCAACACCAACTGCTGTATTGGCGTAATAAGACGAATATTTACAACAACTATATTCTCAATACCAACGTTTTATTAATTTCTACGAATATATTTAGATTATGAAACAACATTTTTGGAGCCTGAATTTAGGATATTTATAGAATATAAGAAGAGAAAGGATATTTCAGCACGTTTAAAAAAAATGACTATTCAAAATGATTATGTTTGCGAAAATTTCTTATTGTTTACTATATCAAGACCAAGACAAACTAGTAAGACGGAAACACATATATCATGTTATTGTATTCCAAAATTTAGTCGATAAGATATACTCGTACAAATATGGTTTATGACGTTAACGGAATACATGTTTTGCAATCAGTGCTAATTATTTTTGCTGTGTTTGTAAAGTATTAGTAGATACTTCAAGTAAGTTTTCGTTTTCTTCAAATTGGACAAATGAAGTATCAATTGATAAACATGCTATAGTTGTGATATTGGTTTGAAATGTAGTATATCACACATTATATATACAACGCACAGTTTCCATTTAGTTTTATACCAATTTTATGCATATTTGTGTTGATAAACCATAAATTTACCGATATACATCAATGTTATTCCATAAAATCCACCAATTTCCCCCCGAGAAATACAAATAAAAAAGACATATATTCATTTTGATCAATTCTGATTATTGCGTTCATAAAACTAGAGAACTATCGAACATATTCAAACGCGAAAAGTGTATTTAATAATTTGAAGTCTCGAGAACATTCAAAACTGCTGCTTATTTATAGCTAATTGTCTTTTCTTATTCTTCATGATAAACACGATAATATGGTTAGAAAATGTGTCAGGAACTATTATCTGTTTACCAGTGCATATAGTTTGTAGCACTTGTTTTATTTACATTTTTGTTTTCATGACATATAATCATTATCTGCACTTTGTTTTGCTATTTTTTTTGAAATTCATGTATTCTTTGATATATACTACCTTCACCAGTGCTAATTATAGGTTTCATAAAGAGTGAGAATGAGATATCGCTTGATATCAACTAGAGTTACTTAATTTCAATATATAATTAAAAACGAGCCTTTGGCGAGTTTATTATTACTATTTAAATTAATAACGAGAGTTGATATCAAGCGATATCCAATTCTCAAAAGTTGTTAATAGATATATGTTAAACCTATTTCTCTAATGGTCAACACTCTCATTGTGTTAAATTAAAAATTCCGCGAATCGTTGATCTTGCCTTTTGCGTATTCCAGTATGACGTCATATGTCCTTTTCCGGTGTCAAACTTTACATCAGACATTTTCAGACTTTTTGTACACTTCAGAATGTAATAAATTTGACAAAAAGAAGATTGTCAGGTGAAAAGTGTGAGTGTTTTGTATATTAATGAAGAAATCACATATGTCAGTTGCCATGGACGAAATGTACATCGTCTTAACATTTGAAAGTCATCAATGACCTAACGAATAGCCAATAAAAATGCCGTAAAATCGTCTTATGATGCTGGCCAAGCCAATCAAATTCACGCAGATTTTCGTATCACTTTTTCGTATCACACTCCGTGCCGTGTGATCAATTCTGCAAAATATCTGAGAAATATAAATTCATGCAAAAAATAGATAACGGGCCACAACCATAAGATAATATTAAAGCTACATCAACGTTTTCTGATATGTGTATTTACTAAAAAAAAAAAAAAAAAAAAAAAACAAAAAAAACAAGGAATCTCGTTTACACATTTTAGAAATTTGGAAACCTAGATTTCTATTAGACTTCTCAATTGATAGACTGTATATTCGATTCTCAATTTTATTATACAATTATCAGCTTTTTGTTATGTGTGCTAAAAAATATGCGATTGCAAATCCAGCTGCAGAAGTTGGCTGTTTTGATCTTTGGTGATACAGCTATCCATTTATTCATACATATAGAAAATTATGTGGCTTTCAAAATCTCATAATCTCAACCTTCTTTGTGAAGGCTTCTTTCTTAAATCTATTGGATGTTAATCTTACAAATCAAGTTTTCGAAACCGATAATCAATCTGCAAAAGCGTCTCTTTAGAGTCTGTTACGGTAATTTTTTGATATAGCGCTTAAAGTAAAATACAACTTGATATGATAAATTTGTTTGGCTACATCTGTCCAAACTTTTGCCTTAATTACATTTCTTTACCACCTTTATATGGAACCAGGGCAACACCAACTGCTGTATTGGGAACCAGGGCAACACCAACTGCTGTATTGGCGTAATAAGACGAATATTTACAACAACTATATTCTCAATACCAACGTTTTATTAATTTCTACGAATATATTTAGATTATGGAACAACATTTTTGGGAGCCTGAATTTAGGATATTTATAGAATATAAGAAGAGAAAGGATATTTCAGCACGTTTAAAAAAAATGGCTATTCAAAATGATTATGTTTGCGAAAAATTTCTTATTGTTTACTATATCAAGACCAAGACAAACTAGTAAGACGGAAACACATATATCATGTTATTGTATTCCAAAATTTAGTCGATAAGATATACTCGTACAAATATGGTTTATGACGTTAACGGAATACATGTTTTGCAATCAGTGCTAATTATTTTTGCTGTGTTTGTAAAGTATTAGTAGATACTTCAAGTAAGTTTTCGTTTTCTTCAAATTGGACAAATGAAGTATCAATTGATAAACATGCTATAGTTGTGATATTGGTTTGAAATGTAGTATATCACACATTATATATACAACGCACAGTTTCCATTTAGTTTTATACCAATTTTATGCATATTTGTGTTGATAAACCATAAATTTACCGATATACATCAATGTTATTCCATCAATCCACCAATTTCCCCCCGAGAAATACAAATAAAAAAGGCATATATTCATTTTGATCAATTCTGATTATTGCGTTCATAAAACTAGAGAACTATCGAACATATTCAAACGCGAAAAGTGTATTTAATAATTTGAAGTCTCGCGAGAACATTCAAAACTGCTGCTTATTTATAGCTAATTGTCTTTTCTTATTCTTCTTGATAAACACGATAATATGGTTAGAAAATGTGTCAGGAACTATTATCTGTTTACCAGTGCATATAGTTTGTAGCACTTGTTTTATTTACATTTTTTGTGTTTTATGACATATAATCATTATCTGCACTATGTTTTGCTATTTTTTTTTTTTTTGAAATTCATGTATTCTTTGATATATACTACCTTCACCAGTGCTAATTATAGGTTTCATAAAGAGTGAGAATGAGATATCGCTTGATATCAACTAGAGTTACTTAATTTCAATATATAATTAAAAACGAGCCTTTGGCGAGTTTACTATTACTATTTAAATTAATAACGAGTTGATATCAAGCGATATCCAATCTCACAAGTTGTTAATAGATATATGTTAAACCTATTTCTCTAATGGTCAACACTCTCATTGTGTTAAATTAAAATTCCGCGAATCGTTGATCTTGCCTTTTGCGTATTCCAGTATGACGTCATATGTCCTTTTCCGGTGTCAAACTTTACATCAGACATTTTCAGACTTTTTGTACACTTCAGAATGTAATAAATTTGACAAAAGAAGATTGTCAGGTGAAAAGTGTGAGTGTTTTGTATATTAATGAAGAAATTACATATGCCAGTTGCCATGGACGAAATATACATCGAACCTTTGAAAGTCATCAATGACCTTACGAATAGCCAATAAAATGCCGTAAAATCGTCTTATGATGCTGGCCAAGCCAATCAAATTCACGCAGATTTTCGTATCACTTTTTCGTATCACACTCCGTGCCGTGTGATCAATTCTGCAAAATATCTGAGAAATATAAATTCATGCAAAAAATAGATAACGGGCCACAACCATAAGATAATATTAAAGCTACATCAACGTTTTCTGATATGTGTATTTACTAAAAAAGAAAAAAAACAAAAAAAAACAAAAAAAACAAGGAATCTCGTTTACACATTTTAGAAATTTGGAAACCTAGATTTCTATTAGACTTCTCAATTGATAGACTGTATATTCGGCATGTTTGTTTCCTTTTCCATATTCACCTCACTCATATTGGATACAATTTTCTGGACTCAAAAGGTTAATTGTTTTGGTTGAGCATTCTCATTCATGTTGAAATGAGGTGGACTTAATGTCATATTAAAAAAAAAAAAAAAAAAAAAAAAAAAAAATGCCATTCACCCGGAAAGGAATACACCATAGATGTTTTTTTATTCTTGAACTCAAGTTTATATTGTTTGACTTTTTGGTTTTGGATCGTCCCCCGCCCCTTTGTTATTTTCTCCCATTTTCTATGAGAATCTTGAAGGGTCGAACTTTCGAAACATAATACACACCCTACATATTAACTGACCCAAGGATTTGTATAGTTAGATGTACAAATCCTTGATTGACCTAAAATCAACGTGTCCCATCTCGAACCTCACACAATAAATAAATGAAATAAGGTTGAAATAGTATTCAATATTATATATATTAATTTTTTTTTATTAAAGATTGCACATACAAGATGTGACAGTTAAACAGACTGTGTCAGAATTCCATAACGTCACCTAAAACATCTCTTTGAAAATGCATCTTTTCAATAATCCTTTTGTGTGGATTAAACGCAAGGTTTTTGTACTGAAAAATCTCAATGTGGTAAAATATGACAGTATATTTTTATTGATTTTCCAGTTGAGAAAAAATCTGAAGAAATCGCCAGTTTGAGTAAATTCTATGAAAATGGGAATTTATTATCCACCAAAATAATCTATAAGCTAAGAAATTATGGACTGACGATTAATGTGTATACAAGTTCTTTAAGACAACCAAATTAGAAATTTTAATAAAACCATTGTCATTTTATTCACCAGTTGTGATGCAAGTATGAAAGATGCGCCCTATCTATCGTTCATTTTAAACACTTTGTTTTAAAGGCGCATACGAGATATAAAAACAACAAAAAAAAAACTGGTGTGCTTGTTCATGTGAGAAATTCTCATATTAATACACCGTCAAAATTTCATGTTTGGTTAAATTTCTTCTAAATACTGGTCTGGTCATCTGTTTTGTATATTGCCCTTTCATACTATTTTAAACTGCTAGGTTTTCTTACATATATTTTATGTGCCCCGTGCTGTCTATCATTTGTTGTTGATTTTTATATGTATTGTCTATCATTTATTGTTTCAAAATTATTGGTCTTTTGTTGGACAATGTATGACAAATAAATGTTCAAAACCTCGCCCGTAATTATAAATTATGTAATTCATTGACCGCTCCCGACATGTGTAACTTCAAGGCATATTTTAGCGGCGATCGATGTCTTTCAACAGTTATGGTGTGCTTGTTCATGTGAGAAATTCTCATATTAATACACCGTCAAAATTTCATGTTTGGTTAAATTTCTTCAAAATACTGGTCTGGTCATCTGTTTTGTATATTGCCCTTTCATACTATTTTAAACTGCTAGGTTTTCTTACATATATTTTGATGTGCCCCGTGCTGTCTATCATTTGTTGTTGATTTTTATATGTATTGTCTATCATTTATTGTTTCAAAATTATTGGTCTTTTGTTGGGCAATGTATGACAAATAAATGTTCAAAAACCTCGCCCGTAATTATAAATTATGTAATTCATTGACCGCTCCTGACATGTGTAACTTCAAGGCATATTTTAGCGGCGATCGATGTCTTTCAAAATTACTTTATTTTTATCAATAGTACCGCTTAAGTCGACGCTAGGGGCCGTCTTGATCTTGTAGTAGGGTATGAATGATTTGTTCATTGTTTAAGACCCTACATCAACTGTCAAGATGAAGAACAGGAATAAAAGTCCTGTTCATTGATAATTTTCTATGTTTTCTATGTATTGTGTGCGATTTTGTCCCATGTACATTTACTCCATATCCTTTCATTTTCTATAAAATATGATTTTTTTTTTTTTTTTTGTTAAATCATTAATGAAAGTGAAATAGTAAAATAATAACTAGCTTTTAGAAGCCAGTTTGGTTCAATTTTGTCAAAATAAGATAAGAAAGATCGCTGATGAATTATTCACTTGCAAGTAAATAATTCGACCTCATTGAATCCGTATTCATGTGACCTTCCATTTAGCCCTTTAGCTAGAGATGGGTTACGCATGAATTAGAAGTGTTCAGTTATTAAAAGGAAAAGAATGTCAGCATTGAAAGTGAAACAGGGTAAACCATTTGATTGACTGATTCGATCCACAAAAAATCATTCTTATACAGGTAAAAACGATGATTAACATATATTTTTAACCTAAAATATGGAATCAAACAGACCTAGAAAAATCCAATTGCACGAATTAGCTATCTATTTATATCTATATTTATGTTTATATCGGGTTAACTTGAATTCTTTATCACGTAACATCCTCATATTTAAAATTTTCTTCTACCGAAAAAGCTAAAATAAAGAATTACCGAAAAGATAACATTTACGAAATTTTATGTTTTCTTATCATGCTTATATCTGTTTCCTTGGTATATATCACCGATAATATCTACTTTTTATAAACCAAGACTATAGCACAATATCAAAGCAAGACATAAACATGTTTTTTTATGTTCATATTTACGGAAATATTTATTCCTAAGTTTAGCTTCGAACTCCATACGAAGTGTTGATCTGAGATGGATTTTGCTGCTCTTTTTAAGGTCCCCTTCGGTCATACAGCCCCTTCGGTCATACAGTCCCTTCGGTCATTTAGCCCCTTCCTATTTTCAAATACGTGTTTTGACCGTTTCTGATGAAGATTAATCTAGAAAAGCGCTTCGAACACACCAAATATATATTGTGTTATTATCATTTCCAAAACTGGAAAAGTAGAGCGTCAAATGATTAACATATACTATCATATTCGTGTCACACGTTTGATTTTGAAAAGAGGTATACATCATGCATTGTCTGTACATCATTTAGTTGTATGCCAGTCATACGTACATATTTGAGTTTATAACCCATAAATGTTATAATATACGTCATATTTTCCATTATGTCCATGAATTATCCCTAGAGAAGTACAAATAAAAAGGCATCTTCATTTTGATCAATTCTGATCATTGAAAACATAAAATTGTGAAAGTATTGTACATTCACAACCATGAAAAAATATATTTGATAGTTTGAAGTCTCGCGAGAATACTTTAAACTACAGTAAAATGTATTGCATACTGTCTTGTCTTATTACTTTTGATCAACAAGATATGTTTCCGGAATTATTATATGTAAAACCAATGTACTAAATGTAGCTTTGTTTTATTTGTATTGCATTTATAGTTTTTTTTAACTTCCGTCATGATGATTTTCTTCAATTTATCTAATGAAAATTAAAAATAAAATTTAAGAAAGTTCAAATTTATTCTTTAAAATCAATAGGTCAAAACCGGTGCAGACAATCGGAGATACCACTACTGAAAAATTCCGTGATAACGCTTTTAAAACGTATCAGCTGATGGAACAATTAGAAAATTAATAATGTTACGTTCCATGCTTTCATGCGTACTTTCCGCAGAAAATGACTTCTAGAACGATTGTTATGCATCAAATACCCAAATATACAACTGATTAGTTTTAATCAGTGAAAACTTCCGAAATAAAACAAAACATTAGATTTGCTGCAATAAACGATGTTGATTTACCAGTCAAATAAAAACCTATATTTTCACATGTGAAATATACTCTGTATTTCTACTTTTCTGACGTCATAAAATAATATACAATTGTTGTCTTTTAGAAGGAAAATGTACTGTGTTATTTACTAGTCAAAAACTCTTACCAACTGAGTCAAAGGTCATTGAGCCCTAAGTCGGTCAAACAATACACCACCCTTTCAAAATCACTTGCGACAACACATAAAAGTTTGAGTTATATATAGATTCCATAACTACAACAAGTGTGTTACGATATTTCTCCATCCGAGACAGTAAAATTTTAATATTTAAAGCGCGAGGCTTGCCGAGCTTTTTAAATAATTAAAATTTAACTGTTGAGAGTGGAGAAATATCGTAATACACGAGTTATATTGGCGGAATCTGTTTCTCTTATGATTTTTATCCTTCCTTTTCAAAGATTTGCAGAAAGTTGTGTTCTTTATATGTTATGTCATCAGGCATGATCGCTTTTTTCATGACATCACAATGGGAAATTCAGAAGAAATCCAGAAAATTAAACGTCATAATTAAATTTCGACCAATCATTTGCTGAGAACAGATATTTCACTAGTGAGGAGAAATATTTTTCTCACACCGCTCAAGAAATGTGAAAATAGCACAAAAATTAGAGAAATACCGATATATGCGTCTATGAAGAAGCCATGTTTTGAAAGAACATTTGATGAAAAAAGTTATAAAACGTAAAAATAAAAAGAGTAATTCGATACAAGGTTAAACTATGACCAGACATGCTGGGCGTACAGATAATAAGTAGCCCATGCTTGGAATGAAACAAAAATTTAAAACAAAGAAAAACAAAAGTCAACCAATCTAAACAAAAAATCAGAACACAACAAAAACAAAAGACAACCAATCTGAACTAAAAATTCGAACACAACAAACAATTAAAAGACAACCAATCTTAAACAAAAATCCGAGCATAACAAACAAACAAAAAACAAACAATCTTAACTAAACATTTGAACTCAACAAACAAACAAGTAAAAATTCTAATTGTCCGTTATGTCTTTAATTTTGAATCGATAAATGTTTTGTGCTATTTACTTTTGAAATTTTCAGACCTTATGAAAATTAAATCATATACATTACATACTGCCCTAATAAATAAATAGTGTCTGAAGTTGTCTTTTTCAAAATTAAATGAGAAGTTTGGTTATGAATTTGTGAGTTTAGTACTAAAACTCTCAATATGTGATAAAAGTTACATTTTGATAAAAGTTTAATATACGATAGCATCGACTTTGACATTATCTGGTTTAATCTGAGATAGTACGTAATTATAGCATGCAAGACTTTCTTCGTTATTTGATTGTGTCAAATGGATCCTGGATTGTTTTTTTTTGTAGTACGTCGGAAGAATGAAATCTAATTTTAGAGAAATAATCACCAGATTTTCTTTGCCGTATACATTTTCTGTCATTGCATTGTTACGTAACTTGAATAAAATTAGATTTAAATTTTTCTTCCGCCAGAAAACTGAAGAAATAATATTTTTTTTAGTTCTTACAAAAATCTCAACAATCACGAAAAAGCAAGATGTGGTATCAAGGTTAGTATACTCACACATACACGTGATATTTTTCTCTTTATTAATCAGTGTCGAAGAAAATTAATGTTTTTTCTTCTAATATTAGTGGTAAACTAGTTTTTTATTTTGTTTCCCTTTTAAGGTTGTCAAAAAGTCATTTGAGTTTAAAGTTGACTTTGCTGGAAACACTCGACTAGATACAGAACTCTCATGTACAAAGTTATGCGCGCAACAGGTTTCTACCAAGAAGCATGAACTGAACTTAATCCATTTTTATTATCTCCCCTTGATCTGACCTCCTCTTGCATTGGATATCAGACAGTACCCTTGCAATTAAGCTCAAAATCAACGAATATCACTTATCAACCATGACGCAATATAAAAAACAACTAAACAGACAGTTGCTCAAAAGAACGTTGGTTTAGGTGGGGAATCATGGAACCTTTCCTTTAATGCTATTCATACAATTTATACCGGTTTTATTTGTTGAAGTCGAAACTTTCGAGACAAAACACAACACAATAAATACCTTTATTATTTGAATAAATCAATCTCAACACGACATTGTGGCCCTCTTGTAGTCAATAAATCAACACCGATGAGGGTAAATACTATTCAAAATGAAATATTCTATAATGAAAATTGAACACATAAGATGAGACAGTCGAACAGATTGTGTCAAAATTCCAACACGTTACTGACAGATATGTTGTAAACTATCTTTGTAATGCTTGTTTTGCTCGCATAGGTTAATGGTCTCGTTACTAAAAATTTGCACTAGAATAAAATGTACGAGACACTATATTTTGAATTCATGTCTAGAAGAGATCTGAGAATTCACAAATTAAAAAAAAAAAAAAAAAATCACCTTTCACAATCGTGATAGAAAATTTTTCAAACTTTGTTTACAAACAATGATCATATTATTTTCTATGTTTATAATTCCCCCAGGACCATCAAAACAGATAAAAAGCATTGTCATTTTCAACAGTTGTGATGTAGTTATATAACGTATACAAACCAAAGTTCATTAAAGAAACTTATCCATACATTTAATTATTACGAGCAAATATCTATAGCATCGAATCATCCGAGCGAGCTGTTGGATAACCGTTTCACAGGCGTAATGTCACACGTATAATATTGCTGGGTTTATATACTCTTGTAAATCTTTTTTCAAAATAACATCTGTGTAACAATTTCAGGGAGAGGTGTTGATGATATGTTGATTTTTATAATTCGACAAGTATGTTAAATAATTTACACTCAAATTCTCACAACTAATGCAATTTTATAACACAATTTATTGCAATATTTCCATCCTCAGTTTACCGATGTTCAAATCTTATATATCGATTTAGAAGAGACAAATCATGCAAGAAACAAATCTGTTGGAATAGCAAGAACTCTAAAAGTTTAAATGCTGGGTATGAAATATGCTCTTTTAAATCTATTTTCAAAAGAACATCTGTGTAACAATTTCTGGGAGAGGTGTTGATGATATGTTGATTTTTATAATTCGACAAGTATGTTAAATAATTTACACTTAAATTCTCACAACTAATGCAATTTTATAACACAATTTATTGCCATGTTTCCATCCTCAGTTTACCGATGTTCAAATCTTATATATCGATTTAGAAGAGACAAATCATGCAAGAAACAAACCTGTTGGAATAGCATGAACTCTAAAAGGACCAAGACCGGTTGCGTTGACACGATAAGCCTCTCCTGCTATGTATGTTTCACCCGCAATGCGAATCCTCATTCAGTTAAAATCTCACAATCGACAGTAGGTAAATAATAATCGGTAACATTACAAATCATACTACCATACTGGTATCTAAGGATCTAAAACGCGAAAACATGTCGCTAGTGTATTGAGACACTTAAACAGCGTATCCGCCAACCAATAGTGATAATCAACAATAAATACAGATAATTTGTTTTCGCTTTTGCACATGAACACAAGTCATCGTCTAAACATATTAGGAACATACGAATCGTTCAAGGAAGTTTCATTTACAGAATTTCTTTCGTTAATTCCATTATATTGTTTTATGATATGATTATTGATATTGTGTAAAAGAACTTTTCTGTTATAAAAAAAAAATCTTCAATTTTTTGTAAACGTTCCGCTGTATAGATGATGTCCTTTCATTGAAAAATTCAAAGCTAAGTGAAGATTTTGATCTCATCTATCCCACTGGAACCTGCGTTACATCTATTTTATATTTTGACATTGTCCCCTTTGTATATGCCTTTTATTTTCGTATTGTCCCGTTTGTATGTCTCCCTTAGATTAAAAAAAAAAAAACACAACATAAAGACATCGGATGGTAAATAGTGATGTAAAGTCAATTTTAACGCAGCATTTCAACTTTTCATTTTCATTTAGAGTGAGCTATATGTTTCCATTTTCTTCATTACAAATATCCCATTTTACAGGAAGGATTTATTTTTCACCAAATCTATTGCGAATTTCAACTAGCTCGAATTGATTATTAAACAATTTAGTTGTAAAAGTTGTTTTATCATAATATAATTCTTTATCCTGCTGAACTGACTTTAAATTAAGCTAATACTAACAATGAACACTGCCCTTTCCTGGATCTTGATATCTATTTCTTTAACGGGAAGCTTATTACCAAAATGTATGATAAAAGAGATGATTTTTCATTTCCTATTGTTAATTATCCATTTTTAGATGGTGACGTTCCCTTGTCACCATCTTATGGTGTTTATATATCTCAACTTGTTCGATTCGCTCGTGTATGTAACAGCGTATTTGATTTTAACGAAAGAAATCTATGCATTACTGAAAAATTATTACACCAGGGTTTTCAATATCACAAACTAGTCAAAACATTTACTAAATTTTATCATCGGGACATCATTCGTTAATATAAATCAACATGCAGACACCTTATACGTTCAGGTATTTCCCGTCCAATCTTTTATGGTAATATTCTTTACAAAGCACAAAAATGTCGGCATTCACCTCAAAAGCTAACCAAACCTTTAAACTGACTTATTAAAAAGGGATATAGTTACGATACTGTTTTCAGGTCATTAAAGATGGCATATTTTGGAATTAATATTGATTCACTCATAGGGTCTTTGCATCGGAAATAAACACATTTATTCTAAAACCAGTTGTTGGCATGATACGGGTTATGTTCTTCTCATATATTTTATGATGGTATGATACTAAACCCCTAACGGGAGGGATTGTGCTTGATTTTCATATGATGTAGACATAATTTTTCAATCAGTTTAATTAAGATTTGGAGCTGGCATGTCAGTAACTGCTAGTAGTCCTTTGTTAATTTATGTATCATTGTCATTTTGTTTAGTTTCTTTTGTTACCTATTCTGGCATCAGACTCTGGCATTTTTGTGCCTTTCCCAAGTCAGGAGCCTCTGGTCTTTGTTAGTCTTGTATGATTTTTAATTTTAGTTCATTTATATGTTTTGGAGTTTAGTATGACGTCCATTATCACTGAACTAGTACACATTTTTGTTTAGGGGCCATCTGAAAAACGCCTCCGGGTGTGGGATTTTCTTGCTGTGTTTAAGACCCATTGGTGGCCTTCGGCTGTTTTCTGCCAATTGGTCGGGTTGTTGTCTCTTTGACACATTCCCCATTTCCATTCTCAATTTTATTCAACTCAAGTCTCAGTACATAATCCAATGACTATATCCTAATGAGTTCTAAATTTTGACGCAAACCATACGAAAGAGAGAACTAACATTAGACAGGATAACAAATAATGATTATTCTTTCTTATTTCAAAAAGAAAACACTTTGTCTTAACAAAATGCATTTGGCGGCGAGCTATTATCACACAGAAGAGGAATATGGCATCAAAATTGAACTTTATAGGAAAAACTGTATAAAAATGCAGAGATAAATATGTTGCCGGTCCGCTTTACGTCTCGTTGTCGCTATAGAATTTGTGGTCTTCGTGATGTATTTCTGGTTTTATTGATTGTCTTCAATACTGTTTATTGTAAACAGGTTGACATGTTAAATGATTTTCAATAATTACTGAAATACAAACAAAAACACCATTAAAAAGGATCTTTGCAGTCCAGTAACTACATAAGAATAAACAAAAAAAAATGTCTCATTACGTGTTAGCTAAAACTCATAAAATAGACATCCGAAGTAAGTATTGACATCTGCAAGACGGTCTACATTCCAACCTATATTTGATATCTGGAAAATTTGTCAATTACAATTCATTATAAACTACATTAGAGATTCCAGTCAAAATAGACGCTTTCTATGCTTATGCGTTTCATTGTCGTAAAAAGACTGCGAAAAAAAGTAAAAAAATCCTGGAAACTGTAACGGCTAGGGAAATCTATACTATACATTTAGAAAAACATTACCATGATAGTATTATCATAATAAAAATATTAATAATAATAGTAATAATAATAATAATAAAAACAAATCAATTTTTTTTCTTCTATTTTTTTGAGTTGATCTTATCATGGAAATAATTAGAGAAAACCGTTTTCAGAACTTATGGTGGTTTGTTTCCGGAAGACAATTGATATTATATAGGTTAGCATTTCCCCTCTATAATTAGACTACCAAACATCACTTCATTTTTTGAAAGACACATGTTTCAATATTAAAAGTTTTTTAATTGTAAAGTTTTATATACATATGGCTAACTATATTACATCATGACGTTAAACAATTTCTAGTTGCAAATAGGAACAAACAATCATTATAATTACAAATGTTAACATTGAATTTTCAACTGATACTTAGTAAGGCTTCAAAATTTTGAATAGAAAATATGTATATTTTGGCATTCGATATTTTTTGAGGGCCCGATGGTTCACGTAGAAGTCAAGTGTATATACCCGTCACAACCTTTTTTAATCTATATATTAAACCCTGGATGAACAGTTTTGTCTTTTCATTTGCAGACTGCAGAATGACATTTTTAGCTCACCTGGCCAAGGGAGCTTTTCTCATCACTTGGCGTCCGTCGTCCGTCGTCGTCGTCGTTAACTTTTTTACATTTTGAACTTCTTCTAGAGAACCACTGAATGGAATCAAACCAAACATGTCATGAATGTCCCTTATGAGGTGCTGACCAAGTGTTGTTACTTTGTAGCTGATCCATCATCCAAGATGGCAGCCAGCGGGGGACTTCGTTTAACATAGGACCCTATGGACAATACATACAAATGTCTTCTTTTAGAGAACCACTGATTGGAATGAAACCAAACATGGCATGAATGTTCCTTATGAGGTGCTGACCAAGTGTTGTTACTTTGAAGCCGATCCATCATTCAAGATGGCCACCAGAGAGGGACTGAGTTTAACATAGGACCCTATGGGAAATACATACAAATATCTTCTTTTAGAGAACCACTAAATAGAATGAAATAAAACATGGCATGAATGTTCCTTATGAGGTGCTGACCAAGTATTGCAACTTTGTAGGCGATCAATCATCCAAGATGGCCGCCAGCGGGGGACTTCGTTTAATATAGGAACCTATGGACAATACATACAACTGTCTTCTTTTAGAGAACCACTGAATGGAATGAAACCAAACATGGCATGAATGTTTCTTATGAGGTGCTGACCAAGTGTTGTTACTTTGAAGCCGATCCATCATTCAAGATGGCCACTAGAGAGGGACTGATTTTAACATAGGACCCTATGTACAAGACATACAAATGTCATTTTTTAGAGAACCACTGAATGGAATGAAACCAAACATGGTATGAATGTTTCTTATGAGGTGCTGACCAAGTGTTGTTACTGTGTAGCAAATCCATCAACCTAGATGGCTGCCAACAGGGGACTTAGTTTAACAAAGAACCCTTTGGGAAATATATACAAATGTCTTCTTCTAGAAAACCGCTTAATGGATTGAAACCGAACATGGTATGAATGTTTTTTTTTAGATGCTGACCAAGTGTTGTTACTTTGTAGCTGATTTGTCATCCAAGATGGTTGCCAGCAGGGGGAGTAAGTTTAACATAGGACCCTATGGGAAATACATACAAATGTTTTCTTCTAGAGAACCACTGAATAGAATGAAACCAAACATGGCTTGAATGTTCCTAATGAGGTGCTGACCAAGTGTTGTTACTTTGTAGCCGAACCATCATCCAAGATGGCCGCCAGCAGGGGACTTAGTTTAACATAAGACCCTATGGGAAATACATACAAATGCTTCCCCTAGAGGAGCACTGAATGGAATGGAATGAAACCAAACATGGCATACATGTTCTTTATCAAGTTATGAGGTGCTGATGAAGACCTTAATACATGTATCTTTATAGATTGAGATATACTATAAACTGCAGAAATATCAAGAAAAGAAGATCTACACATAAGTCAACATTGAATCTTGTTGGTGTTATTGTCCTTATTAAGTCATTTTCTACAATTTCAATGAATTTATTGGTTATTTCTGTAAACTTTACAAAAGCCTTCTGCTTTTGATTAAATTACGGAGCCAATATTAAACCAAATTTGACCTCAATAATTATTAGGGTATCTGTTATGATTTTAATCTACTTTTACATAATTTCCAAAACCAAAGTAGAATCAGGTGAGCGACACAGGCTCTTGAGAGCCTCTAGTTTAATAGACAGTGGAATCATAGATAAGTATTCATTGAAATTTTTTGTTTTTCTTTCTTTTTAATTTTTTCGTCAATATTAAGTAGCATATTGATTGATTGAATGTTGGTTGCTTGACGTCTAGTGGCAAATATTTCATGCATATTCAGGACGAGAACAAATTAACAATAAATATAATGGGTATGTCCTGTAATAGAAGCCGTTCGGGATGAAGATCGGGGGAAATTTGAACTGCCACGGGAAAATGAGGGTATATTTGATAGGAACCGAAATTTAGCCTTGCAACAGGCCACCTACGGACCCCTCAAAGAGTTGTTGCAAGGTTTCTTAACATGCAGTATCAGATTTAACGTCCCCATTCTGACTGGACGTGACTGCGTACTTGTACATCCTGCACAGCCAAACGGACGCCCTACTTTGGCGAGGGTTTTACTGCCGGTCGGAGGAAGACCAATGGTCTATTCCCCAGTCAACCTGGGGAGGGGGGGAGGGGTAGTAGTAGCAGAAGAGAGGTGAATTTACACATAAAAGTTGACCGTTGATACATTTTGTTATTTTTTAGGTAACTTTTGGCCAAAGAGCTCCTAACGTTTCTACGTATTTATACATCTCTGGCTTTCAATTGATGAATTTGAGCATTCGTTTTGAAGAAAATTCTAGAAAAGCGCGTTGGACGCACGATATTAATAATAAACTTTTAGACTTTTGTTTGTTTTCAATACAACTATGATCTAGCTGTTAAATAAGAAAATGAAGCTTTGACTTAATATTACTGTGTTTGTGTTTTATATCCGGTACAGTGACAACTTAGTTCAGAAAAGCTGGTTTATATAGTCGGAATAAATTAGAGCAACCTAATGATGGAGTGCCCCATAAGCAGACTTAATATAATCTGTGTCACTTTAAAAAAATAGAATATATTTATGAAAATGGTGTACACAAAATTCCCAGTGATTTGCAAAAATTACATTGTATTCCCTAAACCGATGTTCACCTCTCTAATTAACATTGTAATATGTTGCTGTGTATCTTTCACTTAAATTGTCAATAGAATATAATAATACCACACTTTTTATTTTTTTATGTAAATTATGTTATCTTAAAAAGTTATGGCTTCTGTAGTTCATTCTTAATATCTAAGTGTCAATCTGCCTAAGAATCAGGCAGTGGTGAAAACATGACAAACAAAAACCCGCTCAAGTTTTCATTAATTTAAGTTCAAAATGTATAATGGTGCATGAATATAACCTTCGTTTCCTTTTTGGTTCTGGTATTTCAAGATATGAGTTGATTGAAATGTACTAGAAATTGACAATTAAGGGGAGCTTACTCAGCAATATGCTCTCATTCTAACCAAAAATTGTATTGATCTTTCTCGAATTACCAGACACGCAAAAATGACAGACCTACCACTTCTAACTCAGGATGAGAGTAACTTCACAATAGGATGGTTATGTCGGCGTTTTTTTTCGGCCATGTTTTGATATTCTTCTAAATTGCTTGATTCTTTCAAAGACTGGAACTTACGACATTCACAGTTTTAATATAATAATTCTTAAATCAGGTTCAAAATATGGTGATGAATTTTAACTAATTGTTGACAATAATGTTTATTTTGTGGGAAACTAAGAGTTTTTGCTTTTCATGTACGATTCTCTCAAGACTACATGACATATTCTAAAACTATATAGAAATTTGTCTTTTGGAATAATGATTTTCTTTAGCAACATACTTGACATTAAATTTTGTTTACGACAAGTCAAGTTTACTTATCAAATCACTATATCTTAGATGTCATGGTGGTTTTTTGCATTCGACATCATCAGTTTTATTAAAATATTGTCTTACCTAATTAAGTCATAAAGCATCCAAATTTTATTTAAATAAGATGCTGATTTATCTAGCTGCTGGATAGCATGTTACAAGGTTCATAATTATTTTCCCTGTACCAAGTAAGGAATGTGCCAGTTGTTTTCTATTCGTTTGATGTGTTTGAGCTTTTGAGTTTGTCATTTGATTAGGGACTTTCCGTTTTGAATTTTCCTTGGAGTTCGGTATTTTACTTTTTACTTGCAATTTTATCTTTGCAATTTTTGGAACTGGATATAAAACTATATCAAAAAGTTAAATCAGCTACTCAATTACCATCTTTAATTTATCGTCACCAATACTAAGATTAAAGACGGTATTTCATAATTTTAGAATACGCGAATATGGATTATAAGACATGTGAGGTAAAGGTCAATGAAGACAGCAATCAAAGAACACATTACGATCTAAAAAAAAACGACCATACGGTCATAAAAAAGTATCTTTTAAAATGGCAAGCTACGTATGTCAATTAGCAAGTTGAGAGCAGATTTAATCAAGACTAGATGTACCGAACGAAAGAACAAAGTCATTTAGCTTTAAAACTTTTGAATATAACTTAAGGCAACCATGAACGAAGTGACTGACTTGGGAGATGGACATCTACATGGGCATGCGTTAAGGTCAAGGAACAGTTAATAGGAAATGCAACAGGTTTTTGTAAGATTTGGTATACATAGATATAAGAAGATGTGGTATGAGTGCCAATGAGACAACTCTCCATCAAGTCAAAATTTATAAATGTAAACCACTATAGGTCAAAGTACGGTCTTCAACACGGAGCCTAGGCTCACACCGAACAGTAAGCTATAAAGGGCCCCAAAATTACTAGTGTAAAACCATTCAAACGGGAAAACCAACGGTCTAATCTATATAAAACGAGAAACGAGAAACACTTATGAACCACATCACATCAACAAACGACAACTACTGAACATCAGATTCTGACTTAGGACAGGTGCAAACAAATGCAGCGGGTTTAAACGTTTTAATGGTACCAAACCTTCACCCTTTTTCTGAAACAATAGTGTAACATCACAACATAGAAAAACATACTATAAAATATCAACTGAAATAGCTTAACTCAATCAAAGGACATATTAACACCATTGAACATACACTGAACAAATAAATTTGACCTATGATACAATGCAAATTCAAAATAAATAAACTAAGGAAGAATAATACAAGTAACATGTTATATCGGTATGAAATGTTAAACAATTTAAGAAAAACAATATGTATATAATTGGACATATTAAAACACATTTTTTGAATATGGTATTTTCAGAGATATAATTACACAAACGTTCTTGCAATAGGTGCATATTTTCCCCAAAAATTGTTTTCATAATAAACTTTAAATCCTCATTCCTGTTAAACTAATTCATTCATTTTTCTTCAAAATTTAAATTCACTTCGTTTTTGAATTGTCCATTAAACTTCAGATTGCTAAAAGGAAAAACAAATCTAAACCTTTATATTTATTATTTATAAATTTTTTGTGTCCTTTTATAGTAAGACGTGACCCTTTTGGGAAGGAATCCACATTGATTCAAATTAGAAACAGCTTTCTTCTTATTCCGTTTCCTTTGGGAGTAAAAAGAACTATAGATCAGATGAAGCAAGGTTTATTCTGTCAATGTTAAACCACTTACTTGATCAGACCTACAGAGATTGAAAACACTTGATTTAATGAAATATATCAATAGATATTGTGTCGTGGCTTGATAACCTTTTGATTATGTGTTTTGATAACTTGTTACACTAAACAGTATGTATGGTTTGTAAAAAGAAAAATCTGCGTCAAGGTATTGGATACAGCAAGGATTATGAAATTAGATATAGCTTTATAATAATAAAAAAAAATGATATTGTGTATTGTTTAACGATACTTATTTCTTAGAAGTTTTTGAAAAGCCAAACGAAAACAAACAGTGCTTTGATCGTCGTTCTTTATATTAAAATCTTTTTACCAGTGTACCATATATCAGACAAAATGTCTTAATGTAAGTACAAAATTAAAACAAAAAAAAAAGGACATAAGAATATAGAGTCAAATAAACAGGGACCACTGTCATTTATCTTGTGTCTTTCGTGGAAACCACGCTGTTCATACTTTGTTATAAGGTAGAACACATAACTCCATCAAAGCACACGCACTACTTTTCTACATGAGCTCTGTAGTTCCAATCAAGAACTGGTAAATTTTTATAGTGTCTCGAAGTTTCAACATAAAAAACACATATGTAGCTCGAAATATAGTTAACTGAAATAACAATATAAACAGTATACTTCTCCGAAAGTCAAGGATGTATGAGAACTTAGATATGAAGGAGCTATATGACAAAACGGGAATTAAATGCATAGCTAAACTTTGCCTGAGAGAGTTGGAGCCTCAATTTCGTTAAAAGTTAACGGAGAATTGAAGAAAGAAACACTACAAATCATATCAGTATAGAAAAAAGTAAAATAACAAAAATACCGAATGGCAAAATCAAAATGGCTACAACACGTCAAACGAATGGAAAACAACTGTCATAATCCTGACTTGGTACCAGGCACTTCCTTATGTAGAAAATGGTGGATTAAACATGGTTTTATTGCTAGCTAAACCTCTCACAGTCGCATAGAATTCCATTATATTGACAACAATAAAGCACTGACGCCTGAAATGATGTCATCATTGGGACTGGCAGTCCATAAGCAGTGATATCGACCAAATACTAGAAAAAGAAAGTAACAATTTATAAATTAGGTATGTTTCCCATTTTTCTAATTCACCGTTATCAGGAACGCCCAGAAATATGGAAGCCATAGATGTTTAAAGATATATGTATTACTATACTGATGTTGAGTTGATCACTAGTGCTCTAAAGTGCCCAGTGGTTATTATTGGATTTAAGCTGAAAATAGTTTGAAGGGTAATATCTAGACTTAAAAATACACGAACAGTTTCCCAGATGTGACTGTCATATTAGGTTAGAAGTGACTCTACATGAAATGTTATTGAGACATCATGGTTTTATCGTCAAACACACACCCATACACATATGAAGGAGAGTGGAAATAAAGCATGAACGCAGTAATAGCAATGTTATGCTGATAAAGAATAGTCAAAACCCTTAATGTAAATTCCTGTTTACTTAAATACATCACGACCTCAGTTTTATTTACATGAACTAATCTCTTGGTCGATATGCAAATTTTGGGTGTTGTATAACCATGTTTACCCCTTATTTGTGGTTAATAGAAGGTGTATCCATCAATGACACAAAATCATTACGTACACAGCAAAAACAAACAAAAAGCAAAGGTTGCATTGAACATAAGGAAAGGAATGCTCAAGGAATTTGTTATTCTAAAAAGTAAGTAAAAAATCTGATGGCTGCATCAATGTTTCTGTCTGTTTTAAGAAAAGTGTTTTATTAACATTCACTGTAAATTACTCAAACGTTTCTGGATTAGATAAAATGAATGTTTTCTATAACCAACAATGTCACTTTTATGCCGTATTTATTTACTGTTTATTAACGTCATTAACTATTTTTCTATTTAAGTTTCAGATCATGCTAATCACTAGAGGTTTACAAATAAAACACCATTTTATATTTTAATCAATTTCTATTGCCACAGACATCTAAGTTATGGCATCGTCTTATTATTGTTACACACAAGAAAACTATGTGTTTAATAATCAGACGACTCGAGAGAATATGGCATATTGCTTGGGATATCGAATTGAATTTACTTATTGACTCGATCATTGTTGCTTTTATGGCAGTCAAGATAATGATTGACAAATTATTACTGACAAAGGAACACAGAATTGTATTAATTACTTTTATGAATATTAATCAACAGTGATAATTGGCATTACTTGATAACACATATGAGTATACAAGCCGTATGCGCATTGCAGCAAGACAGTAATGAGGATTAGAATTTGAAATTAAGTAACGATTTGAGAATATTTAAATAAAAATACTTAGTACACAAATAAGGAGATGTTATGAGACTGCAAATGAGACAACTGTCCACTAGAGATCAAATGAAGTGGATGTAAGCAGTTATAGACTACCGTACGGCCTTCAACAATGAGAAAAATCTAAACCATATAGGCAGCTATGAAAGGACCAGACATGAAAGTGTGAAAAAATTCAAATAGATTTTGAAACGAAACAAAACATAGGATCTTGTTGTTGGATAAAATATCGAAATATTTAATTTTAGAACTGTTTTTTCGCTATCATTAGTAAACTAAAAAGAAAGACAAAATCTCCAAGTTCTTACAGACAATTGAGCACGAATATGATTAAACGAATTGTTATCAAATTGCTACGTTTTTAAAATTGTGAAGATATTCAGAGAGCACATTATCTGTAAATAATCCGGATTATAAGCATGTATAACCTTGTCTACATTAGCTCACTTTTATTCCACTCGATATTGAAAATGACAATTGTCTCGTTTAAGAACTTTTTCTCATGGCTGAAGGCCGTACGGTTACCTAGAATTACTTACATCCACAACATTTGAACTCTGATGTATAGTTGTCTCAGTGGCAATTATACCACATCTCTTTATTTTTATATTGATATTGATAGTAGAAATTCTAACCGTCAATACCAACATAAATGAAATGATTATTTCTTTTACATGTCCTTGTATTAACTTTATTTCATTGTTTCACTTCCTCCTCCTTTGGAGTGCAAATGTCTTAATTGGTTCGGTGTGCAGGCATTTGAGGTAACAATCTATATTTCAATGAACGTAGATTTTTTTTAGTAATACGGACTGTTATAACAGAGATGTAGATATCATGAATCATTCTGAACTGTTATAAAATCTTATAACAAATATAGGGATTCATTTTGGAAATATAACCCCACCTACATGGATGCAATTGAAAGAGTGGCACTTCACATCCACCTTTCAAGTTTTTTATAATTTCAAACAGTACAAATTTCAAAATGGGTCCTTCAAAACTTTTTTTTATGGCTAACTAGACTTAAAGATTAAGGTTATAACTATATTGATTAAGTCTATAACTATACTAAGGTTGTTATGTCATTGGGAACTTTCTTTTTTGTGAAAAATATCAAATTGCTTGTTTATAGTTGAAAAAAAGAAAAATGTTGCTGTAGTAACCGTGACCATTACTGAAAATTTATTATTATGACTTAGGCCACACCAATTTGATGTTTAGGTCTTCGGACACCTGCTCAAAAACATATGGGGCGAGCGAGCGAATTTTTATTTACTTTTATTTATTTTTTTTTAAAATTAGTTTTTTACAGGCGAGTGCTCTGCAAGAGAAGCGAGCGATATATATCTATAATTATATCGCATGCTTCTCGTGCAGAGCACCCGCCTGTAAAAACTAATTTTCAAGTATATATATATATAAATATAATATATATATATATATATATATACAAGTCTAAATTGAAAACAACGTTCAAACCTATGATTGCGTCGGATAAAACCTCAATTTTATACGTGTGCATGCAAAACAAATTTCTTGGTAGAGGGTCTAAATACAGCACAAACAACATTTTCCAAAAACTAAAAAGTGAAAAGTATATTTTAACAAAACGCATTTGACTAGCAGGTCGAACAACGGATATTCTTAAACCCTGCTGACTGCCATTGGCGATTGCCAAATAAACGGATCACCAGATGTAACAAAATGGATTTTAACTTAATTTAATTCCAAACAGAAAACAATAAACTTGCGGAAAAGATGGTATACCGCAAACAAAAGGTGCAATAATTAGTACACCATATCCGGATTTCGACAATTAATGTCTCTTCAGTGATGTTAGGAATCGAAACGGTATTTGGAAGGCCATATAATTTACCTCAATTTAGGATAGACTCTTGAATTTTGTGGAGTCAAAATAGGATGAACAGATCATATAAACCCGAAGGCAAATATTACAAGCCCAAACGAAAAATATAAACAAGTCTAAATTGAAAACAACGTTCAAACCTATGATTGCGTTGGATAAAACCTCAATTTCTATACGTGTGCATGCAAAACAAATTTCTTGGTAGAGGGTCTAAATACAGCACAAACAACATTTTCAAAAACCAATTAATTGAAAAAGTATATTTCAACAAAACGCATTTGACTAGCAGATCGAGCAACGGATGTTCTTAAACCCTGCTGACTGCCATGACCATTGCCAAATAAACGGATCACCAGATGTAACAAGATGGATAATACCAAGCAGAAAACTTTTTTGGAAAATGTTATATATATGTATATATATATATTCATAAAATTTTATGAATGTATACATCTGCACATGTAAAATTTTTGATTTAGAAATTGTTCAATTAATGTACATGTTATAACTTGATTAATTAATCAAAAAACGAGGAAGACAACAGATGCTCGAATACATATCGTTTCACTGTGGCTAATATAACTTTTTGTTTATTTTCTTCAAGTCAACTTTTGTCTGCGTGAATTTTCATTTAAATCCATATTTATATTTTGGAAGCATTGCAGCACTATGAAACCTCAATGAAAGCCATTCTAGGGTTTTACAATAGGAATTGTGCTCGTTCGGTAAATGACACATGTTGAATAAAATTAAAATATGTGTACGTATCCACAAATGCCCCTTAAAAGATATTTGATAGAAGTTGTTTTAATTATATGGTAATGATTGTTTAGCTGATTAACGTCCAGTGGGAACTATTCATCTATATTCAGGATCAAAAATTGAAAACAACACGTTTAATAATTTCATGCGTCCGAAGCGCTTTTCTGGATTTACCTTCATCAGGAACGCTCAATGCCAAACATTTGAAATCTGAGGGATGTATAAGTACCGAAACAGTTGAAGAGCTATATGACAAAAATACCTAAAAAAATAGCCAAATTCATCTAAGGTCAACTTTGCCTGAGGGAGTTGAAACCTTGGTTTCTTTATAATTTAAAATTTATAAACGGACAATTTTAGAAAAGTTTGTTATAAATCATGTCAGTACCGAAGTACTGACTACTGAGCTGATGATACCCTCGGGGACTGATGGTCCACCAGCAGAGGTATCGACCCAGTGATGTAAAAATTGAAAACAACACGTTATAAATTTCATGTGTCCGAAACTCTTTTCTGGGTTTACCTTCATCAGGAACGCTCAAAGCCGAATATTTGAAAGCCAAGGATGTATAAGGACCGAAAACATTGAAGAGCTATAAACCAAAAAGGACCTACAAAATATCCAAATGCATCTAAGGGCAACAATATGCTGAGCAAGATAGTTATAATACTTGCTCCTAAGGTATTAAAATGTTCCTTTTAATTCCCTATCACCCCATTCAAAACTATTTTGAATTGGCGAACACTCTTCTCTTTCACTCCTTAAAGCAGCAAATTATTCAAAACTGTTTAGCTTGTATGAAAGTGGTTGCACCAATTACACACCCCTTAATTGATAATGAGCAAGCCAATCACAATACCATCATATTGGCCATGTTGGTACTTTTGAATTCCACCTAACAAAAAAGGTCTGCTTGCATGCCAAAAGACTAATAGTGGAATATGAAGTTTCATCAAAATCAAATACTCCCGTGATTGTTTAAGTAAGTTCAGGATAATTTACAATTTAATTCAACCAGGACAGTTAGGTCTATGCCTATTGAACCAAGAATCGGTAAAGACTATTTCCAAGCAAATATAAATGAAATCGAACGAAAAATTTAATTTATTGCTTCCTAGGGCAGGTCTTCAAAAGTAAAACGAGAAGCACATCGGGCCACTGTGTGTTCAATAATTGCCTATCCATGGCAATGAGCTGTCAAAACAACTTTTGTCATCCCGATTTTGACTTTTAATTCAAATATTGATTTAGTCACATGTACGTATGAAACGATTGGAGCGTTGTATGCAATGGAAAAGCGTCTATGTGAGAAAAAAAAAGTTTCAAAGAAAAACTAATTTCGGAGCGGCATGCGTACCACAAATTTGCGGAAGCGGTAATTTTTTTAATTTTGAAAAGACATTTTCTCCAGAACAGGAGTGGAAAAATCCAAAGAACTAGGAATCAAATTGATATGGCCTTACGGGTCAAATTTAATGATCTAGGGTTGACTAGAAAATAAAAAAAAAAAATAAAAAAAAAATAAACCCGATCTATACTGATCGATAAACATAACAAAAATGATGTTATTCGTGTTTACGAGTGGGATCGGTGTTTGTGCTAAAGAAATAAACAAAAAACAATCAGCTATGATTCTATTGCCAATGACACAATTATCCTCATGATGAACCATCGCCTCATCAAAGAGAGTTCTTTTCTATAAAAATGGGATTCTTAGATAAAAATTCGTGTTTTATGTCATGATAAATAAATTATACTTTGTGGAGAATCGTACTGAATTCAAAATAAAAAAACCAAAGATGATTTATTCAAAATATTAACACTTTATAAATGTGATGCGTCCGAGGTGCTTTTCTGGATTTACCTTCACCAGGAACGCTCAAAGCCAAATTTTTGAAAGCCAGTGATGTATAAGAATCAAAAAGTTAAAGAACTTTATGACTATAATGGACCTAAAATTAAAAGCCAAATACACATAAGGTCAACTTTGCCAGAGGGAGTTGAAACCTAGTATGTAAATAATCTTTAGATATATAAACGGACAATTTACGAATGGTTTGTTATAAATCATGTCAGTAGCGAAGTACCCAGTGCTGAATTTTCTTTACCATCAACATATTTTTCAGGTTTAACAGATTTATATTCCAACAGACCGACTAATTGTGCAAATCTTATTTGTTTTACTTATATGAAACAAAATTCATACAAAACTTTCTAAAATCAAAAAAGAAAAAATAAACACCTTGCAAAGTTCTTTAATTTCAATTTCAAATATATTGATTATGTCCTGTCACTTAATAACCCACATTTTAGTGAGTGCTTGCATCTCATATATCCCTGTGAACACCAGATTAAGGATACTACCGAAAATAGAAATTCTACTTCATCTCTTTATCTCTTCCTGGATGGATGACTTCAAACTTGAATCAATGACAAACGTGATGATTTCCAGTTGTCAACTTCCGATTTCTCAGCAGTACCATACTCTTTGACCCACTGTTTAGAGTTTGCATATTCTAAGTGATACGTTACTCTAGTATGTGTTCACACGTTATAGATGTCATTAGCAGGGTTGTGTTCCTTACATAAACATTGCTCGAACAAAGTAATGAGGATGAATGACACATAAGTTTTACTTTCCAGCATAAATTGATTGATCGATACTATATGTCGGTGTATAAACCCACAAGCATAAACAGTATTAAGTATTTTGCTACTTTTCCTAACCCGGGACATTGGTGGACTATCAGAATATTGCTACACACCATTAATCTATTGCACCAATCAATTCTGCAGACCTACGTCAGACAGCAAAATATGAATACAACTAAAGCAGTTAATAAAACTAATCGCTTACCAAATTTCAACTTCAAATATAAATTATAACATCAAGGAGGCTCGATATCACACGTTTGGAAAGCCGAAAACCTTAGACGTTGGAGAGCACAAAATTGAAAGGATATAAACAGAAAATCCAAAACAGTTTGAAGTCTGCTTTGCCTTAGAGAGTTGAAAAATTAGCTTTAGCAGAATTACATAATTTGATTAACTGAAAATTACAGACAAATGTATCATTCGGATGATACCAAGTATTTAACTAGCATATACAAGTTATAGATTTTTGGAAACTTTACAGTAAAATATTGAATCAGAAAATGCAGTAATGTTTGTATAACAATTGAGATATTTATTCTATCAATACACAGGCTAAAACATAATTTTGTTATATACCATAGCAAAAAATTAAAAATAACCACACGAGGTTTACAACCAAAACTAGACGTTATATGCTCATTAAACCTTATCATTCTAAACATAAAGCATATGCAATAATTATGTAAACTCTCACGAGAGTAATTTTGTTCTTTAAGGAAGGTTTCTTCCGACTTTGTACATCAATTATAAAAAGACCAATGAACAAATAAAATCTATTTCCATGTTTTTAATAAGAAAAAAGTCACAATGGTCTACTTATTGAACACAGCTATTTTATAGAATGTTGTAAACGTGTTTATGGTATTTAATTAACCATGTTATGTATAAGTGAACTTGTAAATAAACTAAAAATAAGAATTATCAATACGTGCATTTCAAGTACATGCACATTGGTAAGCAGATATAACATTTTGAAGATTTATTTGTTAAATTTTGGACTCCGTAGTGATATAATTTTCTTTTTTCAGTCGAAGTCTATAGCGATATGCAAATACAGATGTGGCAACTTAGAGTTAAATATCTAATCTAGACAAGAAATTCAGTAAACATATTAAAAGAATAAACATGTTGCAAGTAACGCTTAAATCCACTATAAGTCTACAAATTCGGTTATCTATGGTTATTTCAGTAATAGAAAAATATAGACAAAAGCATTTATTGTGAATATAGTTTGTGATAAATGGTGATGGTGTATGTGGTATACCCCTTATAGTGCAACTTCACCATTTCATACCCTGGGTGGTCATCCTAATTGTTTAGAACTTCATTACAAAAATATTAATTTGTCTTACTTTTGTCTGTTTTGCAATTGTTTTACTAAGCTTAAATTTGTGATCATCTTTTCCCCAAACAGCATTACCCGGAAGTTCCAGTTTGATATTTTTTCTTCTTAAATCATATTATCAGTATTACTCAAATTTCCATTTTTTCATAAATGAATTTTGTATTGTTTTCTCAAAAGCACTGTTGGCAATTTCTGGTTGAAAACTTCTTACCACTGCAGAAATAACGAAACACTGTTTAATGCTTCTGTGCTTCTCTTTACAAAACCAAGATAGTGAAATTATATCCATTCTATAACAACAATGTGCACCTGGGCAGTGCCATCGCAGGTGGAATGCCCCTTTTCGAGGGTAAATAATCCTAATCGCCAACGATTCCGTACTGAAATCATCATAACTATATTTAAAAAAAACTCAGATTATTAGTTATTAAAATTTTATAGAACAAAATTTCAAAATCTTTTTTTTTTTCTTCTACTTATTTCGAAAATCTATTTTTTCATACATTATGCTCTAGAACAATGTATCAGTAATGTACTCTTAGAAAGCTGTAGCAAATGAAACACTGGTGCATTTGTAACAATATAAAAGTCAATGCAAATACAAAAATCGTTGTTACCTGGCATCGACACAATGTTAGTACTACAAATATACACAATATCTAATAAATTTGAGGCACCACTTTATTCCTCATCATTAGTGCTCTGAAACATATATTTGAAATTAGATTTGCATTAGAGCCAAATAAAAAAGGAACCAAGGAACACATATGCATATAAATGATAATCCTAGAATTTAACAGGTTGGAATATTCTTGTCTTTTGAAAAATTCAATACATCAGCCCTGGAATTGAATCAGTGCTAAGGTTGCAAAATCTTTCGGCATATTAAACTGAACTTATTTTAACTGTTCTATTTGCACTTAATAAAGACGCGTCACGCAAACAATAATTGATATCATACGTTTTCTTCATCAAAAGTTATTGAGGAACATACCTAATATTAAGTGACGTAAAGTAAGATAACAATACTAAGACATTGCTGTTTAAATTGGTGTCGATGGAACTGAACTCGAATAGTTTGGAGTTCATGCTATTCCATTTATCATTATCTGCTGGCACATGGATTTTTTGTAATGATAAGGTAATGGTATGATTTAAATAATGAATATCTAAATTTTCAGTTCATATTTATTTGATGATTGTCCTATGACTAAGGTTGCAATTGCCTCAGGCAATGCTGACCTTAGTCGGGTTTGGCTCTAATATCTAGGCTTTTGAGAGTTCGTCTGATGTGAAAGTATTTTTTGCTTTCAAATGCAAATCATATTATATGATAATCGCTGTTTATCGTAATTCTGTTTATTACAGTAACTTATACAGGCTTGATACGATTTAGAGCTTTTGACAAACGTCTATTGTTAAACACATTTCATTAAACTCTTGGTGTTTGTAAGTTGAACTGTGTCCTAGGGTAACCGTCTAATTGGTGTATAACTATTTAATTTGATTCATATTAAAAGCTTCAGTGTATAAATATGGAGACATTTAGTCGTCTCTTGTTGCATAATGTGGCCGGAAATATAATTGATTTTTGATTCAAATGTTCTAAAAACAGACACAATATTTGCCTTAAGGGACGTTTAGTGTTCAGTCGTGTCTGTATCCTCTGCAAATTGCTTTGACCACAATGACTACAGTTTCAGTAACGTTCTGGACAGTTTTATTTAATGACACACTACATTCTATATTATTGTATCATTATCATTAAAGTTATCAACAAATTCGATTTATTTTTTAGTTGTGACAAGATTCGTAAAATTACTTAATACGGGCTTTGTATCATGGCAAATATAACTTATATTAACTGTGAATTTTATTTTGCTAATTTCAGCAAACTTTATTTCAACCGTTAACGATTCCATATTTCTTGGAATTCTCGGAATGTTAATCGCAATATTATAATTGTTTTACTCTTTGACGAAAAAAAAATCAATGTTATAACAACATTCTCACAGCTTGCAAACATGGATTTGGCCGTTTTCTTTCAAAGTACATGATGGTAATATTTGCCTCCCTTTTTTTTATACTGCATGACATTTATCTATATCAAAACTTGCTCGGGATGTTTACAACTTGCCCTGTAAGATTTCTCATGGTCGATACCCCAGATAGTGTACTGTTATCCCCCGAGAGTATCAGTCAGTGCTTTGGTACTGACAGGATTTATAACATACCTTTCTACAATTTTGTGATGATATGATGATGATGATGATGATGATGATGATGATGATGATGATGATGATGATGATGATGATGATGATGATGATGATGATGATGATGATGGATGGTTGCTTAACGTCCAGCGGAAAATTAATATGCATATTCAGGACGAGAACATGTTAATGTAATATGAATATGAAAATGACCAGTCTTTGCTCTAACTCCTTAATGCCGCGTGCTTGGCGGAGAAGCAGCAAATGCCAATTTTAAAGTCTTCGGTTTGATCCGGCCGGGGTTCGAACCCACGACCTCCAGCACTCGAGGCGAACACGCTACCACGAGAGCACCAAGGCGGTATCTGTTGATAAGATAAGACATTAAAAAAAAGGCGAAAGATAACAAAGGGACTTCCAAACTCATAAATCGAATATAAACTGACAACGCCATGGCAAAAAAAAAAAAAAAAAGAAGAAAAAGACCAAAAGACAAACAACATTATACAAAACACAACCTAGAAAACTATGGTCCAACCACTGAGGCAAAGTTAACCTTATGATATATTTGCCTTTTCTTTTTATGTCCCATTTCGTTATATAGTTCCTCCAATTTTCAAGTATTTTGGCGTACAAATCGTTTTGTTTGAGAGTTCCTGATAAAGGCTAATCCAGAAAAGAGGTTCAGACGTACCAAATTTATTTAATGTGATATCTTCATTTTCAGGGTGTGATTATCATCATCAAGTTATAAGTGAAGAAAATATTGATGATGCTCCTGTTGACAAATTTCAAATTGCATTAGGATGTATTTCTCTCTGAATAAAGCATTTAATTAAAAATACATAGAAAAGGTAATATGTAGGATCCAAAGTAACAACAACTCAGTAAAAAAAAAGATCTAATAATAAAGAGAAGACACCGGAGATCTTAAATGGTCTAAATGGATGATCATTATTGAAATTACTCAAATATCAATTGTACCAATAGCAACATCAGCAATCAAAAGATTGTCATTGATGACAGAATGGATATTATTCAAACAAAATGCCCAACAAGATGACAAATGTCATCATTGATTGTGAAACTTTCATTTGATTTATTTCAACATGCTGAATGCTCGTTTTATGAAAGTAATTAGCTTAAATTGTATCCTTAACTTCAATGGGGATGTCACCAGGAAAACCTTTCACTTCAATTAAGTTGACAGATCGGATATTTAAGCAAAAACCCGGAAATATTGTTACTGATGCAAACAAGTAAATGAAGACAATCTCGTTATTAGATGCTGGTTACCATAAATTTAACAGCTTTTGAGAGATTGGAAATTCTATGATTTTGTTGTACTTTGTGTTCAATTTTATACTAATTTGAAAAAGACAATCATGTCAAGTACTCATACGTTTTTAAGGAGTAAAATATCATTTATCAAATATAATGAAAACCCCAACTACTCAGTTATGGATTAGATAATAAATTTACAGGTTCAAATTTTGCACTTCTGTGTTGACATGAATTATCCTTGATATGGTCACAATTATAAAATAACTGTTCACGAAACTGAATTTTCGAAATGCTAAGGCTTTTCTACCTACCTCAGAAATAAATTGCCTTAGTTGTATATTGGCAAAACTTTTAGGATTTTGGGTCCTCAATGCCTTTCAACTTCGTACTTTATTTGGCCTTTCTAACTTTTTTTGATTCGAGCGTCTTTTTTTTTTTAGATGTAACGCGCTTCTAGCGCACAAAACGTCAATCATGGTATCTATGATGAGTTTATTTGTATAGAGAACTAATGATATAAAATTCGAAGTTGCAAAACGTTCATGTCGTATATATATAATTAATAGAGCATGGACTTCCTCTCAATTTTTAACAGGTACATCCTCAAATTCAGGCTTGCAATATGACACACATAATAGATGAAGATTAGGGTACAAGGAGATATACAGTTAAATTACTATGCAATCATTATCAAAACATTGTGATCTTGTTATTTAGAAAAAAAATTAAGTGCGTTAATTCAAAGGAATGATATGGTTAACCTATACATTGATGCCTCTTTTACAAAAGAACCATAATGCGCTAGACTCTATATGTTTAGGAAGTCTTATTTGTTCATTTTAAATGTTTATCTCATAAATGTTTGACTTAAGTTTTAGATTCCTTAATCTTTTCTCCGCAGGCAACCAGTATGAGTTCAGCTTTTGCCTTAAACCGTTTTCTGTCGTCTTTGCCGTCGATTCCTCTACAAATTCACCATTTGTGCCAAAAGAAGCCCAGAGAAAAATTGCGCAATACTTTGGTACTGATTAAAAAATTGAATATCATTTGAAGATCACAGCAGTGACAAATTCAAAGAAAGTAATTTGAAACAAAGAGTATCTCTCTAATAGCTATAGATATTTGTGATTTCTAAGCTGGTTTTGCATAATCACGTTCCTCCTTTTCCGCAGCTTGAAGATTAAATCCATTCAACCTTTGTTAAAGGTTAAATTCCATCGATCATTATTTAGAAATTAAAATGTGTCGAACATTCTTCGGTCAGATAGGTGTAATCAAAAATATGTACGACATCGATTTCTTGGGATACGACACGTGTTTCTGGAAGAACCTTCAACAGATATGCCTAAATCAAAAGTTTGGAAATTCAAAAATAAAAGAAAATGAAACAAATGTTTAAGGGCATAACAACCAAGAGCGCTTCACAGAAGATTTAAATTAGTCTTAGACCAACTCTGCTTAACCGAGGTGCAGTCTTAATTTTATTTTATAAACTGAAAAACACAACTTTAAAATACAAAAGACGAAGACGAAAACAAAGAGAGAAAAGAAGCTGGCAAATCCTTTTACTTAACAGTTAAGTCTGCCTCATATCTTGACCCAAATCGATCAGCGACAATAAGGATCGATTGAGAACTAAACGATTGGGTTTACTTCGGGTTTTTTCATTTATCTGCTCTACATGTTTGCATTCAGTTTTGGATTTTCAAAATGTTGGTCTCGAGTATCATCTGATGCAGTAAAATTGGTTTCGTTAATGTTATAACTACCACTGGAATGATATATCTGCTTGTGAACTGTAGTCCCCGAACGTATCAACAGCCCAGTAGCCAGAATTTCGGAAATGGCATGCAAATACGGATATAGTTTGATTGAAATTTGTTATCAAATTTTGGGAATTATTTTAATTTAAGGAATATAGTTACCTAGGCATAGGTTGATTTCTTGTGCGGATTTGTCTATAATCTAAGTCCTTTTTAGTTTTATCAGATCTTCAAGATTTGTATCAGATTTTGGATTTTCAAAGTTTGTCCTCGAGCATTACCGAGGAGACATTAGTTGTGCTTATATAATGCAGTTACATTAGCCGTTTACTGTAATAACGACAAAAGAGACTATATCAATTCTCCATTATAAACCCTACTTTTCTTGGAAACAACATTCCTGTAGCGCCAGCAGACAAAATATTTGTCTCCCTGTTATAAGCCTGGTATCTTTGAGTTATTTTATATGATAATTTTTTAGGCAAGTGTAAAGATTTTCAGTCAATATTTCTTCAACGATACAAACTTTACAGAATAATAAAAAGAGACATAAATTATCATGACCTCACAGTTTGGATTATTACAAGACCAGCAATGTATTCAAATACGTTCATTTTGTGTTTGCACCTATATCTTAACTATTTATTTTAACATTGATAAGATACATGTATATATCAACATGCAATACCTGTATGTTCATAAGAAACCTTCAGCAGGTACGGATTAGAAGAAAAGTTTGGAAAGCCATCACATATAGATACATAAAAAAATAAAAACAGCATTCATTCTTTTTTAAATTGTATCACTTGGTCGTCCTTCTTCATCAGTATCGAGCTCAATGGTAGAAATATAAACAAAGGAGTCATATTTCACTATGTATCGTGTTTAGTCGGCTTTCATTCATAGGACAATGACTGAAACGTCAATATTTGAATGGGAAGAATATCAGTTATGTGGTCACAGACAAGCTTACGTAAAAAGGGAAAACGAATTTTCTAAACGTAAATATAAGCTTTTGAGACTAAAGAACCAAACAACATATACAATAGACTGGTTTGTATAAGGCGTGGTAGAAGAAAACTGAATTTAAAGGCTTTTATGTATTTCAACAATGGGATAAGTGGAATCACAATACAATTACAACAAAATAAACATCAATTACAACTGTGTCAATATTTTTCTTCTCGAAGAAATTGATTGAAACTCCTTATAAACATTGATTAGGGAATACAAAAACATCTATCACAGCTTCAAAATATTAAATATCAATTGAGGATAAGTAGCATTAATTATGGGCGCATGAGTTATAAAAATGGCAAAACAAATAACCAGTGAAGGTGAATAGAAATTAAAATATGCAAGATTTTATCCTTCTGAAAGAGGAGGAAGGTTATTAAGTTACCATTTATGAGCATAATGCAATGTTGGGTACGCATCAATGCGGCAGAAACACAACGACAAAAATATCAAAAAGACACCAAGAAGGAACCAAGAGGGCGCCAAGAGGGCACCAACATTTAAAAAAAAAGACAGTGGTCCATGTGTTTATGATTATTTGCAATTGCATCTGCTATTTTATTGTACATACAAACACTGTCATTGAACAAACTGTTGTTTAAATCTATATCTTTATATATCATACAATAAACAGAATGTAGTAATTTAAGAATAAATGGATAAAACCATTTGAACGAACACTTAAAATTGTTTTATTCTTCACTTTCAAGTCAAAACTGTAGTAGTTGTATTTATGAGTTATCATTCCAGTATTTTATTTGAATTTTTGTACGAAATGAGTTTCGTTTCTAGTTACAAGTCAATTTTATATGACTTCTACTTGACTAATGTGAGCGACAGTATTGGAGTGGAAATGATGATTTGTGTGATAAACTGAACAAATACCCCCATGATGATGGTAATATAGAGGAAAATTAAATATCCATGTTATTACGTGGAGTAACAGAATCAGTGTCATTGATTACAGTGTCAGTAACTAAGGGTCATTTATAAACCATACGAGAGTTTCTGATTAATGAACCGGTTTATAAACTTGTCTGTATACATCAGGAAAAACTAATGGCTATTTGTATCAATGTTGAAGAAACAAGAGTACATCAAATGGATTTTTCTATATATGTACACACTTGATACGGCAGCATCGAAAAAAAGACTGAAAAAAACAAATGAAAATAACTTTTTGGCTTATGGAATAAACTAGAAGACACTTTTAATTTTATAAACATTAAATACCATAAACGGCAATATGTAAACTATATGAAAAAAATCCTGTAAGACGAATAGAAAAAAAATGTTCGTTATTAATATGTGATATTTTTATAAATATATACGATTTACAACAATATATAAGTAGAAAATGAAAGGATATGGAGTAAATGTACATGGGACAAAATCGCACACAATACATAGAAAACATAGAAAATTATCAATGAACAGGGCTTTTATTCCTGTTCTTCCTCTCGACAGTTGATGTAGGGTCTTCAACAATGAACGAATCATTCATACCATACAACAAGGTCAAGACGGCCCCTAGCGTCGACTTAAGCGGTACTATTGATAAAAATAGACCACAGTTCACCTTCTTGCTCCCCACCCGCCTCGGAGTGCCAACTTGCGCGATGCTTGTGTACGAAAGGTTCTCTAGTCGAAAGCACCAGGGATACAAGAAAAGCGCAGTAATTTTGAAAGACATCGATTGCCGCTAAAATATGCCTTGAATTAACACATGTCGGGAGCGGTCAATGAATTACATAATTTATAATTACGGGCGAGGTTTATGAACATATATTTGTCATACATTGCCCAACAAAAGACCAATAATTTCGAAACAATAAATGATAAACAATACATATATAACTAAACAACAAATGATAGACAATACATATATGACTAAACAACAAATGATAGACAGGACGGGGCAGATCGAAATATATGTAAGAAACCCTAGCAGTTTAAAATAGTATGAAACGGCAATATACAAAACAGTAACCAGACCAGCATTTTGAAGAAATTTATACAAACATGAAATTTTGACGGTGTATTAATATGAGAAATTCTCACATGAACAAGCACACCATAACTATAAATATTATAAGAGCATACACCTCAAGCACGGGGAAACGTTCTACTGCCTCCAAACAGCACTAGAGACAAACTCTAGAATCAATAGAAAATGAAAGGATATGGAGTAAATGTACATGGGACAAAATCGCACACAATACATAGAAAACATAGAAAATTATCAAGTGTTTTGTTTAAACCAAGGAGAAAGAAAGAAAATGCAAAGATTGCAAATAAAACAGTAAATCAATAGAACAAGAATGAGAACTTCAGGTGACCATAAAACCTTCACTGACCTAATTTATACTTTTGAATTTCGATTTCAAATATGTATTTGGCTGTTGAACCAAAAGCAAATTAGAAACCAAAATAGATCACAACACAGCCTTTAACAATTGACCAGATGCCACCTTAAATCACACACATTTTAAAAAGCTTCAAACGAGGCGACCGAAGAATGTCGATCAAATGATCAATGTACAATATGTTAAAGAGACAGTGTCAAACATAGACAATATTTCCAACTTCTTGTTTAATAAGTTTATAGAAATAAGTACCAATATAAAAAATAATGTTACTCTTCATTTATGTAAAGCTTTTCATCGAGATTGTGTTATATGCGTACATCACAATCAAAGTTGCATTAAAATTGTGTAATGATCTTTAAGTCTAGGAAGGAATGGCTTAACACATGCATACATAAGTTGTACTATATATTTATGTATACTTTTATGATTAATAAATTTAGCAAGTTATGATAAGGAGTTCTTGTTTGAACTATTCTTAAATCATTCTAATGAATTTCCAAACATGAGCGCAAACTCGGAATATTCAAATATTTAAATAAAATCTCATTTCCGTGTGATTATCAATTATAATCAATTCAACGAGAATCACCTGACTTTAACCATCATTAATTCCAATTTTAGACAACCGAGGAAATCCGGTACCAATTATTATAGAATAAATAGTGAGCAATTGTTTGTCATTAATCATTTTAATGAGATATAAGATACAAAGGAGGTTCTTACAATGGCTTTACATGCATATCCTTCCGTCTGCAGTAAATGAAGAGATTTTACAAATACTGTTACGAAGTCTAAACTCAAATCTGTAAAGCTTTCCAGTAATATACCGTAGACGTTAGGAAATAGCTCTCAACAATAAATAATCATCAAATGATGTGTTTTGCCGTAACTATACCAACGTATTTTTCAAGCCTTTTAAACAAGAGTTGATAATTGAAAGCACAAAAGAGATTTTTCTCATCTGTCAGTGCTCGTAGTAGCGCAACGAAAGGCAAAAATACTGAATTCTCGAAGTCAAAAAAAGTTATTTTCGAAAAATACATAAGAAAATCAAAATTTCCTTTTTAACTCTCAAGTCGACCTGCTGACCTCCGATATAAAGACTCAGAGGGACGTTCTCTTGTAGCACAAACAAATCAAATTTTGTTAAACATTTTTTATGACAAATTACAGCTTGATTCCTTTAAATTAGTTACATTTCCATTTGGATCTACCTAATTCATTACAGAAATACGTAATGTCAGAAATTTAACGTTTTTAAATCAGAAGAACTCGTTGAGCGGACAATAGGCGCTAATTCAAGTGTTATGTCTGGTCCTTAGGAAAAAACGGTTTACTGTCGGAATCAATATTAATGTTCTCTACTTCTCCTGATAAACTGTCAAGCAGGATTTATGAAATCACTGAACAAAACCTTCCAGAAGTGTATAGAGAGATGTCAGATTTTGTCCTGTATATTAAATACGCATCGTGTACTTCTCTAAAGAATTTCAAAACAAATTAATATATATCGGTTTGATTAAATAGTAAAAATATAGAACTGGATATAGTCTAAGATCTAATATTGCTTATGTATTGTCGTTTATAGTTCCCCCACGCAATTATTCTTAATAACTAGGACATAACTAAAAAAAAAAAAAAAAAAAAAAAAAAAACGCAAAACTTATAATTTAATTCTTTGTCGTAATTTTTATTTTATTTTACATTAGAAACTCGTGGAATGTTTAAGTGTAGCTTTATAACACTATTTATTTTAGAAAAATTAAACAACTTACCTTTAAAACAATGAAAAAATTCCCACTTTGCAACGTAAAAAGTGTTTAGTAATTTCAAGTATTAAAGGCTAATCAATTGCATTAAAGAACTCCGATTAAGATCCTATGGAACTCTATGATTTAATTCCACCAACTTTATACAATAAAGGCAATAAAACTTTTTATAGTAGGAGTTAAGAAGATCTGTATTCAAATGATTCCGATCAATGCCTGTGTTGATACAATAAGAAAAAAATCACCAATAAACCAATATGGAGGCCCAGGGGTCTGTTCAATTGTGTACCCTACCCCATTAACAAGAAATCAATGACATTGTGTCTAATTAAAGATAATTTGTTCTTAAACAAATTGATCTATCTGTTTTAACAAACAAGACATTCTTTTTACAAATTCTCAGTTTCTCCAATAATGTCTGTTGCGTGACAGATAACGAGTCATGTTATTCGTTTAATAGAACACTGCTGTGCTTACTAACGAAAACACTGTGACATATATAAAAGGTTGAATGACACTGACAAACAATTAACTTGTTTTATATTTAATAAAAGTTCTTCTACTTTTTGGTAGCAAATAGTTGCATAAAAAATAAATGAAACAGCAGTAGTCTTTGCAGTAAAAGCCCTGTTCATTGATAATGTATATGTCCCATGTACATTTACTCCATATCCTTTACAATAAAATATAATGAATGTAAAACTGTATTAAAATCATAAGAGTCGAGATTTACCAATAAAAATTAAATGATAGTATTATTCCAAATTAATCTGAAATAGATGTCAAAAACATAACATTAAATAAACAAATCTTAAATGCCGGTGAAATTGTTTATACATAGAATTGTAACATTGGTATACTAAATCCGTTCAGTTTTATTGCACAAAGCCTTAATTTGTTATAGCTATTTCGCAACTAAACAGTCTTTTTTTTCCTGATTGGATACTTTTGAAATTGAATTTCGAATCTCAAATCTCAAATTCTAAAATCTAAATACTGTATTTTAAATCCTAGACGATCCGTCTGGGCTTTTGTATACAGACATATATGTTATTTAGGCCTTTTATCGTTTGATTATATAAAAACATCTGATTCCTATTTATATATGTATCCTTTTTAAAATAAAAATTGTAAAAAGGAAATTTCTTTAAATTATAGAAGAACAACATGTTAATGTTAAAGGGCACGAAGTAATTATTTTAAAGTTATGAATTTTGGGTCCTCAATGCTCTCCCATTTCGTACTTGATTTAGCCTTTTAACGTTCGATTCCAATATCATTGATGAGAAACGCACATCTGGCGTACAAAATTATTAGCTCTTGTTGATGTGTTTTAAATTGAAATTAATTTAATATCATGTTACAAATTTACCTTCCTGAAATAATCCAAATATCACTTTTAAATTGTAAATTTCGTCACAGACAGACTATTTATTTAAAGAAGATAGTCATGCACATCTATATCAATTTGAATCCTAGTACAATAAACTATATACGCACCGATATGTCACATAATGTCTAGAACGAATTATATTTTTAACAATCTTGACGTTGCGAAACATTGTTTGTAGAATCCACAAATTGCTTGAAAATGAATACATAAAAAGTTGTATGTATTTTGACATGGAACTACAGATAATTGCCAATATTTTTTTTTTTTTTTATTATCTATGATATAGGAATAGACAATACATTCTTTACAAAGGAAGAATTTTATAAATACATGAGGAATTCAACTTGAATGATCTTATATAAATGATTCGTACAATTTTTTCTGTTATTTAATAAGTAAAATAAAGACCAAGAACACAAGGATGCCTTTGTACAATTTGAGCTGCGGTATTTTGTTCCGTTATGCGTTTTATGCATTAAATTCATTTTGTGTGTGTCAAATTAACTTAGAGATAGTTATCATCAAAACACACTAAATAAAATCGGTTTAATTCACTTATAAACAAATGTACCAGAGAGATACATCTTTAAAAGAATTAAAAGATTGGCGAAATTAGAACTTCTTCTAAAACTATGAATATTGCAATATTCTCTAATTTTAAATGTTGTTAAGACTTACAGCATGATTTATAAAGCCGCACTGCTTCACTGCTCAATTCAAACCTACAGAATTACCTACAAAATACGATATTAGTTAGATAACCTGTTATGAAACAAAACAAATTCAATATTATCTATATAACAGCGATTACTCTATATGTGCTGCAAAACAATTTCTTGTAAAAAGTAGACAGCAAAACAGGTAGTAAAAGAAATTTAAGTTCAATCAATAAGAGACAAAAAAAAAAAAAAAAAAAAAAAAGAAACCAAAACGGGGGAAAGTAAAAAGGGAAAACAAAAAGGGAAAAAGAGACGTAAAAAACAAAGATTGAGAAACCTTATGCCAACCAAAGCCCGAAAGAGATACCAGGTACTCCGAAAGGGTACGCAGTTGCTGCTTTCATACTGCTTGAACTTTTATCATATTCCATAGCACATCCTCTATGTCTATATAATGAAATCGATTCCTGTGAACAGATTTGTTGGAATCGTAAATGTTCAAGCAGATTTTCCTCAATCAGTTTTGTGCTATCAGTGATCATTTACGCTTTTGAATACCGCATTGTCGGTCATAAAAGGCCCCGAAATGACAAACGTGAAACAATTCAAACAAGAAAACTAACGGTCCGATTAATGTACAAAATAATGAACGAAAAACAAATGTCATACACAGCAACAAACGACAACCACTGGATTACAGACTCCTGACTGGGGACAGGCACATACAGAATGAAGCGGGGTTAAACTAGTTTGAAGGTGCCATCCCCCTTTTTAACCTGGGACAGTGGTGTAACAGTACAACATAAGAACAAACTATAAAAATCAGTTAAAAAGGGCTTAACTCATAAGATCGATACAAATCAGAAATACATCTAACTAAAACACAGACCGGACGTGGCAGGGTACTTATATATCCCCACAACAAAAAAAGACACTGAATACAGATCTGAGAGTAATCGCAGTTTCCGACATCTAGGTCATATATAGCCAATAAAACTATTAAAAAAGTCATGCAATCTAAGACTAAATATTAATCGGTAAACACATCCAACATCCGATGGATTTAGTGTAAAGACGTCATTAACAGTCAGGTAAAATACAAGATCTTATATGTCTGGTATACCATTATGTTTAGATATTAATTTGTATTGTTTTCAATTATCATCGAGATCAACAATCATTTATAGAATAAAGAAATAAAATTTATAAAGAACAATCTTATCCGTATTATGTGTTTATCTCGAACTCTAAAGTGTAATGATTGACGGCTGTGGATTTAAAAAAAAATGTATAGAAATAAGAAGATGTGGTATGAGTGCCAATGAGAAAATTCTCCATCCAAGTCACAATATGTAAAAAGTAAACAATTATAGGTCAAAGTCACACAGAACAGCAAGCTATAAAGGCCCCAAAATGACTAGTATAAAACAATTCAAACAGGAAAACCAACGGTCTTATAGACTCATTAGAACTAATAATCATTACATTGATTAACAGATTATATTTCAACGTATCAAAGTTAACGGACAGAACCACCAGGGAATCATTCAAAATGGACACATTGCGCTGTTCAACCGTACCGACAAAATCAATAGAAAATTTTGACACTGTATCTTAAAATCTCACAGGAAAATCCAACAATGATATAGATCGATCTATAGATAGGACTACAGGAGTCCACACCAACATCAGTCGTTAAAAGATACACATAGAGAATATTGAAAATTATAGATAGAATGTCTATGTGCAAAGGTAATTAGGGAAAAATAAAAATAAATACATTTTTTCAATACGATGGATTCATGAAAATTCAAAAGAAATATAATTGTGAAATCTGAAGTGTATTCATTTTCTGTTCGTGCTTTTATTTGAATCAAAGAATTTAAAAGCCATACAATTCCTAATATTAGTGTTATAAACTTAATCAGTCATACTCATTAGCGGCTTTTAGTTTGATAAATAAATAGTCATACGATTTCATTAGCTCATTAAAGATTTTATATCGTTAAAATCAGCAATAGAATGAAAGACAATAACACACTATTGCCTCACTTTAATATCGATATTTTTTCAATATCAATGTTCTCATAACGGTCCAGATAAGGTGAAATATATGTACAGAAAAAAGTAAAAAAAATAATGAACTCCAAGGTAGATAAAAAAAGGATGAAGTCCGTAAATCCTGACAAAATCAAACGCTCGATTATATCAACCAGCGGACCGAATGGGAAACAACTGTCACATTCTTGACTTGGCACAGGCATTTTCAGAAGACAATAGTGGGTTAAAGCTAGTTTTATGACTATAGCTAAACATCCGACATGTATGGCAGTTGTTAAATAGTTCCGTTTTATTAACAAAAAATGGGTAAGCAACCCAAACAGACATACTTGGTTAACGTTAAAATGATTGGAATATCCATCAGCCAAAACTGTGTAAACATCAATTACAAACATACAACACAACTGGCTTTAAAGTTTTTGAATTTTTGAAAATGTTCATTGCCAAGCAATTATGTGGAATTTTTCTTTTTCCTTTTCCGAGTGAATGACTCATCAAGTCTAAAAAAAAGTCAAGCCCTTTTCAACTGATTTTTATAGTTAGTTCTTATGTTGTGCTGTTACACCACTGTCCCAGGTTATGGGGAGGGTTGGCGCCTTCAAACTAGTTTAACCTTGCCACATTCTGTATGTGCCTGTCTCAAGTCAGGAGCCTGTAATTCAGTGGTTGTTGTTTGTTGGTATATATATCATTTTTTTTTTCGTTTATTATTTTGTATATAAATCAGGCTGTTAGTTTTTTCGTTTGAATTGTTTTACATTTGTCATTTCGGGGCCTTTTATAGCTGACTATGCGGTATGGGTTTCATCCATTGATGAAGGCCGTACGTTGACCTATAGTTGTTAATTTCTGTGTCTTTTGGTCTCTTGTGGAGAGTTGTCTCATTGGCATTCATACCACATCTTCTTATTTTTATATTAACTTGTGGATTGTCGTTTTGTGTGAATGAATCATTCACCAATCCTTTCTAAACACAATGGCTTTTCGTTCGGATTGAATTAATCATGCGCCTATCCGGTTTGTACACATTAGTTGTCGTTTCCAGTGAAGGAATAATTCCCCTATCCTGAATAAACACTTTACATGTCGTTCTAAGTGAATGAAATACTGGCCTTTCCTATCTGAACACGTGGCTCATCGTTCTGAGTGAATGAATCATTCGCCTATCATGGCTAAACACATGGCTAAACACTTGCCTTTAGATCCAAATTATACTTTATTCAACTTACGAAATAAAAACTCAAAAAACACTTTTCAGACTTCTTAATTGATTAATTTGAAACATAACCTTTCCACTCATTCTTGTGTTCAAAACAATTTCTTACAATTAATTTCATTGTCTTTGCAAAGTCAAATTTATATAGTTACAAAGATAGCGATGGTAATATGGGTACGTTTGTTTTTGTTTCAAAAAAAAGAAACTGTACAGAACGACTCACCGAGCTCATAGTGATATATGTTCGAACGAGTAGTGAAATTTTAGCCTTGTTCAAACTTTACAGCTGATAATATTCTAACATGGCTTATAGCTTAAAATTATAAATGTCGTTAGAAACATTTCATAAAGTAAAGGGCACCTGTGTGAATCGTCAGATGGGAATTCGATAGCATAAGACGAAAACTGAGTAAGATAGAGCCAACTAGAAGCAAGATTTATATTTACGATTGAAACTACTAGTAGTATTATATGACAAAAGAACTGACATGATTTTACAGATACTTGTTGATCTAATATTAACAAATAATACAATTTAGAAACAAAGGTTTCAAGTCTTTCATACCAGAATGACTTTGAATTGTCTTGGTTGCTCTATTCTGTTCTGTTTTACCATTGCTTTTCTTATATATTTTCTTTTGATTGAGAAATCAGTATCATGCAAATACAAATTGCATCTAATGTTTAATTAGGTTAACTTGAGCGATTCCTGTTTTGTTCCAATTACACGCAAGTGCTTTACTGTGAAAGTTTTAAGTTTAAATGTTATGTTGCATGATTTGAAGTCATCTAGTATTTCTTACGGTAACAATGTGCAGTTACGTGATACTTAAATACTAGTGAATTGGAAAGCACTTTTACTTAAATCAATATTGTGACAGTAAAGGGTTTGTTTTATTGTATTTCGTGGCATATTAAGTCACTACCACTGTCATTGATCCAATCTATTAGCCTACACTGGCATTACTGGGAACAAATATTTTTAAATTGTTGAATGTTTAAACTGATGAGCTTTCGAAAGAAAACAAGTAACATGTTAAAAGGTAACAAACCATACAATATTGAAGCTGTAACAGTTATGCAATTCTTGAAGAAAATGGAATGAAATTGTATTTTCTGCATTTTTGTTTAGCCGAAAAATTGAAATGAAATTGATTTGATTTTCAATATCTCTGATGAATTATACTTATGATTGGTCTTACTTTTATAGTTAGAGTATGATATAAGGTGAACTACATATCATTTTAGATAACGAGATGATTTTCCTATTTTAGATTGTGTCCTTTTTTGTACATGTAGGTATATGGTTATAAATAAGAAGATGTGGTATGAGTGCCAATGAGACAGCTATCCCTCCAAGTCACAATGTGTACACAGTACGGCTTTCAACACGGAGCCTTGGCTCACACCGAACAGCAAGCTATAAAGGGCTCCAAAGGACTAGTGCAAAACAATTCAAACAGGAAAACCAACGGTCTAATCTATATAAAAAACGAGAAACGAGAAACACTTATGAACCACACCAACAAACAACAACCACTGAACAACAGGCTCCTGACATTGGACAGGTGCATACAATGCAGCGGGTTTAAACATTTAAACAGGTGCTAACCTTCACCATAACCTGGAACATAAGTATGTTTTGTGAATAACTCACTACCATACCCAGATAATCTCTGTTCTTCAATTTAATATTAACGAGACTCGTATCTCATTCTGTATCATGTCAGCACATCTGATTCACTTGATTAATTATGAAACACTTTCTCTTGCCAGTTTTTCATTATAAAGTAACTATCCAATGAGATCTCCTCGTAAAATATTTGAGTCCGAATCAAGATGTCATAAGTTTTGAAGTCGGGATCTAAGTAAAATTGTAAAAATTGGAATTTGATGCTTCTATAGCAATTGCACATGTCAGCACAAGTGATTTAGCAATTTTAGGATTCATGGCAAAAATCTATCGACTCAGACTCTGAATTATGTCTTCTTGTTGACTATGACCATATGACCTTGTCAGCTATTACGATACCATCCGCTCATTGTGTTAATATAATACAAATTGCCTTCATTTTGCTCATTTAAATCCAGAAACGGCATCAAAATTTCTCCATCTCTTTTAATTTTGGCCTGTATTGATTTTAGTTTTAATGCTGAAAAAAACTTGTTGTGTATTTTGCTTTAAAGATTCGGGTTCCGAGCGTACTAGGATATTACAAAATCATACATCTTGTGCTTCTAAATGTGTATCGATTCTAATTTTACTAGCTTTACCAATTAAATCAAATGTTCTGAAATATGTTAAAGGATTCTCCAAACACATGCATATAGCTGCGACACAAAAAAAATCTAGAATATGACTGTTCTGTTTAAATAAAAAAAAAGGAAAATTAGCTTTCACCCTAAAATAACGTATACAGTATATAATGTTTGGAATATTCTGTTTGTCTGAGCTATAACCACTTCACAAATAAATAATTATGACAGTATTTATTATTCTTATTCTTTCGAACTATTGAGCATAACCTTTTGTTATGTCTATGAATGATAGATTAATAAATTTTGATATGAATTAAAGATTTTTGTCTCAATAACGGTTGATATGTTCACAAATTAATTAGAGTTATTGGAAAATCCCTGAGCAGATATTTATCTTAATATCTATTACTTTGTACATAAATAGATTATAATTACTCTAAATATTCACGTAAAGAGTTTTATCCTAATTGTTGTTGCTTTGTCAACAAATAAATTTTGAATTGTTGTGAAAGACTTTATAAATATATTCACTTAGAAATCCCTATTTTCTAAACAAATACATTTTAAAGTATGTTGAATTCTAAAATTCATGTCAAAAGTTTCTAAATATTGTATTATTGATGCAAATTCCTGTATATGATTGTTAATTAGATTTAACCATAATCACATAGGTTTAGTCTGAAGTAAATAACATTGCTAGCAATAACTATTTCCAAAAAGCTGAAGACGTATAATAACGAAATATATTTAAAACAAAAACATTATTACTAGTTACCACATACATAACTTATTTAAACCATTTTAGAAATTTTCTAAATTGAGGGGGAAGTGTAAAATTGATTTCATTTCTCATTCTGTTCTAATTTATCCTTTTATTCAAGAATGAGAACAGGGATAATTCATTTACAGCATTTTGGAACTTTGAAATTGATTGAAAAAATTTTTTTTGTGATTTTTTAAAACAAATATTGTATGATTTCTACCCTCGTCGAAATGTGTCACTTTAGCATTATGTGTGAACATTTTTTTCAACGGCAAAACAGATGAGTTAATAATATTCCTTAATATCAAATTAATCTTAACATTTATTCTAGATTGACACTGTGTAACTTCTTGTATTAACCATGTTACTGAATTTCAGAAAATTTGATTGATTATGTTGTTGAGGTTGACACAAAATATTTAAAAAATAATAATAAAACAATAATTCATCACAAGTTACATCATGGCAAACATTATGTCCATTTAATTACAGAAGTCATGTTTTCATTGTTTCTGTAGTATTTACAATTTATCCTTTTACAAATCAGTACTTTATCCTAAGGAAACTTACAGATGCAAGGCAAACACGAAAACTAACTTTTTTTAAATTATCATTATTGTATTGCTTCAACATTTATGATATTCTCTGGGTTATAGCATTCTAACTTCTCTCTGTCTGTTATGAGTGGTGCAATCAAGAAATAGTCAAAAGGATGACAGAAATACTCGAAAGGATAACAGAAATTCTCGAAAGGATAACAAAAATTCTCAAGAGAGAAGCGAAAGATACAAAGGGACATTTACTTTTAAAATTGTGACTTGGATGGAGAGTTGTCTCATTGGCACTCATACCACATCTGCTTATATCTATTCAAACTAATAAGTAGAAAATAAACTTACAAAACGCCATGGATAAAAGATAAAAGAAAAGACCAACAGAGAAAGACCAACAGAGAAACAACAGCACATAAAATACAACAAAGAAAACTAAAGATTGAGCAACACGAACCCCACCAAAAACTTGGTGTCATCTCACGTGCTCCGGAAGGGTAAGCAGATATTAAAAGGATATCAGAAATACTCAAAAGGATAACAGAAATGATCAAACATTGGTCAGTACCACAGATCACACCAACAGCCAATATCCGATTCACTCTTTAAAAAATAAACTGTACAAAAAAGACACTAACATAACATAATGTTCGGCTTAAACCGGTTTTGTGTGTGCACACACCTCCTTTTGCTCAAACAAAAGCAAAAGCTCGTTAAAGTGACACACTGCAAATTCCTGTACAGTTATGCACAGCATAATTTAACAAGAGAATAAAAGACAGCACATAAATAGGAAAGCTACAGAAAAACGATAAGGACATTCTGTTATTACTTGTTACAAATTTGACATTTAAAAATAAAATTAAAAAAAAAAAAAAAAAAAAGAATATCCCTTACCAGTCTTCCGTAGAAAGCAAATCCAAATTATGTTGTCTACTACGTAAGCAGCAAATAGGGTCACTCAGTTAGTAGCTAAGGTACCCACGGCTTTTGATATCATATGCTAAGAAATATTCAAATGTCTGAAAAGTGTGTAAAGTATTTCAAAAGCAACAAATCAATCTGAATATTTTTGGAAAGTCTATATAAGGATATCAAATGAAAAATCAGTTACTTTTTTATACATAAACATGAGGTATTGATAACATTTTTTAAAAGAAAAAAAAAAATCTCGAATTGACGTTCATATTTGTTTGTTTCTAACGGTGGGCACTTATTTTGGAATGTGTGGTAGGAATGAGCCGCTCGAATAGGTCAATATTTTCAACTACATGATATATCATAAGTTCCAGAAATTAAGAAGAAATATACATGATAGATATGACAATGAGTCCATAAATAACAATTTATAAGTAAACCATAAGTGTCTTAACATTAATCAGATGTAAAACCATTTGTTTCACAGTAATACGAAATTATGTCCATTTTTTCACAGATCGATTAAACTGTCGTTATGATAGTTATCTCTCCGTGAAACAGCGTAATCAAGATACATATACATAGCTATAGTTATGTTTTATGTAAAAAATATATGATAGGCTATGTATTTTTGTCATTCAAATATATGAAAAGGGTGGGGTACTGAATGTATCAGCTTCTCGCACTTCCACAAATGGACCGAAGAGCAACCCCTACCCGGCCGAGGTTTTGTCAATGATGGAATTATGACCTCAACTTGTAGAATATTATTACAATTATTAAATAGAAAATAGAAATATCAGATATTTTATACTGAATGTTGATGAACTATCCGTAGAGTCTTTTCCATAGATCTTCGATTTATAGTATTCCCACAAGAAAACACTGTCTTATAAATTCACTTCAAGTCTTTTAACAGAGCAATATATTACTATCTATTCATTAAGTTACACGACATCTCCCATAGGTATACAGATACATACACATATTTTACTCAACTTGTTTGTATTATTGATTTGTTATAAGTGACAAATAATGCTTGTGTTTTTGTCACACTTTTAAATCTCTTATCTTAAAGATAAAATGAAATAAATTAGTTTTTATATTTTTTAACTAAATGAGGTGTGAGTATATAGGAGAACAACAGTCACCACAGAGACCGACAAAAGGAGATCTGCAGTAAACTCTATCCCTAATGACAAAAACGTAGATATGTCAACCAAGACAACTGGTAACGAGATATTTAACTATATAGATATAGGAAGATTTGGTATGAGTGCCAATGAGACAACTCTCCATCCAAGTAACAATTTATAAAAAAAACCATTATAGGTCAAGGTACGGCCTTCAACACAGAGCAATGGCTCACACCGAACAGCAAGCTATTCTCTCACAGGCAAACAACCCATAATTGAAAAATATAAGGGCATACACCACAAGCACGGGGACACATTCTACTGCATCCACACATATGAGTACATCAATATGAGACAAGTTTGTCACAAAATCGTAAGAAATTGATATTGATTTCATGCACAAAAAGTGCAATCCTGATTTGATTTCATCACTGGCAATCGATACCAAATATTTGAAATTCAAATATGGATAAAAAAAAAAAAAAAAAAAAAAAAAAAAAAAACAATTAAAACTTTAAAAAATTGAGCAAAAGGAAGCCAATAAATATATAGTTTTGGGATGATAATTTTGAACTCGATAAATTTGGAATTGTTGAGTAAACTGCAAATTTCCAATGTGTCAATACAAAGGCAAAATGATGTCAGTGAAAGGACACTGACATCAAAGCATTTGTAAACTAAGATGATTTGCAGTTTTTGCGTAGACATAGCACTAGTAAACAAAATTATAGTGATTTTAATCAGCAATTTGACATTTCAGTGCTCCTGTGTTTCTGCCATACACTTTTGTAAGTACTTTCAAATTTATATCGATTTGCAATAGAAAAGGATACACAGACCAACACACAATAAATGTTATACTAGATAAAGCACTGGCAGAATATTATTAGTATTAAGGTTGACCAAAATCTACAATGGAAAGAGTTTTAAATAGTACCATATCACTGCACAACAGTTTAATAATTTATATATTGACAAAGAAAACATCAATCACATAGAAAACTAACACACACAAAACTGGGAAAAGATGCATCGACGTGTACATCTACCGTCCCATTTATAGCGTCAAGTTGTAATAAAAAGTCAATGAAGATTTTCAAAATTCTGCCATAATCAACAAATTCTTAAAAGAACAAGAACGTAAAAATCGAATTCAAGACGTACGCGTATCCGGTTTCGACTTACGACATAACATGATTATGCGGTTTATAAACTATAGTGTAAGTACTTCGTTCCCTTGAATCTTGTGCTTGTTCTGTGGAAAAAAAAAAAACAAAAGGGATATTGGAAAGTGTTAAACAAAAAAACAGTTCAGATAGGATAAAAGGTTCTGAACATTTGGTTGGGTTCGTTTTCTATGCTGTTTTGCGAACTGTTGTTTGTTTGTTTGTCTTTTTCTTTTTTAGTCATGGCGTTGTCAGTTTGTATTCGACTTATGAGTTTGAATGTCCATTTGGTATCCTTCGCCTCTCTTTTAGTACCTCACGAAATACAAAAATTAACTAGTGTCTATTGTAATACATTTTACAATTAACAACATAAATAGGATATGGTTTTATTTATCTATTTGTAATGATGTTTTCAAAGAAATGGATATGTTGTCTTTTTATAAAGTTTGAACCCTTTGCCCGATGAACTGTGGATTCATTATTATTCGTTCGATACCAATTTTCGTGGTTTTCGTGGGTTCAAGTGAATCACGAATTCAAATGTTCAACAAATTATAAATTTTCAATCAGGTTGTATGCAGACTTTGGCAAAACCACGAAATCACATATCCACGAAAAGTTTTCTGCAATCCACGAAAAATAGTACCCACGAAAATAAATGAATCCACAGTATTATTTATTCATGAACGCCACTGATAAGTCTTATGTGGAAGAAATGCCCGTCTTTTGCACCTGATTTCTTTGATGAGTTTTTTTTAAAAATTTCAATAACAATCGCCTAAATCATTGGACTGCCCGTAACATTTTCATAGAGATGACTTGTATTTACTTTAAAGAACCTTTGGATGAATACTATCATTGTGAGCATCAACCCATTATCCTAAAAAATAATGGTACTAACACACGAGCCCTGACATATGCTCCTAGAATGTTGATTTTGTAGATGGAATGTTAACAAATGAGAATATTAACTCAATTTCTTTTAAAGATTAGTTTATTTTAGATATGAATCAAACCTGTGATATCCATTGAATAAGTAAACACAACATGAACAAAAAAAGTTCTTGAAATGGCAAAAAAAAAAAACGATTTTATTCTAAACTGTCAGTCAAATAAACCTGTTCCATATCATGTTGTTATAGACTTATCAATCCAAACAGATTTGTAAATCTAATGTTAACTATGTGATGTGTTGTATAATTTTTGATTAACATTAAATGAAGCAAGAACATCCAATAGCTAGTCTATCTAAAAACTGATTTATATGTATCATTCTATTATTAACACGTCAAGTATTGTTTTCGCCTAAGATTATTTCCTTATTGTAGGTTGGTGGTGTATATGTACGACAAAAATCGTGTTTTTGCAACAAGATACGCACGCACCTATATTAAAGCCAGTAGTAATATATAATTCTATCCAATTTATTGACCTACTTCTCAAGACAATATACAGAGTTTGTCATTGTCAAAAAAAAAAAAAAAAAAAAAAATAGTAGTTTTATGCAGTTGCTTAGATGTGTGAAAAATGCTGTATTATAAAATACGTCACGGCAGACTTTTGACTGTAATGTACTGATTGCACTGTATCTCAGTTCACCACTTTAAAAGGCACACAGTAGAACTATTCAAACTATTATCTTTAAAACACCTTTTAATTCGATATTTTCATTTTCCCCCTTCTTATATAAAAAGTGTTTTACAATTCTATTTACAAAAGATAACGGTTTTTCCTTTCGGGAACGTGATGTAAAAATTTCGCAAGGAAGTCTTCTTCATCAAAAATATATATGGCAAATTGTTTAACCTTTTCTATTTTGTCTACCTTTTTTCCTTTAAAGGACATTACATTGGTTTTCATTTCTTTCGTTTGAATAAATCATTTAGTTTAGTTTTACGGATTGTTTGACCGATATCATAGGTCTGTGTTTCATCTCACAAGGGACATGTTTTTCCGGTCTTAAATCTTTAGATATAAGAAGAGTCGTCGGATCTGTTAATTTATTGATTGTGTCCAATTCCCGATTGTTACTATTTTAGTGTGGATTAGCATCGTAGGTGATGCATTGATGGCTTGCCCTATCGACGAACCATTTTGAGTTCATTTTGGATTCTTGCGGATTTTTCCTTGATTTGTATTTTCGTTCTGGATTTATGAGATTTGATCATCGGTAAATTACTGTTGCCTCGAAATTAGAAGCATCTGTATTTAGAAGTATATTGTCAACCTATTTATAATTAAAACATTATTATAAATCAGGGATATCAAGATAGTAGACCGATATCAAAGTTTCAAAGATTAGGGTTGAACGCAATCCTATGAATTTTAAACATAGTGAGATCAAGTGTATCGACAGGTTTAACATCCCAAGTTATAGATCTACCATCACTAAATGGTAGTTTTTGTGTCATAATAGTAAACTAGTATAGCGGTATAATGAGTGGTCTAGTATACCTTATCAAGTGAAATACGCAGAAGCCCGACACTCAAGTACAAATGGTACGGTACTATTAACAAATGGTTAACGATAGTAGGTAGAAAAAATTATCGAGGTTTTCGTTGATCTTAGTTTTAATTGATGAAAATGCAAGTCCCTTTTTAGATATTCAAACATATCCTATGATAGATATATCATAAAAAATTAACACTTTTCTAATGGTCACCAATAACTACTTTGAAAGAGGTACCACATTTAAATTTGATCAAGATCTTTTTATCATGCAAATAATGATCAGGAAGAATATTTCCATGAACAGTTCCGCATATGAAATGATTTCGCTGTAACACAAGACGGAAGTAGTCTGTTGAGAATATGACAAAGAAGTTTAAGCAAGGACCATTCAGAATGTAGTCACGCATGTGGCGTGACATAGCTCTATCTGGTTAGAAGTTGTGATTGAATTAATTGGCATATGCGCCAATAGCTTTTAAACACATATCCAGATGTGACATAAACAAATCTTAATCATAATATAAAGACCATGTAAAATGATCGATTTTATATTCTTACTGTCTACCAAGTACGCTAACAGAACATTCTGTACAAAACTTGCTGCGCTGTTTAAAATCATACATTCACGAAGTAAAATGCGTTGAATGTAATTATCCGACAATAGAAGTACACAATTTGTCTTATCTCTATAAATATATATTTAACTTGAGCATCAGACCAAGTGTCTGTATAGCCACGTCATATTCATTGGTCTCCTAGATCTGTGTCTACATTAAGCGAACGATCTGTTTGAATACTCAATATGACAGGTGTAATATGATTTTTACTTCGTACTGATTAGGTAAATAGGGAAAACAAAATGCACAGGAAAAGAGCTATCCATAATAAAATTGAGAATGGAAATAATACCAGACAACCAATAAAACCAATACACCATCTGGCCCTAAAAAAATATATACTAGTTCATTCCATGCAACCCATTTCACAAGAAACTAAAAGTAAAATAATAGAAGTAACAAAGGCTGCACAATACCATACACCATCTCCCATTCCATGCATTTTTCCCAGTTCCCTATCGAATCATACGCGATATCGCTCCACTCTAGATTATCAATAATGTTTATTAGCAGAGAAAGGGTACGATTACATATTTCAATATGAACAAATTGAACAAATAACGAAAGCGTAACACTTTTTACCACGTTAAGTCGCACAATATGCTATTTTCAATTACACTGCATACCCTCGCACGCTTCAAGAAAAAAAATCAAAAGTCAATGATTTAGTTATAACTTTATCTAAATGGATCAAAGCTGTTCGAAGCGCATTGCAAATCGACGACATAAAAAAGGGCACACGAGTTTAAAACCCTTTGAGAAACCCGAGGTTGTGAATACTTTTCCAACAAAAAGTCTCTAACAATATTGTGTTTATGGAAATTTTTACTAGCTCACTAGTTATTTCGAATGTATAACTAAAGAACTCGGAATTCTCAGTATCATTCACGTAAGAGGAGATTTTGAAAATCACAAATCCGTCCTTCTCTCCTCTGATAATTTCATAAAAAGGACGACGGAAATCTTCCGTCTCCATACTGAATACCTACCTTAACAAAATCCTTATAAAAACGATATAAAGCTAAGATGTTCAACTAAACATCTCTGTAAAGATCTTACCACTATTATTTCTACAGTAAAAGAAGCTATTTAGAAATATCGTGATCAGGTATATTCAACCAGCGGTGTAAATTAGATGTGGATTTTTAATCCGGGTGGGGGATTTTCTTGCTGTGTTGAAGACCCATTGGTGGCCTTGGAAAGAAAAACAAATTGCAAAGTTTTATAATGTCACTTTCAGATATATTAATAATGTCCTGTCACTTCATAGTCCACTGTTTCGTGAGTGCTTGCATCCCGTATATCCTTGTAAACTTGAGATTAAATATACTACCGAACTAGAAGGTCTGATTAATATCTTGATACCACGGTATATTGACACAGATGGACGACTTCAAGCTAGAATCTATGACAAACGTAATGATTTCAAATTCGAATTGCCAACTTCCCATTTCTCAACAGTAACATATCCTCTGCTTCATCGAATGGCGTTTACATATCTCAATTGTTACGTTCGTACATGTTCATAAAATACAGACCATTATTGCAGGATGTGCCCCAAACACAAAACCTGTTCTTACAGAGTTATCAAATCTATTTTTATAAAAGTTTTACGTTTTACTATCACGAATTGGTTGACCGATACGATATGTATGTGTTTCATAATACATGCATATCAGGAAGCGTTTATCATGAATATTTGGAGTTCATCCGAATCCCTAAATTTTGTTTTGTTACCTTGGTTTGTCATCAATTCATGAGAATTGAAAATCTGTTAACTACTGTTGCCTTCATCTATAGGTTATTCAGTTGGAAATGATGATGTTTTTTATCGAATTTCAGGTTCATACAATATTATAAAAAAAAAAAAAAAATCACTATTTATCATGCGTTTGTTTAGCATTTCACAATTAAAGAAAACAGTTTGATCAAACGAAGCGTTTGTTTCTTTACTGGACGTCGATTTGTTTCGATGAATGGTAGACAAACATTATAATAACAAAAAAGGAAAAAAGGAAAAATAAAATAAAATAGGAATCTTAGGGGGAAAAAGTCCAAAAAAAAAAAAGAACAACCCTACGGACAAATGAAAAAAACAACAAAAACAAAATAATAAAGGTTAAACTGAAGATTGAATAACAGAAATCGCCCCTCTTCCCCCCTCCCAAAGGAATTAAAATCAAAACAAAATGAACTAAGGCGCTTTGGTAATCAAGTTTCGCGCCACTCATAGCATCCGTGTTTAATCATTACGAATAGCTCAACTACTAAATTTTACATTGCATACAACTTGATAGTTTGTCATTCTATATATTTTCTAGAAAAAAAACCTTTCAGTTTTAGCTGATCGACATCGTTCATACTTTGTTTCAATGTTGAACAGTATAGTTGAATAATGCCAGAATTTCAAACAATAGATACACATGACAATTTTATGTCATGTGTTACGCAGATTGCTAGTAAAAAACATACAGAAAAATAAGTCATACTCTTTTTTTCAATAAATATTTCAGTTAATTGATATATATTTAAAATTTAAAAAATGTTATAAAGGAATAAAATGCATATTTATGAGCACCTCTGATCCCTACGTATCTCTTCATTTCGCGCGCAGCATTGGCCAAAAAGGAAAGTCGTACTGCTATTCAAATACGATATTTTTATTAAGAATTTAGACTTCATTAGTTTCATGTATTGCAAATATCTAAGTGGGAAAGGGTAGGGGCTAAAGGGATTGGATCTTGATCCTGTTGTTTACAGAAATAATAGTGCACACAATATTTTAATACCAGAAAGAGTGTATAAAAACACACCTAAGGGTTAGGATGTATACCGTTTACTTTGGTGTTCTTCTAGCCGTCATTATTCATTTAAGAAATCTTGCAAAACCCTTTTCTATCAGAAAATAATAATAAAAACAAAGACCAAGCATACAATTAATTAAAAAAAGTACAAATAAATAATTGATTTGAAGGATTATGAGTCTTAACAGACAAAAACAAAGTGTGCTGAGCTCTAATTTCATCAACATGTTTTTTTTATTAAAATATCAATTTCTTTATCATTGAATAATAAATTATCATGATGTACAAGCGTACAATTATTGTAACACTCAAACAAGATTACCTCATTAGGAAAACCAGTTACTTTGGCTTATTTATGCTTTTCTTGCTTCATATGCTGTATATGTCAGGCAATATTCAGTGAATCGTTTTTGATTAAAACCACTTCATGATAGTGCCAGCTTTTAACTACTTTGGTAAAGACAGTACAAAAAAAAAAAAAAAAAAAAAATAGAAAATCAAATTACGCAAAGAGTAGTATAAAGAATTAAAAGTCGAAGATGGTCAGACGGAAAACACACTATAAAAAAGAAAAACAAGACCCGAAAAGACAAATCGCTTTCCACAATACTTAACATAATAAACTGAAGAAAAAAGGACGTCATTGGAAACTGAGGTTGGACTGAGGAGCTTAAATACGGATTAAGTATTAATGATTCTAATGAAAAACCTGATCTGTTTCAAACGTCTTTCTGGATATAAAGGTAAAAAGGACCCATCAAAGATATCATGGTTTTTGTGGGAAATAATCAAAACTTAACTTTTTTTTTTATTAAATTCTATATTTGGACCTTTTTAATATGGGAAAGGAATATGGTGTGTATCTGTTACAGGATGAAGCAATCCGATATAAGAATTGTTTAACATTCATGATACCGGTTTCACTGTGCACGCCGATGAATCATGGAATAACTTTCTCAATAAGCAACACGACGGGTGTCACATGTGGAGCAGGATCTTCTTACCCTTCCGGAGCACCTGAGATCACCCCCAGTTTTTGGTGGGGTTCGTGTTGCTTAGTCTTTAGTTTTCTATGTTGTGTCATCTGTACTATTATTTGTCTGTTTCTCTTTTTATTTTTGGCCATGGCGTTGTCAGTTTGTTTTCGATCTATGAGCTTGACTGTCCCTCTGGTATCTTTCGTCCCTCTTTTCTCAGATATGCTCAACACAAGAGAGTCTTTGAGTTAGGGGTTCAAAACTAAGTTTAGTACATATTCCTTTCTATAGTTTGGAAATTTATAATCACAATAATTTACAATTTTATTAATACGAGAACGAAGCACTTGTGACCAGACAGAGTGTAGTTCTGTTGACTTCCAGTTCATAAGCAGTGGTACTAACCTATTTGTGATTAAATGAATCAATCCATTCGAGTTCAATGCGCATTCAATATGTTTCGGAATCAAAATATAGTAATGCGGTACATATAATAATAGACAGTGCTAAGTACCTAACTACTAATCAGATATATGTTGTGATAGAAAAGTCAACTAGTAGCATATTGAATCAAAGGCAAACATACTATTTTTTATGTTTGAAAAGTTTTTCAAAATAAAGCTCAAAGTCCGATTTTTAAAAGCCAAAGATGCGATATAACAAATAGTTATACCAACTAATTACTATTAAGTATTATGTACATCCACTTCATTTGAACTCATCTTGTTTTTATATCAGTCGTTTTATAGTAGAATTCTTTTTAGGTAGACATTGAATAAGGGAGTTTTCCTCTTAGTTCCGTATCACATACAAATATCATCAACTAAGAGTAAACATAAATATTATTTTATTTGTTTATATTCTCTAATGGTTGTGACATGTTATTTCCTTCCTGCATGAAGAGATATCTTCGTTTTTCTAAACTTTCAGTCTTCTGCATTCCTGTACAATCTATTCTTGTATGGTTATGACATGTTTTTAATTTCCCACTTGAAGAGATGTTCCTCATATTACAATGAACGGTGTGTGATATTCATTAGTGATAAGAAAAATGCGTTTATTCGTTGGCATATCCTGCAATGCGTTACGAAATTGCGACATCTCCTTGGCTATTCCTTAGGTTTATAATCAGTCTGAATGACACAAAAAATAATGCCACTGCATGGTTATGAGTTATGAGGTTACGACTGAAATCGACACTACATATACTTAACAGATAAACACGAATTGGTTGAGCGATACGATGTGTCTGTGTTTAAAATTACAAGTGACATATCTTCGCGGTTTAATAATTTTAGATATTAGAATTGGAGTCTTTAAAGAAAGAAATGCGCTTTTAACCATTTTCACCCAAAGAATCTTAAGTATCTTAAGAATGATGGGATTTTTGCAACATGATTATTGATATGGATGTGCAAAATTCAATCTGAAAGAAATTTCAATATGTAAATATGTATAGAGAATCATCTAAATTGCGCATACATTTGGTCTCTCTCTCTCTCTCTCTAATGACCAAACTCGCATATTTCGATACATATTTGTGAGTCGAAATATTGGACACATGCAAGTACTTGATAAATATTTACATGAGAGGTGCTATTAATATAGTTAAACATCGTAAATATTTATCTAGTCCTTGTCAATTTTCTTGTCCAAAAACTAGTTGAAAATTTACCAAAATCTATGTAATTTTCACAAAAAGAACAAAAAGGCTTTTCCATAACGTCTCAACATTTATTTCAACGTAACAAAATGTAAACTACCTGCTTTTCTTTTTTTTTTTTGTAAAACCTCACCTTAAAGTTTCATTGTAGATCTGATTGAATAATATACTTATCGCAAGTCGTCTCTAACCGATTGTATCTTACTTTCTAAATGTGGCTTTTGACTGAGTTTGGATTGGCATTACGGGCAATGCATACATAACAGGAGACGCTTACCATTTCATTGTGCCCAGTGTCACTCTATTTACTATAAGTTCCAGGTGTAAACTACAAACGTTTTCGAGTCTATCAGAAACAACAGTTGTTAACTAATGTACAAATATTATAAAGCCATTTTGAATATACAAAGTAAGATTCAAAAACAGAGGGAATCGCATATATCTAAACCAAGCGAGAACAAGTTCGCCTAAAGGGTATGCATGCCTCTCCTTCTATGCACGATTAGCCCGACTCTCAAAATCCAGACTCAATCAAAATGTCAGGATAGGGAATGGGAATAATTTTTGCAAAGTCTTTTGCAGTGTTCCTTGGATCAATAATGTCCTATTCATACAAACAGAAATGTCATATAACTGGGGATAAGGCATGCAGATTTCCTCTTTGAATTATAACAAACTTCAATAGTAAGTTATTGAAACTTAAGACAAAAATTATAGCTAACATACAAATAAATCGAAATAAAAATAGGAGGAGGTATGATAAAAACTATTATCTGTCACATGGAAAACAATAGTATCATTAGTCAATCTTTTTTTATTGTGTTAGGTCAATTAACAAATTTATATGATGATGTAATCTTGACTCTTTAGAGTGAAATGTCATTTGAGTATCACTTTGACTGATTATCATTTGAATATTACATATGAGCTGCGTGGGATAGAAATCCATCTTAAGCAAGTGGACGTATACATGTACATGTATAAGACTTTGACTGATTTTGGAACATTCAAATACGAAAGAAAAGATGAGTTTTGGTTTGTTTTGTAGGGTTCTTATATCAACTCAATTTTCAAACAGACTTCGAATAGAAATTTCAACCCAAAATAAGTTAACAGATGTTTTGATATTCATTTGCCCTCCCGGTTTTTTGCTTGTAATTTGTATTGCTTAATCTTTGTTTTCTGTGTAATGTTATCATGACCGTCCACAAAACATGTTATTCTTCATTCTTGGTCAGTCATGACCGAAAGTTTGGAAAATAAGAGTCGGGGGTTATCCGCTCTGAAGACAGAGTCAGGCGGGGAGTTTGACTGGGGCGTTACAGATTTAAAAAGTCTAAAGCCATAAACACAAAAGCTCTGAGATCGAACTACGAAAAAGGTCTAATGCTAACTTTGCCTGAAGAAGTTGCAACTTTAGTTTTGGCAGATTTAAAACAATACAAATGTACATAAACTTCATATATGCAAACAAAATGAATTAAATTAAAATTAAAAAATTAGTCCATCTAAATTGTAGAATATAATGGTTATTAGGCATTTACAAGTGCTGTAGTCAATTATAAAACTATATGCATGTATTGATAATAAAGCTCAAAGTTGTCTATAGAGAATAAGAGAGTTTCACAATCAACTTGAAACAAAAATAATTCGATATGAAGTCATAATTTGTGCGTGTCATATATTTATCTAGTTACAAAATATTGATAATGTGATATTCTCATATGCATATTTCATAGCAATTAACCATATGGCTAATTGTTATGAAACATATATCTAGATTTGAGAAGGAAAAGAATGAAATGTAATGTAAAGGAATACAATCTTATCCATGTTTAATCGTTGATTTTTTCTACTCCTTAAATATTTGTAAATTTTGCGAAATGATGTATCATCGTGTAAGTTGATGTCAATCTTAAGATGATTATTTACTACATTTATTAACAAGATTTTTTAAGCAATACATGAGAGCATCTAGTAGAGGTAGTGTTAAATATAAACACAGCCATATAAATAAGTCGATTCCGAAATACAGCTGTAAGACAATATTTTCTAATGGGCTCAACTTCAGTTTGAAACGAAACATTTATCATTTTTCAGGAACATCAGCAGCTCTTTAAACTCCTGGTATATTATTTTTTTGGATTTACACTGATATTTTCCCATGTCCCACTGATTTTACGATTTAGTACATTTATACTGAATAAAAACGAGAAATTGCACATTCCTTAAAAGCCCCAAGAAAAATAATCATGTCTGATAAGAAAACATATGCTATTTAGTAGATATGATTTATCGCCATGCAATTTTTTTTCAAAATAACAGTTGTAAAAAAGATAGTTAGCAAGACTCTCTTTGATGCTACGGAAAAAGTTTAATTTCCAATGTTTTAATGATGCTTCTTTTTTCTTTAACGGAACGAGGAAGAGTATTTATTTCAATATCTTGCAGTTTTGTTTTTAGTCTCAGTAATTCAGATACTTTTAAAATAAAACTCTTAAACTCTTTCATAATCGTCAAAATTTTATTAGCAAGAGCATTCGAAGAATAATTGGGACGCAACATTTAAAATGTACATAAATATAAAGGAAGGGATTTGTCATTATCATTTATTAGACATGTACTTTAAATATCAAAAGATGTCCTGAGGCAACATATAATGTACGCTTTTGCTCGGCGTGAATGCATTAGTACGGCATTGAGATCAAGAACATACTATGTTAGCTTTTGGAAGGTGTTGAAGGTGCAACTGCGACTTTGAGACCAAGCTGAGCAAAGATAAGCATTTACGACGTGTTGAAGGCCTTTTCCATTGGATTATGTCAAGTTCATAGAATTTTGTGTCATAAATTAGTACACCATATATCTCTTCTTTTAAATTATAAGCAATCTGGTCGATATTTATGTGTAAAAATATTTTGATTTAACAATTTTATATTATGTTGTTTATTGTGCCTATAACTACTTTCGGTAAATTTGTAAAGTCTACCGTAAGTGATTAACGATATAATTAACAAAAAGGTAGAATATTAGAGATAGTCCCGACATCAATGTCAAACCAGTGAAAAAATAACGTCCACACAAAAGTTACCAGTAAAAAGTATCATGAATATGAAATACGCGTCTGGCGTACTAAATAGAAAAACTGGTATTTTTGTGAAGTTGTCATATAAATCACCAAACGTCACGACCAGGCAAATGTCAGAACCAGTTATATAATTTATGATGTGGTCTATGGCGCTGTCAAGTATTTTTGATGATTTCTGCTATCCTTATTAGATATTGTTAACGTAAGAACCAGTATGAATATCAAATGGACGATACAGGACATGTAGGAATTATGACAGAGTCAACAGGTAAAGTGAAACTGAGACACCGAGACACGATACCTATCATCCAGTTCGTAATGGCGATCGTAGAAATCGTAATTTTTTCAGATACATTAAAACCAATATGATAGGCAAACTGTGTTTCAGTCTCCAATAAAGCAACACTTCGTTAGAATTTATAAAATAAAAACATTCCTGATACAAAATAAATGATGTTAGGCTTTTGTGATTTATCTTTAATAGTGAATTGTATAGGAAGAAACATAATACATTAATCAGGCATTGAATTAACTTCAAGCGAACTTTCATTATTTTCAGCCACATTGAATTACCACTGATAATAAAGTACTTTCGCGCAATGATTCTAACAATTTAACAACCTAGCTTCAATAAAAAAAGGAGCAACTAAGAAAAATATTTTCTTTATTTTGTATTAAACTGTATTTATTTTTATAATCATATATAATATAACTTTCTCTTTAATGTATTGTTAGATTCCGTTTGAGGTGTATATTGAGTGTTATGAACTTTACGATGAAATCGAACCCGTTTATTTATGAGTGTCGTAAAACTACAAGACCGATAAGTAGCCTTTTAATGAATTACTAATTTATTTAGAACCAGAAGTAGAAAATTGGTTTTCAATATCCCTTTAAACTGAGAATGACATACAGTTTATCATATATCTGTTTATATATTCAATACAAGGGAAATACTTTGAATATTCTTATATGAAAGCAGAAACTCCCAACACATTAAACTAAATTTATGTTTCGACAAAATTAGGAAGCACCCATTATTTACCACTTAGAAGAGTTTTTTTTTTTTATATTTGATAACCGAAAACTTGTAATCAGGTACAAAGCTTCTTATATCCAATTGAAATGAATTTGAATAGAACGACATTGATGACACGCGCATCTGTTTTTAAACTTGTAAGCATTTTTTGTGATTTTGGAATATATATGGTTGATGGTTATTTGGGTACACAGTGAAATTCACCTACAACGAGCAAATACGTGAAACTAACATGTATTTGACTTGAAAATCACATGAATTTTTTTTTCACTGAAATTCACATATATTTTCACAAAATTTGTTTTTCAAATAACACCTTACTTGTCTAAATTTTCAAATTTAACTAAAATTATGAAAAATACCAATTTTTTTTGTAAAGATCACATGAAATTCACGTGAAAATATTTCATGTGAATTTCATGTATAAGCTCTTTTGAGGTGAATTTCACGTTAAATTTTCACGTGATTTTCACGTGAGATTCACGTGAAAATCATGTGATCAAAAATTACCTGTGTAAATGGTTCAAATTTTATTTTTGTTTTAAACCAGAAAGTGAATGAAATTGCCTTTTAAATACTCAAAACATTATTTTCTCTTAAATGCTGGTCATGAACCGTCACAATTTCCGCTAGAAACCATGAAGGGGGCTACATATATAAGAAAGCAATTGAGATTTGGCAATCAAATAAATGGAAAGAAAAAATATCTGCTTCAATTATGACAAAATTGTATGGAACTAATTGGGAAGAACAGGGATAATTGGCCCTTTTCGATATGCTTACAGGTAAAACGGTAGTATTCACATAATTCCGTTTCGCTCATAAATCCGAATAAAATAACGAGAAGCACATTCGGAAATATCTATCTTTTCCAAACTATACCAAAAATAAATAAAACAAAATAATGAAACAAACTACACTGTGCACAAAGTCATACTGATTAATTAAAATTAAACATAAAAAGCATAAGAAGACGTGGTATGACTGCCAATCAGAAAAATCATCAACAGAGACCAAATGACAAAGAAGATTAGAATTCATAGGTCACCATACGGCTTTCAACAATGAGCAAATCGATACCGCATATCAAGCAATAAAAGAACCCGCAATGACGAATGTAAAACAATTCAAACGAGAAAAAATAACTACAGAACGAGGCAGGGTTAAACGTTTTTAAGGGCGTGCTAGCCCTCCCCACACCAGGGAAAGTGGTGTAACAGCAATGCATAAGAACAAACTATAAAAATTCGTTCAAAAGGATCAATACAAAGCACAAAAACAACTAACAAAAACACAAAAGATACAAAGTAGAGTCCTAAAAGTACTTACAAATACTGAAAACTAGATAACTGATAAAACTAGAGGCTCCAAGGACCCTGTGTCGCTCACCTGATATTTTTATTTACAATTGATGCATGATAAATGCAACTGTTGTACTGTCGTTTAGTTTCAGAGATATAAGACTAAAAAGTGCGTTTGAAACCTTTGTTTTATTTCAGCCATGTGTGCCATGTTGGCAGGCAGGGTCATCATACATAGTGGTCCCTGGATATCCTAGTGGTGATTTAAACCAAGTTTGGTTAAATTTGACAGTAGTTTCAGGGGAGAATTTTTGTAAAATTTATCTAACGAGAAATGCGAAGTGATGAGAAAGTTTGTTGTGAAGTTTTGTTGTTGCGCAACCCCCAAAAAAAAAAAACAAAAACAAAAAGGTAATAAAAATTATCATTTAAGGGCAATCTTTCCTACTAATGATTTCTGTAAAATTCAGTTGATTGTGCAAGGGTTGTATAGCCAGCTGAGGTCGTTAAAACTCCCATTTGTTGTTGCAAAATTCAAGTGGTTTTGAATTGCTTTGTTGATCTTTTTGTATTCAAAGTTTCCATGTTTTATAGCTTCAAGACAATAGACAAAACACAGTTAAACAACAAGGAGTCAAGAGACGATTATGGCCATGTTAAGTTACTTGTAGATTTGGTCTTGCTGATAATTTTTGCTGTAATAGTTTTTATCCATGTATGATAGATTTTAAGATACTAGGTATAAATGCTAAATAAACTGTTATCACAGAGATATGTCTCGCTTTTTTTTGGCAACTTCGATAATGCAAATGTTGAAATAAAAAATATATCACTTTAACATGTAAGTTTAGCAAATATTCAAAGTCAATTAACTATGACTGAAGGTAGATGGCTAAACAATCTCCATGGAAATGAGATGTGCCAATGCTAATACAACTGCATACCAAATACCATTGACTTATCATAAGTAGTTTTCTTTAAACAAACCTAAACACACACTAATACATGTAAACTAAGCAAAATTTCAAAGTCAATAAAGCATAACTGAGGGGGAGGGTAAACCAATTTCCATGGAAATCAGATGTGCCAATGTGAATACAACTGCATACCAAGTATCACTGACCTACCACTAGTGGTTCTCCATAAACTGACCTAATCACAAACTAATACATGAAAACTAAGCAAAAGTTTCAAAGTCAATAGACCATGACTGAGGGGCGGGGCCAAATAATCTCCATGGAAATGAGATATGCTGATGCTTATAGAACTGCATATCAATTATCATTACTTTACCACTAGTGGTTCTCCATAAACTGGCCTTATCACAAACTAATACATGAAAATTAAGCAAAAGTTTCAAAGTCAATAGACCATAACTGAGGGGGCAGGGTCAAATAATCTCCATGGTAATGAGATGTGCCAATACTTATACAACTGCATACCAAATATCTTTGACTAACCACTAGTAGTTCACCATAAACTAGACCTAATCACAAACTAATACATTGATGACGCTGCCGTCGGAAACAGCATACCTATGTGTCGCTTTTTCACGTCAAGCGAGACAAAAAATGGTAAAAATGTTTGAAATATTTCTTAAATATTAATTCAATACCAATACTTTAATTTGTATTGGATTTATCCCAGGAAATGAGAACAAGGGACACAATTAAATTCAATTTTTTTCCTAAACTTCTGATAAAATATAAAATGAAGAACTATATTTTTTTAATGAGAATTTTTTTTTTAATAGTTAATTGATAATTTGAAAAATATTAATTAAGTTTTAGATCTTGCATGGTTGATTAATTTTCTCTCAAAATTTCTGATATTCTATTAAAGTTTTAAATATAATATGAGGCAAGCATTACCTGTGAAAGGGGATGAAGTCTGTATAAATTAGTGTAGGAATTCAAGCATCATTTGCACTTCGGAATCTGTAGAAAATGAAGCCAAAGTACTGAAACATATCTGACATTCGACCTATTGTTCGGGATTATAGTTGTGACATCATTTTCAGTGTAAAGAAAGAAACACCATCATCAGGTATTAATGTGGTTTTTTTCATGTTATAGAATTATCAATTATTTTATTGCCACTTCATTAGTAGATTGATTTTCTACTGCAGTTTCAGAAAAGAAGATTACAAAAGGAAAACATTTTGTATAAACTTACCAAAATTTACCAAATTAATGAAAATTGTTAAAATTGACTATACAGGGCAATAACTCCTTAAGGGATCAACTGACCATTTTGATTATGTTAACTTATTTGAAGATCTTACTTTGCTGAACATTATTGCTGTTTACAGTTTATCTCTATCTGTAATAATTTTCAAGATAATAACCAAAAACGACAAAATTTCCTTAAAATTACCAATTCAGGGCAGCAACCCAACAACCAGGTGTCCAATTCATCTGAAAATTTGAGGGCAGATAGATATTTACTTGATAAACAAGTTAATCCCTGTAAGATTTGCTTTAAATGCTTTGGTTTCAGAGTTACAAGCCAAAATCTACATTTTACCCCTATGTTCTATTTTTAGCCATGGCAGCCATCTTTGTTGGTTGGCTGGATCACCGCACACATTTTTTAAACTAAATACCCTAAAAATGATTGTGGCTAAGTTTGGTTGAATTTGGTCCAGTAGTTTCAGAGGAGAAGATTTTGTAAAGATTACAAAATTTACAAAAATTGGTAAAATTTACTTTAAAGGGCAATAACTCCTTAAGGGTCAACTGACCATTTTGATCATGTTGACTTATTTGTAGATCCTACTTTGCTGAACATTATTGCTGTTTACAGTTTATCTCTATCTATAATAATTTTCAATATAATAACCGAAAACGGAAAAATCCTTAAAATTACTAGTTCAGGGTAGCAACCCAACAACCCATTGTCCGATTCATCTGAAAATTTCAGGGCAGATAGATCTTGACTTGATCAACAATTTTACACGGTGCCAGATTTGCTCTAAATCCTTTGGTTTCAGAGTTATAAGCAAAATATACATTTTACCCTATGTTCTATTTTTAGCCATGGCGGCCATCTTGGTTGGTTTGGCAGGTCACCGGACATAATTTTAAACTAGATACCCCAATGATGATTGTGGCGAAGTTTGGTTAAATTTGGCTTAGTAGTTTCAGAGGAGAAGATTTTTGTAAAAGTTAACGACGACGGACGACGACGGACGACGGACGCCAAGTGATGAGAAAAGCTCACTTGGCCCTTCGGGCCAGGTGAGCTAAAAATCATATATCTAAGACTAAAACATTTATCAACTTCCCGTGGATTTAGTGTAAGGACGACATTAACAGTCAAAGAAAAACATGACCTTGTGCATTGCAAAAATATAGTTATCGACAGATTGAAGGACCGTGGATGTTCATTGTATATCAATAATATTCAGTTGGCTTTTAATTCAACAAAGTCTTTTTGAATAAGCACCATTAAGAGTCGACAAAGAGCACAAACAGACAGTAATAAGAATTAATGTGAACCTTTTAAAGCAAACGACATTAAAAATTACACATAATGGCAGATACAATCTTCCTGTCCAGACACCGAGCATCGCTTACTGGTAGTGTCAATGTCTACATCACATTATCATTATGCTACGATAATTATAGCAAACATGCATAACACTTTAAAGTTACACAAATTATGTGGCTTCAGGATAGTATTTTTTTCATTCTCATATATGTTCAATTAAAACTTATTACAATATCTATTTAAAATAAGAAAATGATAAAAAAATATATATAAAAAAAAAAAAAAAAAAAAAAATCAAACAAACAGAAAACAAACAAAACCCTTACACAGGCAATTTTTTCCAACGTGTGTTTCACGTTTGTGCTCATCACGTGAGAACAACGTTTTCCCACGTGTGTATCACACGGTTAAACGTTTATATCACGTGTATTTTACAAACATGATATTCTCACGTGATAATCACGTTTTAATCTGCTCACGTGTTATTCACGTTTAAATATAACATTATTATCACATGTAAAAATTTTAACGTGATTTTAACGTGTAAATATTGTGTTAATTTCACATGTAAATTTTTAAACATGATTTTAATGTGTAAATATTGTGTTAATTTCACATGTTGATTTTTCCATGTTATTTTAACGTGTAAAAGTTGTGTTATTTTCAGGTCTATTTTTTCACATGATTGTGATGTGAATTTCATATTAATATCACATGGATTACATACATGTATGTAAGTGCAAGTTGTTTTTGCATAGGCCATGTTGGATGTTCGTGTATCAAGTGAATATATACATGTAAGGTAACGCATCAGGCATATAAATTCTACCTTCAAGTAGTACTGTCACCAGAAAAGTAGTAATCTACATGTACATGTACCTTAACTTTCAGTTTAAGCAAGACTTAAATGTACAGTTACTATCACTAGTGTTGCACTGATTTGAGGCAAAAGTTTAAAATTCTGAAGTTTTAATAATATTTAATACAAAAAAGACTACTGTCATGACTGTAACCATAGTTATGATAGTACAACATAAAAATTCACCAATTGAAAATAATTTGCTTTGCTAAGCGCAGCTGGATACAACTGCAAAGGTCCAACCCTGAATAGTTGGGCAAAAATGGACACAATATTAGCACTTGATACAGGTCTGAATTTGGATTGTAATTAAATATTTGACACATAATAGGTTTCTGACACCCTCCCCTATAAATATCATATAATATCAGAGATGCATACACTTAACACAAGTTATTGTCTGAAACTACTAAATGCTATTCTGGGCCCTTTTTGGCCCCTAATTCATAAACTGTTGGGACCATAACCTTCCATTTGAGGTTATAAACCTTGTGTAAAATTTCATGAATTTCTATTTACTTATACTAATGTTATTGTCCGAAACTAACTGTCTTTGGACGATGACGATGAAAACTTGATACCAATATACGACCACAAAATTTTTGTGCGGTCGTAAAAATGAAATTGTATAAAAAGAAGATGTGGTATGATTGCCAATGAGACAACCCTCCATAAGAGACCAAAATGACAATTATTGTATGTTGTTTACTACATGTACAATATTATTCCTTCACACAAGTTATTCTGAATTACCAGACTAATTAGAAAAATACATTTTGCTTTGTTATGTTCTTTGATGATTGAGTTTTTTTCTTCATTTCCTGTTCTATTTTTAAAATCTTCCTTTACTTAAAGTTGACAATGGTCTTCAATAGAATTACAAGAGGTACATTCTGTAGCAAGTCTTTTTACTGAAATTAACTCATTTCATGTTCTGATATCTTCTTTTCACAGTCTTGTTGTTATAATGATTTACTGCTGCAGACACTTATTTCCTCTTTTATTCCTAGAAGATGTTTCACTCTGCCAATTTTCCTGCAAACATACGAAAATCTAAGTAAGAACAAAGAAATTGTAATAATAGCTTATGAACTTTGTCATTGAATTCTACTGGTACTGAACATGCTCATAGTATGTTTTAGTTTATGATAATTTTATTTGTCAATTGACTAAAATAGGATAAGACACAAGTTTAACTTCTGTATACAATAGGATTTAACATTAAATTGAGTATGCATATACATACAAAAAAATTTGATTCTAGCATGAGTATAAGTAATTTGAAAATAAAGTGCAGGGCTCAGTTTGATATGAACGACCGCAGAGGTTGAACCCTGAACGGTTGGGACAAGTATGGACAAAACAGTCAATCTTGATACAGATATGAATTAAGATTATAAAGAAATAAGCAACACAGCCTAGGATGGACACAGAATGAATGTGGCCTAAGAAATTAAAAATTTTGAAATTGGACATTTATGGTTACCGGTACCTATTATGGTCCAATTTCCAAAATCTAAAAACAAGGTTACATTCAGCATATCAAAGAACCACAAGAATTCATTTTTCTATGAAATCAAACAAAGTTTAATTTTGAACCCTATGAACCCCAATGTGGACCTATTTAATAACAGGGCCCAAAATCTAAATATATGCCAGGTTAGATTCAGCATATGAAAGAACCCCAAGAACATGATATGTAGACCAATTTTAACATGCGGCCAAATATCAGAAAATCTACCTGCATGATTAGATTAATCATATCGAAAAAAAACTAAAATTCAAACAAATTTTACACTTTGGACATGTTGGTTCTTAATGGGGACCAATAAGAAAACAGAGCACAAAATTAAAATTCTAACTTAACACTGTTAGATATGACATATCATAGAAACCCCAATTATTGAATTTAATATGTCTTGAGATGACAAAGTGTGCACCCTTTGGTCCTAAATGTGGACCTTCTAAAAAATGGAGCCCAAAATCTAGATTTGATAAAATAAATAAAATGAAGACGTTGAATTAAATCCAATTGAAATTATATTGGTCAAGAAAAGAGCAATTTGTACAAAGTATTAAAAAAAGGTTTGTTTTGGCCCTAATGTCTAAACTGTTAAGCCATAACCCCAAAATCAATCCCAACCTCCTTTTGAGGTATGGAACCATGTGGTACAATTTCATAAAGATCCATTTAGTTACTAAAGTTATTGCCTGGAAACATTATTGCCTGGAAACAAAAGTCTTCAGAAGACAACGCCATACCATAATATGGTTGCAAAAATTGAGGTTGTATAAATATATCATGGATAATATAAAAATAAATAAACAGCTGCGCCATGAGTGCATTATCGCCTTCGTCTTATGTGAGAAGTTTTATGCAATAATCATAAATAGTTTCTGAGATACAGTGCGACATGTGAAAAAACTTTTTACAAAAACTCAATAACTCTAAAATAAAATTTGAATCATCACCAAATAATATACAGATCTAAACTAAAAGATTAATATAACTAAGAAGTGTGTAAAGTTTTAAGCAATAGTCATTCATGGTTTTTTTAAGATACGATGCAACATGTGAAACCCACACTCTTTTTTACGAAAAACTCAATAACTCCAAAATAAAATTTTGAATCATCACCAAAAAGTATATTGATCTTTAGATTAATTTAACTAAGAAGTGTAAAGTTTTAAGCAATAATCACAAATCGTTTATGAGATATGGCGTGACATGTGAAAACCCACCCCCCTTTTTTTACAAAAAACTCAATAACTCTAAAATAAAATTTTGAATCATCACCAAAATGTATACAGATCTATGAATTAATATAATTAAGAAGTGTGAGAAGTTTAAAGCAATAATCAGATATCGTTTTTGAGATACAGCGACATGTGAAAAATACACACCCTGTTTTAGTTATAAAGTCCCGTAACTCAAAAGTTTAATTCCTATTTTCACCAAAAGTATACAGATCGTTTGACCATCATAAGAAACAACTATGTTAAGTTTCATGAAATTTGGATAAGCGGTTCTCAAGTTACGGTGCGACATGTGGACGCCGGACATTTGTATACCATAATACTTCCCATCAAATTTTGACAGGCGATAAAAACTGTATTTAAGGGATTTGAAAGTAAAAGTAATGAAAACAAATGAGGATGAAAATTAATTTTGGAGGTTTAATGCAAGATATTTACCATACCCAATGAAATAAAAACTGCATAGACCTTTATAGATCTAAATATATAATGTACAATGTATATACCGGTACATTAAATGACAAGCCTGCCTGATACAAAGTTATCAGTAAACTGAAGAAAATTTTGTGATGGATGATGAGACAAAACAATAATACTAGTACTCTTTGGTCTCCTCAGATACATAATGAGATTGCATGGACAAGGTAATATATATAGCCTTTATTTATATCTCTAACTGCCAGTCACTTTTGGTCATTTTAAAGAACTTAGATCTTTGGCTATCTCTGATACATGTACATAATATTCATGAGCAGAGACAGACAAATTGTTTTACATTTGTCATTCTGTGGCATTTATATATTTATTATAGATGACTATGCATTACAGGTTTTACTCATTGTTGAAGGCCAAACCTATAGTTATTTGTCTGTATCCTTTGGTCTCTTGAGTAGAGTTGTCTCACTGGCAATCATACCACATCCTCTTTTTTTGACATTTGTATTGACACTTATATTGATGTCTTTGTATTAACTAACAGATGCCTCTACTGATTTTGTTGTTTGTTTACGTTCTAATTTATTGAAATATAGACAATATTTCTTTTCATTTATCTCAATGGTTTGATTGTTACAGCCAAGTTAATCAAGTATAAAATACCTGCTACTTTCACTTCTCCTCCTTATAGAAAAGTACATTTCCTTTGTTAAGTTTTTTTCCCCCATTGAGCTCCTCAACAATTTTCTCTGTTCATTATCTAGGGACTTGCAGACTTGCTGTATCACTAAAACATATATCAAATTATTCAATTGATGGAAAAAAATCTTTCATTTTATAATGGTTAATAATATTTATTACACAATAGAAATATAACTTTAAATATTTTTCACATGTAGCTTTAAAGTTTGTAATACTGTCATAAATGTTTAGGCTAAACATAAAATAAAAGATAGCTGTTCAAAGCTGACGGACATGATATCCTATCATCAATTAGATAAAATAAATTCTATATATTTCTCTAAACTCCACATGCTTCAGCTGACAATGTAAATTAAATATGAAGACAAATAATTGTTAACAACTTACCTACCCAATATATAGTTAAAAGCCTTAACCTTAGGCAGTCAATGCAACCCCCTCCTGCTTTTTTTTTTATCAAACTTTATGGATCCACCACTGAATATGGAAAATAGTTCAAATCTGCTTGACTTGTGTCTTATCGAGTTTGTGTTAAGTGAGGTGTTAAGCGTTATTTCTTAAACTTAGGCCAGTTACTGAGTTAGGGCAGAGACATATATAATACAATATGTCTCTGGTTAGGCAGCAACCATTTGATTTTCTGGGGGGGGGCTATGGATTTTTTTTCAGGACAAACTTTTTTTTTCGCCTTTGGCAAAAACAATCTATTTTTGGCGACAAGTCGAAAACAATTTTTTCTTTCAATTTTAGCATTACATATAGTGCCAGCTGAGGGTGAAACAAACAAATTTTTTTTTTCTCAGGGTCAAAAACAAATTATTTTTTTCTCCAAAACTGAAACAAACTTTTTTCCAAAAATCCATAGCCCCCAGAAAATCAAATGGTTGCTGCCTTAGGCCAAGTTAGGGTAAAACAAAATCAGAAAAAAACGGTAATTTTATCGAACTTACCTGCACTGCAAATTATCAAAGTCACATGTACGCAGTATAGTAGACCAGAGACGTTTTTTTTTACTGCTAAAGTTCCGTTATCGTACAGTACACACACTGTCAGTTTTAAAGAAACAGGTACCACATGGACAAGGAGATTGCTTGCCAAAAATAACCGCGGGAAATACCGCGCACCTTGAAAAATTTCGGAATCGGTGTTTACCCCAGAAGAGGAATCAATTTATTAACATTGTTTTGTTATCCAGCTGGTAGCATAATATGATTTAAATTTTAAATTTAATCAATATTTTGAAAGTTTAAATATGAAATGCAATCGATAAATGCAGTTTAAATGAGAATTGATGTGCTTCGTATCTCAGATAATTATCCCGTACAGTTCACGGAAACGAGCGTCTCCTCCAGACGACACATTTGGACGACACCAATACTGGCAATGGAGAGTAATACAGATACTCTTGGAGATATATATATCAGGTATATTTTTCACAAACCCGTTCTGAAGGCATGTGTACAGTAGTAAATTATAATATATCATTCCCAGAACAAATGCAGTCTTCATGAAAAACTTGACAGCCCGAAAATTTGAAAACCTGGTTTGTGAGTTGTGACTTGTGTGTCCTTTTTTCATTAAAATTTTACTGTCACAACAACATTTTTACGTGTCTGGGCGGTATGATTTTATGAGTTAATCATGAAGACCAATAATGATCACAAAATACTCAACTCTTGAAAGAAAATTACCACAGGCCACATGCACTTGTTTCTGACAATGTGGGGTTTACCCTCCACACCTGTACGAAAAATCACAAGGTAGCTAACTGGATCTGTCCTTGCTTGTCCTAAACTAAAGCCATGCAGATACTCTTGAAGTCAATGAAGATAAAACAGGTATATATTTTATCTCACAACCCATTTAGGCATGTTGACAGTCATGACAGTAGTACTTATAAATTCTCTCGGTGGGGTGGGGGTCATGCTGGGGGGACTTCAATGCTTAATTGATAGGGTGTACCGCGGTGGTTCTGTTACCCTACCCTTTTCATATGAATTAGCCTTTAAAAATGTAGACCTGTTCATATTTTACGTAGGTAAAAATGTTACCTTTTCCCATATTGACTTTTATTATTACATGTATTTGGGTTTCGTGCGGTGTGAATGTAACAGTGGAGTGCAAAAGGAGAGAAAATTGGTTGATAAAAACACAGCCTTTCTTTTGAAAGAAAATTACCAAAGCACTACAGCTTTGTATAATCTCTGTAAAAAAAATATCTTGATGCCCCCATTTAAAAATCCTGGATCCCCCCCTTTTCCCAATAAAATATACATGTACTCAGACACATGTCTCTGATTTACTTCAGAAGTTTAAAAGAGAACTAAAGGTAGCATTTATAGATAGATTTAGTTTATATTTATATCCATCTAAAATAAAAATTATGAAAAGATTGATTGATTGTTGGTTATTATGAAAAGAAAAGAAGAGCTGGGTTATCAGGATTTTTATTTTAGAATATCATGGATAAAGCCAGAGGAATCTGAATATCTGGCAAAACTCAAATACAGGAGCAGCAAACATCCTTTGACATAGTAATATGTTGGTTTTGATTTTACAAGACTTGAACAATGAATAAATAGCGATTTTTTATATTCAGCTGCAGGTACTGAGGACCTATGATATACAATGTACATGATCTGTCTGGAGTGGTATATAAACTTCACTTGTCATGCTTGTCTCATACTGAACATTTAACTCCTTTCCTTTAACCAGATAAATATATGTCAAGATTGTTCACAGAATGACACTTGAGTTATCAGGCAATTAACTTTCATTGTCCCACTATTTATCACACAATTTTGGTTGAAATCAAATTATGTGATACCCCAATTGCAACATGGCTATAGTTATCATAATATGCCTTATGGTAGTCCACTGTAATGTTCCTTTAAAGTTTTATCAGACTACGACAATAACTGTATGTGTTACTGTAAATGAAATGCTGAATATTTATGCATTTCTTTTTTCTATATATGACAGCTATTAAGCAGGGCTTGAATGAAGTATGGAGGATCTGTTTGTAAATTCCTGACAGGAAAAAGAAAATGACAGAGGGAGAAGTCCAGGTCAATGTTAGAAGGACAATTCAGCAAAGTTCCAACAGATATGTATGCACTTTTTCTATTTTATTAAATGTTATGCATTTAACAAAATAGTATGCTTAAAAAAAACCATTCCTTTTGGCTTGCAGCAAATGTGCAGAGAAAGAATAGATTTCATTAGTTACATTAATGCTACATATGATATTTATGTAACTTTGCAGAACAAAATGTTCTGAATGTTAGCATTAACTATTTCCCACTTGTCAACTGAAGGATGTTATGTAATGCATACAAAATTTATAAATCAAATGTTGTACAAAATGTACTGCCTTCTTCAACATTTCATTTTATACTTTAAACAAAATTGATATGAATTTGGAGGGCTTGCAATCGTGCACTCCTATCACAGCTGTTTATTTTATTTTCAACACACTGTACAATAAACCTGCATAATTGGAATCATTTATAGATACAAAAAAAAACTACTGTTAATGCTAAAAAAAACCAAACTTATGGACTTTTATTGATTCATTGATGTCTTTATTTCCTCATACTAAAAAGTAATTGAGATATTGAATGATTGGTGTTTAGCGCCACTTTAAACACTATGATGCTATTTCTTGGTGTCCTGTTTTTATTAGTGGAGGAAGCTGGAGAGAACTAAGACCTTTATGAGGAAAACTGAGAGAAGAAAAAAGAAAGTTTTATACATACAGACAAAAAAATATTTAAGTCTCTCAGCATAAAATCCCTGTGCAATGATGCCAATCTTTAATGATATAAAATATTCATAATATTAACATTACTAAAGATGAGTATGTGACATTTGTTTTTCAGTCTGTAGAAGTGTATTAAATTTCATGTTAATATACATGTACTTGAATATAATTATTTTTTTCCAGAAAATAAAATCTGAATTTGAGGTAAATATATACTGATATGTATATATGTAAGATGAATAGAAGACATGATACTTTAGCAGTGCTTCAGAATCACACTACAGAAGTTTGTAGAATTTTGATTGCAATCAAGTTAAACTGAAGGTAATTTAATCGTAAAACAAGAAAACATTTCCTATTCAAGTATACTTAAATAATTTTTTGATGTTTAGGTCACAATATGATAAAGTTCTTTTTTCTGTCTCACTTTCGATCTCCTTACATTTTTTGGGGTCATTTTTGTCGAGCCTGCGCCTTTTGTCGCAGAAAGCTCGACATAGGGATAGTGATCCAGCGGCGGCGATGTTACCTAACTTCTTAAAAGCTTTATATGTTAGTAGAATCTGATGTTCAGTAGTTGTCGTTTGTTGATGTGGTTCATAAGTGTTTCTCGTTTCTCGTTTTTATATAGATTAGACCGTTGGTTTTCCCGTTTGAATGGTTTTACACTAGTAATTTTTGGGGCCCTTTATAGCTTACTGTTCGGTGTGAGCCTAGGCTCCGTGTTGAAGACCGTACTTTGACCTATAATGGTTTACATTTATAAATTTTGACTTGGATGGAGAGTTGTCTCATTGGCACTCATACCACATCTTCTTATATCTATATAGAAGGTAGAAGACCTTGATGCTTCATACTTTGTATATGGATGCCTCATGTTACGAAGTTTCCGTCAGTCACATGTCTAATGTCCTTGACCTCATTTTCATGGTTCAGTGACTACTTGAACAAAAGTTAATGTTAAATTCTCTCTTATTATAAGTAATAGGATAACTATATTTGGTATGTGCGTACCTTGCAAGGTCTTCATGTCCGTCAGACAGTTTTCACTTGACCTCGACCTCATTTCATGGATCAGTGAACAAGGTTAAGTTTTGGTGGTCAAGTCCATATCTCAGATACTATAAGCAATAGGTCTAGTATATTCGGTGTATGGAAGCACTGTAAGGTGTACATGTATAACTGGCAGGTGTCATCTTACCTTGACCTCATTTTCATGGTTCAGTGGTTATAGTTAAGTTTTTGTGTTTTGGTCTGTTTTTCTTATACTGTATGCAATAGGTCTACTATATTTGGTGTATGGAATGATTGTAAGGTGTACATGTCTAGCTGTAGGTGTCATCTGACCTTGACCTCATTTACATGGTTCAGTGATCAAAGTTCAGTTTTTGAGTTTTGGTCTTTTTTCTAATACTATATACAATAGGTCAACTGTATTTGGTGTATGGAAATATTTTATGATCTATATGTCAGTCATGCAGGTTTTATTTGACCTTGACCTCATTTTCATGGTTCATTGCTCAGTGTTAAGTTTTTATACGACCGCAAAAAAATTTTACGGTCGTATATTGGTATGACGTTGGCGTCGTCGTCTGAAGACACATTGGTTTTGGCACTCTAACTTTAGTTTAAGTGAATGGATCTCTATGAAATTTTACCATAAGGTTCAATACCACAAAAGGAAGGTTTGGATTGATTTTAGGGTTATGGTACCAACAGTTAAGGAATTAGGGCCAAAATAAGCATTTTGTAACTTCCAGACATAACTTGTGTGTTATTGTATGGATCTCTCTGACCTCGTACCACAAGGTTCCTTATCACAAAGGGAATGCTGGGATTGATTTTGGGGTAATTGCCTCAAAATGTTAGGAATTAGGGGCCAAAAAGGGCAAAACAAGCATTTTCTAGTTTCATGACAATAACTTGTGTGTAAGTGTATGGATCTTTCTTAAATTGTACTACAAGGTTCCATATCACAAAGGAAAGCTGGAATTGAGTTTGGGGTAATTGTCCAAAACGTTTAGGAATTTGGGGCCAAAAAGGGGCCAAAAAACAACCATTTTTCTAATTCCAGACAATAACTTGTGTTCAAGTGTACAGATTTCTCTGAAATTGTACTGCAAGGTACCATACCACAAAGGGAAGGCTGGGATTGAGTTTGGGGTAATGAATCATAAGGGGTTCAAAAATTTGAGGGGATTTTTTTCATTTTTTCTTTAAAATTTTCCATTTTAAATTTGTTATTTCTGATTTATATATAAAAGCAAATAATAATGATATGGTTTGAATAGGTAAATTAAAATTTTTTAAGTTCTTAGACCACATTCATTCTGTGTCAGAAACCTATGCTGTGTCAAATATTTAATCACAATCCAAATTCAGTTCTGTATCAAGCTTGAATGTTGTGTCCTTACTTGCCCCAACTGTTCAGGGTTCAACCTCTGCGGTCGTATCAAGCTGTGCCCAGCGGAGCATTTTATTGTGTTTTGGTCTGTTTTTCTTAAACTATAAGCAATAGGTCAACTATATTTGTTTTATGGAAGAATTGTTAGATGTACATGCCTGCCTGGCATGGTTTATCTGACCTTGACCTCATTTTCATGGTTCAAAGGTCAATGACTAAGATTATGTGACAGTTGTTATAAAGCTTTATATTTAGGACTATCAACATAATTAATATCAATGATAAGTAAAGAAGGCGAGACATTTCAGCATGTGCACTCTTGTTTTGGTAAAGTACTGGTAAAAGTCAAAATTTGTTTGATAAAGCACCATTTAAGTGCAGAACATGTTGTATATAATCTATTAATTATTTAGATAAAAGAAAAATAAAAAAATAAAATTATTTTATCTATATATATTCTATAAAAAAAAAAGATGTGGTATGATTGCCAATGACTCTCCACAAGAGACCAAATGACACAGAAATTAACACCTATAAGTCACTGTACGGCCTTCAACAATGAGCAAAGCCCATACCGCATAATCTACCTTATCTTTCTGCCAGGAATCGGCAAACAAGTGTATACATTTTTTTGGCTTCATTGTTCAATAATGTTGTTACAACCCATAACCAAATATTGATTAAATCCTTCATACTGCAGGTTATTTATATACTTGCATGCATGCATCTCATCAAAGATAATTGAATAATTAGAGTTTCAGTAATCCATAAATTGTCTTATTGGCAGCTCATTCAAATTGAAATCTAAAGTTATGACTGTCCAGTAATTGTGGAATTTACCATGTTGACAGCAACAATAGCTTAAAAGCTAAATTGACATAAAAAGTTAACAGCAATCTGAAACTGATGCTCAGAACCTTGAGGAATATCTGGAATTTCATTTTATTTTTAAAAACTGTATAATATAATCATTTTCTTGACCTTATTTCATTTTATGAACTGTTTATTTATTCATTGACCTAGATTTAAATGGAAGGATCAAAGCATTGAGATCTAAAAAAAATATTTAAGATTTCCAGATGGATGTTTGCCTTTTTTTTTCCTTATTGCTTTGTTAGATCCTGTTCTTAAGCACATATTGACAATCTGAAGTTATTTTTTTTTTTAATTTACAGCTTCATAGTAAAGCAGATGCTAGGCAACACCTTCACTATTCAAGTCAGACTATAAAAGGAAACTTTTTTGTTGATAGCTGAACTTGTAAGTAAATATATCTTATGTGTATATTGTACAAATTAAAGAAGGAAAGAAAAAATAAGAAATAATTTTCAGAATCTAAAGGATTATGGGTAATCTACTAATCTTATTGTTTGTACACCAAAATGAAAATAATGTTATGTCATTGGTTGAATTTATATTGTTATGAACATTTTAAAGCAACCACAACGTTTTGGTGTATGCTTTTGAAAATATAATACAGAATGCATTTATTTAGATTCTGAAAAGGTGAATTAAACAGGCGATAATAGAAATTATTAAAATGAGGAGATAAGGTATGATTGCCAATGCGACAACTATCCACCAAAGTTCAAATAAAGTGGATGTAAGCAATTATGGGCTACTGTACATCCTATAACAATGAAAAAAATCCATAATGTATAGTTGTTAGTGGCTTTGAACTAGCTGTCAGATAACTGCAGTACTCTCAGATCTGTTCCTAGTGTCTTTTGTTGTTTGGATGTACAAGTACCCTGCCACGTCCACTTGTATTTTGTCCATCTGATGAGTTAAGCCTTTTCAACTGATTTTTATAGTTCGTTCTTATGTTGTACTGTTATTTCACTGTCCCAGGTTAGGGAAGGGTTTGGATCCCGCTAACATGTTTAACCCGCCACATTATGTATGTATGTGCCTGTCCCAAGTCAGGAGCCTGTAGTTCAGTGGTTGTCGTTTGTTTATGTGTTACATATTTGTTTTTCGTTCATTTTTGTACACAAATAAGGCCGTTAGTTTTCTCGTTTGAATTGTTTTACATTGTCATTTCGGGGCCTTTTATAGCTGACTATGCGGTATGGGCTTTGCTCATTGTTGAAGGCCGACGGTGACCTATAGTTGTTAATTTCTATGTCATTTTGGTCTTTTGTGGACAGTTGTCTCATTGGCAATCATACCACATCTTCTTTTTTATATTGGCTATATATATTGTTCAGTCTGTGGTTAAAGTTTTTTTTATTTAAGAAATAATTCATGGAAGCCATAGATTTGTTGGAAATTTACACATGGCCTTGGCTGTGATATTCAAATTTTATCCTGAGCGTTAGCTGATGAAACAACTCTCCACAAGAGACCAAATGAAACAGAAATTAAGACCTATAGGTCACTGTACAGCCTTCAAAAATGAGCAAAGCCCACATACCACAGTTGGCTATAAATCACAAATTTCAAAGAATTCAAACGAGAAACTGGCAGCCTTATTAATGTACAAAACAATTAACAAAAAAACAAATATGTAACACAGCAACAAACAGCAACCACTGAACTACAGAATCCTTACTTGGGACAGGCACATACATACAGAATATTAGATGGATACAAATAGAAATACATATATAACAAAAGCACAAAGGGGACATGGATTGGTAATTGTACATCCCAACAACAAAAGACAATAAGTAAAGATCTGAGAGTACTTGCAGTTACTGACAGCTGGTTCAATTGAGAATTTTATCAGGCCTTTTCCAGGCACTTTTATTAAAATTTGACAGGTGGAGGTTATTTAAGAAGACTGCTTGAACAATTAAATGAAATATCCAAATTAAAATGTATGCATGGTGGGGTCAAATACAAAAGTGCCTTTCTCCCCGACCCCTTACATTTATTTTTGGAACAGCCCTCACATTGTTGTTTACATTTAAGCAAAAGCAACATTCATAATAGAAGTAAAATAAAGCTTTCATTATGTATGCTAAAATAAGATAATAATATAACAATAAATAAAATTCTTTTTTTATCCTTTCAGATGAAGAAGCTTTCAAAGAGTGGAGCATTTAGAAGATAGAACATTCAAATATTATTTGTTACTATTTCAGTAACTTATCAAATGTTAACTGTTTAAAATATTCTTAAATATAAATATAATTGAATTTCAAGTTGGAAAGTGTTTTTTTTTTTATTTTACATTTGGTAATATATGTCTTGGATAGGGACAATTTTTTAGTCATAGCTGATTATTTTTAGATCATGATAAACCTACAAGGGACACAACTCTTGAAGAATGAACATTGTAAAATAGCTTGTTTGTATTGAATTGTTGTTTGGTATACATTTGGTTTTGCATAATTTGTTGTGCAATTTCGAATTCGACTTCCTTTTAAACATTGAAATAAGATTTGGATTAAAATATATTGTAATGATAGTTAAGTTTTGATGGGTGCTAAACATCCAGCCGCAAATATTACATACATATTCAGGATGATAACAGGTACATTAAACATGCATATGAGGTAGCTGATAAACAGTTATAACTTACAAGACAATTTATTGATGTTTAACTCACTGTTACCGTACTTTAAAGATAAAGAACCAGAGAAACATCTTCAAATAGAGATGGCCAAGAAAAAATGATATGTCAATGAGTACAACAAAGACAATATTTCATTTTTCCAAGTGGCTGCTTCACATAAATGTCCTGTTGTATTATCACGTTTATATCACGTGGTAAATATTTAACGTGAATATCACGTTGTATTATCACATTGATATCGTGGCATTATACACAACGTGAATATCACGTGTGACCAACGTTTAATCACGTGCTCACAACGTGAATATTACGTTCTGCTCGTTTCACGTTCTACTCACGTGGTGTGGACAACGTGAATATCACGTGATTCTCATGTTAAAATCACGTTGGAAAAAATTGCCTGTGTAGAAGGTGTGGTATGATAAGTCACCGTATGACCTTCAACAATGAGAAAAAACCCATACCGCATAGTCAGCAATAAATGCCCCGAAATAAAAATTTATATATTTCCACTTTTGATAAAAATAGAGATAGCTATATATTTGAGATCCAAGTGCAATGTTCTATCTCCCTATACAGGTATAATACGAGATTTCTACACTCTACGAGTTTTTGTCAGAACTACGATGTTCTATCTCCATATTCCAATTGAATTATAATGGCTTATCTATCTAGTTAGTTCAGAGAAAAATATGTTTACTGTTTGTATCTCCACTTTTTTCTCATGTATTTTTGCGGTTAGATAATTGTTATCAAAATTATCTTGAGAGTATAATGATTAAAAGTGTGCATGGTTTGAACTCCATGTATGAGCAATTATCAGCAAATTCAACAGTACAGAATTGAGGATATCAAACAGTCAAAAAATCCAAGGTCATCAAAACTGAGCTAACATTATCTTCTTTTTTTTTGGGTCTATAATACTGTGCATAGATACCAGATGAGCGGTACAATCTCCTTTTAAAACAAACTTCTACTTGGGTAGGTCTGATGCTCATAACTTAATATATTTCACGATGGTATGATATCAAATCTATCTGCAATGGAAATATAGGAATAAATTTCTAAGAACAACATTGTTTGTAGTGAAATGTCTAAAAAAGGAATGCTTTATTTATCTAGGTTGCTTGTCTATTTAAAAAAACAATCGAACAAAGAGTTACTCTTCATGTACGTAAATTCGATTCCTATATAACTTTTTATGTCTCAGTCAAATATTTATGATAATGGGCTTTCAAACTTTAAGTTAAATTTTTGTCACTATTGCCAAATTGGAAATACATCATTATAAGATTCACACGACGATTTTATAAACGACTGTCCGTTTTCAATTTCTTTTGGCGTTCGGTATTTTGTTATTTTACTTTTCAGTACGGTAAACGAGATAACTTTTCAGTACGGTAAACGAGATAACAAACTATCCATTTTGTTATTTTTCTATTGTTCTGGACTCAAACGTAATACCATTGTTGAAGTGTAGAGTGTACTGGTCACTTACCAAAGGCTATTATTTTCTACAATGACAATCTCTAGCAATTGTCTTTATAGAGTTACCGACACGTATTGGTCGAATTGTAAAATTGGGATTTTGTTCAATATCTTAGAAATATATCTCTAAGTGCTTTGCATCGGTTCAAGCATGTGTATCTGCCTTTTCGCTTGAGTTGTCTTTCATCTTATACTGTCATTTATATTTATTGATATTAAGCAATGAGATCGATCTATGTTCTACCTGTTACATTTTATCCACATATAATGTTAATGAAAGTTTATGTAACATTTCATTGGAAAATAAATGTTGGAGTAATTGTTCACAGCGTTTGAAATATTGTTGTTGAATAAAAAAGGAAAATAAATGTAATATAACATCAGCTTATGAGGATCATCAGACATGTGAGTAATAAAGCACCTTGACCTCTGTTTCAATTATTTTAAGAGGTCAAGCTATAGACACTTTAGGTACTTCCTCTTTCATTCCAAAAGTAATAGAATTTTTTATCCTCTATATTATTTAATAAACATGAAACACATGACACAGCCGCCGTTTGGGTTTTCTGTACAATTAACAAATTTTCATCTTTTATAACGCAACTCGTTTAAACATTGTCATCATCTAATGAAAATCTGGATATTGATTTTATGAAATTTGCAGTGATAGATTAGAAACACAGTAGATTAAACTATAATACACAGATCAAGATAAAACATGAGGGAATCCCATGAACTCCAAATGGAGCGAGATCTGTTGCGTTAACAGGATGAAAATAGTAGGAAATCGTTTGAAATTATGAATATATATCCCTGATGCATATCGTTGACGTTTTGTTTGGGTTTGTCTATACTTTCTGTCATTTTCGGTTATTTTTTCTTTTCTATTTGCCCTCTGCTTTTTCGTCAATTTCAGTAAACACAATAAAATTTAATACAGATGTATTTATCATTGTTTATAAAACTAAGAAGATACGCCATGATTGCCAATGAGACAACTCTCCATAAGAGACCAAATGACGAAATATACATACTTTTACGGCTACCCTCCCGAATTGGTTGACCGATACGATGTGTAGGTATCTGAACTCACTAGCACATGTCAGTGCCAATGAACGGAAATACTACTAGAATTAACAAAAGAAATAGAAAGATACTAGTAGGAATAGACCAATTTCAGTCTTAATTTTCATAGTACTGCAGGAGCAGTTTTAGTGTCAAGAGTAGACGTGTCGTAATGCATTCGTTTAAAGATCCTGTAATTTGGACTGATATTCTTTCAATCATCGTATGTTTATACATTGACTTATAAAAAGTAAAATAATAAAAACACCGAACCTCAAGGAAAATTTAAAACGGAAAGTCTCTTATCAAATAGCAAAATCAAAGCTCAAACACTTCAAACGAATGGAAAACACTAGACATATTCCTGACTTGGTACAGGCATTTCCGAATGTAGAAAATTGTGCATTAAAACTGGTTTCATACCTAGCTAAACCTCTCACTTGTATGACAGTCGCATAAAATAATCACATTTTAACTAACATCGATGTATATAGTAATTTTGTATCTTAAAAGACATTAATATTTTCAATTGCAAAGCATATTTAGCATTACACTATTTATTCTACAATCGTTTTTATCTGTACGTTCTTGTTTTTAAACAAAAATCATCAAATAATTTTTGGATGTTGATAGAAAATGTCACAATTCATTAGTATGATTTTACAGATCTAGAAAGTCCAAGACGTTAAAATTTGTCTGATACTACAATGGTCATGGAAGACATTTTGTAAGAAATAGCATTATCTAAATATTCGTACAGCGCCTTTACAATTCGTGTTCAAGGTCTGTAGGTAGAATAGATAGATGCGCTTACATGTCCTTATCATGTCCGTTAAATTTGAACTAAATCTAATGAATAATCCTTCGTATCAAGTTTAAAGAAGATTACCTAAATATTTGCATTGTATGTCCAATTATTGATTCCTTTTTCGGAATTAGTGTACACTAACCATGCATTCATTGAACAATCACAATATTATTATTGTTACAGGATCAAGGATTAAATCTTAAGAAGTACCAAAAGTTATCGTTGTGAGCAAATCTTTAAAAATTGATACGCTTTTCCATTCAATCCTCGCTTTGTAAATATTCTTGCTAAATATTCTGTGCATTTCATTTCCTACGTTGTAGATATTTAAGTATCTCATTATATTACTTTTCTGAGAAAAAGTTTACATAAGTCATCGACCTCTAAAAGATTGATCTAATACAAAAGATGCCTTTGCAAAAACAAAATCACTGTCACATAGTTAAAAAAAAAACCAACTTCTTAGCAATTTTTAAATGTAGCCTAATTTGGCATTATTTACACATGACACATTCGCTGCTTTTATACAAAGTTTAAATCTCACTTGTCAATATATTCTGAACCGAAACACCTATTTTAATGTAAACCGATGTTTCAATACTGACTAAACTAAATTGTTCAAGAGTTATTGGTATTTACATGCTCTAAAATATTTAACATTTGCCTGTTGCTAGCCTCCGTGTATTTTTGCAACCTAAAATGCAGGAATACTTGCTATCTCTACTGCTAAATAAGGGGACAATGGCGATTATAATTGATGATTTTTCTTGATGACAATTATATAATTACAACCGCTTAGTTATCGTCTGCAGAATAAAGCTCTTGGAATTAATCCATTTCTCTATTAATAACATATTTTGAAAGAGACTGAGAAGATTTCTTTTTAAACATTAAGGATGTTTAACCTCAATCATCATTGTTTAAAGCTGTTCCATTTCAGTACCTGATGCATGCGACTCCAATCTTAATTGACTAGGATTGTGAGTTTTTCTACCTTAGGTCTGTGGATCTCCCCGGACACTCCAGTTTCCTTCAACTATTACAAATGACCGCCAGAAAATAGCCAATAGTGCTGAAAATAACGTTAAACAACAATAAATCAATCTTTTCAGTATCGATTTTAAAACGATTGGTGACAACATGGTCATGCATTTAAAAGATTCATGTAAATGCATCGGTAATTTTGGGTTAAAATGTAAGGGAAATTTCACGTTAATAATTGGACCTTTTTTGGTATTTCTTTAAGACCTCTAATTTATTGGTTAATCATTTTAATGTATCTCTCCTTGTATCAGACCACTTGCAGCTTCACCAAACGTTTGTGACTGCATAAAAATACGCAATGTACAGATGAACGTTCATGTGCCGTCATATAAAATCGTATAACTTGCTTAACTACCTAGCTATATAAGCTGACGGATTTTGTAATGGTACGAGTTACTTGTGCAAGATATTTTACTCAATAATTCATTTTATTCAAAATAGCCGAAAATTTGAAATGTGCAAAATCAACAAATCTTACTGACATTTTTTAAGTTGTTTTTTTCTATTATTTATAAAAATAAGAAGATGTGGTATGATTAAAAATAAGACAACTCTCCACAAGAGACTAAATGACATAAAAGTCAACTATAGTTCACCGTACGGCCTTCAACAACGAGCAAAACCCAAAGCCCATACCGCATAGTCAACTATAAAAAGCCCCGAAATAACAAATGTAAAACAATTCAAACGAGAAAACTAACAACCTGTTTTATGTACAAAATAATGAACGAAAAACAAATATGATAAGCAGTGTTGAATTGGTAACCGTTTAGAAAAACTTGTATGTTTAACAAGAAGCAGAAAACGTTTTTATGCACAAAGTTTGTATCTTAAGGTAAAACATTTGAGAAGCTTCAATGTAAGCTTCAATGTATTGTAATACCAGCTAAATTTGTCACGGAAACACGTCAGTATTCAGTACTTTACGGTGCTAGACAATGCATATTCAAGAAAGGTACTATAAGCAGAAACGAATATGTATGCAGCCAGCTTTAATCTTTATTACGAAAATATGAAATCATTTAATTCAATTGGGGCGTACTTGTAATAGAAAGGTAAAAATCCGTGCAATCATAATTTATAATTAACAAAATGATAGATAGCGTAACAGTTACTTTTATCACAAAATCATTCATGTAAAATATTTTCCTTTCAATTTAGATAAAGGAATATGCAAACAAAGGCAACATTTTTAATTAACATTTACCGTGATTTTTTAAACATCGCTGTGCTCGAAAAAGTATTGATATTAGAAGATTTCTGGAAAATAAATATAGCTTAAGTTAATTTTTGGAGTACGGAGCTTTTCATTCTGTATGTATACACTTTATCCACGATTATTAGTTATTATGTAGCAAAGATCAACCTCTTCAAAACATCTCTGTACCAAAACGTTCGGAAATAAACACGTAGCTGCACATATAGATCAATTGACAAAGTTTGACTTCTAATAAACAGACACCATGAATAATGATTTATCTTGGTGGTTTCAAAATAATTTTCAATCATTATAATAACGGAAGTAGACAAAATTTTCATTTTGCTACTTTATATTCTTTTGGACTCGAAAGTGATCCCTGCGTTTAAGTGAAGAGTGTATGGGTCACTTAGCAAGGGCTAGTGTTTTCTACAGTGACTTTCATGAGAAAGCACAATCACTTGCACATATCTTAGAGTTACTGTCACGTATTGGCCGAAATGTAAAAAGAGGATTCCATTCAATATTATAAAAATATACCCTAAGTTCTACACCTCGGTTTAATCATTTGTATTTGCCTTTTAGCTTGAGATCATTTATTGATTTTTAAGGAACGAGATCGATCTATGTTCTACCTGTGACGATTCAACCACAAATAAAGTTAACGAAAGAATTTGCGCCAGTTCATCGGTAAATAAATGTTATATAACTTAAGACTTATAAGGATCAGACATGTGAGAAACAAAACACTTTGACTTCTCATTCAATATAAGAGTTCCCAAAGTAAAAGACAGTTATATTTGTATCCTGTCTATGAATTAACAGAGATGTTTGGTAGACATGAAACAGCAGCCGTGTCCGTTTTGTGTATAATTTACAGTTTTTATCATTAAAAACGTATACGCATCTCGTATAAATAATGTCATCATCTTATGAACATCCTGATATTAAATTAATGATATTTGCAGTGAGAAAATAGAGACAACAGTAGATTAAGTTAGTATATATAAATCAAGATAAAACCAGAGGGAATTGCGTGAACTCCAAATGGAGCGAGACGGGTTGCGTTAACAGGATCATGATGCTTACGAAATCGTTTGAAAATAAGAGATCTATAATAATATCACTGATACACATATCTGACTCTTTTTGTCCGGTTTTGGCTACACTTATAGTCATTTTCGGTTATTTAAGCTGTTTTATTGTCCCTCTTCCTTTTTCGTCAATTTCAATGAATAAAAAATGGAATATGATAAGGATATATGTATTCTTGTTTGAAAATCTCAAAGCTTTACGGTCACCATCACAAATAGGTTGGCCGATACGATGTGTTGGTATCTTGAAATGTTTTCGCTGTCTCATATCTTTAGATACCAGTAAAGTCGTCTGAACTGCGATTTTGCCAATTGTGTCCTTTTCCCGATTATAACATATTGACTGAGTGTGAATTCGCATGGCGGGTGATGCATGCATAGCAGGAAATGCTTATCCTGCAGACGCACCAGGTCTCGCTCTTTTCGGAGTTGATGTGATTTACTAATTTGTTTGTTTGTTACTTTGATTTGTTTGTCCGTAATCGATTTTCGAAATTTGAACATCAGTAAACTACTGTCGCCTTAGTCTATATTTTGCAACAGCTTTTAATTAAGTTGGTTTATATTCAGTGAAATGTATAAAAAGTAAAGTTTGATTTTCGAAAGGAGTCATGTTTTGTTTGATCATTAAAAATGAGGTTGGCTTGTGGATGATATTTGCTTGATTGATATAAGTAAAACGAAATTGAACTCAGATTATTTCATATTTTAAATGGTAAAACATTTCTCAAATTGTAATAAAACATATTTACATATATGCGATCCGCCATGATATTTACAGGCTTATGGACGTATAACGCCATTGTGAGAAAACGCCGTTAACAATTAACGTTACGTCAAATTATGTATTGGGAAATACAACTTAATTCTAAACTGAATAAAGAGTCTGGACACTTTTAAGAATCAAAAATGAAATATATCTTTAATTTTTTTCGCTTAAATATCAGATTAAATCATAATATTCGGTAACATGACGTTTGCTACTTTTTGCATATTTAACTTCGTCTCTGTATCTAAAACGTAAAATTTAGCAAAATATTTGAGAAAAGTTCAGTCCGTATTGTTAACAAAAGTATAGTTTGTACCTTTTCTTTTTCCATTTATTCGAGAACAACCAAGAAAACTGTATTATTCAAATATCTTTTTTAACCTTCAATATGTTCAACGATTTAATATTAGCCCATTCATGTGATATTTGTCGCTGGGTAGACACTAATTATATTACTTAAAATCAAATTAATTCAACATATTGAATATTAAAGTTTTACGAGAGATTAATTTAAAATGAGTTCTCTTCGTCAATGAATTTGCCGAAATGTTCACTGCACATTTTGGAAGATTTTGCTAATTTGCTGATTTGTGTTATATATCTTTTCTTAAATTATGTTAGACAACTGTTAATAAACCATGTAGTGTCTCGAAAAAATCTTACAATAATTTCATATGTGCAATTTTATGAATCTGTTGAATTGAGATGTACCAATACTTTTCCAAATTTCTTCATCCGTTTAGATACAAGACCTTTAAGTGGAAGGGCTTTATTTTTTCATTTGCTTTATCCGGTGAACATTTTCAGCAAATTAGGACGTGACTTACTTCAGGATTCATTTTGATTACTGTTTTTCATCAGATATATTGCATGGATATTCATGACATCAATGTGTTATAAAAACAAACCCCGTTTTGTGAGTCATAAACTCTGAGTCGTTTATGTATTTTCTAACTCACATGGTAATTATCCATAGAAATAATTGCGTCACCTGATCGGCATAAATTCTTCTGATTTATTTTCACTAGAAGAGGAATAATGAAAGCCGCAATAGGTTGTCAGGTATATGTATAAAAAACATGTTGAATAGCAGATTTGAGATGTTTTTGATTTATGCTGGTTAATTAAAAATGTTAACTTAAATAGACTATGCACGATTAAAATTTTAACATATTGTTTGGACACCTGTCTAGTGATGAAGATGTCTTGGTTGTGTTCGTTGTGAGGTTGCTGCCTTCATGACGTATACTCATCATGTTTTATTCATCCTAAAAGAAGACTGTTTCCGTATATTTCTTTTGATTTCTGTTAGAATTTCATCTTTGTCTAGCGTTTTTACATTCTTCTAACATTAATACAAAATCATATTAATAACATGTACTTCTAAACTACTTTTATGCTTTGTGTGCTTAATCTGGGTAATATACATCAATTTACAATTTAAATCATACATATATTGTATTGTATATTCCCTATTTCCATTCTCAGTTTTATTGCAGTATCGTAAAACTTATGTAAACGGTAACATGGTGATTGAAAGAACGCATTAAGATAACCAATTCAGTTACTATTAATCAAATTAATTTTATAGATTGGTCCAGTAAGACAATATGCTTTGGGGTCCAATTGTAAAATTACAATGATACCTGTGTTTTCATAATGATAACATAGAAGAAAATAGCAATGAACATAACTAATCAAAATCAAACATTAAGCAAACAAAAATTATCATAGCTAAGTTCTATATTTTTGTATTTTTTTCCATTCTAAACTTATGAGTTTGAATGTCCCTTTGGTATCTTTCGCTTCTCTTTCTCAACTTTAGAAATATCATTTTGACCTGTCTGACACTTTTTTAGAGTCCCTTAAGTTTGATGGAAGGTCAGCTAGGCCATGTACTTTAAGCTTTTTGACATTTAATATGAATATGAATAACATGAAACGTGAGGTTTACATCAATGAGACAGCAAGCCAACGACATAGATAACCAAAAGAAATCTATTAACTATAGTTCATGGTATTCAACGAAAAAAGAACAATGAAATGTGCATCACCTAGTAAATACCGCAAAATTAATGCCAACTAAATGCATACTGTCATTTGTAGGTCAAAGTTACCATATATACGCTCCTTTGAAAAAATTCAAAAGTAATCTGTTGGACATGAATAAAAGCTGATTGGAAAACTTAATGAATAAATATACATGTCTTTAAAAAATTAACGTCGGCTATTAAGTTCCATAAATGGCAAAATTCAAAATGACCCGTGCATCCTTTATTTCTACTAATTAGTCAAAATAACTTGACAGGGTGTTTTCTTTCAGTCTGTCTGATAAACATGAAATAAACCAATTTTAGCCTAGGTACCTCCATAAGCCTCGAAATCTCATGGCTAATCACATATCTGTTTTTATTATAGACATGATAAAATAAAGTTAATGTCTTTCTTGACTCCAGACGTAAAGACTTTCTTTCATTTTTATTATTTATGATTAATCGTTACAATGCTGTTTAGGTAGATATATTTCTTACAATGCATTATTTGAATTTCATCAAAAGCCCTTTGCGTAAAATATATTCATACCCAGTTTGAGATATTGTATATCTTAAAGATCTTAAATATCAGCATATTTCTTTACGTCATTTTTCTCTTTGAATTACTTACAGATTTCTGAAAATATAAATATAAATTGGCAGTGGGATTGTAGATCCAACGTTCAAAGTGGCCATGGTCTCTTTTTACTCTGAATTATATTTTGATTAACTTCGGATCTATAATTGTATATTAAACGAATCTATTTTCAATGTGCATTTATAACATTTTTAACTTGGTGATGATATGTCATCGACTCTTTTGTATTGAAATAATCATTTTAGTAACTTGCATATAGACACATTTGCAGTGACCCAAAAATCAAAAGGCACAAAAAGGTCAACATGCGTTCTGCAACAAAAACAAATGTGTCCAATGCGCTATGGCAAGATTTACAACCAAGTTCAAATTTATATTATGAAGAAATTTAAATGAGACTGTCATCAACAACATATTTCACAACGACAAAATACCGTAGGTAGATATAAGAAGATGTGGTATGAGTGCCAACGAGACAACTCTCCATCCAAGTCAAAATTTATAAAAGTAAACCATTACGGAACCCATTTATATGATCAAATAATACTGTATAATTGCATGTGTCCGAAACATTTTTTTGTTTTACCTCTCTAAGGAGCAATTAAACGTGAACATTTTGAAAAGCCAGGGATGTATAATTACGTATACACGTTTGGAGCTATTTAACCAAAAAGGATATAAAGATAATAGTCAAATTCATCAAAGGTCAATTTTAACCAAACGAGTTATGATAGACACATGAACATAATGCGAGGTTAAGCCAGTGTTTTTTTTAATCCCGATCCTCACCTTTGAGCATAGATGAGTGTTACTAGTAGAGGGAAAGAACAAATGTTTTAGATATCAGCACAGAAAAGGCCCTTGACACTGTATTAAGTATTGAAGCGTATGCAAGAACGAGTATCATTCATCTAACGTGTTCAATCGTGTACAAAGTAGGAATAGACGAATACAACCGAAAATATTTATTCTGTACCTTTTTTTTTTTTTATCATCTGTAAAAGTTTTTTTATATCATCAAATAATGTAAGGATATTGATAGAAAATGTCTCAACTCATTAGTATGGTTTTACAGATCTAGCAAGCTCAAAACGTAAATATTTGTTTGATACTACAATTGGAATAGAAATCATTCTGTAGAAAATAAATTATCTAATATCCATACAGTGCATTTACAGTGATAAAAACCTATACGTAAAACAGATAGATGCACTCCACGTCCTTTCCATGACCTTTGAATGTACACTGGTTATATATAAAAAGATAAACCTTCGAATCTTAAGAACATAATCTCAATATTTGTATAATTATAAATGTAGCATAAATGTGTATTATTAACATTCGCTAATGTTTTACAAAACTGTATATACTTTTATCTCACTTGTAAATATATTCTAAACTGGGACATCTTTTTTAAAGTGATACAATGTTTAAATACTAAACAAAAAATGAACAAGCAAGTCATTCAGTCAATTTCAAATAGAAATGTCCATTGCGGTAAATTTAGGTTTATTCAAACACTTCACTTGTGGTTAGGTCAGATCATTCAAGTCTCTTTTTAGAATGATCTAAATTTTTTCTGACTGATATTTCCCTGAAATTAGGAATACTTTTTATGAATAGTAGCCGAATAATTATGAATTGACTACAACTAGAAGTCGGACTATAGTATAGTCCCAAAGCTTGATATTTTCATGCACAGACATTTCAAATTATAATCTGCACCAAATGTATCCACCCTTTCAAAGTTATGGGACCGTAGAACAATAGAAAATTCTTCTTGTGATCAAGTTTGAAAAAAGTTTAAATTTTTAGTCCAGGTTTATTGGAATTTACATGGTCTCAAATATTCAACATTTGCATGTTTCCCACTTCGATGTCATCCTGCTCACAACCTAAAATTACAGCAACTTATTTCACACAAAAAAACATGAACATTTCAGTATAACTTACGATTAAGTTTTGTCGAAAAGAGCCCCAGGAATATATGCTGTCTCTGAATGGTTATTTGAGTATTTTGTTTAAACATTAAGGATTTTTAAACGCAATTATCATTGTTTAAAGCTGTTCATTAGTAATTGTTATTTTCAGTGGCAGGTGCATAAAAGCCCGATCGTAAGTGACTAGGATTGTCAGTTTTACTACCGAAGGTCTGTGGTTCTCTCCGGGTACTTCAGCTTAATCCACCAAAAAAAAAAAAAAAAAAAAAAATGACCGCCAAAAATAACCAAAGGTGCTGAAAGTGGCGTTAAATATCAATAAAGCAAGCAATCATTTTTCAGTATTGATTTCAAAACGATTTGTGGCAACAGATTCATGCGTTTAAAAGAGCCAAGTAAACTCATCGGTGATTGTCGTTTAAAATGCAAGGGACTTTCATATTTCATTGGTTAATCATTATAATGTATTTCCTCCTCTAATTGTTCACTTGCAGCTTCACCAAACTTATAATTTTGAACTTTCCTGGTGAAGTTTTACCCAGAAATGTGCACTGAGTACAGCAACAGTCTTATCCATTAATATTAAACAATCAAGTATGAGCGATTTAAAACATTCATAAACGATTGATTTTTTTGACATGAATGGACTTGATTTAAAATGAATATCTTTTGTTCATGTCTTTAATGGTTTAAAGAGAAACGATCCGCATGTATTAATAATTTAAAAGTATATAAATTTATATATGTTGTATAAGTAAGTTCATACATAGATAACTCGTTACGTATATAATGTGTGTGTAAGCTATGATAATTTCTCTCAGACATTTACACACCCGATTTAAGGTAGGTGTTTTACTTCCTTTAAACAAAGACATACTAGAATACTCGAGAAACACATACATATTTATATTTAAAGTAAAGTACAGATCAGCAACAACTTTTTTTGACAATTAAACATTATCAACTGATTTTAGTGTCAGCTGCCTATACTGTCGATGCACCCGGTCTCGATCCTTTCAGAGGTCATGTTCTTCCATCATTTTATTATTTGTCTTTTTAATCTATTTATGAGAATTCAACATCGCTTAACTACCATTGCCTAAATAAAAAATGTTAATGGATTAATAAAGAGAAGTAAAATGATATAAAACAGTGATTGAACGTTATATTTAAATGATAAAGAAATGAAAAATAGACAGTACTCGAATATTTCTATTAAAGCTATTTTCTCAAAAAAAAAAAAATGAATTAAAAATCGTTATATCACTCCAAGTTTGCAAATAAGAAGATGTGATATGAGACAACAAACCACAAAACCACCATTTGCCGTGGATGTAAGCAACTATAGGTTACCGTACGGCCTTCGACAATGAGAATAAATACCCAACATGACAAAATGTAAAACAATTCAAAAGAGAAAATTAACGGCCCGATAAATGACAAAATGATATTAAAAAAAAAAAAAAAAAAAAAAAAAAAGAAACACTAATACGACATAAAGTTACCATTAAAAGTCTTCTCACTTGGAACAGACAGTTATGACTTTTGTACTCTCTATACTACACTTCCACACAAATAATAAAAAAAAAGCACTAATACGACATTAAGCTACCATTAATTTGATAAAGTTAAAGTCTTCTCACTTGGAACAGACAATTATGATTTTTGTACTCTCTATACTACACTTCCACAAAATCTTATCAAGAAAAAGTTTTCATATTTAATTAAACGGTCTTTTGAAAAATCTCAAATTTATTTGCTTTAACTCGTTTAAAGCCTTTTCTGTAACGAAAAAGGAAAGTATGCTAGATACACTTACTGGAAATGTGAAGATATGATTGAAGCTTTAATTTTCTCCTGAACAACATATATGTACGTTTCGGCGATAAAGTGTATCGAGAAGTAGTAGGTATTCCTATGGGCACTAACTGCGCCCCTTTAATAGCAGATTTATTCCTGTATTGCTATGAATCTCAGTTAATGACCAAACTCAGTAAAGACACGTCATTGTTACATTTGGTTGATACATTCAACAATACCTTCCGTTATCTGGATGATTTTTTTCATTAAATAATCCAGAGTTCTCTAAATATACTACAGAAATTTACCCAAAAGAACTAACTTTAACTAAATCTAACATGAACAACAGTAGTTGTCCTTTTCTAGATTTAGACATTTCAATTTCTAAAGAAAAACTCCATACTAAAATTTACGACAAAAGAGACGATTTTTCATTCCTTATTGTTAATTTTCCTTTTTTTAGACGGCGATGTTCCATTGGCTCCATCATACGGTGTTTATATATCCCAACTCGTTCGTTATGCCCGTGTGTGTAGTGATGTCATAGATTTTAACGAACGTAATCAATGCATCACTGGTAAATTATTAAGTCAGGGATTTCGTTAACATAAATTACGTAAAACTTTTACTAAATTCATTCAAAGATACAAAGAGTTGATTAGTAAATTTGGCTGTACCTGTAGAAAACTGATTAAAACGGTATTTCACATCCTAAATTTTACGGTAATATTGTACTTAAAGCGCGGAAATTACTATATGATCCGTGTAATCTCATCGAACCTTTAAAACAAACTTATTAGTAAAGGTTATCTTTCCAATGTTGTAATTAGATCTTTGAATATGGTTTACATTAGCACTAATATCTCAATATTTTGTCATCAGCGAATTAAAACATAACTAAATTTGTATTCTTTTCAAACGGGATGTATAAAGACACACCCACGTTCATTTTCATCTATAGAGGTTAACTCCTAACTATCCTACTGCCTGTCGATACATTTATTTTTGGCATTGCACAAGTCATGTCTTCTTTGACTGTCCATGAAGTTAAAATACTAAATCCCTGGGATGTGTTTTAGTTGATTTTAGTCTCTGATGCATGATTTTTTATTATTAATTATTTTTGACTTTTAACTACCAGTCAGTTACTGCGAGTACTCTCAAATCGTACTTTCTTGTTTATTTGAACTGTTGATACTATTTGTAATGCTTTTTTGTTATTAAATGTTTACTTATTCAGGATTATATATGGTCTTTATACCAGCTTTGATAAGTGTTTGGTATTACTATAAATTCTCACTTCTTCGTACTATAAACATCAAAATTATTTTTTTTTTTGTAAAATATTTCCTTCATTTGAACTGTACATGTATACCTAACAACAAAATTATTTTCATTTACCTGTGTATAATGTAATTGCAAATGGAGGATATTTTTCTTCAAGCTTATTGTTGTTTTTCTGAAATTGTTTAACATTGCACAGCGGTATAATCCTGTTACTTTAATTATTCATCCCTTATTTAATTGATTTGTATTTACATTGTGTCATAGATCAAATTTATTTGTTTAGTATATGTTCACTCTTGTTAATATGTCTTTTGATTGAGTTAAGCCGTTTCAATTGATATTTTATAGTGTGTCTTTCTTTGTTGTGATGTTACACGATTTTTCAGATAAGGGTGAAAGTCTGGTACCATTAAAGTTTAAACCAGCTGCAATTGTTTGCACCTGTCCTAAGTCAGGAATCTGATGTTCAGTAGTTGTCGTTTGTTGATGTGGTTCATAAGTGTTTCTCGTTTCTCGTTTTTTTTATATAGATTAGACCGTTTGTTTTCCCGTTTGAATGGTTTTACACTAGTTACTTTTGGGGCCCTTTATAGCTTGCTGTTCGGTGTCAGCCAAAGCTCCGTGTTGAAGACCGAACTTTGACCTATAGACGGGTCTTTCTTATTATCCCCCTTAGTATTGCACATGTCCGCACGAGGTCATCGATGTCCGGTCACCATTAAGGTCGTGAAACATTGTAAACATTAGAGAAAGCTCTAATCTTCTTCATAAACGTGTGTAATCTGAACACACGTAATTTTATTGTTGATACAACCAAAATGAATGATCTGAATTATTAAATTTGATAATTATCTCATATTAATGCGTTAACACATTGGTACGCAACGTTGACGTTTGGACAAGAAGACTTCATAGACGTGTGTAATTTACTAGGGGTAATCACAGTTGGAAAGGCAAACAGTGTTGACTTGTTTAACTTCACATGTTAACGTAATTGCCTGTTATGTAATAAACATGTATTACCCCAGGAGTTTACTTCAGGAGACTCGTAATTCCTACTTTGATAAGTCCAGATGCTTATAATTCGATACAATTTAATAATAAAAGTAATGAGCAGGTCTATGATTACCAGTATATATATATGATTTAATATACAATTATCTTTTAATTTTCACTTGTTCATAACAACAATAAGAAGAAGAAGACCAGGAATTATCTCGTCTCCAAGCTAGTTTATACACACTCACACTTGTTTGATACTACAATTGGAATAGAAATCATTCTGTAGAAAATAAATTATCTAATATCCATACAGTGCATTTACAGTGATAAAACCTATACGTAAAACAGATAGATGCACTCCACGGTCTTCCATGACCTTTGAATGTGCACTGGTTATATATAAAAGATAAACCTTCGAATCTTAAGAACATTATCTCAATATTTGTATAATTATAAATGTAGCATAAATGTGTATTATTAACATTCGCTAATGTTTTACAAAACTGTACATACTTTTATCTCACTTGTAAATATATTCTAAACTGGGATATCTTTTTAAAGTGATACAATGTTTAAATACTAAACAAAAATGAACAAGCAAGTCATTCAGTCAATTTTAAATAGAAATGTCCATTGCGGTAAATTTAGGTTTGTTCAAACACTTCACTTGTGGTAAGGTCAGATCATTCAAGTCTCTTTTTAGAATGATCTAAATTTTTTCTGACTGTCATTTCCCTGAAATAAGGAATACTTTTTATGAATAGTAGCCGAACAATTATGAATTGACTACAACTAGAAGTCGGACTATAGTATAGTCCCAAAGCTTGATATTTTCATGCACAGACATTTCAAATTATAATCTGCACGAAATGTATCCACCCTTTCAAAGTTATGGGACCGTAGAACAATAGAAAATTCTTCTTGTGATCAAGTTTGAAAAAAAGTCTAAATATTTTAGTCCAGGTTTATTGGAATTTACATGGTCTCAAATATTCCACATTTGCATGTTTCCCACCTCCGGGTCATCCTGCTCACAACCTAATATTACAGCAACTTATTTCACACAAAAAAACATGAACATTTCAGTATAACTTACGATTAAGTTTTGTCGAAAAGAGCCCCAGGAATATATGCTGTCTCTGAATGGTTATTTGAGTATTTTGTTTAAACATTAAGGATTTTAAACGCAATTATCATTGTTTAAAGCTGTTCATTAGTAATTGTTATTTTCAGTGGCAGGTGCATAAAAGCCCGATCGTAAGTGACTAGGATTGTCAGTTTTACTACCGAAGGTCTGTGGTTCTCTCCGGGTACTTCAGCTTAATAAAAAAAAAAAAAAAAAAAAAAATGACCGCCAAAAAAATAACCAAAGGTGCTGAAAGTGGCGTTAAATATCAATAAAGCAAGCAATCAATTTTTTCAGTATTGATTTCAAAAACGATTTGTGGCAACAGATTCATGCGTTTAAAAGAGCCATGTAAACTCATCGGTGATTGTCGTTTAAAATGCAAGGGACTTTCATATTTCATTGGTTAATCATTATAATGTATTTCCTCCTCTAATTGTTCACTTGCAGCTTCACCAAACTTATAATTTTGAACTTTCCTGGTGAAGTTTTACCCAGAAATGTGCACTGAGTACAGCAACAGTCTTATCCATTAATATTAAACAATCAAGTATGAGCGATTTAAAAACATTCATAAACGATTGATTTTTTTTGACATGAATGGATTTGATTTAAAATGAATATCTTTTGTTCATATCTTTAATGGTTTAAAGGGAAGACGATCCGCATGTATTAATAATTTAAAAGTATATAAATTTATATATGTTGTATAAGTAAGTTCATACATAGATAACTCGTTACGTATATAATGTGTGTGTAAGCTATGATAATTTCTCTCAGACATTTACACACCCGATTTAAGGTAGGTGTTTCACTTCCTTTAAATAAAGACATACTAGAATACTCGAGAAACACATGCATATTTATATTTAAAGTTAAGTACAGATCAGCAACAACTTTTTTTGACAATTTAACTTATCAACTGATTTTAGTGTCAGCTGCCTATACTGTCGATGTACCCGGTCTCGATCCTTTTCGAGGTCATGTTCTTCCATAATTTTATTATTTGTCTTTTTAATCTATTTATGAGAATTCAACATCGCTTAACTACCATTGCCTAAATGAAAAATGTTAATGGATTAATAAAGAGAAGTAAAATGATATAAAACAGTGATTGAACGTTATATTTAAATGATAAAGAAATGAAAAATAGACAGTACTCGAATATTTCTATTAAAGCTATTTTCTCCAAAAAAAAAAAAAAAAAAAAAATGAATTGAAAATCGTTATATCACTCTAAGTTTGCAAATAAGAAGGTGTGATATTTTGACGTGGATGTAAGCAAATATAGGTTACCGTACGGCCTTTGACAATGAGAATAAATAAAAGTACCCAACATGACAAAATGTAAAACAATTCAAAAGAGAAAATTAACGGCCCAATAAATGACAAAATGATATTAAAAAAAAAAAAAAAAAAAAGAAAAAGAAACACTAATACGACATAAAGTTACCATTAAAAGTCTTCTCACTTGGAACAGACAGTTATGACTTTTGTACTCTCTATACTACACTTCCACACAAATAATAAAAAAAAAGCACTAATACGACATTAAGCTACCATTAATTTGATAAAGTTAAAGTCTTCTCACTTGGAACAGACAATTATGATTTTGTACTCTATACTACACCTCCACACAATCTTATCAAGAAAAGTTTTCATATTTAATTAAACGGTCTTTTGAAAATCTCAAATTTATTTGCTTTAACTCGTTTAAAGCCTTTTCTGTAACGAAAAAGGAAAGTATGCTAGATACACTTACTGGAAATGTGAAGATATGATTGAAGCTTTAATTTTCTCCTGAACAACATATATGTACGTTTCGGCGATAAAGTGTATCGAGAAGTAGTAGGTATTCCTATGGGCACTAACTGCGCCCCTTTAATAGCAGATTTATTCCTGTATTGCTATGAATCTCAGTTAATGACCAAACTCAGTAAAGACACGTCATTGTTACATTTGGTTGATACATTCAACAATACCTTCCGTTATCTGGATGATTTTTTCATTAAATAATCCAGAGTTCTCTAAATATACTACAGAAATTTACCCAAAAGAACTAACTTTAACTAAATCTAACATGAACAACAGTAGTTGTCCTTTTCTAGATTTAGACATTTCAATTTCTAAAGAAAACTCCATACTAAAATTTACGACAAAAGAGACGATTTTTCATTCCTTATTGTTAATTTTCCTTTTTAGACGGCGATGTTCCATTGGCTCTATCATACGGTGTTTATATATCCCAACTCGTTCGTTATGCCCGTGTGTGTAGTGATGTCATAGATTTTAACGAACGTAATCAATGCATCACTGGTAAATTATTAAGTCAGGGATTTCGTTAACATAAATTACGTAAAACTTTTACTAAATTCATTCAAAGATACAAAGAGTTGATTAGTAAATTTGGCTGTACCTGTAGAAAACTGATTAAAAACGGTATTTCACATCCTAAATTTTACGGTAATATTGTACTTAAAGCGCGGAAATTACTATATGATCCGTGTAATCTCATCGAACCTTTAAAACAAACTTATTAGTAAAGGTTATCTTTCCAATGTTGTAATTAGATCTTTGAATATGGTTTACATTAGCACTAATATCTCAATATTTTGTCATCAGCGAATTAAAACATAACTAAATTTGTATTCTTTTCAAACGGGATGTATAAAGACACACCCACGTTCATTTTCATCTATAGAGAGGTTAACTCCTAACTATCCTACTGCCTGTCGATACATTTATTTTGGCATTGCACAAGTCATGTCTTCTTTGACTGTCCATGAAGTTAAAATACTAAATCCCTGGGATGTGTTTTAGTTGATTTTAGTCTCTGATGCATGATTTTTATTATTAATTATTTTGACTTTTAACTACCAGTCAGTTACTGCGAGTACTCTCAAATCGTACTTTCTTGTTTATTTGAACTGTTGATACTATTTGTAATGCTTTTTGTTATTAAATGTTTACTTATTCAGGGTTATATATGGTCTTTATACCAGCTTTGATAAGTGTTTGGTATTACTATAAATTCTCACTTCTTCGTACTATAAACATCAAAATTATTTTTTTTTTTTGTAAAATATTTCCTTCATTTGAACTGTACATGTATACCTAACAACAAAATTATTTTCATTTACCTGTGTATAATGTAATTGCAAATGGAGGATATTTTTCTTCAAGCTTATTGTTGTTTTTCTGAAATTGTTTAACATTGCACAGCGGTATAATCCTGTTACTTTAATTATTCATCCCTTATTTAATTGATTTGTATTTACATTGTGTCATAGATCAAATTTATTTGTTTAGTATATGTTCACTCTTGTTAATATGTCTTTTGATTGAGTTAAGCCGTTTCAATTGATATTTTATAGTGTGTCTTTCTTTGTTGTGATGTTACACGATTTTTCAGATAAGGGTGAAAGTCTGGTACCATTAAAAAGTTTAAACCAGCTGCAATTGTTTGCACCTGTCCTAAGTCAGGAATCTGATGTTCAGTAGTTGTCGTTTGTTGATGTGGTTCATAAGTGTTTCTCGTTTCTCGTTTTTTTTATATAGATTAGACCGTTTGTTTTCCCGTTTGAATGGTTTTACACTAGTTATTTTTGGGGCCCTTTATAGCTTGCTGTTCGGTGTGAGCCAAAGCTCCGTGTTGAAGACCGAACTTTGACCTATAGACGGGTCTTTCTAATTATCCCCCTTAGTATTGCACATGTCCGCACGAGGTCATCGATGTCCGGTCACCATTAAGGTCGTGAAACATTGTAAACATTAGAGAAAGCTCTAATCTTCTTCATAAACGTGTGTAATCTGAACACACGTAATTTTATTGTTGATACAACCAAAATGAATGATCTGAATTATAAAATTTGATAATTATCTCATTGGACAAGAAGACTTCATAGACGTGTGTAATTTACTAGGGGTACACAGTTGGAAAGGCAAACAGTGTTGACTTGTTTAACTTCACATGTTAACGTAATTGCCTGTTATGTAATAAACATGTATTACCCCAGGAGTTCACTTCAGGAGACTCGTAATTCCTACTTTGATAAGTCCAGATGCTTATAATTCGATACAATTTAATAATAAAAAGTAATGAGCAGGTCTATGATTACCAGTATATATATATGATTTAATATACAATTATCTTTTAATTTTCACTTGTTCATAACAACAATAAGAAGAAGAAGACCAGGAATTATCTCGTCTCCAAGCTAGTTTATACACACTCACATTTAATGACATCCAAGACAGGAGATTTAGTCCACTGTTCATTGAAGAGTTTTTGATCATTTAATGAAACTTTTATTGTTGGGTTACAGTCTCATTGACATAAATCACACTTCCTGAATTCTTTCATTCTAGTCAGTTATGGAAATCAATTGATTAAAATAAAGCAATCTGAAGGTTGAATAAAAATGTAATAAAAAAAAAAAAAAAATGAAGGACGAAAAACACAATTTTCAATGTAATTATATTCAATCCGTATCTACATTGACATCCCGTATTAAATCTGATCTCAAATTTACCAATGCGGAACAAACAATAAGAATGTCATCAAAATTCTTTAAAGACGACACTGTTACAGTTCCACTTAAAACTTTAAATACTTTCAGTTTACGAATAGCACGCTCTACATGTATTCGTACATGTGCAATACGTCTAGTAGTTGTGACATCTTCATTTGAGAGCTGGGGTTTGCATTTTGTATATGCAGGAATGTTTAATTTTACACGACGAGGAAAAAGAAAATCTACAATTGTAAATCCACGATCTGCCATTACTTCGTCACCCTGCAATAAATAGTTTAAAAATCCACTCTTTTCCACGATAAACTTGTCACTAGCTCTTCCGCCAAAAGCTTTGGAAATAAACATGATTTGTTCATGTGGAGATATTCCAACTAAATATTTTGCGGTATCGTGCGACTTATAATTACTGAAAGTTTCACTTCAAGTTCGTAGGTCGTTGTATAAATATTTCGGCACAGTCTATTATTACAGTGGTGCGAGGGTAATTTTCTCGGAAAGATTCGGGACAACATGCTCGTATTGTTTCCCTCGGCAACCATGCAACTAAATCCTTAAGTTTTTCTGCAAGGACTGGCATCCAAGCATTAAACATTTTACCAGCTAAACTTTTAGAAATTCCAAATCTACGAGCTAAGTCATCAAACAGCAATTTTAGTTTAAGTTTCATCAACACTAGTAGTAACTGGTCGGCAACTTCAAGTTGAAAGTTAAATGTATTTACTTCTGACATAACCTCTGCTAACGTAAAGAATACTTCTTTACTTACACCAGTATATAACAAAGAGTCACTGTCCGTTACTATACTTATTTTTGCGGACATAGTGCTACTTTCAATTTTGACTTGAACCCCCTTTTCTTCTGTCAACGCCGTATTCGTTTGAGTAAAGGTATTCTGTGTGTCCGACCAGGGTTTTGAATACATATGATCCTGTGAAATCATATAATCAGTATCGACATATTGTGTTCCAGGTGGATTAACCACATTAAAATCACAAAAAGCTTCTGGAAGCAGTTCAGAATTAGACGGTCCTTCAGTCTGATTAATGTTAACACTTATCTCGGTACTACTGCTTTCTTCCAGTAAACGTTTTCTTTTTCTACTTTCTGGTTCTTGTCTCGACAGTTTACGTCTACCGGGGGTTGTCTGGCTTTCATACCCAAGATTTAATTTCTGGAAAGGATTTTGTTCCGTCGGAACTCCGTCTAAAAAGTGATCCGAGCATACGAATACTTGCTTTGGAAGTGTTTTTCTATTTAAAGCTTTAATCCACTGTAATCGTTTTGTCTCATTAGCGGGCATAACATGCAGTTTAAATGGAACCAAACAAGAACAGTCTTCGTGATTTTGTCCATGTAATTCACAATATGATACGTTCCAATCATTTAATTTACGACGATTATTAGAACATCCATTAACAGCACAAGAATTTCCACCCCCTTTCCTATATTTTTCATTATTTGCCATGGTCATATGTACATGAAATATGTGAAACAAAAACGTTATAAATGACCAATAATTATATAGACTATATAGATCATTGATTGCACGTGCGTTATCATTCACGAGTGCTATGGCCGACGTATCACGTGACCTCTTAATGGCAGCGCATATGTTTTTGAGATAAGACGTGGATAAACCCGTCTATAATGGTTTACTTTTATAAATTTTGACTTGGATGCAGAGTTGTCTCATTGGCACGCATACCACATCCTCTTATATCTACATACATAATGTGGTAATGTAAAGCATTTAAAGCGGAGAAGCAAAACAAAATGTTTATCTTTTCTAAGTTTTACAAAAAAGATCAGTTGATGAAAATAATGATTATATCTTCAATGTTTTTGTTCAAATAAAGAAACTAGGATTTTGTCACTATTTTGCTACTACAAGGGTTCAATCATTATATTGAAAATATATAGCGATTTGGATTTATTGCCCACATATGATCATTACAATAATTTGCATATGTTACCTGACGTTCTACCATGATTCATAAGGTTTATATGCTCAATATGTTAAAAAAATCACCCTCAATCGTCCATAGATAGTTAAGAAAAAAAAAAAAATGACGATATTTTAATATCGATAAAAATGCAATCGTTGTTATGGTATAATTTTTGTTACTGCATAGTAGCCCATGTCGCTAGATCGTATTATTCTTTTGCTGTATGTATTAATTTGCTCTATTAGAGAAAGACTTACCATGTCATTACGTCATTATCAACACATGATGTGTGAAAATGAAGAAAAAATCGATTTTATACCGTTTTCCTTCGTCACGCTCATGTATTTTCTCAATATACGGACTTTATAAGCAGGGACGTGCTCTGTTCTAACAGAATTATGAGAAAAACGACTGCAATCGACACTGCATAAATTTTACTTGGGTATTCCAATGACCGTTAAAGTTGATCACTCAATCAAAATAAATATCTTCATAGTATGATATGTGTATTTTTCCATTGGGTATATTTAGTGGATTTGACTCCACTAATTGCGCTGAATAGTTCTAATTTGTATAAAGACAAGAACACTAGAAATGTGAGGGAGACGATGCCAAGAGGGCAATCATAAACTATAGGTCAAGGAAAACCATTCAAAATCATGGCCAAAAGAAAATAGACAAAAGGACAAACAACAACAACACACAACGCTTGACAGGAATGTATAAGAATTTGAGATACACGAAGCTCACTAAAAACGGGTTGAACTATACAAAGGATATTTCTTTCAATACATATATTCATAAAGTTATAAGGCAACATGTGTGCGCTTTTTTCTTTTTACAGTAATAAAAATAATTAGATTTGTTTCCGTATTGAGTCACGATAAATGATTAATATTTGAAATCAAATATGTTTTGATAGAACAGAAAGTAAGAAGATTATTTCCTTATCAAAGTACATGAATATATTTAACACTAGGTAATATAACTTTGCACATATAATTGTTAATAGTACTTACTCAAAAATGCGACAATCGTCTTTATTTTTATATATAATTACATATAAGAAGGTGAAATGTTTAACATTTATTCTTAAATCTAATGCAATCTATGGTAGTAAATAAAAAAAACAGTTTAATGATGGCAACTTTGACAGGAAATCGACCATGTACCATTCATGATCAACTATTTAAAAAGTCGTTCATTCATTAGTTATATAAAAAAACACTGATGTATGAAATACCTATGATCCACCTCGTTTTTGTCATTTGCACACTTCATCTGTATACACTGTTGCCAAAATTTAATAGACCTACGACACTTTTATCAAAAATAAACATTGTTACGAACCAAAAAGTTGATGTACGATTACGAACAATGATACTGCAATCTAACAATGAAACAAAACGAAAAACAATCTTCTTGTCTTTCCGTTTTGTTGTGTTGTTCGATAGCTGTCTCATTGACGTATCCCCTACATATCTTTTTGTTCTAACTAGAAGTCAACATATGGAATTCAACAATAGACAAGTATATTTACAAGATGTCAAACTCAAATTCAACAATCACATCGACAAGATGTTAGAGAAGGATTAGTTGCTTAATGATTTTTTGTTGGTCCACCATAAAATATACATCAATTTGAGTGTAAAGTGTGAACTATAAGTGCAATTTAATATTTTATGGAAAACCATCAAACAACCCATGTCTTTATGATGGGGTCATGAATTTTTCCTCGGACGTTTTTACTGAAAATTTGTTTGACAAAGATTTATCAGAGACATTGAATAGTTTTGACAAAAGATTATGCATAAATATACTTATAATTTACAATCAATTAAAATCACTACAGAGTTGCTTTTTCATTCTCAAAACTAATCATATAATTCGTTTAAATCTATGATATCTATGATTTTACTATGTTTATTTGTTATCTTTGTGTCCTTTTTATATGACTTAAATAAATCGCATAAATTGACAAATAACAGAAGGTGAAGGGAAAATGTGATACCGATAAATACCTTACAAAAGTGAAAGTACATATCTCTATAGCATCCAGCGACATGGATGCATTTTAAGAATAAAGGACATTCTAACTTTTAATTTTTACTAGGCTTCGGACATGAACATACAGAATGTTACTGGGTGTAACACGTTTGCGTGCACTCAGTCATTCCCCTTACATACGAATTTGGCGTTACAACACAAAATAAGAATCAATTGAAAAGCTTTCAAATCATCACACAATTTTTTTCTGTTTTGAGAATTTTCTACTTTAATAATTTGTAAAGTTCTGAAAGATTTAAAGCAAGTTTAGATTTTAGTATGGTGAATGTTTAATGGTCAAAGACCACATTTTGACATCGATGATTCTATTCCTTGTTAATTTGAATTGTTGTAATTGTTTTATTTCATTTTTTTTTTATGAATTTATCTTTCAAAACACGTACAATTTTGGTCAAGAAAGAGCGACTGCTTTTCCTTTTAGTTTAAAGGAAATGAGTTTTACCATACTATGTACTGAGAAATTAATGAATTTGTTCTCAGTGTTTACTATTAAATCAACGGTTTGTATGTCTAATAGATTAAAATATCAAATCAATTATTTTGATATTAAAGTGATATCGTTGGCATTTAAAAGACATATGTACATTTATGTACATATCCTTGCACATATAATTTGTATATAGATACTACCTACTTGTTTACCTTGTATATAGATACTACCTACTTGTTTACCTTGACAATACGACAATAGTTCGACCGTCTTTAACATATCTTTATGTAAAGAGGATGTAATTTGTTTTTTTTTAAATTTTAAAACATTCATTCGAAATAAATGTAATGCAACCAATAGTTTCAAAAAAGGAAGTACTCTACCGATAACAGCGTTGACTAGACAAATAGATATAGCAGTATGTGAGTAGTCAATTTATATTTTGTATATGCACAATTCATGATCTACCTAAAATTGAGTGGGAAAAGGAGATTATTAATAAGATAGGAAAAACGGTAAATTCAATATCTATCAAAATGGTTTTAGTTTTTTTCTAAACGAACCTTTGCTTAATAAGCTTAATCGTATTATTAAAAAGTAAAATAACAAAACTACCGAACTCCAAAGAAAATTCTAAAACAGAAAGTTCTTTATAAAATGGCAAAATTTCACATGGGGAATGGTGATAAACAGGGTTGAAAAATCAAAAGTTTTGATAGAATTAATTTGTTTTGTAGAATATGCAGACGAACCAGCAATGTACCGTTGTTTGTACGGAATTTTGTAAAGCTTAGGTATCCAATGCAAACAAGATGAGTCCTTCAGATTTGCTGTTCAATGTATTGTTCATGGAAACCATGAGGGACTTATGATTCGCCAAAATCTCATCCTTGTCAAATGATATGTTTTTGTATGTGGGACTACTTGAGTGCTCATTTATTCCTAATTATATTAATACTAGTTTTATATCAATTAGACATCAGTCAAATATACACAAAAAACAAATAAAGCGTCTAGATGTCTTTTTGGCTTTTTATATTGTTTCTATGCTGCCTCATTGACTTGTAGCCTACATATAATTGCATTCATATCTGGAGATCAACATACGTTCTTAAACAATACACAACTATATGTAACATATGTCAAGCTCCGAATCTAAAGAAGTTATGAACAACTATATCGATGATATACTTCTATTTTTAAACCATAATTCCAAACAAAGATCGTCTGTTCAGTAATTATATTGAAAGAGAGGCGAAAGATACCAAATAAATATTTGAAATCATAAGTCGAAAAGAAACTGCTAATGGCATGGCAAAAAACGAATAAAAAAACAACGAAAAGATAAACAACAGTACACAAAACACATCGAACATTGATGAATTCACACGGCGGTTGATGCATGCATATCAGGATATGCTTAGCCTGTCAACTTACTAAGTCTCGCTAAAATAAGGAGTTCATGCGATTCACTCAGTTTTAATTTGTTACACTGCTTTTTGTCCTTTCAATCCATTTATGAGATTTAAATGGCGGTAAACTACCGTTGCCTTATTCAAGGCTTTTATGATTTTTTTGTGAAACTTTTTATATACTTTTATTAGAATTCCTTCCATAATTCATGCGTATTACATAGTGTTTCTTGCTTGTTACTGTTTAAAGCAAAAGATTACACCTGTACATAATGTATCTTCTAGTAGTTATCATCAACATACTAACAAGAGTTTGGTATATCATTAAAAACTATCATTATTAACATCAGTATTACTATTCATGAATTCAGACGTTTTTAACATGTGCTTTCATTTTTTTCATTATTTTTTCTTGCGTGATATAAGTAAATTTAATGTATCTAGTTTTACAAACATATTCCTACTAAAATTGTATTTTATGGGTTCAAAATATATACAGTTTTATCTTACCATCATGAAACTATAATTTATTTCTTGATTTCAGTAACAAATACGTAATTTTCTTTTTATTGACAATATGACTGTAAAATAATAGTATTTAACATTCTCAACCATATTCATGGTTTTCAGTTCCATATAACATTTTACAAAATATACAATTATATTGTTTTTTTATTTTTGGATATATCTATCTGCATTTATCACCACAATACTGAATTGCAATGGATCATGAAAGATTAAGTATTAATACCTTCAAAATTGTTTCTTTCCAGTTGTTAATTTAGTGAAACAATTTGAAATACTTAATTGATTGATTCATTGGTGTTTAACGCCATTTTCAGCACTATTGTGCTATTTCGTGGCGGTCAGTTTTCATTGGTGGAGGAGTGCCCGGAGAGAACCACCGACCGTCGGTAGGAAAACTGACAATCCTAATCAATTAAGATTGGAGTCGAGCGTACCTGCCACGTGCGAGATTCGAAATCACAACCTCAGTGTTGACGTGAAATGTTTAATTGCACTTAAAAATTGTTCTGTCTTTGTGAAAGACAAGAACATTTAAAGTAGTTTCCTTTTTTTAAATTAAAGCAACGTACATATATGTTGCCCTGTAAAACTAATATCAAATGAATGTTAGATTGACAAAAATAATATTTTAAAAATTCTTGATACAATAATACCCATATGATAGAAATTTCCTCAAGCCTATGAATCTACTCCATACACAAACAAAACATACTATTTGAAATTGTGAAAAATCTAACCAGAGTAGTAATAAAATATTATTATCAGTTAAAAGAAACATTACCACAAGGGAGGGGATATCAAAATGAACGAGTCAGGATGGTTATCAAGTGTAGTGTCAATTGCAACTATTATGATACGAAGGCTACATATAACCGATTGACCGGATTGGTTAAGAAAATTTCCATTGATAAATATATTCACGGTACCTAGAATATTTCTCTAGTTCGTTTTAACAGAAATATATGTGACAGAAATATGTTTTGTGTAGTTTAATATTTTGTTCATATTTATTTTCTTCCAGTGTTGGAGATAGAAGGGGCAGGGTTGTTTTCGCAGGAAATACGATTTACCAATCTACTTATTTCTGTGTCAGATCAGGTATTTGTCAGTGCATGTCATGGTTTCTTAAGGTTTATGATATACAAATAAAGAGATAGACAACTAAGCATCACGTATCAAGGAACAAAGTTGTGAAAAATTACGGAGAACTTTTTTCTATAATGTGTAAAACCATAAATTACAGTAAATATAGAAGGTGCCGGAAATTTCAAATGTGATAATTCAAAAGAAAAAACCAAAGACATCAATTTTAAAAATAAACGTTAACAAAGTATGGCAGGAAGCAACCAATGAAAACAATTCTTTTTTGTTACGCGATCTTTTTTTGGTACCCAGGTTGCTATCTTGGGACAGGCACATGTAACATGCTATTCTATTTATCGTGATTGTAACTCAACCTTCCTAACCTTGGTGTGACAACATGAAATGAAAATCAGTTAAAAAGGATTTAAATCATGACTTCAGCTAACTAGGTTTCAACCACCATTTTTTCGGAAAATGTCTGCACCATCTCAGGAATATGACAGTTGTTTTCCATTCGTTTCGTTGGTTAATATAGTCGAGCGTTTGGTTTTGTCAAGTTTTATGGACTTCCCCATTTTTTAAAATTGCCATGGAGTTCTTTATTTTTGTTAATACGTATTTAATTTTGAGTTAGAATTTTGTCTAAAATGGTATAGTTTTGTCTTCTTTCATAATTTGTTCAGACAAAAACGGTTGAAAGCAAGATCGGCTTGTGCTATGGGAACTTTTTAATCGGTATATACTTGATCTGTTTGGACGTTGTTTCGGTTTAATATAAATACTTCCTTTTTCAATTTCATCTTTAAAAGAAAAGTAGAATGTCGGTTGATTCTTTTCTGTCACTATAAAGAACATATGTTTACCAAGAAATTTGTAATTTTTTCTCAACATTTACAATAAAAATTGTTGAGTTAAATCTCTATATAAATAATAAATCAAATCAAGTGTGTTGTAATAAAATACAAGTAAGTCAGTAATATCTTTGTCATATTAAAGTTATAACGATGACATATACACATTTCTGTGCATGTCCTTACACATAACAATTTGTAAAATCAATGGGTAAATGTAAACACTACCTACTCTTTAACTTTGACAATGGTCTGGGCGCCTTTTATATATCTATATAATAAGGACGTAAATTATCTTTTTATTCAATTCTATACATACTAAATGTAATTCAATCAATAGCTACAAAAAGGAAGTATTATAGTGATAACGATTTTTGACAAGACAAATCAGTATACCCGTATGTTAATAGTAAATTGGATAACTTTTACATGCAAAATGTATGATCAATTATGAAATAAGGTAAGAAAATGCGATGAATTCAAAATACATCAAAATTGTTATTGCATTTGATAATCTCATCTGTATGTATAAAAAAACTCATCAAATATTCCAGGCTGATAGTTTGGCTGGCCATACGTGCGTTTTGTCTACATTAGACTTATCAGTTACGCTCGAACCATGACAGTTAAAAGACCAAATCAGTACAAAGTATTAGAGCATTGAAAACCGAAGATTCCGAAAAGATGTGCCGCATTCGGCTCAGGCAATACATGCCTGAGCGTATTAAAACGTTAGTGTTTCGAATGACTAAACATTTTATATCAGTTATTGAAAATGAACATATACAATAATATTTCATGTCAATACATAAGTGGTGAATACTGACTACGTACTACGAGAAGTCTATTTTATATGTTTGAGTGCTGTCTTATTGCCGTATACCTTAATATACTAGGATTCGCATCTAGAAATCAACAATAGACACGTATCTGTTCCCTATGTCAAGCTCTTTTTCGCGCAGAATTTAAACGATTGCGTGCATTTGCAGATTTTGGCACTATTTATAATAATATAATCACAGTCACTGGCAAGAACAATAAACAATTTTTCCCAATTAGAAAAATTTTAAAATTTTGGATGTTCTGACAAAATTATTCTAAAAAGTTCCGTTCGCAGGTCAACGTACAATGGATAATCTAACAATACAATTTCCTCAGTTTTAACAATGTTTTTACCTGTTTCACAAGTTCGTTGATGCAAGGATAGTCTCTCAAATCGTGCAGTCTCTATACGGATCGGTGCAGCACCATTACGAATATGCGAGTAGGCTCTTCTATGCGATGGAACTATAACTTTATGCATGTAATCCTTGGTGTGTATTGACGTTTTAAAAGTTCTGTAGGTCCTCAACATATTCCCACCATTTCCATTCCTTTGAGATAATGTTTTACTAAGATTTTCTGACCATTCGTCGTAAAATTTAGATAGAAGACTAACTTAGATAGATATAAGAAGATGTGGTATGAATGCCAATGAGACAACTCTCCACCCAAGTCAAAATTTATAAAAGTAAACCATTAAAGGTCAAAGTACGGTCTTCAACACGGTACATTTTTAACAAAGGGTTTATCCACATTTTCGGCGTCATACAGGACCATTATATCTGCTGATAAAAATTGCATTCGGATTCTATAGTTCCATCTACGTGCGTTCAAGCTACAAAGTTCCTATCAATTGAAAATTTTGAAGTTAAGTCTATCGCGGTCAATGTTTTAGAGTCTCTACCACTGGTTATTAACACTGTTCCATTGTTTCACATTATCTGGTATCCATCCTGAGTCACCGACTATCGCCGTGTTTGGTGTGTGTCGACCAACACCTATAAAAAAGCTAATCGCTTTATTCTGTACAGCGTACGTACAGGAATAGTTTTTATCTCCCCATACTGCAGCTCCACAGCTGATAGTGCTCAAAACTGTCGAATCGTAAAGTTTGGAAAAAGAGCGAAACGGAAAACCTCCAAATGCTTTCTGTTTCGATATCAAAAGTCCTAAAGCTCTGTTGGCGGCAGCTGCAACATGTTTAGCCATTAACTGGTAGTCCAAATGTTCCGACACTACAAGTCAAAGAAAGGTATACTTATCGACTGTTTGCAAAGTTATATTTCTACATTTAAAAATCGATGCAGATCTTGTTGAGAAATTTGGACGAAAATGTACGACATTTGACTTGTTTCCATTTACTTTATTGTTGGCCCACCATATATTTATTAAATCCAATACAATATGTAGTTCGTTTTTAGAGTTTGCAAATAACACTAGGTCGTCAGCATATAATAACACCGAAACTTTTTCTCCGGCAATGTCAACTCCTAATTTTAAGATGTTAAATGTGTAGCAAGGTCATTACTGTAGCAGTAAAAGAGTTACGGTGACAATAAACAGCCTTGTTTCAAGCAACAACTCACATTAAACAAACTCATCATAGATACCAGGATTGAACTTTTGTATTTGCGCCAGATTCGCATTTCGTCTACAAAAGACTCATCAGTGACGCTCGAATCAAAAAAAGTTAAAAAGGCTTAATAAAGTACGAAGTTGAAGATCATTGAGGACCAAAAATTCCTAAAAGTTTTGCCAAATACAGCTAAGGTAATCTATTCCTGAGGTAGAAAAGCCTTAGTATTTCAAAAATGTAAAGTTTTGTAAACAGTTAATTTATAATTATGACCAGCCTGTTTTGCAGCCATATATCTGCACAAAACATTCCACACTTTTATACAGGGAAAGAATAGTGTTATATATATTCCCTTGTTTAACAATACTTTAAAGTTTCCGAAATCAAATGTTACGATCAGTACAATCATATATCGACAATCGGTTACATTTTCTGGTTTCAATAATTAATGTTAGCGATGCTACATGATCAATAGTGCTGCGTCCTTTCCTGAAACCGTTCTTTACATCACATAAAATGTTATTTTCGGATCCACATGCATTAAGTCTATTATTTAACACTTGACAAAAAAGTTTATAACATACAGGAACCAACGTTATCCCTCTATAATTCGTCGGATCCCGAGAATTTCTTGTAGACGATTTAGGAACAGGGTGTATAATTCATGTCATGTCGCTTAAATCTCTGGAATATTCCTGCGAAAAAAAAAAAATGTTGAATAGCTTAAAACCAGGTTCAACCCACCGTTTCTTTTTCTTAAAATGTTTTGTACCAAGTCAGGAATATAGCAGTTGTTATCAAAAAGTCCGTTTCTATGTAATTTAGCGTTTGTTTTTGTTGCAGTTCAGTGTTTCTGTTGTTCCGTTGTTATCCTCTTATAGTTGATGTGTTTCCTTCTGTTTTGGTTTGTGACCTGGATTTGTTTTCGCTTAATCGATCGATTTATGACTATTGAACAACGGTATTTAAAGTTCAGCTGGTATTTCATCCACACCGACTGCTTTGCTCATTTTCATGCTACGGACTGCTTTGCACTTCGTGAATACTTTTTTCATCATTTAGTTCATTTAATCCTCTGTATTCAATATGCGGTTTGTGAATCAGTTCCATTGAAGTTACCTATTTATAACTGTCATCGTTTGCATTTAATAAATAACATTATGCATTTTTCCACTCTAAAAGTACACTGTCTTCATCATTCGTTATTTCTCCTTCTGGTAAATGTACTTCCATCGAAATAAGTTTACGTCGTTCTTTTCCAACGCCGATCGGCCTATTTCTTTCCAGAAATCGCATTGATAACCCCTTTCCAGATCATCAATTCTTACACTTTATTTCTCCAATAATGTCGTTTTGCTTCTCTGCCAAAGTCTTTCCTTTTCATCACGAACACATTTTTAAACTCGCGTTTTCTCGACGTAATCGTACACTTTACCACGTCTTTCTCCGCTTCACAGACTTTGTTCCAAAGGACCGTAAGACGATCACACCACTTAGGTTTCTTTGTGCGCCTCTTTTTGGTACCATGTCCATCTTGTAGTTTCACAGTTTTGTAGTCTAGACAATCGTTCATTTCGTTTTTGCTTTTATATCTAAAACAATTCTCATACAATTTGTTGATGCCATCATAATTCACATTGTTCATGTCCAAATGTAGAATTAAATCCTCAATTTCTCATAACCGATTTCAAAAAAAAAAAAAAATATTTAGGAATCTCTTGTATACAACATGAGATTTTATCAATTTGTCAGACCACATATTCCATATTAGAAATGAATAGTTGGGTTTGGAAACAAATTGGTTAACTGAATCAAACAAATTGTAGGCTTTCTGTATAAATATATATTAATCGTAACCTCCTATTGAAAAGTAGATATCAAAACAAATTCAAGATATAAGTTTTAAGAATTAATGTTTTACTACCAGCTCTAACTTTTGAAGAAAGTTTTTGTTTTTGAAATATTGTGGCCTAGGGCATTATGTAAGGGAGTTTTTGCACATGTTCTCATTACAAATACCCATGACTGTTGAAATTCGTAGTAGAAACATAAAGTAAATCTGGAATGTTATGATAATATTTGTAGCCTGAATGTAAATAAATCGCTAGCTCAGATAACACATTTATTTTTACAACTTTTTCAGAAAAAAATGTTATCGTTTAATTCCTGCAAAAAAATGCTGAAACAATTATTGTTCATAAAACTATTCTTTTTTCTGAACAACCTTCTACAGTCTACTTTTTCGTGTGTTCTTGAGAGTGAAAATTCTATTGTCTCAATAATAACTGTACTCAAGTTTATAAGAAAAAACAGCAATAATCAGCAAGGGACGATTACCTTGGGACGAGTTGACATATCAACTTAATAATAACGTTGGTTTCCTTCCAAAAAACTACAAAATGTTTCTTGTCATCAAGTCAACAAACGCTTCATTCGATGTTTTGATTGATTGATTGATGGTCGCTTAACGTCCAGTGGCAAATATGTCATGTATATTTAGGACGAGACCAAAATAGCAAAAAATTACATAGGTAAAAGGGGCCGTCTGGGGTGAAGGTCGGGGAAAAGATGGTATATTGGATAGGGTCTGAAATTTAGACTTGCAACAGACCACCTTCGGACCCTTTTAACGTGCAAAGAGCGTGGAACTATCTTTACAAGAGGCATCGGATTTAACGTCCTCTTTCTGGTCTGGTCGTGGCTGCGTACTTGTGCATCCTGCACAGCCAAACTAATCCCCCTTTGGAAGAATTCTACTGTCAGTCGGAAGAAGACGGAGAGTGACCATATTTCTATTCTCGAGTTACCCTTAGGGAGTCAATGTTGTGACAATCTGTCACTTTCTAATACTTTCATTGTGTTAATGTAGGTTATCTGTTAGCATTAGATTGTACAAGGATGGATGTTCAGATTATATCTCCTTGAAAATTGTATTTTGTATTTGAAACCAAAGCAAAGACATACAGTTACGTTCAGCCTATCAACCAATAGCTTAGCCCTAAAAACTTATTGATTTCATTATTCAATCCTTTTGTTTCTCGATTCAAACCTCCCAAGATTTTTACCCCTAAATGATGTCAAGAGTCATTAAAAAAACTCCTTAGTACATATTTTTTTTTTTCAAAACCATTTCATGTACAAATATATGAATGTTAATTTTCAGCTTTTGATTTTCGAATCTTCAAAAAAAAAGTGTAATTCAATTTAATGCTTGGAGGAGTCAAACTTGTCCAATTTTCATTAATACTTCTATGTTCCTTCAAAACTAAATATAAACAACATAAATGCTGAACTAGTATACATTATTGTTTAGGGGCCAGCCGAAGCCCGCCTACGGGTGCGGGATTTTCTCACTGTGTTGAAGACCTGTTGGTGGCCTATGGCTGTTTTTTGCTCTTTGGTCGGGTGTTTGTCTCTTTGACGCATTTTCCGTTTCCATTCTCAATTTTATTTATCGCTGTTTATATTACTGCTAAGTTAAAACGAAAAATGACTTCCAATACATTTGTAAGAGTTGTTTCCCATGACTCAGGTCTACCACCTTACGATACATTAGTTGTCGAAATGGGCTTCTAGTGCAGCATGGTTGGTAGTACATTGTATTAATGCTATGGCATCAGTTAGTGTTTTTTAATTGCTCAGTGTATTGTGGAGTTAAAGAAAAATATTTGTTTATTAAAACGATGTTATTTATTGAACAATTTTTAAGTTACGTTTTGATATCTATTTTTTCTTTTCATTGATTTTTTTTTTAGCAAAATCAGTAGGACGATTTGAATATCAAAACAATCAATCCCGCTAATTGAATGTAGTTATGTACTTGTCCGCAGTCATAGTTTTTTTTCTGTATAGAAAGTTAGCAGTTGCCGCTAGTTTCCTCTCTGGACTGTTTATTTGTTTTTTTATATCAAACAATAAGGAATTTTACTAAATTATGCAAGAGAAAATGTAACTATATAAATCAGCATTAGATTACTACAAATAATTTAATAATGCATATTCATATTCTAGCTAAATAATTCTTGTACATATTTTACATTCGATATTCTAGATATAACATGTAAGAAATTATATAGCTTAAAATTATTACAAGAATCAAAACAAAATGCGTTTTCTGGGAGCATAGTTAACATCAACTGGCAATTAAAAATAAAAGTAATTGGATATTTTTTCTCGATACACTGCTCTAACTATTAATGATATTTGAAATATATTTGTTGTACTAATCATTCAGAATAAGCATTCAGTTATATATAAACAGAATGCCACAAATATGTTTTTTTTTTTAAACAAGAATATTTCAATATGCAAATTAATATCCCAATAATATTTTTCAGATTCGATTAAAAGTGAGACATTAGAAAATCTTTAAAAGAAATGGATATATTGAACCAATATCGAGGAATTGCGCAGAGATGGAACTTATTGTTTTTGTATCAACTCGTTATTCTCGTTGTATGGAAAGGTGGGTAATTCTAACACAAGACAAACACACAGTATGCGAGTATCATCTTCTATGTTTTCATACAAATAAAAAGACACCCTTTGTGGTATACATACGCATCATATTCTATGAAGATTGATTATCAAAGAAACGTCTATTATTCTAATCGTATCTGTTGTAAATAAACGAGAAATTACCAAGCGGAGAGAAAAAAAATTATAAGTCCTATGAAAACGTACAACACCATGGCCAAAAACAAAAACGACGAACATACAAACATCTATAACAAAACGGTTGAATAACATGAATCACACTAAAACAAGGAGTAGAGTAGATTATGAATGGTCTATTTTATAATAGGAGAGAATTAACTTAATGCATAAAACAAGAACATACATGTAATTAGATAAAAAAAAATGTGTGGTCCAATAAACGTACACTTTCATTTTTTTTCAGATATTACCACATCAACTTGGGCTTTAGCATCTCTGATATTTCTTTTACTACTTATGCAAGAAGAAAATACATTGAAACATTTGTACATAGACATTTTCTGTTTGATGTTTATACTCTTATTTTGGCCATTTACCAGTCCAAAATATTTGGACGCAGACATATTTTTCTTTGTGAGTGAACAGATTAAAAAAGGGGAAACGTATTTTAATCCACTTATTGTAATATCAGGAGTATTGTGTTTCATTTACGTCTTAACCGTGAATGCAGTTTGTATTACACAACATATTTATGATAGACCCAAAACAAAACTTTTTGTGTGTATCGGTTTGCTCGGTTGTGAATATCTTATCTATGACATTTTTGAACAATTCATAGAAAGTGTTGTGCAATCAAATTATGGAAACTACATATTGCAGATTCTAATCCATATTCTCATGTATGTCGTTACATTTGAAATATTCCAGATATACACATCTTCATTGGGACTAGTATACATATACTTTTGCATAACTCATTACTTTGTTTCACCAATAGCAACCATTATTTGCATAAGCTCTGTCCTAATCGTATGCCTTATAAGCTATGAACTATATATTAAGTATAACATCAATTGTTTCCAAATGATCAAAACTTTTTTTTATTAGGATTCGGAGAGATAATCAAAGATTGAGGGAAATAGTGATCATATTATTTGTATGCGTTTTAACCAAACTTGAAGATATTCTGTTGTAAGATAGATTCGAGCAATGTTTTAACTGCTTAAAGTAACAGCAATATATAAATTAATCTACAGTAGTATGTGCAAGACCAGTATTACTCATAAGTCAGGAAATTAACAGTACCTCAAACTGCCTAGGTTTTTGCATCACATTTTGTCTTTTCTGTGATTTCAAATAATAATCCTCGTCATCTCTTTTAAATTGAATCACAACTTGAGCTAAAATGAAACCCGTTATTAAAAACTCTCCTATAACAAGGATTAATTACCGGAGAGGCTGTTTTGCTAAAGCAATGACGTGTTTTCTTAAAAGAATGCATGGTGATAGATCATAAAAATAATCATCCAAAAATAATCGCTATGTGCTTTCGAGTTTTTACGTGTTCCATCCTTTTGTAAGTCTTGTAGTCGCCTAGACCTCTACACTATCTACGTTTAGCAGAAACAGGCGTGGTTTAGACCTTTTTTGTTTGAAACGTTCTTGATGAAAGTAAATTCAGAAAGCGCTTAAGACACATCAAATCTTTAAGTCTTATTTTCTTTTTGTAGCACTGAGTCTATATTGCTGCTGGTTAAATGCTAGTCGCCGTATGTGGGATGAAGCCATAATTTTAGTTTAAAGTTATCGTTGTTATGTGGGCCCAACATGAATATATGTATCCCTTGATTGAATCTATACTGCTTTGAATTCAGTTTTTTTTTTAAATTACCAGAATGACCAAATAGAGTCTATCATATAATTAGGTATTTTAACACAAAAAAAAAAAAAAAAACTGTTGTCGAACATTTAGATGCAATCATGTATATATATATACAAGTCTAAATTGAAAACAACGTTAAAACCTATGACTGCGTTGGATAAAAACCGCAATTTTTATACGTGTGCATGCAAAACAAATTTCTTGATAGAGGGGTCTAAATACAGCACAAACAACATTTTCCAAAAGACAAAAAAATTGAAAAAGTATATTTTAACAAAACGCATTTATATATATATAAACGTCTAGATATTAGTCAACGATCTTTCTAACGAGGTGCACTGGATTGTTAGGAGTAACGATACCTGTACACAATAAATAAATTATATAAACGCCTAAAAGTGTACAAAATCATTTCAATCTATTCTGATTTAACTATAACAATCTTTAAATTTATACAATTAAAACCGAACAACGCTTGTACAATTCTAAAATTTCAAAAATGACGTAGGTTAGATATTTACATCAGAGACTCAGCAGTGGCTTATCCAGAACTTTTCATAAGGGGGGCCCGCTGACTGACCTAAGGGGGGCCGCTCCAGTCATGCTTCAGTGATTCCCTATATAATCAACCACATTTTTCCCACAAAAGGGGGGCCCGAACCCCAGCCCCGGATCCGCCTATGGACTGCATAGATATGCTTCTAACAAAATTAGTAATGTACGATATGAACTGGTACATTTATAAAATTACATAGGTGACGAAAGTTGAGTTATTACAACAAAGACTGCGTAGAAAAACATTTGTAATGAAAAGAACTGAGCGATTTGAGCCGGTATAATACTCAAATTTCAAATTTGACGACGGTAAAGTAATTACAATAGAGCCTGCGTATTTACACATCCCAAATAAATAGCAGTTTGATAATTTTTAAAAGTATACTAGAATATACTTGCTGCAATATAGAAGTCTTTCAATTGTTCTTGATTTTGCTGTAACGCAGGAGAGGCATATATCTGTCTAAACAGTTGTATCTTTCTCTCCTATATATAGAAATAACAAATGTATCTTCTTAATGGATTTATAAGATTTAAACACCGGTTATCTATTGATACCTTTAATCTATAATTTGAAACCATGTTTCCTTTTGAAATTATGGGAAGGGACAATACTTTTCACTATGTAGATTGAATCGATTTTATATCAATAAAACGTTAAAACTAGAATTTCAGAACTGAATTATTCTTAACTGCGCCTTAATAATTAGATCAAGATTATACTTAAACTTACTTGGTGAAATTTCACAAATTCAACAGTCATTCAGTATTAGCATGATTAGTATTTCAACATCGACTAAAACAAAGAGAGGCGAAAGATACCAAAGGGATATTGCTATTGTGAACATTATAAACAGGCGTCGAAACCTTGGTTGTTTAATCACATAATAAAATTTATGATTTATCTGAGCATTTACCAAAACGATAAAGGAAATTGGACATTGTATGTAAAATGCTTATTGGACTTCCGATCGACAATCGGCTGGACAGTATAATACCTGCGCATAATATTTTTGAATTGAAGTTAAGGCAAACATAAAAGGCAAGACTACATTACATCATTATCAATATATATATACAAGTTGACAAGTGCCATTTTAAAATCTAAAGTTTTAAAACAACCCCAGTTTATATAAAAATAAGGAGATGTCGTATGATGCTGAAAAGACAACTACTCACACAAGTCCAAATGCAGCGGATGTAAGCAACCGTACAGCCTTCATCGGTGAACAACGCACTATCAGCTATAAAAGGCCCCGACATGAATAAATGTGAAACAAACCAACACCCTGATTTGTTCTAAAACATTAGATAAAAAGCAAATATGACAGACAGCAACCAACTGCAACCAATGAATTACAGGCCTCTGACTTGGGACATGCACATAAAGAATGTAGCATGTTAAAACATATTTTGTGAGCAGTCAACTATCATCTAGCCTGGGACAGCGGTGTAAAAGTGCAACATAAGAACAGTCTGAAAAAACTCAGTTGGAAAAGGCTTAACTCGTCAGTAAATGAAAAAAAAGAAAACAATACACAACGGACCGATCTAAGAGAACTCACAGTTACTGAAAGCTAATTCAGAACCAATTACAAATACATAAATAAATCATTTTCTCCAGACTAATATATAAATCAGTAAGCATTCAACGGCTTAACTGTAAAGACGTCATAAACAGTGTGAAAAAATTATCATGTGCAATGCCAAAATATAAGAACCCTACATCATAGGACAATAAGTTTGCATAACTGTATAGCAATACATATTTAGATATGTTTGAATTTATTGAAAACAAAATCAATTTTAGTTTAGACTACTTGTGAATGAATTTAAAAGGGTCTTTTGCAACAATTAGAATTCTTAAATTGGCATAAAGAATTGCAGCTATAAATTTATAGTTTTACATATCGTTTATAACCTTATATATTATTGAAAGCTGTATCATACGAATGTTGGACATGTTATTTGTTTTTTGTGTTTAATGATTGAAGCTCAATAACATATACCCCACGTCTCAAACTTAAAAAAATATAACTAAAAGTCTTTTTCATTTATCGTCCAAATATATCAACGACTTAACATATTTGCCTTTAAATGTTCTCATGTCAGTACTACATTCCAGGAAAAGAATTTGAGGGTTGTAATTGAATACAAATTGACAATTTAAATACTTCTGTCGCATATTTCTCAAGTAAACAATAATCGTCAACCGTATTGCGATTGTTTGGATTTACCTTTATTAGGAACGCTTGTTTAGGAACGGATTTGTTTAGTTACGGATTTGTTTTCTCTCAATCGATTTATGACTTTTGAACACCGGTATACTACTGTTGTCTTTATTCAAACCTGAACAGTTGAAGTCAGGGATTTATATATACGTAGATACGTTCGGAGCTATGAGACAGTAAGTACCTACAACCAGTCGACAAAGGTCAACTTTGCCCCGGGGATTTGGAACCTTAACTTCATGATATTGTATTTACTAGAAGGGAAAAGGAGCATCCACCTGTATTTTTTGGGATTATTGGTGAAGAAGTTGAGAAAATAAATAATCACTGTCATCTTGGGATTAAATTTCAGACAACAGTTTCATGGACCACACATATTGATAATATTTATAAAAAGCATACTCTCGTTTACCTGTACTTCGTCAAGTTTAACATTTATTAGACAGGAATTCACTTATACATATTTACTATGCTTTTATTAGACCTATATTAGAGTATGGTGATGTTTTCTGGGGGGAACTACTGTCAGCATGAGTCTGAGATTCTTGAAAATATTCAAATATAAGCTGTTAGAATTATTACTGGACTACGGCGTTATTCCTCAAGACAAAAACTTTATATTGAATAAGGATTAGAATCTCTGGAGAATAGGCGAAATAAACATAAGCTTATACAGTTTAAAAAAATATTAAATGTCAGTTGTTATCAAATAGTACGTTTCTATGTATGTTGGCGTTTGTTTTTGTTGCAGTTCAGTGTTTCTGTTTTTCCGTTGTTTTCCTCTTATAGTTGATGTGTTTGCCTCGGTTTAAGTTTGTAACCCGGATTTGTTTTCTCTTAATCGTTTTATGACTTTTCAACAGCGGTATACTACTGTTGCTTTTATGACACCTGCCTACTTATATGAGTTAGTCCAACTATATTTCCCCAGACAAACCCCTTATACTTTGAGGAATGAACATAATACTGTTCACTCCTACTTGCTAGAACTAGCTCCTACTTTAATAGTTTCATTCCTTCCAATATAAGACTATGGAATAGTCTTCCTCTCAGTATACAGATATCCCAAAGTTTGTGTTTATTTAGAGACAGAAAAGAAAACTTTTATAGGTCTAGTGAAATATTTCAACCTTTTAATTAAGGGATAAGGAAACATGATATTAGTCATTGTCAACTTAGAAATAATGCTAGCAACCTAAAATCTCATTTGTTTAATCAATTTTTATAAGAAAACACAATTTGTTCAAACTGTTATCACCCTGTTGAGGATAACCAGCACTTCTTTTTATTTGCCCTAAGTACAATGATGTAAAACAGATCTTACTTGATTCCGTTTACTCAATTGTTGATGATAATGATGAAATCAATATTGACTTATTACTATTTGGAAACAGATTATTTTCTTATGATATAAATATTGCTATTTTTAAATCTGTACAGAAATATATCAGTGACACTCACCGTTTTGTTTGACATTTTTTTAATTTTTGTTTTATTAAGTATTTATTTTTTTTCATTTCTTTCCTTCTTATTTTCAACATTATTTGATTTATTTCACTATGTAAGCTTAGTGTCTTCCAAACCTTAAATATATATTTCTAATGACTAATAAAGGATATTTACATGTCTAAAGGTACTTGAATAAATGACGATTAATTGTCTACATACTTAAATATACTATGTTCATTTAGTAATTTACACTGTCAATATGTATTTCTTTGTGTGTGCTTATAAGTAGCATGCATTTTCCACTATATTATATAATTTTGAATACAGTTGTTAATATTTGATTTAAAATATATAACTTGTACATGTGGTATGGAGAGAGCTTTTATAGGACGTGCCTGTTGCTCAATCATTTTCATATCTTAATGAATAAAATGTGTTTAAAACCATATTAATTCCTTGATAACTTCTTAATATAACAATTGAAAGAGGAGTTTTAAAAAAGTTATTACAAATCAAGTCAGTATCGAAGCACGAATTATACTACTAGAATTGACAAAAAGAAACCAGATCTAGACTTACGAAGTTCCTGGCAGACATTAGAAATATTTTGTGCGGTTAAGCAAGGGTTTTGTTTAAATTTGTATCCTCATTTTAACATAGATAAGTGTAACTAAAAGAGAAACAGAATTAATGTATTAGAAATCAGCACTGAAAAGGATCTTTACATTGCAATAAGTGTTAGAGCGTATGGAAGAACGATCATCTTTCGTATATAAGGTGTTCAATATAAAACTCAAAGTAGGAATAGACTAGTACATCCGAAACTATTTATTCTGCAACTTTTTTGTTTGTTTTTATTTGTAAACTTTTTTTTAAATCGTCAAATAATGTCAGGATTTTGATAAAAAGGTGCAAGATAGAAAGATACCGGTATGAATAGACCAATACAATAAAAAATATGTATTCCTCAGCTGATTTTATATGTTCATGTTTTTTTTTGTACCATCAAATTATGTCAGATAAAGAAAAGCAACAGTAGTATACCGATGTTCAAAAGTCATAAATCGATTGAGAGAAAACAATTCCGGGTTACAAACCAAAACCAAGGGAAACACATCAACTATAAGAGGAAAACAAAGGAACAACAGGAACACCGAAGTGCAACAAAAACAAACGCAAACACACATAGAAACAAACTATTTGATAACAACTGCCATATTCCTGACTTGGTACAGGACATTTAAAGAAAAAATGGTGGGTTGAACCTGGTTTCATGGCATGGATTTTGAAAAAAAAAATTATAAAATCAATAGTATGGTTTCACAGATCTATCAGGCTCAAAACGCAAATATTTGTCTAATACTACAATTTGAAAAGAAATCATTCTGTAGAAAGTAAAATTATCTAAATGTCCATACAGCGCATTTACAGTTCGTGTTCAAAATCTATACGTTTACAAGATAGATGTACTTCCACGTCCTTTCTGTGGCCTTTGATTGTGCACTGATTGTATATAAAATATCTAAATCTTCGTGTCGAATCTAAAGAATAGTATATCAATATTTATATAGTTTCTCCTATTGTTGATTTTATTATTTAAAAAAAATAGTGTACAATAATATTCCAACCATTGAACAACCACAATATCACTTGTGAATAAGTGTCTCTTAAGATTGCATTTCTGTAAATATAGACAATGCAAAGGAACTCCTTTTGCGGCTAAAACTGTGCCACTTTTACTATGAAGTTTCGTAAAAAATTATATCGTAGAATGGAAAGTTGATATGCACTACTATATAATCAAAGGTCAAAACATAGGGCTGTGCGGCATATTTTCAACATTTATATGCCCCGACCTTGTTAGAATTTAAACTTATAATAAAATTCTGTACTATCCCTACCTTCACTGTGGGCCTACTTCAGAATTCAATTTTCACCGCAACCATATGTTTTAATACTGGTAACATTCCCAAGTTATGTCTCTATGAGATGAAACACAGAGATCATATCTGTCATATCTGGGAACCAGTACGTAAACAAAACGAAATATCTGTGAATCTATATATCTCCCCAAAATAGGCGTGGTTTGAGAAACAGCTGTATTTACAAAGTGCAACCTTAAGTCTTTTTTCCCCCTATAATGATCTAAATGTTCTGTGTCTGTCATTGACCTGTACTAAGACATATTTGTATCAAAAGTTACTGAACAATAAAATGACTGTCATTTGTACATATCTTTACAGTTTAAATGGTTTAATAGGAAAACGATGTGCATGCATTACTAATTTTAAAAGTATATAAATCTATATATGTTGTATAAGCATGTTCATACATAGATAAATTGTTACGAAAATAATGTGTTTTAAACTGTGACAATTTCTTTCAGACATTTACACACCAACTTAAGGTAGGTGTTTAATTTCCTTTAAAAAAAGATGTACTCGAAACACACACACACACACATATATATACATATATATAAAATGGCTGAATAATAGCCAACGATAAATCTTACGGGGCGATGGATCATAAAACTATGAAATAGTACACTACAAAATATAATATATAACAAGTCTAAAAGTACAACATCACCAAAAATAATTAAATTTAATTATTTTTGGTGATGTTGTACCTTTAGACTTGTTATATACACACATATATATATTTGGCCTTGAATGGTTGTCCCTAATATTTTATTAACTATGTATTTACTTTCAGGTATCACAGATCGAATTTATTCGTTCATAGTGTGTTAATTTACGTTTTGATTGAGTTAAGCCTTCCAATTGATGTTTTATCGTGTGTTTTCTATGTTGTGATGTTATACTATTGTTTCAGAAAAGGGAGAAGGTTTGGTACCATTAAAACGTTTAATCCCGCTGCAAATGTTTGCACCTGTCCTAAGTCAGGAATCTGATGTACAGTAGTTGTCGTTTGTTTATGTAATTTATACGTGTTTCTCGTTTCTCGTTTTTATATATACTAGACCGTTGGTTTTACCGTTTGAATGGTTTTACACTAGTACTTTTGGGGCCCTTTATAGCTTGTTGTTCGGTGTGAGCCAAGGCTCCGTGTTGAAGGCCGTACATTGACCTATAATGGTTTACTTTTATAAATTGTTATTTGGAAGGAGAGTTGTCTCATTGGCACTCACACCACATCTTCCTATATCTATATATGAAATAAAGTACTAAGCAGCAACAACTTTTGACAATAAACCAATATCAACTGATTTAAGTGTCATGCTACACCCGATCTCGATCCTTTTGGAGTTCATGTTATTCCATCATTTTCTTATATGTCTTCCTTATCGATTTATGAGAATAGATAATGCCTAAATTAAGTATTTATTGAAAAGATAAAGAAACGCTAAGTGATATATAACAGTGGTTGAACGTTTTATTTCTAAATGAAAAGAAGAGTAAAAACAGGAAATGCACGTATATTTTATTGTAGTTGTTTTACAAAGATCGAATTTGAAAATAAAATCGTTATTTCACTCTCAATATGAAAATAAGAAGATTTGGATTGGTTGTCAAAATTAGACAACAATCCATCAGATTCCAATTGACATTGATGTAAGCAACTACAGGTGAAACAATTCACAGGAAAAAAAAAAACAAAATGAAGAAACAATAAACGAAAACACAACTATGACAGATATCAACCAACGATCCCACTGATTTACAGTCTTCTATCACAGGAAAGGCACATACAGAATGTGGCGAGGTAACACATGATCATGAGCGCTCAGCTTATCATGCATGGAATTGTCGATAACGGATAAACATAGCAAAGGGTTAATAATTTTTAATGTTCTCTCTTTGGCTTGATGATACAACTAATGCTAATAATGAGCATGATGAGTGTATCTTCAATGTTATAACGAATGAATGATTTTTAATAAAGAAACGGGGTTTTGCCATTCAGTTAAGAATTTGCGAATAAAAGGGTTAAATTTTCAAAATGAAAATATATACCTATTTTGATTTATTTCCACTAACAAGCATTACAATAATGTGCTTATGTTACCTGACATTCCAGCTGTTTTATAAGGTTAATATGCTCAATATGTTCAAAGAAAATCACTCTTCACCGTCAATAGATAGTTTAGAAAAATTAGAAATTATTTTAATTCAATTTGATGTCGATAGAAATGCAATCGTTTTATAGTATATTTTTGTTACTGCATAGTAACTTTTGTCGCTAGCTCATTTTATTTTATTGTTGTATGTATGAACTTAAAGAAATGTTTACCATATCATCATCATGTCATTAACACGCCATAATGCATGAAAATGAAGGAAAATGCCGAGTTTATGCCGTTTTCCATCGTTACGCCCATATATATTCACACTGTAATGGACTTTATAAGCAGGGATGTGCTCCTAACACAAAATCTGCTCCAGCAGAGTTCTTATTAAGAACTACTGCAATTGAAACTACATACGTTTTACGTGTATCCCAATGATCATTAAAGATTATCACTTCATCAAAATAAATATCTTCATAGTGTGATATGTGTCTTTTCCATTGGTTATATTCAATGGTTTTGACACTGATTAATTCTCAATTTTAGAAAGATAAGAACACATGGAATGAGAGGAGACGATGCCAAGAGGACAATCATATACCATAAGTCAAGTAAAACAGAGAAAATCATGGCAAAAGGAAAATCGACTAAAGGACAAACAACAGCAACGCACAACGCTTGGCATGAAAGTTAAGATTGAGATACACGAAGCCCACTAAACACGGGTTGAACTCAGTACAAAGTGCGGCCTATTTCCTGCCAATACAAAGGATATTTCTTTCAATATATATTTATATATATATTCATAGTTATAAGCCAACATCTGTACGCTTTGTCATAAAAATAATTACATGTATTTCCGTATTGAGTCTCGTTAAATGATTATCATTAGAAATAAAATTGTTTTGATATAACTGAAAGTAAGAGGACTATTTCCTTATCAATAAAGGTTTCATTTATATATTACCACTAGGTTATATAACTTTGCAGATGTAATTGTTAAATCAAATTATCTATGTCAATAAAACTTACTGTTTGAATATGACAATCGTCTTTCAGATTTTTATTTATTTACATATGAGATTGGTGAGTTTTTTACACTTGTTTTTAAATATAATGCTATCTGCAGTAAGTTAAAAAGATCAGTTAAATGATGACAATGTTGACAGTAGAAATCGAACATTAGCTGTAATTGTATTTGAATAGTTTATAAAATGTACCATTCATGATCAACTATGTAAAATGAAAGAAAAGCGTTTTTTCATATATATAAAACAGGGACGAAAGATACCAGAGGGACAGTCAAACTCATAGATCGAAAACAAACTAACAACTCCATGGCCAAAAATAAAAGACAAACAGACAAATAATAGTACAGATGACTCAACATAGAAAACTAAAGACTAAAACGACCGATGAATGAAATATCTATGATACATCTCGTTTTTGTCATTTGCTAACTTCATCTTATAACTGTCGTCAAAATGTAATAGACCAACGACAGTAATATCAGAAATAAAAATTTATATGAACAAAATGATGCACGGTTATAAACAATAATATTACAATTCAATATGAAACAAAACGAAAATCATCTTCCTGTCTTTCTGGTGTTGTTCGATTGTTGTCTCATTGACGTTCCTCTACATATCAATTTGTTTTAACTAGAAGTCAACAATAGACAAGTATCTTTACAAGATGTTAAGCTCAAATTCGACCAAAACACAGACAAGATGTTAAAGAAGTATTGGTTGCAATTATGATTTTTGTTGATCCATCCTGAAATATGCATCAATTTGGGTGTAAATTGAGTACTACAAGTGCAATTTAAATCTATTTGGAAAACTGCCATGGTCTGGTGTCGTGGTCAAGTAATATTTCATCGGACGTCTGTACTGAAAATTTGTTTTGCAAAGACATTGGATAAGATAGTTTTGACAAAAGATTGTGCTGATATATATTTACGATTTACAATCAGACAAACTTACTACACAAATACTTTTTGTAACTTTTTCATTCTCAAAACTGATCATATAATTCGTTCTTATGTATGCTATATAATCTTAGTATGTTCATTTGTTATTGTTGTGTCCTGTTAAGATGACTTATATAAATTATATAAATAGACGAATAAAAGAAGGTCAAAGGAAAAATATTATACAACTAGATACCTTACAAAAGTATAAGTCCATATCTCTATAGCATCCAGCGACATGGATGCATTTTAACAATAAAGGAAATTATAACTTGTATTTTTTTTATAACTTTGGACAGGAACATACAGAATGTGATTGGGTGTTATAAGTTTGTGTGCACTCAGTAATTCCCCTTACATAAGACTGTGGCGTTACAACACAAATTAAGAATCAATTGAAAAGCTTTCGAATCATCACATTATATTTTTCCATTTTGTCTTTATATAGTATATTTTGTGTTCTTTAATAATTTGTCTGCAGACTTGAACGGTTTAAAGTAAGTTTAGATTTAGTATGGTGAATGTTTAATGATCAATGACTGCGTTTAGACATAGATGATTTTATTTCTTGTAAATTTGAATTGTTGTAATTGTTTTAGTTTAATGTTCATATTCTCTTTTCAGGTTTTTCTTTCAAAAACGTACAATTTTGGTCAAAATGGAAAAGAGAGGCAAAATATACCAAAGGGATATTCAAACTCATATGTTGAAAATAAACTAATAAGGCCATAGAAAAAAAAGAAAAGGACTAAAAGACATATAACAATAGACAAAACACAACAAAACTAAAGTCGGGGCAACAGGATCCTCACCGATAACCGGAGGTGATCTCATATACACCGGAAGGATGCAGATCCTGCTCCATCTGTGGCACCCATCGTGTTGCTCATGTAAGAACAAATCCTTGTTACTTGTCTTGAATGTGCCAGATAGAGCGGCCGCATTTCCTTTTTAAAGGAAATGTGCTTTTACCATGCTATGTACTGATCATGAGAAATTAATGAATTTGTTCCTAGTGTTTACTATAAAATTTGTATCTCTAATAAATTAAAAATAGAATCGAGTATTTTGATATGTAAGTAAGTGATTTCGTTGTCATTTAAAAGATATGAAAAAGATATATGTACATTTGTTGTACATGTCCCTGCACATAAAAATTCGTAAATCAATTGATATATATATATATGTTACCTATTTGTTTACCTTATCCACCTATCTTTAACATATATTTATGTAAATAGGACGTTATTTGTTTTGTTATTTCAAAACTTTTATGAGAATTACATGTAACGCAACCAGTAGTAAGAAAAAGAAAGGAAGTACTCTACCGATAACAGATTTGACAAAACAAATCAATATACATAAAATTAAAATTAAAATTGAGAATGGAAATGGGAATGTGTCAAAGAGACAACAACCCGACCACAGAACAGACAACAACAGAAGGTCACCAATAGGTCTTCAATGCAGCGAGAAATTCCCAGCGTCCTTAAGCTGGCCCTTAAACAAATATATATACTAGTTCAGTGATAATGGACGTCATACTAAACTCCAAATTATACACAAGAAACTAAAAGTAAAATAATACAAGACTAACAAAGGCCAGAGGCTCCTGACTTGGGACAGGCGCAAAAATGCGGCGGGTTAAACATGTTTATGAGATCTCAACCTCCCCTATACCTCTAGCCAATGTAGAAAAGTAAACGCATAACACTACGCACACCTATGTGAGTAGTCAATTCATAATTTTGTATGCACAATTCATGATAAATGTTAAAATTGAGCGCTAAAAGGAAATTATCAATAAGGTAGGAAAACGATATTTAAAAATCTATCAAAATTGATTTAGTCATTTTATAAACCTCATCTGCGTAAACCTTTGTCAAAATATGATAAATTCAATTGCATTATTAAAATGGCATCTCAATAATAAGGGAAAGGTAAGGTAACAAAATACAGAACTCAAGGAAAATTCAAAACAAAACGGAAAGTCCCTAATCAAATGACGAAATCAAAAGCTCTAACACATCAAACGAAGAGAAAACAACATATTCCTGACTTGGTACAGACATTTCCTTATGTAGAAAATGATGAATTTAACCTGGTTTTATAGCTAGCTAAACCTCTCACTTGTATGACAGTATTATAATTTACGTTTTTATTTTTATTTTTCCGTTTCAGTTATTCATTTATTATTGATCTGCCAAAGATCGAAGAATCGGTGGAAGGTATGAACAAAATCGAACGAACCACGTACTTTTAGTGATGTGTTTGTCCGAAGTCAGAGGGCTTTTGGAACATGAAGTCAACTGTTGGCGCTTGTTTCTTCTTTTGACTGTTTGTTTGCAGTTTGTACTATCATTGGTAGTCTTTGTTTGATTATTTCACTCGTACTCCCATTTTTGTATTTATTGTTTGACGAAAAGAAAAGGTATGGTCATATTTATTGATTTTCTTTCTTGTATAACTCTTACAAAACATGAGAATTTTGTATAACCTGTAGCTTTAAGAAATCACGGTGACCTTTACTATTTATCATTAAAAAAAAAAAAAAAAATAGCGCGGCATAAACTTTATTTTGCCAGTTTGTACTCACACACTGTCTTACGAACCTTTGTTCGTATTTTGATATTATTCTCGGTTGCCGTAAGTTGTTTTGTTGTATTGTTGTCTTTCCTTTATATCCTTTTTTTTCTTTTTGATTAAATTCAATTTAAACCACCTCCATAAAGGTAAATTATAGAAATATTTGATTGTAACATATTTGAATCAGAATTATATTGCAACAAATAGTTTAATAATGCTAATTCATATTGTAGGTAAAGACATTTTGTTTATAACTCACATCATATATATTACAATATAAAATAAAAGATGTGGTATGATTGCCAATGAGACAACTCTCCACACGAGACCAAATGACACAAAAATAACAACTATAGGTCACCGTACGGCCTTGAACAATGAGCAAAGCCCATGCCGCATAGTCAGCTATAAAAGGCTTCGAAATGACAAATGTAAAACAATTCTAACGAGAAAACTAACGCCCTAACTTATATACAAAATAATGAACGAAAACAAATATGTAACACAGCAACAAACGACAAGCACTGAATTACAGGCTCCAGACTTGGGACAGGCACACACAGAATGTGGCGGGGTTAAACTAGTTTGTTGGCGCCAAACCGTCCCCTAACCTGGGACAGTGGTGTAACGGCACAATACAAGAACAAACTATTCAATAAAATAAACGAAAACAAATTTCAGAAACAACAAAAACGACAACCACTCAATTACAGGCTCCTGACTTGGGACAGGCACATATAGAATGTGGCGGGGTAAACTGGTTTGAAGGCGCCAACCCTCCCAACCTGGGACAGTGGTGTAACAGTACAACCTAAGAGCAATCTATCAAAATCAGTTGAAAAGACTTAACTCATCAGATGGTTACAAATAGAAATACATCTAACAAAAACACAGAGTGGACGTGGACGGGTACTTGTACATCCCAACAACAAACATACAATAAGTAAAGATCTGAGAGTACTCGCAGTTACTGACAGCTAGATCAATGCCAATAACAACTAATAAAAAAATCATGCATCTAAGACTAAATTATATTTTTATATCAATTTTAAAATAGAAGACACTGATCTTAATGCAATATACAAAGAACATAAATAGTTTAAATCAAAAACATATGTTGTGGTTCTCATGAAAACTATAATACGATTGTTTTTTCAGATATTACCACATCAACTAGGAAAACAGCATCTCTTATATTTCTTTTATTACTTATAAACATTGAATTGAAGTTTGCTTACATTGACATTTTGTGTTTGGTGCTTATCATTTTATTATGGCCATTTACCAGTCCAAAGTATTTTGATACAGACACTATTTTATCAGTGATTGAACATATTAAGAAAAGTGAATCGCTTTTGATTCACTAATTGTAATATCAGGAGCTATGTGTTTCATTTGTATCTTAATTGAGAGCGTAATTTTAACTGTTCAACAGCTTCATGAGAAATCTAAAACCAGACTTGCTGTGTGTATCTTTTGATGGGTTGTTAATACCTTATCCATGACATGTTCGAGCGAATTTATAAAAAGTGTTGTACAAACAGATAATGGAATTTACATGTTGCAGATCCCAATCGACATCTGATGTATGTCTTTACGTTTAAAATATTCAAGATATCCACCTCTAAATTTGGACTTATTTACATATACCTTCTTATAACTACTACTATATTTTGCCAATGTCAACAATTATTTGCATAAGCTCTACTTTAATCTTATGCCAAACATGCTATGGGTTATATAACAAATTTATCTAATAAATTAAATCACAAATTGAGCTCACAAAATCCGTTATTGAAAACTCTCCTACAACAAGGATAACTACTAGAACATCTGCTATGCGAAGGCAATTACGCGTCTCTCTCAAAACAATGATGACAAAATTTAAAACTAAATCATAAACACATTATCAATATGTGCTGTTAATTTACGTTTTGATTGAGTTAAGCCTTCCAATTGATGTTTTATCGTGTGTTTTCTATGTTGTGATGTTATACTATTGTTTCAGAAAAAGGGAGAAGGTTTGGTACCATTAAAACGTTTAATCCCGCTGCAAATGTTTGCACCTGTCCTAAGTCAGGAATCTGATGTACAGTAGTTGTCGTTTGTTTATGTAATTTATACGTGTTTCTCGTTTTTTATATATACTAGACCGTTGGTTTTACCGTTTGAATGGTTTTACACTAGTACTTTTGGGGCCCTTTATAGCTTGTTGTTCGGTGTGAGCCAAGGCTCCGTGTTGAAGGCCGTACATTGACCTATAATGGTTTACTTTTATAAATTGTTATTTGGATGGAGAGTTGTCTCATTGGCACTCACACCACATCTTCCTATATCTATTTTGTTTATTTCGAATTCCATCCTTTCTGTAAGTCTTTGTTGTGGTTTTGACTTCAGTAGTACAGCCGACAGAAGTGTATTTCAGATACCTACATTTGTTTTGGTTTGGTCTTTCTTGATGAAGGTAAATTCAGAAAGCGCTTCAGACACACTAAATCCATAATGTTACTTTACTGTCTAGCACTGATTCAATATTGCTGCCGGTACTGCTAGTTCCCGAGGATTTTATCAGCTCAGTAGTAAACTTTACGGTACTGACCTGATTTGTTTTTACCATTCTTATCCGTTGATACATTTGGAATGTATGAATAAACTAAGGTTCAATTTCCTTAGTCAAAAGTTGAACTTATGCGGATTTGGCAGTTTTTATGACCCTTTTGGATATAAAGCGCCTTAAGTCTTCAAGTATTAATGAATCCTTAAAATTAATTAAATTTGAAACAATATGTTCTTTTCTTTGAAGGTAATTCTAGAAATGCGCTTTCGAAACGATGATTGCTGCTTTAAAATTCGCCTTGAAAGGATTGGGCTATTTTCTAAGATCTTTTTCTGGCCATAAAGTTCGTAAAAGTATTTATGCAAATTTGGCTTAAAATTATTTGATTTGATCGTTTCTGAAGAATGTCAATCAAGACAAGTGCTTCAGACTCACAAATTTATAAAGGGTAATTTCACTGAAAAATAAATTCCATTGTTCTACATTCATTTATTTTAATTGCTCACAATATGAAGCCATATTGTTGAAGGATAAGTTTGAAAAAAGTTATGATACGACTTATAACAATGTTAATGATAAAGATAATAATGACAGCAGTGAATAATTTACCAACACCCTTTTATCACCGTACAACCAAATTGAACAAGAGGCATTTAAAATGCCATATATGGTATGAAGTCATGATTTTATTTCGCGAAAATCGTTGGTATTTTGGTCGCGCGAAATGAACATATGTGAAAGAGAGGAGAAAGATAAAAAGGAATAATCATACTCATCAGTTCAACCAAAATTTACAATATCATGGCAAAACAGAAACATGTAACCTTTGATTAAATCAATAATGCTTTCAATCGATGTGATCTTTCCAAAATAACCAGAAAGACATACATAGAACCTGTCATATAATAAGGTATTTCAATAAGAAAAAAACTGTTGTCCAGCTTTTGATTGTATATTTATTACAGGGCCTATTAAGAACTATTGGTTAAGTGTGATACGTGATGCCAAGTTGACATATTGTTGATTATTTGTTAATATGTTTTGGAATTCAGTAGGATCCAGAATATCTACTAGTACAAATTGGAATTCTGATTTATACTAATTAAAATCCAGTACAAATCAGAATTCAAAATGTACTAGTAGAAATTGTGATATCCGGAATTGTTTTAGGAGGGTTCTGGATTGTATTAAATTTCTAGCACTATCCAGGATATTACTAAAAACAATAGTAAGCATGATTCTGGATTCTTCTTGATTTTTATATTATTATTTATTATTTTAATTGCATTTGATTGTAAATAGAAATCAAAATAAATGGTAATATAATTCCATTTGCAATACTAGTACTATATTACAAACATAATATGGTAAAATACATAAACTTTCGTTGAATGTTGTTGATGGTATTTTGGAAAGCAAAAACATTTGACTCTTCAACATGAATAATGTTCAGGTTAACTGATTTTGCGTAATTAACAAGATTGTCCTCTGAATATTAATTTTAGACATTATTGAAAAGTTAAGATGGTCTTGTTAAATTTTGTATCGAAAGATATCATTAAAATAAATGAATTCATTTTCATCAAAACTCATGTAAAAAGTACTACCAATAAAATATTCATTTTGGTTAACAATGTACTTATAATTACTAATAATTTGCAAAATTGAAGCATTTTACTATAGGTATTTATCATTTTATCAAATGGTCTGCAATACATGTGCACAAACATTTGTTATAACCTTAAAGTACCTCAAATGAACCTGGATATGATACTGTGGATTTTAGTAAAGATTAAAGCACCTTTATAAAACACTCTGCTGTGAAATATATTCTTTGTTAAATTTATTTGTATGTTTGTTTGAAATTTTGGTCAATTTTGTAGTATGTCTGTGGTGTATGTTTACACAGTTTTAGATCCTGGATCCCAATTATAGTCACATTGACCTTTTATGTCTGTTTTGTTGTTCATACAAGCGGGAGATTTTGCTATCTATAGCCCAGGTTTAGCCTACCATTTTCTTCGCAAAATTCCTGTATTTAGTCAGGAATATGACAGTTGTTTTCCTTTCGTTCCGTTGTTTGATTAAAGTCCTACGTTGATTTTGTCCCTTTTATGGACTTTCCTTTTGAAATGACCTAGGATGTCGGTGTTTTTGTTATACTTTTTCATAGGAATTTGGCCCTACCGCTTTTCGTTCTGATTCAGACAAGTTTGATTATACTAGTTAATTTTCATATATATATAAAAAAAAAAAAAAAAACAACAAAACATTTCTTATATTGTGTCTTTTTAGTTATCATCTAGTACAACCCAAGATCCTCCTAATACAAATCTGCATGTCTCGATTTCTACCAGTAGATATTGGACTTTGATTCGTACTGAATTTCAATAAGTATAAATCAGAATTCCAAATTGTACTCGTAGATATTGGAATTCAATTTGTGCTAGTAGATATTGGAATTCCGATTTGTACTAAGAGATTCTAGATCCTACAGAATTCCAATTTGTACTGTAACATATATATAAAGTGTGTAATTGTATGGTTGTTTCATATTAATATCATATCTATAGGCCTAGTGTGATTTGAAAGAATTTTATTTTTTATCAGTTTTATTATCAAAATAATATGAAATGTATAGAATATTGATATATATTATGTGATAAGGTTTAATACTAACTAATGATATAATAAAACTGTTAATGCCTTTTCACTAGTTAGTGATAAAAGTAAGATATTTTTGGATTTTATTTCATCAAATATTCTCAATATCACTCTGAGTTTTAGAACAAAAGGGTATAGATAAAGGCAACAGTAGTATACCGCTGTTCGAAACTCATAAATCGATAGAGGTTACAAACTAAAACTGACTGGGAAACGACAAAACACAACATTAAAATGTAACACACACAGAAATGAACTATAATATAACAATGGCTATTTTCCTGACTTGGTACAGGACATTTTAAGAAACAAATGGTGGGTTGAACCTGGTTTTGTGACATGCCAAACCTCCCGCTTTTATGGCAATGTCAATTAAAATGACAACATTACATCACAGGACTACAATACAAATAAATGGGAGACCATATAGGACAGAGAAACACACGAAAATAGCTAACAAAAGGTACTAGGTTAAAATTTAATACGCCAGACGTGCGTCTCGTCCACACAAGACTAACCAGTGACGCTCAGATGAAAAAGCTTAGACCATTTGCATAAACCTTAAATGACGATTTGTTGATTGATTGATTGTTGTCTTACTAATGTTAACTCGCAATTTTTTCATATTTATTCTGGACAATACGGTTATTATTTAACAAAAAACTTGACAGGTATGCTTTACAAAGCAGGTAGACTTGAGTGATTTTGAATAGGGGTTAAAGTTGGCCTTGCAATATGCCAACTATAGACCTTCATATGAGTTTTGCCATACAGATAGCTACGTATACGCACATAAACTACATGAGTCTCATATCTCGAACAGCAGAACAGACGAATATAGAGGCCAATTTTAGTGTTGTATAAAACTTGCATCTAATGGATTTACATTTTCCAGGTACATACTCGGAGCGTAAGCATGGATGGTTTAATAACCAAAGAGGCATGGAGACTATTGTCAAAATTCCATTTATCATCTTTGTCCTTATATAAGAGATGTAATTTAGATTTTGTTTTAGATTTTTACAAATTTTATTATCAAAGAATTTATGAAATATATTCATAATTAATGAATCATGGCTAGCGTCGTTAATTTACAACTAAGCGGACAATAACCGTATGGATAACAGTCAACCAGTTACCCAACAATGCATTTATGCTCCACTGACTTAAGGTAAAAATAATGTTTAATATAAAGACAAGGAGATGTGGTATAATTACCAATGAGACAACAATCTATCAACAAAAGTTCAAATGAAGTGGATGTGATAAATTTATAGTGTTGACTTTTCTGATCAGGTGCGTTAAGAGAGTATATACTACAATATAAATGCTGCAGTATAGCAGTTTATCAATTGTTCTTGATTTTGCTGCAATGCTTAGATTGAATCGATATTTATAATGTTCTAAACTTTAAACTTGAATTTTAGCGCTAAATAATTCTTGACTACGCCTTAAAATTAGATCAAAATTAAACAGAGTTCAAATTATTAATTGAAGTTTCCCAAATTAAACAATTATTCAATATTAGTATTATCGTTTTGAATCATCCTTTGCTAAATTGCTATTGTAAATATTTAAAACAAGCGTCGAAACCTTGGTTGTCAATCACATAATAATATATATCGTTTATCTGTGCTTTTACCCAAAATGCAAAGGAAACGGGACATTGTCTGTCAACTGCTTATCATACTACCGAACGACAGTTGGCTTGATAGAATAACGCCTGCACATTTTATTTTTGAATCGAGGTTTACACAAACGTAAAGGGCAAGATAACATAACAGCATTATTAAAATTAAAATAAAGATCAAGACACGGGCTTCAATGATAAACACGTGTTATTATAAAGTATCCAGTTCTAAATCAACCTTAGTTTTTAAATGAAAATAAGGAGATGCCTAAAGAAACAACTATTCACCAAATGACGCGGATGAAAGCAACCGTACAGTCTTCATCAATGAGAAGCAAATCCTTTACTGTATAATTACAATGTAGTTATAATAGGCCCCGGCATGACAAAATCTGAAACAATTCAAACGAGAAAATCAACGATGTAGTTTATTCTAAAACAATAAATAAAAACAAATCTACAGCAACCAACTGCAACCAGTGAATAAAAGGACCTCACTTTGGACATGCGCACATAAAGAATGTGGTGGGATTACAAATGTTTTGAACGGTCAAATATCATCTAGCCTAGGGAAAAATCACGACATAAGAACAATCTGAAAATATACAAAAAATAAAAAGACACATTGTCCCGACATTAGAGAATTCACAGTTACTGAAAACTAGAACAAAGCCAATTACAAATAAATGAAAAATATATTCACATATAAATAAGTAAACATCCAATGAATTAAGTGTAAAGACTTCATAAATAGCGCGAAAATATGACTTGCGTGCAAAGCCAAAATATATAAACATTGCATCGACAGGACACTGAGTTTTCATAAATGTAGCAACACAAAGTTAGATATGTTTTAATTTATTGAAAACAAAATCAGTGTTAGTTTTGACTGCTTGTGAATAAATTCTACATTTATTAAAAAACGACTAGCTGTTACTAATGTCAATTTAATATAATGATGCTTACCAGAAAACAACCCTGGATTTCTGGTAATAACAAACAGGGCTCTTCACTGGAATGCTGGACTAGTGAAGTACTTTGTTAACAGCAGAAAGTGCAATTAGTTGTTGTTGAATAAAAAAAAAAAAAAAAAGACATTTTAAATACGCAAAGAGTCGATTGTAAATGCTTGTCAAAATACAATGATAATAAGGGAAGGGTGAAAAGAGGGTATATCATATGACAAAATATAAATTCGCGATTGAACAATTAGAGCATAACACACATTTGAAAGTGATATAGGTAAATGTTTTACACAACTTATCTTAAGACAGGGAAAAATCACGACATAAGAACAATCTGAAAATATACAAAAAATAAAATGACACATTGGCCCGACATTAGAGAATTCACAGTTACTTAAAACTAGAACAAAGCCAATTACAAATAAATGAAAAAATATATTCACATATAAATAAGTAAACATCCAATGAATTAAGTGTAAAGACTTCATAAATAGCGCGAAAAATATGACTTACGTGCAAAGCCAAAATATATAAACATTGCATCGACAGGACACTGAGTTTTCATAAATGTAGCAACACAAAGTTAGATATGTTTTAATTTATTGAAAACAAAATCAGTGTTAGTTTTGACTGCTTGTGAATAAATTCTACAGGGTCTTTTGCACAAAGAAAATTCTTGAATTTGCATATCCAGCACAAAGAATTGTATGTCAGATTGTACATTTTTAGTTTATTTGGCCTTAAAAATCTGGCATTGATCTGTGAAAGACTATGATTTACTATCAACTTGTTTAATCTATGTGAAATTTATAGCTGTACATGCCGTGTAGACCCTGATCTGTTCTTGAAAACTGTATCATGCAGATCTTGATCATGTTTTGTGGGTGTTTTGTTTCTTTTTAGGGGGTAGCCATTACATATACCATGTCTCAAACGCCCGCCCCACAAATACAATAACTTAAGTATTTATATTTTTTTCCATTTCTTAAAAAAACGACTAGCTGTTACTAATGTCAATTTAATATAATGATGCTTACCAGAAAACAACCCTGGATTTCTGGTAATAACAAACAGGGCTCTTCACTGGAATGCTGGACTAGTGAAGTACATTGTTAACAGCAGAAAGTGCAATTAGTTGTTGTTGAATAAAAAAAAAAATAAAGACATTTTAAATACGCAAAGAGTCGATTGTAAATGCTTGTCAAAAATACAATGATAATAAGGGGAGGGTGAAAGAGGGTATATCATATGACAAAATATAAATTCGCGATTGAACAATTAGAGCATAACACACATTTGAAAGTGATATAGGTAAATGTTTTATACAACTTATCTTAAGACAGATGACATATCAAGTTTCAGGAATAAAAAATAAATGATATGAATTACAAACAATATTAAATTTCCACTTAACCTGACCTAGAATGTTTTTACAAAGATGATAGAAATGTTGAAATCTTAGCGTTTTGTTGAACTTAAAAGATTGACAGCAAAATTTGATCGAAATCTGTATGAAATATGAAAAGCTAGACTAAGATTTCCTAATAAACAATAATGCTCTCGGAAAAAAAAAAAAAAAAAAAGAATACATGACTTGAAACGGAACACTTTTTTTGCTTGTCTGTTGAATAAACAAGGACCTACACTTTAACAAAAAGCAAACCTTTTCTGCAAAATAAAAGATTTCTGTATAACCTGGGTCCCAGATGTTAAAGATGTCCAAAAGTGGACATGAGTAACTATAAGTAGTCGCACGACGACAAATACATTTTACTGCATCGATCTCTTAGCCTATATAATGTAAACCTTTTGAAATGCATGTTATTTTAAGATTTTCTCATATTTCAATTGGTTTAATTCAACAATGTAACTGTTCAATATCGCTTTCCCAATTTTTCTATTTATATATTACATCTTTTATTTTAAAAGGAGATGGAAGGTACAAAAGGACAATCATAAACCATAAGTTGAAGAAAAACATACAACACCATGGCCATACAGAAACACACATAAAATGAAAGACTGAACAACATGAATCCTGTAAAAAATTGGATGAATACATTGGAAAATTAAGTTTATCATTAACCACTTGTTTCATTCTATCTTTAATACTAGTTTAAAGCCTGGTTTTGATTTCTGATGGCTATTTTACCGCAGAGTCTTTTGCATGCAGAGCGGAATATTTTCTCTTTTGTTTTGTTTTGTTTACTTTGTATTTTGTTTATGACGAAGATGTGGTGACATGAAAAATGTTTATTGGATTACTATTAGAAGACAACAATTAAATGGAAAATACTTTGTTAATCCAATATGGGAACAGCTTCTTAATTGCATATAGCCATCTCAGTAGAAAATATATTTTAAATGTAAAGCTCTAATTTGATGATATGACCATTAAAGGTTGTAAAATTTATCATCATAAAGTATAAGACGCCATAACCACTTTAAATAATAATCAAAGTTTATCTCAACTAGCATTTTCTCATCTTTATCCCAGATTACAATTATCTCACTGTCTTATATTAAGCTTGTATCAGCCAGAAAAGAAAAAAAAAAAAACTCCAACAGAGTTATAAGGCAGAACGACGAAAATCGACACTATATAAGTTTTATGATCATCATGATGAATAAGTTGACCCATACGATGTGTCCGAGTCTGAAATCATTACCGACATGTGTTTGCGTTCTACGAACTCAGATACTAGAATAGTCGTCAGTGTAATTTTATCGATAGTGTCTTATTCCCGATTGTGACAATTTGATTTAGTGAGGAATCCTACGGTGGGTGCTGCAGCCTTATTGGGAATCGCCAACCCTGTCGACGCACCCGTCTTCCTTTTTTTTGATTTCATGCGATTCTCCCAGTTTTGTTTGTTACCTGAATTTCTATCTTTAAATGGAATTTGAGATTTAAACATCGGTAAGATACTGTTGCCTTAATTTAAGTTAGATTAACGAGGACTAATACACAAATTGGATATACCGAGCCATATTTAAGTCTTCAGTGCCGTACAGAGACTTTGGTTACAACCAATGAAAATCAATTAAGTCCTGTTTAGTTTGTTTTCACAACTCGTGTACAGCATTGGTATTAAGATAGAACGACAACCCTTCTCGGATGGAACATATATATCATCCATTGAATGCGAGACGAAAATTATCTTGAAATTTAACGAATTAGATACTGTTCCCTAATGTTTAACGTGACGATTCTCAATGTGTGTTCAACTCATATCCCATCAAGCATCTGATTTCAAATAATGAGTGGGAGGACTACATATAACATCTAAATTGTCTATAACACTGCTGTTCACAGGAGACAACGGTGTGTATTTATATGATATTGTTATGTCAAAAGACTATCATTATTGTCGGTTTGACTGAATTATTGGTGATAAGAAAGCCCCGCCTCAGCCGTTAAAGTATCGGTACTGATTTACTTCAATACAAAAATTAGTTTTTTCGTATTCAGAATTGTACAGTTGTCTTATATTGTGATAAAATAGGATTCGTTTGTTTAAAGTATCGATAATTTATAAGTATAACCCGTCCAAAGACAATCGACAGAACTCTGTAGCACCATTAACGGTGGTCACAGCAAACATCATATCGTTGCTTTCTAGCTAATGTTGGATTAGAAAATGTCGAATGATCTTATGCATCGAGGTCCGCGCTTCTTGTATACAAGAAGATTAAATCCAGCAACTTGGGTGTTCCATTCATTATTTTTAGTAAAGAAAATAGTCCTAGTCCGCAGATAAAGTTGTTTGTTGTTATGAGGGGCTTGTTGAATAGACATGAATTTGCAAAGTTAATCTTATTATTAAGAGGTTCAATCTTCATGTTAGCTTTGTAAGGGTAGAGTTCATGTTAAAGATATATATGACAATGAAGACGGTATCATTGAGAAGATCAAATCGCCAAAGTCGAAAAGATCAAATTCATGGTAAAAACAAATAACATCGAAAAGAAAAACAACAATCTACAAAACAAAACATGAAAAAACTAAAGACTGAACCATATGAACCCCACAAAAATCTGACTGATATCAGGTGTTGCGGAAGGGTAAGTATATCCTGCTCTACACGTGGCACCTGTCGTATTGCTCATGGTAATTCGGTGATTTCACAATCGAGCAAAAGAAGACATGAGAATGGCTACGACAATTAGAACATACGTGGTTCGGTTCTTATTTACTCATTTATCATGTGGAGAAAGGATCTTGTCAAAAGGTCGACAGATCGAAACGTACACAGGTCGACGTGTCGACAAGTAAGCAGGTCGACAAGTTAACAGGTAGACAAGTAAGCAGGTCCACAGGTGGACGTGTCGCCATGTAAGCAGGTTGACAGGACGACAGGCAGACAAGTTAAAATTTAACAGGTCAATATGTTTAGGGTTAAAGGTTAAGTTTAAGGTTAAGGTTAGAGTTACAGTTACGGTAAGGATTAGGGTCAGGGCTAGGTTAGGTTAGGGTTAGGAGTACCGGTAATAGTTACGTTAAGGGATAGGGTTAGGATTAAAGCTAGGGTATGGGATAGTGATTGGGTTAAGGTACGATGTGAAGGTTTGGATTATAGGCAGGGTTAGGGTCAGGGCTAGGTTTAAGGTTACGGCTACGGGTAACGTTAGTAGAAAGAGTTTGCGTTGGGATTAGGTTGAAGGTTGTTAAATAAATTTTAAAACATGAACCGAATTGAGATATAAAATTGTTGTCCTACTGACCTGTCGACATGTAAAATTGAAGTCGTTTTGACTTTTGAACTGTTCTCAAATACCGTATAGCGGGTAATTTTCGCGGGTGTAAAATTGCGCGATTTTCATTGAAAAAGGTATACGAAATATTTTGGCGGTTATTATTTTGGCGGATTCAAAACTATTATCAATACCTTTGCATGTACACTTTTAAATTGGCGGAATTTATTTTGGCGATTTTGTTCTATCAGCGAAAATAAGCGAAAATTTACACCCCGCGAAAATAACCCGCTATACGGTAATTGTAAAACATATAACGAATAGAAATAAAGAACACTTAATATTTGTTCTGTGAACATATTGACTTGCTGACCTGTCGACGTGTCGACCTAACGACCAGTCAACCAGTCGACCTGTCTACATGTCGATTTGCTGGTATATTGACCAGTCAACCTATTAACGGCTTACCTGTCAACTTGTGGACCTCCAAATATGTCGTTCTGCTAACATGTCGACATGTCGACTTGCTGACCTGTGGACTAGTTAACATATTGATTAATTGCAACACTATCGACTTGTCAACCTGCTGACCTATTGGCCTGTTTATCAGGACAATGTTATTTCTTGCCAACCTGTCGACTTGCTGATATAACAATATGCTTACGCTGACCTGTTGAACCTGTTCTCCATAGATTCAGTGTATCAATATAAAACAATTTACCGGAACTACATAAATGTACACTATACTAGGGCCAATTGATCTTTTCAAGACTTTCTTTAAATGCCTTCAGATCTGCAGCTGATTTTGATACATTATTAAAAAGACATTTATGAAATATTGTTTAGCATCTCCTTGAATTAACCGAATATTGAATATCGTATGCTTGTATATTACAAGACGGATCTTAAGAAATATTCATTGAAGAAATGCTTTTCACAAAGTAAAATGTTGTGTTGTTCACTTTTGTCTGTCAGTTTCTCTAAATCATAGGTTGTTTATAAATCAATATCAAAATATTATGATTTCATTTGAATGAAAGACAAAGTGTTCCGTTTATATCCCAAAGAAACACAAACTTGATAACTGGGGTTGTGTCTTACATTATAAGTATATGCAAATATGATACCTAAATAAATTAAGAAAACGGACATTGATTTTCTATGACATATTCTAAAACGATAGATACCAAGAGGGCATTTAAAAGTTGAGAGAAACTGACAACGCCGTGGCAAACACCGAAAAACGGCGAAAAGTCTAACAAATCCACAGAAAACTACCTAAAACACTTAAGACTGATTTGCAATGAGACATATATAAAGTTTACACATAAAAAATGATTCCGACCTACCTTCAGAAGAATATTAAAGTTCTGGTAGTCCACCATTCAACGTTGAAAAAAAGGGAAATTCATTCAACACATTGTCTTGTGCCAGAAAACAGCTACAACAGAAAATAAGGAGTTACAATATTATAATATATAAATGCTTAGTGAAGATATCAGAATGTGAAAAATAGGCCCACTAGAATGTGTCGTAGTTACAACATAGTTATTATTCAATGTAGTCAAATGAGTAAAATGACAACTAGCAAATTTTATGAAACAATAAAATATGTTATGTTTACTTCTACGTGAGATATATTTCATTAAAAGCAAAGTTTGTGGTTTAATGTGTCCATTTTAATTTGTCTGGGAACATAAAAATATAATAATTCGATAAACTCTTACTTTATGCTAATGGTTCACATTTAATGCCATACATACATGGCACATTTTTTTGTTATAAATGTAATGTAAAGGTACTTAAGACAGCAAATTTTGTCTAGAATTATTTAAAAGGAGAAGATATGATAGGGCAATTATCTATTAACTGAAATTACAAAAGAATAACAATATGATTTAATCTGGAAACTTTGCAGAGTGTCATTTGTGTTATTACTGTGACGTCATACATATGTCGAAGAAAGAGGCAAAAGATACTAAAGAAACAAACAAAATTCATAAGTCGAAAAAGAATACAAACATCATTGAAAAAAACGAAAAAGGACAAAAACAAACAACAGTTTACATAACACTACATAGAAAAACTAAAGACTGAGCAAAACCACCAAAATCGAGCGAATTCTATATATATGACCTACAATTATCTTTTCATATTGTTTTTCTCAAAACTAAATAGTACTTTACCACACAAGATAGTATAACCTCATCTACATCTCTATATATTAGATATCTCGAGATAAAATACCTACCCCAGTAAGATTGGTTTATATATTAATATTAACATCAAATTCTCAAATTGACGCCATTTCGGCCTTTTTTCAATTTTTATTAAATAAAGCATTAAATGAAATAGTTTGAAACCAAAAGAAAATATGCAGTACATCAAAACACAAATACTTATATTTCACAGACAAACATCTGTAAACATCTGAAGAGTGGTATGTGACGGATTTATAATACTAAATGATTTTTGGATAATAAGGACCAAACAAGACTCAATGAAGTTATTATATTTGACCTTTCTTGACTTTATTCTAAACGAAATTTTTGTTATTTCTTTAGATAGCTAGAACTAATAACATAACTAGACATATACATGTGCGCAATATTACTGGCATACATGGTCGTTATATAAGAAACAAATGTTTTATGATTGATTGATTGATGGTGTTTTCTTTGCTATATCATGACGGCGATTTTAAATTGTGAAATAGCAGGAGAGAACAATCGACTTTTGGCAGGAAAACTGGCATTGCTAGTCAAGCAAGATCCGAGTCGAAAGCAACTGCCATAAGCGTGGTTCGAACTCTTTCACCAATATTAAGAAATTGAAAATGTATAACCGATTTCGGTGCGTACAAATGGGTACGCTAGACTGATACAACAATTCGGATGATAGTACCTAAGTACAGACAGCTTAACCGAACAACAGACCCCACAGAAACGATCTTAGCAGGTGGGCAAAAATTTAGAAGATTTTAACTATTACAAAAAATGAAGTAAATATAACAAAACTCAATTTTTAGATATAGATTGAATCAAGTGAATGTCATCCGACCACTAACCCAAACGTTATGTGGTGGGTTATGATGACATTGGCATAATTGAAGAGTATATGAGGTATGGCTCAATAAGACATCATTCTAACGACACAAAAACCACAAAGACATCTAGGGGTCAAAATATGATCTTAAACAATTGACAAATGTTTATACTGTATGTCAAGCTTTAAACCGCTAAACCTGAAAGAAATATGTTCTTCATGTTTACATTGCGTACGATATCTTTTTGGCACTAAAATATATCGATTCCAGTTATTTCATATTTTTCAACATTATCAAATAATGATAACTAGAACCTATATGTAGTCGAAATAATGATTAAATAGTATTTTGATACATGCTTCGTTTAAATTTCTTGTATACATATTTGTGTCAATAATATCGTATTAGTTTTCATTTTGTGAATAATATGTTATTAAAAATGTTATATAAAAGGGCGCCAAACAAATCGTATAATTAACAAAAGCAATTCCAATAACTTGTATAGCTTGTTTCTATCAGTAAATACATCTTTTATTAATAGTCTTTCCTTTAAATGTGTCCGTTGTCATTTTAATCAGATTTATAATTTATATTCGATGGGGACACATCAGATCTAATATACTACGAAATATTATTCATTATTCACTCCTTTCTTGACAGTGGCAAATTTTTGTACCTCTGATAAACTAACACTTTAATATAACCTCTGCAATAAGACAAATTTGATATGTTTTAATCTACAACACAATAACTTGTAAGATATATATATAGGGTTGCTGCTTACAATTGAAGTACTGAAAGGTTATAAATGGTAAGACTGAAGTCATCCCTTCAGCTTTTGATTTTGCCATTTGATAAGGGAATTCCGTTTTGAATTTTCCTTGGAGTTATTTGTTATTTCACTTTTCTCGAAAGTATTACGGACGCCATCATAACTAATTTGAATGTCACAGGAAATGATTGTTTGTTTTGTAACCATATTGCCTTTCCATGTAATTTACCATAAACAAGGTATTTAATAAAACTGAAATCAACATCAAGTTAAGAAAACCTGCATTATTTCTTACTGCTTAATTTCATGATTTTAGTTCAATTATTTTTAATTTTATGTTACTATCATTTTTTCTTCTTAGTTGATTTTTCATATTCAACCTATTTATTATGATTTAAAGACATATTGTGCAATATAACTTATCTTAAGAAATAAATTGAAAACACTTGATAGTATGATTAAACCTTTTCATGTTATGTTAACATGAAAACTTAGGAAGGCAACTAACATTAACTTAGTCCATGCTTGCATGGACTAAGTCTGCTTGAATAATTGAATGTTGTGTTAGTCCATGCAAGCATGGACGAAGTTAACGTTAGTTGCCTTCGTCCATGCATGCATGGACTAAGTCTGTTGTGTTAGTCCATGCAAGCATGGACTAAGTTAACGTTAGTTGCCTTCGTCCATGCATGCATGGACTAAGTTTGTTGTGTTAGTCCATGCAAGCATGGACTAAGTTTAACGTTAGTTGCCTTCGTCCATGCATGCATGGAGTAAGCTTAGTTCCTGAATTTTCATGTTAACATAACATGAAAAGGTTTAATCATACTATCAAGTGTTTGCAATTTATTTCGTAAGGTAAGTTATAATGCACAATATGTCTTTAATTCATAATAAATAGGTTGAATATGAAAAATCAACTAAAAAAAAAAAATTGGTTACTTCAAATTAAAAATAATTGAACTAACATCATGAAATTAGGCGGTAAAAAGAAATGGAGGTTTTCTAAACTTGATGTTGATTTCAGTTTTATTTAATACCTTGTTCATAGTAAAAACGTGTACCATGTTATTTTCTATATATAGTACAGCAGGTGTATGGGCATGTATAACTGTTATAAACGATTAGCTAATATTTTCTCTGTAATTAACCATACTATAAAACGCGTATGGTGATGTCTTTCCATGTTATTTACTATATTGCAAAACTTGTATGGTCATGTCTTTCTGTGTTATTAACCATAGTACAAAACGTGTATGATTATTTATTTCCATGTTATTTTCTATAGAGTACAAAAGGTCTATAGTCGTCTTTTCCCTGTTATTAACCTTACCATAGTACAAAACGTGTATGGTCATGTCTTCCTGTATTTTTTACCATAGTATAAAACGTGTATGATCATGTCTTTCTATGTTATTTACCATGGTACAACACGTGTATAGTTATTTCGTCAGATAGTTTACAATAGTACAAAACGTGCATGTTCATGTCTTTCCATGTTGATTTTCCTATATTGGTTAAAGTATAATGGTAGTTATAATTGAAACTGTAGAGAGAACTTGATGTCAGAAATCAACAGCAAGTTCATTAAGCAGGAGGACGGTACAGATGGTCAGAAATCAACAGCCAGTTCATTAAGCAGGAGGACGATACAGATGGTCAAAAATCAACAGCCAATTCATTAAGCAGGAGGACGGTACAGATGGACAAATCAACAACCAGTTCATTAAGCTGGAGGACGGTACAGATGGACAGAAATCAACATCCTGGTCATTCAGCAGGAGGAAGGTACAGATGGTCAGAAATCAACAGCCAGTTCATTAAGCAGGAGGAAGATACAGATGGACAAATCAACAGCCAGTTTATTAAGCAGGAGGACGGTACAGATGGACAATAATCAACAGCCAGTTCATTAAGCAGGAGGACGGTACAGATGGTCAGAAATCAACAGCCAGTTCATAAAGCAGGAGGACGGTACAGATGGACAATAATCAACAGCCAGTTCGTTAAGCAGGAGGACGGTAGAGATGGTCAGAAATCAACAGCCAGTTCATTAAGCAAGTAACGGTACAGATGGACAAATCAACAGCCAGTTCATTAAGCAGGAGGACGGTACAAATGGACAGAAATCAACAGCCAATAAGTTAAGCAGGAGGACGGTACAGATGGTCAGAAATCAACAGCCAGTTCATTAAGCAGGAGGACGGTACAGATGGTCAGAAATCAAAAGCCAGTTTATTAAGCAGGAGGACGGTACGGATGGACAAATCAACAGCCAGTTCATTAAGCAGGAGGACGGTACAGGTGATCAGAAATCAACAACCAGTTCATTAAACAGGAGGACGGTACAGATGGTCAGAAATTAACAGCCAGTTCATTAAGCAGGAGGACGCTACAGATGGTCAGAAATCAACAGCCAGTTCGTTAAGCAGGAACGGTAAAGGTGGACAGAAATCAACAGCCAGTTTATTTAACAGAAGGACGGTACAGATGGTTAGAAATCAACAGTCAGTTCATTAAGCAGGAGGACGGTACAGATGGTCAGAAATCAACAGCCTGTTGATTAAGCAGGAGGACGGTACAGATGGACAAATCAACAGCCAGTTTATTCAGCAGGAGGATGGTACAGATGGTCAGAAATCAAAAGTCAGTTCATTAAGGAGGAGGACGGTACAGATGAACAAATCAACAGCCAGTTCATCAAGCAGGAGGACGGTAGAGATTAACAAATCAACAGACAGTTCATTAAGCAGGAGGACGGTACAGATGGACAAATCAACAGCCAGTTCATTAAGCAGGAGGACGGTACAAATGGACAATAAAAATGTAAATCGACGAAACACAGACCACATTACGGTCAACAGAAATAGGACAAAATGATAATCAGCAGCTCATAAAACACTAAATTGATAACTTTAGATTGATGAGTATTTTGAAACATAAAGACAATCTCGTACATATGAGATTGAGAACAGGTATGTATATAAATAAATCTAATTTCAAGTTATTTTACTGTGCAGAAGACAAAAACTTATTTAATAATTAATGTAGCTGGTAACTGTTTAATTCACAATATGTCAAGCCTGGCTTAGGCTAATACGTTAGTTTTCCTTTAGATAAAGAGGCGCTTCATTTGCGCAAGCTTTATATAAATTAGTCATATCAGTTGATTGCGCATCATTCACCATTTGTATGTGAATGTTTCTTGTCCAATCTTAAGCCACAAAAGCAAAAGAAACACAAACCCCTTTAGAATAACATAATAACTATTGTGCTCTTGAAGAATAAGCAGTAAGACTCCTTGTCCACTAGTTTCACCTGTCGTTTTGTTCAAGGCATTGCCAAACAAAATGATGTTATGTCACAATCGCTAAAAAGATTATGGCTACGACTACATCCTTGACACAAATATTTCATATCGATCAACAAAATGGTGATGGTGTCTGTTTAAATTTTCAACTTAACCGTTTAAAACGCTTGGTTCAAGATCTTCCTTATAAGCAGCAACTCTCTATTTAAAAATTCACGATAGGAAACACAAACCACTGATTATCGTATCAATTTGGAATATATATATACTTTATAGGTAGATGCTACTGTAATGTTGCTACAGAGAAATGGAAAAGAAAACAATCAGAAAATAATATTAAAATCACCGTTTTGTCGTAAAGTTAATGTTCATCCGACCTTCATGGTCAATTTTAGATGTATTCCAAGCTATGAAACGGATAGATTCGATCAACATAGTCACCAAGTCGTTTTAAGCTATATCTGAAAACCAAAATTGTATGTACCAGTAAGCAACTTAATTGTAACTTGGTCATAGAATGGGAAAATAAAATACTTGGTTGACCCTGGTGTACATTTTCATTGAACAATTATCTAATGCCTCAACTATATTTGTTTTTCAATCCTTGCTGCTGACAATTTTTGTTCAATAACATAACAGATGTCTTTAGATGAGTACTTTAAACTGAAAAGCAACTATTTCTTGAATATTAATGCCTATATTTCACTGTAGAAGCTAATTGAGCGTTAGTTATGACAGACATTACACTGTCTACCAGTAATGGTAAAAGATTGTACTTTAAGCAAAATATAACAAGTACTTCTATAGTAAACAGTATTTTTTGAAGGGTTGATATAACACTTACATGTAGTATATGATAATCTTAAGTTTAATTTCCTTGCTATAGAATTTAATTTATATACATTCGAAATTAAATCTTTTAATACACATTTTCAGATGAGCTTCGGATGCATGAAATTTGTAAAGCGTTGCGTTGATGAACACACAATGAGCGCACTTTACACGATTAAGAATGAATGAACGTTGAGCGCACGTTGAATGGAAAACACACGGAATGATGAATGATGAGCGCACATACGGTAAATGGACGATGAATGAACGGAACACGCACGCAGAATGGACGATGAATGATGAATGCACGGAAAATAGGTCAGTTTGAATTTTAGAAGGTCTGTATGTCTGTTAATGATCATTATATGGTATATGCCTTTCTTAGTCGATGATTGGTTTCATAAAGTATTCGCATGGTCAAGAAAATGAACTTTGTAAAGCAGTTCTTCACAATCTTTTGCTTCTTTTATTTGTGAGATACGACGGATCATATGAATGACATAGAACAATTTTAATTACAAATCACGGCAGTACACTCCGTACACTCCACACACAGTCGAAGTATTTGTGCTTAAACTCCGTGAACACATAGAATATGTCATAGCTTTAATGATAATGTTTGTTCTTTTTTTTTTATTATTATTCTTTGAAAAATAAGTCCTGGTAAAAGATATAAGAAGATGTGGTATGAGTGCCAATGAGACAACTCTCCATCCAAGTCAAAATTTATAAATGTAAACCATTATAGGTCAAAGTACGGTCTTCAACACGGAGCCTAGGCTCACACCGAACAGTAAGCTATAAAGGGCCCCAAAATTACTAGTGTAAAACCATTCAAACGGGAAAACCAACGGTCTAATCTATATAAAACGAGAAACGAGAAACACTTATGAACCACATCAACAAACGACAACTACTGAACATCAGATTCCTGACTTAGGACAGGTGCAAACAAATGCAGCGGGTTTAAACGTTTTAATGGTACCAAACCTTCACCCTTTTTCTGAAACAATAGTGTAACATCACAACATAGAAAGACACACTATAAAATATCAACTGAAATAGCTTAACTCAATCAAAGGACATAGTAACACCATTGAACATACACTGAACAAATAAATTTGACCTATGATACAATGTAAATTCAAAATAAATAAACTAAGGAAAAATAATAAAAGTAACATGTTATATCGGTATGAAATGTTAAACAATTTAAGAAAAACAATATGCTCGAACAAAATATCAGCCATTAGCAATAACTTTAAACACAGGTAAATAAAATAATTTTGTTGTTAGGTATACGTATACAGTTACAATAGAGAAAGGAAATATTTTAACAAAATAAATAATTTTGATGTTCATAGTACGAAGTGGAAATTTATATTAGTACCAAACACTTATCAAAGCTGGTATATAGACCAGATATAACCCTGAATAACATTAAATAACAAAAAGCATTACAATTAGTATCAACAGGTCAAATAAACAAGAAAGTACGATTTGAGAGTACTCGCAGTTACTGACAGCTAGTTAAAAGCCAAAACAATTAATAATAAAAATCATGCATCAGAGACTAAAATCAACTAAAACACATCCCAGGGATTTAGTATTTTAACGTCATGGACAGTCAAAGAAGACATGACTAGTGCAATGCCAAAAATAAATGTATCGACAGACAGTAGGATAGTTAGGAGTTTAACCTCTTTATAGATCAAAATGAACGTGGGTGTGTCTTTAAACATCCCGTTTGAAAAGAATACACATTTTAGTTATGTTTTAATTTGCTGATGACAAAATCGATATTAGTGCCAATGTAAACTATATTCAAAGATCTAATTACAACATTGGTAAGATAACCTGAACTAATAAGTTTATTTAAAGGTTCGATGAGTTTACACGGATCATATAGTGATTTCCGCGCTTTAATTACAATATTACCGTAAAACTTAGGATGTGAAATACCGTTTTTAATCAGTTTTCTACAGGTACAATCAAATTTACTAATCAAATCTTTGTATCTATGAAAGAACTTAGCAAAAGTTTTACGTAATTTATGGTAACGAAATCCCTGACTTAATAATTTACTAGTGATGCATTGATTACGTTCGTTAAAATCTATGACATCACTACACACACGGGCATAACGAACGAGTTGGGATATATACACACCGTATGATGGAGCCAAAGGAACATTGCCGTCTAAAAAGAAAAACTAACAATGGGGAATGAAAAATCGTCTCTTTTGTCGTAAATTTTCGTATGGAGTTTTCCTTTAGAGATTGAAATGTCCAAGTCCAGAAAAGGACAACTACTGCTGTTTATGTTAGATTTAGTTAAAGTAAGTTCTATTGGGTAAATTTCGGTAGTATATTTAGAGAACTCTGGATTATTTAACGAAAAAATATCATCTAGATAACGGAAGGTATTGCTGAATGTATCAACCAAATGTAACAATGACGTGTCTTTACTGAGTTTGGTCATAAACTGAGATTCATAGCAATACAGGAATAAATCTGCTATTAAAGGGGCGCAGTTAGTGCCCATAGGAATACCTACTACTTGTCGCTACACTTTATCGCCGAAACGTACATATATGTTGTCCAGGAGAAAATTTAAAGCTTCAATCATATCTTCACATTTCCAGTAAGTGTATCTAGCATACTTTCCTTTTTCGTTACAGAAAAAGGCTTTAAACGAGTTACAGCAAATAAATTTGTAATGAGATTTTCAAAAGACCATTTAATTAAATATGAAAACTTTTTCTTGATAAGATTGTGTGGAAGTGTAGTATAGAGAGTAGAAAAATCATAACTGTCAACAGAATTAAAAGGACCATCAAAAGCATGTATTTTATCTAAAACCTCTAAAGAATTTTTAACACTCCAAAAATAATTAATACCATTATTTTCATAAGCTTTATTACAAAAGTTAATAATAAGTTCTTTGATAGTAGTAAGGAGGTAGTTAGAAGAACTGATAGATTGGTAGTAGAACACTTACTAGATGCGGAGATGAAACGGAATTTAAATGGTTTTTTGTGCAATTTAGGTAACCAGTACATAGTAGGGACTTTCAAATGTTCGGAAGAGGCTTTAAGCTGGGTAGTGGCAGTGATATGCTTGTTTACAATTTGACTCTCTGTGGAGCGTTCGGACCTGAATGTAGATGAATTTGTAATTTCGTTTTGGAGAACTTCCGTGTAGTATATGCGTCACACCACCACTACATTATTTGCTGCTTTATCTGCCGGTACGAACACAAACCGCTTTGCGAGTACTTGGAGTTTATTTTTTATTCTGGAAATGGGAATATCATGGACCCTATTACTAATTTCAGAATTGTTTTCAAAATGAGATATACGAATATTAACAGTATTCATAATTTTATTCAAATAACTGTCTAGAGATTTTTTATCAGATTTTTCACGTTTACACCAATTTTACAGTAGACAGACAGAGCGTCTTTAATAACCTTACGACACTGTTTCCAATCTATTTTAGATGGAGGACGATATTTCGGTCCTTTCTTAAGAAAAGTTATGACCTCACGGTCTTCGACGATGTTGAGGTCTCCTGTAAGGACATGACCATAGGGAACATATCTAAAACTAGATGTTTCACAATCTCAAGTGGAAGGAACATTATTTACTATATTGACGTCTGATGTAACTGACGTATAATTAAAAATCAAACTTCTGCTCGGTTTTTATAAGAATACGAAATAATAGGTGGTTCTATATTATCAAAATATGGAGGTATTTGGCTTTGGATGGTAGAGTCATTGAATATACTAGATAAGTTAATAAAATCAATACCTCTATTTATATATTTTAATTTAAGAAAATGCCGTTTATGATTTTCAGGTTTATCGATACTAGGAAATAGCCTATGATGACAAAAGGCTGTAATAATACGGGTGTATTCATACATCGGGCTAAAAAGAAATTGTATCACACTCCAGAAAAATAGCATATAATTTACTTATTGGTATCTGACCCAGTTTGCATAATGCTTGATGTCTGCCATTATTTTTATTATAGATAACAGATCAGCAAGTGTATAATTTATACGATGTTTAATACGTTGATTACGGTTTTGCGTTTGCCATGAGACCTTTTATTTCTAAGTCGTTTATCGGCAATATTAATGACATCTATGGAACGCCAAAACTGTCTTGTTATGACCATTTTCATTATATGATGTGCATTTACCTTTATATGATGTGCACTTGTCATTATATGCTATGCAAACACCTTTATATGATGTGCAAATATCCTTATATGATGTGCAAACATCATTTTATGATGTACAAACATACTTATATGATGTGCATATATACTTATATGATGTGCATATATACTTATGTGATGTGCAACTATACTTATATGATGTGCAAATATCCTTATATGATGTGCAAATATCCTTATATGATGTGTAAATATTCTTATATCATGTGCAAATGTACTTATATGATGTGCAAAGATCCTTATATGATGCGCAAATATACTTATATGATGTGCAAACATACTTATAGGATGTGCAAATATCCTTATATGATGTGCATTTTCCTTATATTATGTGCAAACATCTTTATATGATGTGGTTGTGTCATTATATTATGTGCTTGTAATCTTATATCATGTGGTTCGGTTTACTTCATTATATGATGTCGAAATGTCATTATATGATGTGCTTTCATCGTCGTTATGGTCAATAAACACGATTACGATTAGAATGATTAATGTCTACGTCATAACTGATTCCGATCTGTTTCTGCGGAATACTTAATTCCGGCTCAAATCTGTAGCTATCGATATCGAAAGTGCATTTTAAAAATAAAGTGATACAGTGCAATTTAATAAAATAAACGTTTCAAACATTTCAAAGGAAGATTAAGATTAATTATTGCAGGAGCTAGTTACGGCGAAAATATGATAAAACAAATTTTGGGGACCTTTATAGCATGCTGTTTGGTTTGAGCAAATGCTCCGTGTTGAAGACCGTACTTTGATCTATAATTGTTTACGTTTTACACATTGTGTCTCATTGGCACTCATACCACATCTTCTAATTTCTTTTCTTTGCAAAATTAAGACACCAATGAACTTAAAGTCTGTTTAATAAACATTTCTTAACGAATGCTTAAAAATTATCTACTCTTGCATAATTATACCGGTATGAATGATTGATTGATTGATTGATTTGTTGATTGCTTGGTGTTAAATGCCACTTTCAACAAAATCATGCTATTTCGTGGCAGTGCGTTTATATTGGTGGAGAAAGCCGAACTGCCCGGAGAGAACCACCGACTCTTGGTAGAAAAACCAATAATTCTAGTCATTTAAAATTGGAGTCGAGCTTACCTGCCCAGTGAGGGATTCGAACTCACAACATAAGTTAAGTCTTGACAGGCTAGTGATACAGTAGTTCGACTTCTTAGACCACTCGGCTACAGACCCCCCACCCCCATTAAAAAAATAGATAAAGGAGATATGGGATGCACTTCAACTTGATGTATTACATTTGCGTGCAGCTTTTTACTATGCTTTCATGCATTTATTTCACAGTTTCAATTACTAGTAGATGATTATGGATGGAAGCTTGACGTCCAGCGGCAAATTGATATGCATATTCGTACGAGAACATGTAAATGTGATATGAATATTAAACCTGCTTTATACTAGACCGATACCCTGAGCCGGATTTTTAACATGCTATTTCACAGGAAAACATGTCACCTTACCCGGACACATTATTCTCATTTCGAGTCGACCAGTCTTTGCTTTTACTCCTTTATCTTTCGTGCTTTGAAGGGAAGCAGCAAATAACAATTTAAAAGTCTTTAGTTTTGAACCGGCCGGGGTTTCGAACCCACGACCGCCCGCACTCGAGGCGAACTTGCTACCATGAATGCACCGCCACCATACAGTTACCCGTAATAATAAAAGGTTTCGTGGAAAGCCGCTCATATATACACCTCCAGACTCAAGTAATTTTGGATCCGTATCGTACTGACCATTAAACTATTGGTGAGTGGGGGGGCATCTTTTTCGTAAAGATTTACGGCGGTGGCTTTTAATATTTTGCGTTTATTTGGAAACTATGATAGATTTAAAATAAACAAATAGTGCATTGCGTCTGAATATATTCTGTAGTAAAGGTCCCATTAGTTCCATTAATTTTTGTTGTTGTTTTATTGCCTATTATCTTGATAACTCATCTATAGAAGAACCCTTTTCCTTGCAAAATGGTGTAGACAAGAACAGGTTTAAAATAAATATATTATAATTACAGTCATTTTCTTTCATTGGGGTTGGGACGTCGGAGGAAACGGGTATTTCTCTTATTTTTAAGTCAACACCTTGAAATAGGAAAACAATCAAGACCCCTTCCCAAAGATCGAAATAATTCCCCCCCCTCCCAAAAAATCCCCACACACAGGCGAACAATTACACACGGACAAGGTAAGGTAAGCTATTGCAACTGGCCCCTATTTTCGTTGAAATTAGAATAAATAGAATCCAAGAAACATGATTATTTCTTAAAAGTATAGTGTCTCATCTATGTAACTATTCTTTGAATGTGTGTGTGAAAATTTTAAATACCTCTCTCCTTCTCTTGAAAAACGTGAATTTTATGAAAATCAGAAGTGTTTGCGTCTGTTGGAGCAATTTTTAACTATGAGCGGACGCGAGTACCACGAAGATATTTCAATGTGTAGTTTGTTGGAAGCAAATAATTTATTACTGTTTTCAATATAATCGTGGTACTCGCGTCCGCTCATGTTAAAAATTCAATAATTCTACACCAAAAATTCATTGATTTTACGGATAACTCGATAAAATGTGAACCAAGGACCGGAGCCAACTTGTATTTCCGAATCTGCATAAGTATTTTATTTTGACTCAGGTGTTCTTGATTGAGTTAAAAAAAATTCAATGCCGAAAAAAAAGCGTTTTAATTTTGAAGTAATGGAACATATACATGTGATTTTGCAACATTTTTAAAGTGTCACTGACACTGTCAGTGTTGTCAACTAACAACCAGCAAACTCTACAATTAACAAAATTAAATGAATGTAGACCCTATCAAATTATAAGTCTTTTAACCCTTTGTATCCGTTAGAAATTTAGATCGATTTCACATAAAACAAAAAATCAACAGAGATTACCTCCCTGTAAATGAATTTTAAAAGAAATTATTCGAAATACTTTAAAGATAAAAAACTTATCTTGTTAAATAAAATGATGAATGTTTCAAATATATAACATGTCTCATGTCTAAAATAGAAATGCTGTTAGGTTTAGATAAAATTTTGCCACTTTCAAAAGTGTATGCAAATACTGTAAACCTTTAAAAAATAAAAAGACAAATATAAGACTATATATTTTCTCTAATTTCATGCTGAGTCCAACTTACAACTTCCGAAAATGCAAATGCATGACTGATGCAGTGAGTGAAGGAATACTAGAGATGGGAAAAATTGTGAAAATTAAAAACTGTAACTTTTATAAGTATTTTGTAATTTGTTTTGTAGTGAGAAAGTGTGTATGTTTCTGTGAGAAAATGGGAGAAAATGGGGAAAAGGGTTTTGCTGAATAATGATAATTATATTGTGATGTTTGCTTGTCTTATTTTCACTGATAATTGACTTGATATTTAATACTTTTGATTTTATTTGCGTGGTGGAATGGAGACCAGCCCTGTGCGAACTATTATTTTGATTGTATCATTTTTCGTCATATGTCGGACAATAAGACTGTTTGAATGGTTTTACACTAGTAATTTTTGGGGCCCTTTATAGCTTACTGTTCGGTGTGAGCCAAGGCTCCGTGTTGAATATAAAAAAGAAGATGTGGTATGATTGCCAATGAGACAACTGTCCACAAGAGACCAAAATGACACAGAAATTAACAACTATAGGTCACCGTACGGACTTCAACAATGAGCAAAGCCCATACCACATAGTCAGCTATAAAAGGCCCTAAAATGACAATGTAAAACAATTCAAACGAGAAAACTAACGGCCTTATTTATGTACAAAAAATGAACGAAAAACAAATATGTAACACATAAACAAACGACAACCACTGAACTACAGGCTCCTGACTTGGGACAGGCACATACATACATAATGTGGCGGGGTTAAACATGTTAGCGGGATCCCAACCCTCCCCCTAACCTGGGACAGTGATATAACAGTACAACATAAGAACGAACTATTAAAATCAGTTGAAAAAGGCTTAACTCATCAGATGGACAAAAATACAAGTGGACGTGGCAGGGTACTTGTACATCCAAACAACAAAAAGACACTAGGAACAGATCTGAGAGTACTCGCAGTTATCTGACAGCTAGTTCAAAGCCACTAACAACTAATAAAATAATCATGCATCTAAGACTAAATTATCAATCCGTACACATCCAACATCCAATGGATTTAGTGTAAAGACGTCATAAAGTCAGAGAAAACATGACCTTGTGCAATGCCAAGATACAGGTATCGACAGATTGTAGATCCATGAATGTGTATATGTATAAAACATACTAGTAATATTTAGTTTGCTTTTAATTTACTGATAACAAAATCAATATTTATACCAATAAAAACAATATTCAATGATCTTATTACAGTGTTGAATTGGTAACCTTTTAGAATAAGTTTATTTAAAGGAGCGATAAGTTTACAAGGATCATTTCTAAATTTCCGGGCACGGTTAACAACATTTCCGTAAAAATGAGGATGTGCTATCCCGTTTGAAATAAGTTTTCTACAGTTACAACCAAACTTCAAAACCAAATCTTTTAAATCTTTGAAGACCGTACTTTGACCTATAATGGTTTACTTTTATAAATTTTGACTTGGATGGAGAGTTGTCTCATTGGCACTCATACCACATCTTCTTATATCTAAACACTTAACTCTTTGATTTTTTCTTTGTATTCAGTGTAAGCTTTTTATAATTTGGAATGTATGAGCTGAATGGTTGATTAGAAAGAGATTGAATATAATAATAGGATAATAGGGATATGATGTTTTTCTATAGAAAATTTTTGTGTAATTGAAACTGTGATATGTATATACAAATTGTGAATATAATAAAGATAAAAAAATGCATATATGCATGCGTCTTTGAATAAAAATCAAACTGTACATGTATTCCATTCCTCGTGTGTTGGCTGATCAGCTATAACTTGCAAAAGCTGACACTACAACATGATAAAAGTTTCAGTTATGAAAAAAAAAAAAAATTATACTATCTTTTCTGTGACTGTTTTTTTTTTCTTCAATTTTTCTATTGAAGAATCTTTCTTCTAATAAAAAAAAAAGTAGTTGTATGATAAATAAGGCACTTGATAATCCATAAAGAATAATATAACTATTTTTGTGAAAGAAATAAATTCCATTTTAATTTTAAATGATGGATATTATTCTTGTATTTTGTGTATCTTCTGAAAGGGATATGAAAAAAGATATTTTCTTTACTTATAAAACGAAAACACAGCTGTGGACCTGAACAAATGTATAAGGATAAACTTGAACAGCTAAAATGATAAGCAAGGCAAAATTAACAAAAAATGAACATTCTTGAAATTCATATATAAAATTTTTATAGAAAAAAAAAAACACTAGCGCTAGGTATAAAGGTATTGACAAATATAATGCCTACCCTTGTTAAAATGTGCATAGAGCATCTTTAATTCTATAACTTTAACCATATGTTCATTATTGTAGACCCCGTATGTTCATTATTGTAGACCCATCGGTTAAAACTAAACTTTTTATATTTTTATAATTTCCAACAATAGCTTGTGTGATTTTATTTTTCATCTTATATATTCCGCAGAAGCATATCGGAATCAGTTATGACGTAGACATTAATCATTCTAATCGTAATCATGTTCATTGACCATAACGACGATGAAAGCACATCATATAATGACGTTTCGACATCATATAATGAAGTAAACCGAACCACATGATATAAGATTACAAGCACATAATATAATGACACAACCACATCATATAAAGATGTTTGCACATAATATAAGGGAAAATGCACATCATATAAGGATATTTGCACATCATATAAGTATATTTGCACATCATATAAGGATCTTTGCACATCATATAAGTACATTTGCACATCATATAAGGATATTTGCACATCATATAAGTATATTTGCACATCATATAAGTATGTTTGCATCATATAATGATGTTTGCACATCATATAAGTATAGTTGCACATAACATAAGTGTATATGCACATCATATAAGTATATATGCACATCATATAAGTATATATGCACATCATATCAGTATGTGTGTACATCATAAAATGATGTTTGCACATCATATAAGGATATTTGCGCATCATATAAAGGTGTTTGCACATCATATAATGACAAGTGCACATAATATAAAGGTAAATGCACATCATATAATGAAAAATGGGCATAACAAGACAGTTTTGGCGTTCCATAGACATCGATTGAAGTTTTAGTTATGTTCCCTGTCCTAATATTTTGTCATTAAGACCGACAGGATAAGCAGTTTGAAGTCTTTTATCCAAAATAATTCGCGAATTTCACGTGATTTTCAAATTGCTTGTGTGATTCTCCTGGTTGTTTCTGAACGGTTTCAAGTGGTTGGAATTTAATAAATTTTAGATTGTGATTATGCTTATCTAAATGTTGATATATCAAACTTTTGAATTTTTAGGTCTACGAAAGCGGTAAAGGTGTTCTTGATTTCTTTTGTAATACGCTCGTCCCGTCTGTCCCACATATTGAATACCACTCTCCCGTTCACTGTTGATCGTACAGTATTTTGTGAAGTTAATCTAAAACAGGTTAGTCACTTTTGGCATTGCACGGGAAAATTTGTGGATATCCACGCGCATTTTGTTAAACAATCTGGCTGTAGAGGCATTACAAATACGTTTGTTTAAGCACGTGGATATCCTAGAAGTTGTGTTGTTAATCATTTTCTTTCCATTACGTAAAATCATGATAAAAGTTTACAACTGTAATACCATCGAAACCATTTTCAGTTCGAAATATTTTAACAGTCTATTGTTGACGAGTTTTTGGTTGTTTGTGTTGTTGAGTAGCTGTCTCCGTGACGTATCTATCATATCTCCTTATATTCATATAGTGTATTCGTATATATGTACGCGACTTTAATATCGTCATTAAAATCGAGTCATTCATACAATACTTTATATTTCGTTTTTATATTCATTCTTATTTTGACATGATAAATATATAAATAAGAAGATGTGGTATGATTGACAATTTCGAATATTTATAGTATAATCTCGGTGTTGTCATGATCACAAAACTTTTCAATCTATGCGACATCTCCAATTTTGACAATTTTGTTTATTCGAGTTATTGACAAACAATCACGGTTGGTTACTTGTGGCACGTTCCTTCGTTCATGTTTCCGCAAATAAGTATTTCCTTCCCGCAAATTAACGTCCTTCTTTTCCTCAATTATTTTCTAAAGTATTTGCCTCATCTGTAAGCCAGTGTAATGTTGTGTTGTACATATACATGGATGTTGAAAAAAAAAATGTCGATGTCTATCAACATGATCAAAATATTATCAGTTCAAAATATTGATTTACGATATTTATACTGTACGTGAAAAAAGATAGGATTATTTGGTAACAATTTCAGGAAACATTAAAACGATAAACAATTTCATTTTAACAAATTTAAGTGGATTTCATCATACACACACTACGGATCAACTGAAATGCATACATCTGATGTAACGGTGACATGCAGCTGTTTCCATCCTTGCCCTGTAGTCGTTGATGGATAGCTGTATTATTGGCAATCATAACACATTTCCTTATTTTTGTGTTGTCTAAATTGTATGACGGATTAGAATGTTTAATGCATTTACAACTATTTTAGAGGCGGACAATTTAGAGTTTGCCACATTTTCTGTTGTTGAAGGTAAAATGTATTAGTCCCAGATATACTGTTATATTAGGTCCCGGGGAATAGAGGTATTTGCTGAATACAGCAAGGTACCTTATTAGCACGATATTCCCAATACACAATCGTATTATACCACGCCTGTTTTTTTTTTGTAAGTTCCGATGTGAAGGTACGTTTTACACCAGTGACAAATATATCAACTTTAACGGAGATTTCAAAGTAAATTGATTTGTTATATATTGATAACTTTCAACAAAACTAGTAAACTGTTTACGGAATGAATTCAACAATTTCAACATTTTCAAAATCAGTGTTTTTATCTAATATTTTCTTTTTGGTTATAAATACCAATAACAACAATAGGCCGTAAGGTTGCCTATTAAGTGGATACTAGCTGTCTCATTGACAATCATACCACATCTCCTTATTTCTATACTGTTTGAATTGTCGGTATTTGTGTTATATTTTTATTTTGCAAATTGAAAATTTCAAAATTTGTTAAAATATTTTTAAACCTATTAAAAGATAAGATGCATCGATTGGAATGATGTAAACATTGAAAACTTTCCTTTTACAGTTATCCTTCTATTTATAATCAAATAACGAATACAAAATAAGAAAAACAGATAAAGAGAACAAGTAAATATACGGGAATACATAAATGTGCCACACAAAAAAAAAAAAAAAACAAAAAGAAAACAACAATCTAAGCAAGAACAGAAATTTTAATAATAATTTTACCATCAGAAAGAGTAACATACTGACAAATTTGTTTTAGTTCGTTCATTTTATTTGATTTTTACTATCTTTCACGATGCCAAGACGTGCAATTACGACCTACTGATTCACTTTCTCGTTTTATTTTTAGCAGTAATTGTGAGAGACTAAATGACTAGTGTAGAACAATTCAAACAGGAAACCAAAGGTCTAATATATATAAAAACGAGAAACGAGAAACACCTATGAACCACACCAACAAACGACAACCACTGAACAACAGGCTCCTGACTTAGGACAGGTGCATAAAAATGCAGCGGGTTTAAACGTTTTTAAACAGGCTTACCTGAGACAATAGTGTAACATAAAAAGACACACTATAAAATATCAATTGAAATGGCATAACTCGATCAAAAAGACATTAAAACAAAAACAAGTAAACATACACTGAACGAATAAGTTTGATCTACGACACAATATAAATACAATATCAAAATGTAGGTGCCTATATAACATAGACGTTACAGGTAGTAATAAAAAAGATGTAGGAAGAGTGTCAATAAGACAACTCTAACCTGGGACAAAATGGCGTATTATTTAAATAAAAATAAAACAACGTTCACAGGTAAATTTAAATATAATAGTTTTGGTGTTAGGAGTATGGAAGTAAACATTTTTTTTACAAAATTAGTAAATTTGTTATTCAGAGTACGAGTACAGAAATGAAAATTTATCGTCATACTAAATACTTATCAATGGAAGTACATATTAAAAATAGTGAGACTATTTGGCCGATCAATCTAAACTCTGGTCACTAGTGACAGCACTGGATCGATACCGCTACCGGTGGACTATCAGTTCCCAAGGTTATTATCATCTCAGTATATAGGTAGTACTTCGGTACTGACATGATTTATAACAAATCTTTTTATAAAATTGCCCGTTTATAAATAATATTTATTGTTTTTTAGAGAAACTAAGGTTTCAACTCACTCAGGCGAAGTTGACCTCTGATTGATTTGACTACAATTTTAGGGTCTTTGTTAGTCATAGAGCTCTTCAACTGTTTTGGTTATTATACATCAGTGGGTTTGAAATATTTGGGTCCGAACGCTCCTGATGAAAGTAAATCCAGAAAAGTGCGTCGGATTCATAAAATTCAGAAAGTGTTGTTTTGGGGTTATTAGCTCACCGTACACGTACTTGTTTTCTAGAAATACAGTTACAATTTGTTTGAACTGTATTTAAATCATAAAGGACAAAAAAAGTTCTTATGCTAATAAAATAAACACTAACTAATTGAAATGGATCTACTTTAAGAAAACAAAATTCTAGAAATAAAAAGGGTAACCCATTGTGGTTTTAATGCTAATTCAAAAGGATAATATTCAATATGCTTTTCAGAAATATGGAAATGATGCAAATGCTTTGAGAGCTATATCAATTAAGAGCAGCGTAGTTTGAACTCTTGTGGATAGTTTATCATTTGCAATCATACCACATCTCCTCATTTTTTTAATAGTAAATTCATTTATACCACTGTAAAACCCAGGCATGCTCATGCTATAGATTTTATTTCTGAAGGAAATGTTTTGTTATATCTATCACGTTAGGGTAACCACTTCAAACGTTCATCTACTATTCTTAGAAATTGTCTCTTAGTTGCTTAAGAGCGATTGACTTTATTATTGTTTGTTTTATTGTTCATTGAAAAGTAGTGTTTTTTTGAAACACTCAATCAATTGTAACAATTTTTCAGGATGGGCGCCATATAGCTACATCTTTTCTCAATTTAAGTGCTATAAACATTATATATACAATTAGTATCTATCAAATGCAAATTACTATAGAGAAAAAAATAGGAAAATAGTTACAGAAACATTATTTCTATTTTAAAAAGTATAAACAATGATATTGCAAACGAAATGAACAATTATTTTGTTCGTTTAAGGTGTTTAATTTTGATAGCGAATAAAAAATTATACTGAACGCTTAGTTTTAAAAAATATCGGGAGTAAATGGCAATAAATAGCAACTTCCTGCATTGACAGCACAAACAGATTCTGACATTATCGGGGGTAATTGATAAAAAAAAAAACAAACCCAATAATATCATCAAAACTGCCACCAATTGTACATGTATAATAAATGGTTGGAACCGCACGTTCAACATAACACATAAGATACTATGAATCTCTTTCAACTTAAATATCAATACTATATACAATAAATATACTAGTATGCATTGTGCCTTAATTGGAGTTTATTATTGATCTATCCGTCTCATTAATTTTCTTTATGGACAAGGAAATAGATTGGAATGACATCGTTTTTATTTTCAATATTCATTTGTGTCAATGAGATCGTGTAAATTTTCACAGTATCATTGATAGATCATAATACTATTGTGTAGAACGCCTATAAACAAATTTCATCATTAACAAAAAGTAATTCCAATAGAGGAGCTAGTTTCTTGAGCTGTAAATTGATCTTTAGTTTATAGTCTTTCCAATACATTTATGTCGTCTTTAATCAAATTTGTGAGTTATGTTCTTGTTTTGTCTGACATATGTTATGTATTGTGTTATATTATTGGATATCAATGTTCTACCATAGTAATACAATGCTTATCAAGTTTTTCTTCACGTCAATACATGTATCGGTATTTCTAATAATACGTTAATTTACATCCTTGCTTACAAACACAATAAATTCTTCGTATCTCTTTTGCACAAAAGTAAGTTTTATAGTGGACAAACGTTAAACTATTATAAACTTCATCCAATTTGGGATGTGTTGTACATATTTACTTTTATGCTTTTGTCTTTTTACTGAAATATATTTACTTAAATCTCCAATAGTGTTGACTGTGTAAATGGCCTACAAATATTTACTTGTTCAAATTTATAGCTGTTAAGTTGTTCAATTGGAACGTACCAACTTTACAAATGCACTTTGAATACATTTTGTTTTAACATCTGATAAAACCAAGATGACCAAAAAGATACTGCAGATTTCAGATAATGTTTACAATTATATATATAACTATTAGAGAATGCGTACACTAATCAGATATGTTTATATATTTTTTGAATTACATGTCATGCCTCCTTTCAATATAAAAAAGAACTTGAATGACCACAGATTGACTAATAATAATTTGACATCTTCTGCAAAAGATCGATGATTTAAGTCAATTCCATAATGTTTTTAAAATGTATGCTTCTTTATGTCGATCCAGTGTCGTAATGAAATAAAATTTTAACATTTTTCTGAAACTGTATACGTTTTATACTTTTTTCTCTAGACTCTTTTAACACAGTTGCAAACAGGGACCATATAAAAACATAACATGTCCTGTCACAAACAAATGAACCGAACTCCTACAAACAGGACAACATGGTCCGTTAATGATTCCGATCACTGTTTAATTATTTTGGATTTTTGTATTCCCATGTGTTGACATCACTTAGCTGTACTTGAAAAGGCTGCTAAACAAACCTATTGATCGCCAAAAAGTTGCTTTTTTACTCCCGCTTATTTAGGCAAAGTTGTATCTGTTCGTCTGTTTCTTTCGTTCAATTGTCTCTCTGTACTATCAACACTTACTCCTAATCAATGAGTGAGTTTATGAAACTGTCACATAATCCTTATTATCTAATGGCAATGTACACTCCTTTTTATCAAAATAATGTTGGGGTTTCCGAAAGAAAAAGATGGGAATAGCCATTTTTGTAAACAAGGTAGATGGTTTTTAATCCACAATTGCTTCTAAAATATTTATCTTATTTAAGTGAGACTTTTATAGAACCATTTCTAAATGTTGACAGTCTGCGTCATTTTGTGAGTTGTACGTAGCAAACATGAACTTTGTCATATCTATGCACACTGGAGGCGAATACTTTTGTGAATTTTGTTATGTGGTTGTCTTTTGTTTTATCTTACATAGAATCTTCTTATTTGCCATTTGTTTTATTTTAAATATACGACTTTTTTCATTTCTTTATGTTTTTCAAATGTATATTTATTAAATGTCATTTCATAAAGTTCATAAAGTCGAGAAGACACAATTCCACTTGAAGTTTTGTCTAATTGACATATACCTCTGTACTATAATTTATGTCAATTAAACAAATAATGATAGTGTTAGTGTAAATCATTCTCCGATTGTAGACGACAGAGTTGTGTTTAGAAGCAATAAATGTCAGAACATTTGTATAACTGCTTCATTAGACGTGTCTAGCTCTCATATAAACAAGCTTAACTTAATTTCATGATTTTTTTTTTCTATTCCAGCAATTCATTCTATTTACCAACATTTATTGAAAAGATTTATGAAGGGATTTTAATGTCTCAACAGAAAATATATATGTAACTGCAAATGATTTCCAGAGTACTTACTATGGAAAGCTTTATTTTCTTCATTTCAGTTTTATTTATGTGGAGTATATTTTACTATATTGCTAAATATTCATAATTGAGGCAGAGTGGTATCGGTAACAGTATCAATCTTTTTAAATTTTTCGATGTATTCATAGTAGTACAACTACAATGTATAGAGAAATAAAAACGTGATAAATGAAAAGTAAAGGACATGAAGATTTATACTCTGTAACCTTCTCAAATTCGGATATCCGTATATTAAGGTCTCTTTACTCGATTAATTGTTTGGGGGGGGGTTGCTGTTGAATTGACGAAAACCCCACATCTTCATTAAGGCATGCATATTGCACTAACAATTTTGAAACGAAAAAAAAAAAAAAACAATTATCATCTTTCCACTGAAAAACTTGAGATAATACCAACCTTTTGTTGAATGGACAAAATATTTTTTACAAATTTCCCTTGAATATATTATATATCCCAAAAGGTAACAGTTATTTCATTATGGTTATTTATTCTAATGTTTATACATGTAGTGTAACCGATTTTAGTTGATGTTTATAAGTTACATGTCATAGTAAGTCATTGATCAAAGTATTCAAGTATGTAGAAAACCTGAATTACACGTACCAATTGCAAAGTTGCATTAAAAGATCTAAAGCATTATGATAAAAGGGAGACCAAAACAAAAAGTTAAAATCAGTCCATGGTCAACTATGTCTGGAGTAGTTGGAAAGAGAGGTATTTCACGAATCAAAAATGTGTCAATATGTTTGGTATAAATGACGAATTTTCCGAAAAACTGACAACTGATCAGGTGATGTCCTCTGAGACGACCATTTCGTAAAACAGTGGTATCAACCACCTGATGGTGGATCAAGATCAGAAATACCGATTTGTTTGGTTAGAATCGTTAATATTTTTGCTCACAAGGAAACTTTTGAAAAGTAGAAAATAATAGATTTATACGAAGCAATAATAAGACAATAGAGCCCATAAAAGAGTAACCGGAACCGCTCATCCTTTATTACTATATGCTTGAGAGAGTTTGAAAATGTAGGCAAATGTTATGTGAAATAATGGTAGGGTCACCGACTTCGTGTGTGGTGTATTTGCCAATCTGTTACCTAGTTGGTATTGAAAAACGTCAAAAATTAACGGTTAGCAATTCGACGACGTTACGCTTATTTCAACGTTTATTGGTATTTTTCCCCACAGATATTCACTTTGAGTGATGTATACCGTAAATACAAAGTCGGTGATCCTATAATAGACCACTTTCGAGTTTGTCCTTCACCGGAAAAAACTCGTCAATTATGCGCGCCTTTATGACGTCATTTACCAGATAGAGGGATCGCCTGTATCCCTGCACTATGTACGTTCATCAAGCGTATTAGTGATCGTCATTGTGCAGAATAAACTAGAAATAATGTTTGTTCCGTAGGTACTTAATCACAATTCCCTAATGACAGCAGTGCTGATTGTCAATTATGAGAATTAAATTTGCCGAATAATTCGTGCAATATAGCATCATAGTTCTCCAACCACTTGCTCAACATTTGAACGGAAGTGACGACGCCCTAAACGCACGAATGATGTTCACTAAAACCAAAGTTTTTGACGGAAATGCATCGAACTCGAAAGTTGTCTATTATTTTACATCATTAACACAGAAATTTATGTCATAACAACAATGGGGATTTCAACTTTATGCATGCATATAGAGTTAAAACACACTGATATGATAAGGAAAGACAGGACTTTGATTGATTGATTGATTGATTGATTGATTGATTGATTGATTGATTGATTGATTGATTGTAAAACGCCACTTTCAGCACTATTGGATATTTCGTGTCAGTCAGTTTTTATTGGCAGAGGAAAGACAAGAACTTAAACATTTAAGAGGATAGGAATGCCATTTATCGTCAAGCGTCAAATGTCCATTTTTCGGTACCGTTAGCGTCAAATGAGCCTTAATTTATCGTAATTCGTCAAATCTCATGTTGTAGCTACCGTTAGCGTCAAATGGGGATTATCGTTCACATCATTTTAAGGATTTAACCATGTCAAGTTTAGGAATTTTTGTCAGATGTTCGGACTCCTTGAATGTTTTCCTACGATACAGGTTAAAATAGTTTGCCCCATATCACCCACTTTTCTTTTCACATAAGCTCATAAAAGGTCATTTACCAAAATTTAAGCAGATTCTAGATTTCTTTTCTTTCGATTTGAGACCCAATTAATACCAATGCTAAATATAAGGTAAAATTCCGAGTCAGCCTTTTCTCGAAAAGGAGTTCCACAACCTATCAATATTTTAGCTTATTTTGTTCCTTAACTAATGCTCCTCTGATTTATAGTATCAATTCTAAATTCCAGATTTTTTATATTACACCTTAGTACATCCTTAACTAATATTTTACCGTCATTCGTCATGTGGGGTTCCCCATTCCTACCCTCGTTTAATCCAAATGGTCGTGGATGTAAGCAGCTATATGTCACCGTACGACCTTAAACAATGAGTATGACAATTTTCAGATACATATATTATTCTGTATTAGAACAAAATTTCAAATTGCAATATATGCCTAGTGATAGAAAACAAGTTCAAGCAAAATCAGATATAAATGTGAGTAGAAGATGTGGTATGATTGCCAATGAGGCAACTCTCCACCAGAGGCCTATGATATAGAAGTTAACAACTATAGGTCACTATACGTCCTTCAGCTATACAGTTTTTATAATTCTATTGATAAAATTGGTTGTAAGCTGTAAGCAATGTTTTTGCCGGCAATTTGATACACAACTTAATAAGGGTGTTTGGCATTTAATTTATTTGGCATTTTCTTTGCGCCAAAATAATCTTTTAGTTGGATCACAAATCAAATCGCATTTGCACCAATAATACGGGAAAATAGTATAAATACTAGTAATATACATGTACTTTTACTATTTAGCTTATATCATCTTTCCCAGCAATAACATTAGTTAAACGTCCTTTCAACACAATAATATACCTAGGGATTTACTATCTGAAGTTCAATGCACTAAATGCATAAAATATAACAAGTCAACCAGTATGTAGACGATTTCCAATTTCTAGCGAACCACAAAGGTATTAGATAGATATATTATATTTGTGTTTTTACATAATCACAATATTTATAGTTACAAAACATGGGTCTAATGACGTTTTTTCTTTTCAAACTTGCTCATTATTTTTCGAAATACAGTTTTTAAAAATGTTTTAAATTGAATCAAAAACGATATCCATGTAGACGACAGAACGCAAATGATGCAAATAAAAAGCTGTTCTAAATCAGACAAAATGCATAAAATAGAAATTTAAGATAAATTTAAATAAAAACGAAAGGTTGAATATCAAATGAAAAAGATAAAATTTATCACTTCTCTTTTTTTTAATTGTTCGGAATAATAAAACATCTATTACATATTAAAAATGTTAGAATATCAATATTTGCTTTTATATGTTAGAGAGCAATATAGGTGTCGATTACATTTAACAGTAACACTGAGATTCATTATCTGGCCCTCCAAAATTATATATATATAATTCAAATTGCAACAGTCTTTTTAGAATAATGATTGCAATTTTATTTCTAATACTAGATAAAAAAAAAAAAAAAAAAAAAAAAAAAAAAAAAAAAAAAAACAAAAAAACAAATACCATTAAAGCTAAAATGAAACGATACAAATACCCATAGGATATCTGTATGTCAACATACAGTCTTGAACAATAGACAGGTGTCTATACAATATGTCAAGCCCTAAATCGTGTCAAGTTTAATCTGCCATTAACATCCAAAATTGTCTAAATACCGAAAAAACTAGGATATGACAAATATGTCATACAGCTACTGGCGAGGATTCAGATATATGAAAATGTGGCAGGGTTAAACTAGTTTTTTTAAGACCTAATCCCTCCTCCTTTAAAATTACGATCATAAAAACCAGTACAAAAATACGGAAGCGCTTCATACTAAACATGTGCGCACGCTTTTACAACCCTTTAAAATTACAGAAAGAAGCATTCAGTTCTTATAATTACTTTTTTTATGCTACAACCATGAAATTACCAGTTAAATCAAATCTATTGTCTGTTATTCTATGCATTAATGTGAAGTTCTCATGAGAAGCACGTGCAGTCACGAATGTTGCATTTTATTGGGATATAGATCAATATGGGAATGACTCGCGATATCAAAAGAACAGACTCTTATGAAACATACATGTTGTGTAATTATTATACAAATGTAGCTCATCCGCAAACATTGACGAACGTTTTGTTTTTCCAAACAATATTTGATGACCGTTTTCAAGTATTGACTCCTTTGAGATGTTTACTGTGTAACAATGCAGCAAGAATGCGATAACAACTTAATAGAATAGAATATTTACAGTAAAGGAAACATATCATTTTAAACATTCTCTATTAAGTGAAATGACTGTTACATCAACCAAATATTTCAACTTAATGTGTAGCCTCAAAGGATGTAGAAGTAGTTCATTAAAATCTGTAGAGACATTCGGTGCATTGTCATGCTTATTACATAACAGATACAAAAATCTTTTCAGTTACTGATTAATCAATTATATGATGGTTTAATCGAAATCTTTGAAGTGACGTGACTAGTTACAACTACGAACAGTTATCTATTTCTACTGGTTTTACAAACTTACTCTGCTAGTTTTAGTTTCAAACAAAAGGAATTAAATCGGTTGTTTCAAAAAGAATAAGGATAAGTAGTGATATTTTTAGTCCATTCGTATACTTAATAAGGAGAAGCAGATTATTGTTAATGAGTCTGCCACCTAACGACCCCTTAACCCCAAAAAAAAAAAAAAAACACAAAACAAAAAACCAACAAAAATATAAACAAAAACAAACAAAGCATGCGGATTTCAACAAAAAGACAAGAGTTTCACATGAAAATTGTATTGAGCAATATAATGTATTTTTCTGACTATTTGATAATCTCTAAATCTATATTTTCTTGCATAGAACTCAGTCTTTTGACATACATGAAGATCAAGGAAAGAAAATTATATTATGATTTAGACATATGTTAACATCATTGAGATTTCAGATGACAAGTCAAAAGGCGTGTTCATCACTGAAACATAAAAAGACTTGCGTACAATCAACTTAATTCACGATATAACAGATATTGGTATGGGAGAGACTTCACGTGAGAGTATTTCGTTTGAGTACAATCGTATTGAATGAATCAAATGTATTACATGTACTTACATGCATGTGCACTTTGTTTCGATTGCTTTTTATGTATTTCATACATGTGCACTTTGTCTCGAGTACTTTTTATGTATTCCATATATGTATTATGTCTCGAATACTAAGGAAGTTTTCATTAAATGTCTATGGGATTGAGATAGTTAGTTCTCTTTCTTTTAAATGAAAACATCGAATACTTAAGGGTATTGTAATAAAGATTATATTCTCTGTGGACTGTTATCTTAAAATAAAAACATCTTGCCACATGTGTGTGCCTGCTGACTGTAAACTGTATCTACTATAATTGTTTTGTTTTAATTATAGTTTACCATAATACGGTTTCATGAAAACCACACTGTATTTCGACAACAACAGACACCACGTTTGCTTGCAGTATATCGGTGTTTACCTCCGATGCTGTAACACTATTTGACATTATAAATCTTTGTCAACCAAAAAAAAAAAAAAAAAAAAAAAATTTAAAGATAAGTTTGAAATTGTTTTAAATAGTATACAGAGACACTACATGATAAACTCTAGATATATGAATAAAAGGAGATGTGGGGAATGAGTCAAAGGGATAGCAACCGAAAGTACAGTACTAGAGGGCAATACACAGTACTAGAGGTCAACATACAGTACTAGAGGTCGACATTCAGTACTAGAGTGCAACAAGCAGTACAAGAGGTCAACATATAGTACTAGAGGTTAACATACTGTACTAGAGGGCAACATACAGTACTAGAGGTCAATATATAGTACTAGAAGTCAACATACATCTTGATATCCATATCTGTAAACTAAAATTTACGATAAAAGAGATGATTTTTCACCTTGAGTTATTAATTATCCATTTTTAGATAGTGACGTTCCTTTGGCACCATTTAATGGTGTTTATATTTCTCAACTTGTTCGATTCGCTCGTGTATGTAACAACGTATTTGATTTTAACAACAAACAAAAAAAAAACAAAAAAAAGTTGTTGGCATGATACGGGTTATGTTTTTCTCGTATCATTTATGATGGCATGATACTAAACCCCAAACAATGATTTTCATATGATGAAGACATAATCTTACGATCGGTTTAGTTAAGGTCTGGAGCTGGCATGTCAGTAACTGCTAGTAGTCCTTTGTTAATATATGTTGATCATTGACATTTTAAGTTTCCTCTGTAAACAATTCTAACATTGGACTCCGAATTCCTTTAAACTGAGTTTTACTGTGCGTATTCCTGTGTGTTTGTTTATTCCACATTGGCTAGAGGTATAGGGGGATGTTGAGATCTCAAAAAGCATGTTTAACCCCGCCGCATTTTTGCGCCCGTCCCAAGTCAGGAACTTCTAGTCTGTGTTAGTCTTAATTGTGTGTGATTTTAAGTTTGGTTTGTTTATATGTTTCGGAATTTAGTGTGTCGTCCATTTCACTGAAGTAGTATGCATTATTTATTAGGGGCCAGATAAAGCTCGCCTCATGGTGCGGAATTTTCTAGCTGCGTTGAAGACCCATTGGTGTCCTTGGGCTATTTTCTGCTCTTTGGTCGGGTTATTGTCTCTTTGACACATTCCACGTTTCCATTCTCAATTCTACAACAACGTACACAGTACTAGATGTTAACATACTGTACTAGAGTTCACCATACAGTACTAGAGGACAATATACAATACAAGAAGTCAATATACAGTACTAGAGGACACTATACAGTACAAGAAGTCAACATACAGTACTAGAGGACAATATACAGTACAAGAAGTCAATATACAGTACTAGAGGACACTATACAGTACAAGAAGTCAATATACAGTACTAGAGGACACTATACAGTACAAGAAGTCAATATACAGTACTAGAGGACACTATACAGTACAAGAAGTCAATATACAGTACTAGAGGACAATATACAGTACAAGAAGTCAATATACAGTACTAGAGGACAATATACAGTACAAGAAGTCAACATACAGTACTAGAGGACAATATACAGTACAAGAAGTCAATATACAGTACTAGAGGACACTATACAGTACAAGAAGTCAATATACAGTACTAGAGGACAATATACAGTACAAGAATTCAATATACAGTACTAGAGGACAATATACAGTACAAGAAGTCAATATACAGTACTAGTGGACAATATACAGTACAAGAAGTCAACATACAGTACTAGAGGACAATATACAGTACAAGAAGTCAATATACAGTACTAGAGGACAATATACAGTACAAGAAGTCAACATACAGTACTAGTGGACAATATACAGTACAAAAGTCAACATACAGTACTAGAGGACAATATACAGTACAAGAAGTCAATATACAGTACTAGAGGACAAAATACAGTACAAGAAGTCAATATACAGTACTAGAGGACAATATACAGTACAAGAAGTCAATATACAGTACTAGAGGACAATATACAGTACAAGAAGTCAATATACAGTACTAGTGGACAATATACAGTACAAGAAGTCAACATACAGTACTAGAGGACAATATACAGTACAAGAAGTCAACATACAGTACTAGAGGACAATATACAGTACAAGAAGTCAACATACAGTACTAGTGGACAACATACAGTACTAGAGGACAATATACAGTACAAGAAGTCAACATACAGTACTAGAGGACACTATACAGTACAAGAAGTCAACATACAGTACTAGAGGACACTATACAGTACAAGAAGTCAACATACAGTACTAGAGGACACTATACAGTACAAGAAGTCAACATACAGTACTAGAGGACACTATACAGTACAAGAAGTCAACATACAGTACTAGAGGACACTATACAGTACAAGAAGTCAACATACAGTACTAGAGGACACTATACAGTACAAGAAGTCAACATACAGTACTAGAGGACACTATACAGTACAAGAAGTCAATATACAGTACTAGAGGACAATATACAGTACAAGAAGTCAATATACAGTACTAGAGGACAATATACAGTACAAGAAGTCAATATACAGTACTAGAGGACAATATACAGTACAAGAAGTCAACATACAGTACTAGAGGACAATATACAGTACAAGAAGTCAACATACAGTACTAGAGGACACTATACAGTACAAGAAGTCAACATACAGTACTAGAGGACACTATACAGTACAAGAAGTCAACATACAGTACTAGAGGACACTATACAGTACAAGAAGTCAACATACAGTACTAGAGGACACTATACAGTACAAGAAGTCAATATACAGTACTAGAGGACACTATACAGTACAAGAAGTCAACATACAGTACTAGAGGACACTATACAGTACTAGTACAAGAAGTCAATATACAGTACTAGAGGACACTATACAGTACAAGAAGTCAACATACAGTACAAGAAGTCAACATACAGTACTAGAGGACACTATACAGTACAAGAAGTCAACATACAGTACTAGAGGACACTATACAGTACAAGAAGTCAATATACAGTATATTTGGTTATTTGCATCGTTGGGTTACTTTCTCACTTTCTTCAACTTTTATTACAAAGATAAAATGTTACAATCATAGCTCTTCCGTGTTGACAGGAACTATCATTGATATTGACAAATTTATAAATATTAACTTTTTAAAAGCATTTGAATTGTTTAAAATACTTAGGGTTTTCTACCCAGGAATGAATTAACTTAACTGTATTTGGCAAAGCCTTTCGGCCCTCAATGCTCTTCAACTTTGTTATTTATTTGGCCTTTTAACTTTTTAGATTCGAGCGTCACTTACAAAAATGTATGAGTCTTTTGTAGACGAAACGCGCGTTTGGCGTAAAAAAATATAATCCTAGTATCTTTCGTGAGTTTTTTTCTTAAATATCTATTAAAAAGAGAAAAAAACACGAATACAGAATATTAGTGGTAAATGTCAATGAAGTCTTTAATTGGAAATCACGGAAAAATAAAATTAGGTTATCTTCTAATGAAGATGGTCAGTAATTCACATAATAAAGTTCAGATGCCGTCTTGATTTAATTGTAGAAAACATCAAATCGTGAAATCTGATAGATTGTTTTACAGCTTCTAATTATAAAGCTAGCAGACAAAAGTAGAATGAAGATTTACAGACATCAAATAGTAAATTGAATTTATTAAGTAATAAGAGTGTCGACAAACTAACAAATAAATAAAATTATTGTGAACTAAATACACGACATACACAGTTACAGATAACGTGAAAATAAGCGACTTAGTATTATACATACACTGTACCTATACTACTAAAGGAAGAGACCGATTTCATTGAGCCGCAACTCCACTAAAACCATACAAAGCCGGAAATATTTGTATTATGACGTATAAATGTAGTGTTTTGTACTTTCTAAATTTGTCTTTGAAACAATCTTTTTTTCCACAAAAAAACGCCAATTTTTGAAAAAATATCCAAATTCGGAGACCGTTATCGATCCGTGTCTTATATGCTTTCGCGCATGCTCAGTCGACGGGCCAGTTTGGGTGTTGTTCACATATTTGCACATACAGATTGTTTTTTTCAAAGTATTTTAATTGAGTTTTTTTATTGCTATTAAGATTCTGTAACTTGAGTATGTCAACAGATTTGGAGAAGCGTCAACGGTTTCTGAGATACAAGAGGGGTGGATTCCTGATGAAATGTTTTAGATTTTATTTTTCATCCGATTTAGATGAGATTTTTTCCATTGTGTTACTCATTTTGATCCCTTTCAGTAGTGTCAAACTTTGCCACACTTTTCTTAGGGTATTTAATATTTTTATTTTCCAACCGAGATGAATGGGGTCTTTTGCATTATGTTCCTCATTTTCATCTCTTTAAAGAAATAGAATTAAATGCATTAACCGTGTCCATGACAAATCCTTACTGTGTCCACCTTATTACTGTGTCCACACTCTATGTTTCAACACTTGCCCAATTGTACCGCGATTTCGCGGGCATCTTCTAGTAAAGTATAAGTAAAAGGGAAACCATAAGCATATATTGCATAGTATTTGAAATGGAACTAAGGCATGCAACTGTATACTTCCTTTACTTGTAATCTAAAAGCTATTTGATGATATTCAGTTATTCCAAAAGTTTGTAGTACTTAACCTGTATGCTATTTAATATCATTATTTGTCAAATTTTGAGTGCCGTTCTTTATGGAATGTATTGCTCAGTAGCCAGTTGTCGGTTAAGCTGGGGTCACACATTCACGATTTTTACTGTCGTCCTTGACAGGACCATTCCCGATTAAAATTTGTCAAAAGTCTGATCAAGATCCTGTGAATCGTGGCAGGAAATTCAAACTTTAATTAAAATTTGTAAAAACATTTATTGAATCACGACAACAATCAGATATTGTTCAGGAAGCGTCCAAATTCAGCCGTTTCCAACCGAATTTGTCCCGATTATCCCGTTCTCAATCCGATTCTTATCCGATTTGTATCTTTTGCATGGTACAAAACGACCGAATCTGACCCGACAGCGTCCTGATTTTACCGAATGTGATCCGACAGAGATCAGACAGTTTAGTTTAGTTTAAACATATTTTATTGTCTAGATATACAATAGGATTGGATACAAGTTATAACAACTTAAAATAATCCTCTCCAAATAAGTACAATATACAAAATTTCAAGATGACAGCAGTTATATGATTCAGTGCAATATGAAAAATATATACAATAAATATATCATGTTTAAACAGTAACAGTTGGATACGAGTACACTTTAAGATACAGCAATATTAATCAAAGAATCTTTTTGTATGGCGTATATAACTATGTATATTTCTGAAAAGGGTTGTGTTTTGTTCAACACAATTTTCGACTGTTCCAAATAAAATTAGCTATGGAAATAGCAACTAAGTGTTGAATGTTTTCAAAGAGCTGATTTCTAGAATTTATGTAGAGTGGACATTCTAAGAAAAAATGAATCGAATCTTCTAATGGACACCCACATTCACAACTTGGGTCATTTACTAAATTAACTCTGTATAAATCAGCTTTTAAAGGACTACATCTGTGTCGTAATTTTGTATGCAGTATATTTCCATCCTGTTTCCAATGAAATAATATTTAGGTACCAAAAATGAAATATCATTTCGCCGGATTTGGAGATGATTGAATGGATCTAATATCTAATTAACGGCAATAAATTCCATGCACGAATTGAAGAAGGAAAAAAGACTTAGAAAATATGTCCAATCTACATCTCGGTACTCTATAGTGAGAACGGTTTCTAGTATTATAATAATTATCATCTGTATAATCCGAGATACAATCCATAAGATATTCTGGAACATTATTGTTGTGTATTTTATGAAATAAACATATTTACGTCTATTTCTTCTAGAACTCAAAAATTTCCCATCCAGTTTCAAAAAGTAGGGACTCTTTTCTTGCAAATTGCGGAAGTCCAGTAATAATTCTGACTGCCTCAAGCTACAAGCGCTCAATTTTTTCAGAATCTCTAACACATCATCCATCCCATAGCTCGCATGCATATTCTAAAAGTGGAAGTATGTATGCAAGATATATCTTATTAAAATTGTTTCTGTTAAGAATATATATTTCAATTTTCTGAGAACAAAAATCTGTTTATTGGCACTACAGCAAATATTATCTTTATGTACTGACCACTTGCAATTATTAGAAAAAGTAACACCCAAATGTTTGTGGTCATCAACTTTTTTAATGAATTGTCCATTGAATTTCAAATTAATAGGCTGGGAATCCTTACGGAAATTAAAAACCACATATTCTGTTTTTTGAGGATTAAAATCTACAAGCCATTGTTTTGACCACTTATCTAATGTTTCTAGATCCATATTTAATCTCCTTTCTATATCTATAGCATTATTCGAAGAATACATAAGTGAACTATTATCGGCAAAAAGTCTAACTAAACATTGAATTTCATCTGCTATGTCATTTATAAACATAAGAAATAATAAGGACCCACGTACTGAGCCTTGGGGCACACCTGCTTTTAATGTTCCAAGTGTGGATTCTGAATTTTTGAGAAGCACTTTCTGTTTCCTATTACTAAATAATTTTCAAGCCAACCCAATAATTTGCCTTTTATGCCATAAGTTTTGATTTTTGCTAATAGACCTTTATGCCAAAGTCGGTCAAAAGCCTTCGAGATATCACAAAAAATCATACAAATAATTTCTTTATCTTCCATAGCTAAACAAATTCTTTGATAAATCTCAATCATTTGATGAAATGTTGAATGACCAGGAACGAAACCTGACTGGAATTTATACAATAGCTTGTGTTCAAAAATGAAATTAAAAATATGTTTATAAACTATCCTTTCAAAAACTTTACCCACACAGCTTAACAATGCAATAGGACGATAATTTGAAACCATCGATTTATCCCCTTTTTGAAAAAAGCTAAAACATTTGCAACTTTCCAGCATCTTGGAAATTTTGAAGTTCTCATTGAGCAATCGAATATATATGATAAAGGTACACACACACTATTAGCAGTATATTTCAGCATTTGATGACTAATACAATCCTTACCGGATGATTTACCAATTTCCAAAGATTTGAGTACGTCTTTAATCTCATCCTCCGTTATTTCATCAATATCTAAGCTATGTTGGGTACGAAGTGGTAAATCTGGAGGTGAAACTCCATCATCCGAAGATGTAGAAATATTACAAAAATATGAGTTAAGCAAATCTGCTTTTTCTTTTTCACAAACAGAAATTTCATTAGCATTTGGATTAAATAATGGAGGAATCGACGTGGAACGACAATTACCCATTACTTTTTTATCGAGAGACCAGAATGCCTCCGGGTTTTTGTTTGACTTTTCATCTAAAAGACCATTAGCGTTTAACTAGAACTGTTCCTTTGCATAAATAATCATGTTATTTACTTTGTTACGCTGTCTTTAAATTTTTAGTATTTTGCACAGAATCCCGGTTTATCTGATGATCGAATAGTGACGGTTTTAGTAGGTATAGAATTTTTAGTAATTTTTATATATTTTTCTGTGAAAAAAACTGCCATTCCGTCTACGTCGCCCTCAAAAGCAGTCAAAGAAGTTTGCCGATCAAAATTCTGAATATCATTATTAAATCTAGTAAAATCTGCATGTTTATATAACCAAATAGTTCGTTTAAAATTTTTTTCGCTAAATTCGGAATTTTTAAATATACTTTGGTAGCATTATGATCACTCATTTCTCTATTTATATCAATAACTTCAGTAAAGGTAGCACAACAATCTTCAGAAATTAAAATTGGATCTAATAAAGTAGCTCTTCCAGATCTTTGATCAATCTGGTCGCTTCTTTTACAACATTTCGTAAACAAAAAATATTCATTAGATCATTTAAAACATGATTGTGTTCAGTAAATAAATCAATATTCAATAACCTGTAATTACAATTTTAGTTGTATAATTATATGCTTGATCTATTGAATGTTTAATATTTTGCCAGAAGGGATGACTTGAACCTGGTGATCGATAAACAGCACAAAGTAAAATTTTGTGTTGAGGAAAATCAGTTTCTAGCCATATTAGTTCACTGTTCTAAATCGAATCGTCTCTTAGTTTTTAGTATATCAGATACATAAACCAAAACACCTCCGCCAAAGCAGTTCCGACCATTCCTATATAATTCCTTATGGTACCCATCTATATGTATATTTTGACTAAACCTAACCCTATCAGAAAGTGACCAGACAGTGAACCGACGCTGACGGAAGATATCCGTTAGAAAACTGTCGCCATATTCGGGATGATCAGGTACTGTCGGAACGCAATCCTATCACGGCCTGCTGTACCGCATTGCACAAGGCTTTGTCTGGACTCAGTCGTATTGTGTTCTGTAATTGTCTGGACTCTGACGTGGGTATCATTGTCGAATTTCGTATTAATAACGTGATTTTTCCGCGACCGTTTTGGCAAAGACGGTTCGCATTCGGAAAGATCTGGATGTAATTTGAACTCAATCGTAAAATAACAGCAATGACAAATTTCTCCAGATAATGCACGTTCCAAAGGACAACGTCCAGAAAACACAGAACATTGTTACGATTTCAATACGATACATCAGAATCTGTCACGATATGGTTACGATTGTTATCCGACTTGACAAAATCGGCTGAGTTTCTCCGAATGTTACGGGACGCATCTAACTGTCGGGGTGCTTGGCCGACCTCTCCGGACCATATCCGATCCATAGGAATCTGTTACGAACCTAGACGTCTTCGTTAAGACAATGTTAGGACATTCCAGATCAATGAGGATAGTAATCCGGTTTTTAAACTTTTCGTGTCTTGGCGCTATCTGATCTCAAACGGGAGCCATAATCGGCTATGTGAATGATATATTTAATTGTTAATTTAATTATTTCAGCTTATGATTCATGTTAGTGTTTTAGACCAATAGTGCTGCCATTTAAGACAAAGTTGACCTAGGCGGTTTTATTTAGGCTCCTTTTCGATTTGATGGTCTTTCTATAAGATTATTGGCTATCTAAACGTTGGTTTCCTGCGTACATTTGATGGTTATAGTGTCGGTCGCACATAAATCATACATAATGGAAAACAAAGGATGTGGATTATGAATTCATGAAGCAAATCCCGACGCGCATAGTAAAAGAGCCAAAGCAAAAGGAGTAGTGCTTTTATTGCTGTTCTTCATTCTGAAAGTCATAATAAGGTCTTCATAATAGAATAATAGCTCACATCTCGTTTCAAGTTTAATTTAGACCCTAACTGCAGTTAGAGCGGATTAATTTGCATAATGTCAAACACGTTCATTCGTACATTGAAAAAACAAAGCTGTCGAATTACACCAATTAAAAGAAAACACAACCGCCTGACAATCTCATCATAAAATACAAAAATATATAAACCATTTAGACAACCACGGTGCAGAAGATATAGTATAATCATTTTGCAGCGGTTTTTCAAACGAGTGTTAACTGAACAGAAACAATATCAGTATTTTACTGGTGAAAAAAAATTGCGATCTAACAATTATAGACTGTAGAAAAACTATAGGTAAGAGAATTGTTCTGGACAATGGAAAATGACACAGAATATTGAATCAATCTCAAAACAGGTGCGACCAAGAACATTGTCAATATAAGCATACATGTTTCATCAGCAATAAGCAACAAGGCGATTAAGAACAAATGTATATAAATGACTAGCTATATATAGTTTTGCAGTCAACTGTAGAAAGTTATGACATAAATATATCAATTATTTTTACATTAATTAAAAAAAACGTTGGAGAATCTTTCAATGAGAGGAATCCATCAATACAAACTGTTACACATACATTTTCACCACTTTGAAATCTATGTTGGTTTCTAGCCACATTAAGCACAATTTTACATCCAGAGTTAAGAATGTGATGCCTTGTCTTATTCGTGATTAACATTTAATGAAGCAAACCGACCTGACTGATCACATTATTGGTATGTATTATTTCATTACTTTTACGTCAACGATTGTTTTCCCATCCAAATAGAGATGACAGATTTGTTGCTGTAACATTTTGTCCATGTTTTCTTGACCTATTGCTTATTAACCGACATTAATTTTTCTACATTGTAGAACTTCCTTATATGCGACACTTTTCCGATACTGTTTGCATTGTGAGTTTCGTTATAGATAAATGTATGTCAACTTTGCTATTCAACTTTTCGATAAGACTACATGTTCTTTGTAACTCAAGATCAGCATACATTCGTTTAACTTATTCCAGGTAATAGACACTTCTATCGAAAATAAATCGTCATTGTCTAATATTCTTTCTATTCCTTACTTTGGTTCATATTTAAACCGGTTAATCCTATGTCTAAAGTCGGGCAAAGCATAACAACAACAAATGTAGAGGTCAAGAAAATGCCGAAAACTATGATTAAAAAGAAGATAATAAGTTTATGCAATAATAAAAGTCTATATGAGAATGTTACTCCGATTTGAAAGGTGTATTTCATCAATTTCCTCGATCTATTACATGTACAAACCTGATGATTGTATTTTTCATATTGTCAAACTCTCATTCTTCAAAAGGTAGTAAGTATCATGCATCTGTTACAGCCTATGTAAATGTTTCCAAGATGCATGGGCATATGAAATAAAGGTATTTGACATAAATATACAAGGACGAACCCTCATTTAAAGACCAAATAACCAGCAAGCAAACATCTCAACATCTACAGGTCCCTATCAAACATCTCAACATCTACAGGTCCCTATCGGATTTATTAACTGGGAAATGTAGGAAATCCCTTGGTATAACCTTATCGTCTTAGAATTTTCATTAAGACAAAGATACATGTACCTTACTACTAAGCTTGCATTTCAATAATAAAACCAACAGCATTCTTTTAAGTGAAGAAAAACGCTCTGATTAACAATGTCTGATACCTCAGTAGATTACATTTCATGACAAGACCCATATAAAAAAGAAAGCTATACAATTTCAAGAGTAAACGTTACAAGAACAATAAAACAGACACAATCAACAATCTTATTCAAGTTAAGAACACTAAGCAAAAGTCAAGAACATGAAGCAAAAAACCAATGTAACTTCAATAAATCCATGTAACTAAAGGTTCCTAACTGAAGGCAAAGGCATTTTTTAAAATTCAAGCCAATCCGTGTTGTTTCAGTTAAAAAATACACCACACTATAACAAGAATTGATATGAATTCACTCACCTGGTCGTAGTTTGAAGAAATAATAATAAAAAAGGACAGAGTTCTAATGTCCCTGCATTGCACATATTTTTATCTGACAAAAGGAACTAAAAAAAAAAAAAAAAGATTTGAGAGCAAATGCAATGCAATTTCCGATATGATTAATATTTCCAAGGGGCAGAACTCGTTAAAATATTTTATCAGCACATATTTTCGAAATTGTTCTAGAAATTGCTGATATAAACCTTTGATATAAATTTGATAAATTTCTGGCAAAAAATGTACACGTGAGAGCGCTTACAATGAAAGTTTCCATTATATAAATATTTCCAAGGGCATAACTCTCTTGAAAATAATTAATTGGCACTGATTTTCGAACTTGTCCGAGAAATTGTTGATATAAACCTATGATACAGGTTTCCTAAAAATCTAGCAAGAATTTTACACATGAGAGCGCTAACAATACAACTTTCCATAGAATTAATATTTTCAAGGGGCATAACTCTTTTAAAAATAATTGATCGGCAATGATTTTTGAAATCGTCCGAAAAATTGCTGATATAAACCTACGTTATAAGTTTCATAAAAATTTGGCAAGAATTGAACACATGAGAGCACTAACGATGCAATTTTCCATATAATTGATGACTGTTTTAAAAATTATTCATCGGCACTGATTTTCGAACTCGTTTGAGACATTGCTGATATAAAACTTTGACATAAGTTTTATAAAAATCTGGCAAGAACTGAACACCTTACTCAGAGCACTAACAAGACCGGACGGACGCCCGGTATTTCTATGTCACCCCACAACGCGGGGGGACAAACAAAAATAAAAATACAAACCACCCATCGGCAACAGAAAAAAACCCAAAGCAACAACAAAACAAAACAAAACAACAAACATAAAAAAAAAAAAAAAAACAATATCAGAAAACTAGTTCAAAATATATGATTAACGTAGTCCGTCATCAGGGGATGCATAAATAAATGTGTCGCTGTTTTTTTTTGGCTTACGAGATTCAAGTTATTTCAGTATGATAAATTATGTTTTGGAGATTTGCTATTAAAACAGTATGACAATGAGAATAGTTTACATGTACGTTTTTATTTGAATAAATATGCATTCCTTTTCATGCATCCTTATCGATCTTGAGAGTTTTGTAAAGTGTACGTATTTTGGTTTTAAGCTTTTAATACAATAAACAGTACAATTCAAAGTGAAATAACAAAATTGTCTTAATATCTGTCAACATACTATTGTTTGATATGTCAGTAGTTTATCTTTCGTGACAAAATTTGATACTGCTTGACAATTTACAGGAAATGAATGGATTATATGATCAACAGTTATGATTATATTCAGGAAGAAATGAAAAAAAAAAGGAGATGTTCCTTGCAAGATGTTGTTATCAGAGAACTTTTCTTTTCATAACAGTGTTACCAATAAATGATGCAATAAGCCAACGACTGAGTATTATAGACAAGTTTTCAAATTGAATATCGTTAACTTTTCTCATATAACTGTAAAATCACATTTGTCATTTCTATATAAAAATAAATAAGATAATAATATTTGGTAATCGATATAAAAATAAACAAAAAACAAAAAAAAACCCCAAAAAAAAACAATTAGTATCATATTTTTTTGTTTATTGACCGTTCGTTTCGTGGAAGCTTGAAGTTCGATACCCAGTTGGGTTTAATTTTAAAATAGTTATGAATTGGTATTTGATGCTTCTCCGATAAGCAGGCCTTGAGATTAAAGTCAAAGACTATAGTGGGATTGGCGTCAGATTAATGTCCCGTGTGGGATGTATAAACGCAGCTTCATTTGGTTGAGTATATCGAAATTCCATGCCTCCTGAGGAGAAAGTTCCAGGCTCTTTGCACGTTACAAAAACTGAAACATTGTACTTTTTAAGAAACTTTACTTCTGATCAAGTTCGTTCGAGACCAAACGTTTTTAAAAGAGCCAAAACTAAATATTTAAAGTAGTAACTAAATCATGTTTATTTGTTCCTTCATTTATTCATTTGCAGCCCCAGGGTTTGATGAAATATCAACAAAACAAATAACACAAATGCACATGATAAAATTATACATGACCATACCGTCAGTCATTACTCAAGGTAAAAATATAAAAAAATAAACAAAGTTTAAGAATTAAAGTCTCTCCGGCAATACACGTATCATTTACTTTAGGGAACACACACACCAACAAGCGTTGCGACCTCATCTGACTAGACTCGAAAATGCCGCACCGGTCTGGACTAGGAAACGAAATTGAAAGTCTTTTAACGGGCTTCTGTGGCCTTCGCACCTCGTATCGCCGATAACAAAAAGTAAAAAGATTGCAGGTACCTATCTAATTGAGCCTGTCAAAAGTTTTAAAAACGTTTGCTTCAAGGAATAAGCATTGAATGTGTAAGTACAAACATTGTACTTTTTACTAAAAGCCGTTTGTACCAAGGAGATTGAACTGCATAAGTATATATTGCAACATATGTTATTAACCTGTGTTGTTATGCATTCTGATTTATACAATGTTCCCCTATTTCATAAACTGGGCGCATTCAGTACCGTCTTCTTTTGCCCTTTTTATCTGGCGTAATATTCGTCAAATTTCTTTTACGTTATTATACGCCCGTCAAAATTTTGACGGGACGTATAATGGTATACAAATGTCGTCTGTCCGTCTGTCCGTCTGTCCGTCCGGCGTAAACATGTCGCACCGTAACTTGAGAACGACTTATCTAAATTTCATGAACTTAATATAGTTGTTTCTTATGATGGTCAAACGATCTGTATACTTTTTGGTGAAAATAAGATTAAAACTTTTTGAGTTACGGGACTTAGCAACTAAAACAGGTGTGTGTGTTTTTTTTTTTACATGTCGCGCCGTATCTCAAAAACAATTGATGATTATTGCTTAAAACTTTACACACTTCTTAGTTATGTTAATCTTAAGATCTGTATATTTTTTGGTGATGATTCAAAATTTTATTTTAGAGATATTGAGTATTTTGTTAAAAAAGGGGGAGGGGTTTTTCACGTGTCGCGCCGCATCTCAAAAAAAAAAATTATGATTATTGCTTAAAACTTTACACACTTCTTAGTTATATTCATCTTAAGATCCGTATACTTTTTTGTGATGATTCAAAATTTTATTTTTGAGTTATTGAGTATTTTGTAAAAAAAGGGGGAGGGGTTTTTCACATGTCGAGAGTATCTCAAAAACGATTTATGATTATTGCTTAAAACTTTACACACTTCTTAGTTATATTAATCTAAAGATCTGTATACTCTTTGGTTATGATTTAAAATTTTATTTTGAGATATTGATTTTTTTATTTTTTAAAGGGGGGTTTTCACATGTCGCGCCGTATCTCAAAAACGATTTATGATTATTGCTTAAAATTTTACACACTTCTTAGTTATATTATTCTACAGATCTGTATACTTTCTGGTTTTTATTCAAAATTTTATTTTAGAGATATTGAGTTTTTTGTAAAATAAAGGGGTGTTCGCATGTCAGAAACTATTTATGATTATTGCATAAAAATTCACACACAAGACGAAGGGCGTATCATGGCGCAGCTGTTTATATAATATGTTTTCCTATCATTTTAAACAAAACATCCACCATTTACACTGTATGTTACGTATTTCCAACCATTTACACTGTATGTTACGTATTTCCAACCATTTACACTGTATGTTACGTATTTCTCTTTAACATTTACTGTAATATTTTTATTGTTTGATTTTAGATAATCTTAAAACAAATAAATCAAATGCAGTATTTTTCCTTTTAATCTTAATTATCATTATTATATTCTCTTTAACGAAAATATTAATTGAACATAATTATAACAATTTTATTCAGTTTTTGCCTTTTATTCAGCTTTACAATCCTTTCGAAAATAAAATACAAAGTGTAATTAACTTTTTAAGATATTGTCTCAGCACTTTTCATTAGTAGCAGGTGCCGAAAAATAAATGATTTTGACGTCTAGATTCAAAAGATGACTTTTTAGTAATGTAATATCGATATTGCAGGAAAGATAGTTATTGCAAGATGTCTCCCTCGGCGTAAGTCTGATAAAGTATCATTATATAGGCTCTTCTTTATCAGTTGGCCATGCTGATGGAAAGATGGACTTAGTCCAGACAATTCCAAATGAAAAATGACTGCATAAAGTAATGAGTTTTAGAACTGCATTTGATGTTTCTTTATTATGGCAGACACATTTAAATAAAAATATAAACCAATGTGTTTTTTATCGTTCACACGTAAGTAAATGAATTTGTAATTATCGTGAATTTAATCATTGAGGGTGTAAAACCTAAATGTTTTTTCCTAAAAGTTTAATAGTAATTTGAGTGTTAGATTAATTGGGAAATCAAACAAATCTTTCAGAGAGTTGTTATTTGTCAAGTATAGTCAAACGTGTATTCATTAAGTTGTCATTTCAATTTTATTCCTTTTAACATTAAAATCAATACTTTATAAGACATGTGCTGTAGTGTTATGTTTTGAATGGGTTGACAATCAAAGATGAGCAAGAAAGTACAATGTAGTCGGGCGCTGCATAAACGTTCTATAAAATAAATAGATGTTATATGACTGCCAATGAGACAACTATCTACCAAAGACTATATGACGTAGATGTTAGCGATTGTAGGTCACCGTACAGACTTCAACAACGAGCAATGTCAAATATAAAAATAAACAGCTTAACTTATATACTACAAAGAATATGAAATGAATGTTTCAAATACTCATTCATAATGATATCGTCATCAGAGGCTTTAGTATTTTTTAAATTTTCAACTGTCTTTTTAATTTTATCTACAGTTATGGGTACATTCAAAGCAATATTCAATCTATCAATATCGTTTTGGTTGTTCAATTTTGTGTCTTCATTTGAGCTAGAACCATTTAATGTAGCGATATTCATAGGTAAATGAATGATTGTCTTTTTTTAATGTTTAACTTTCCCGATAATTCATTGCATTCTAGATCAATAAAATCTAGAGTTACAGTTTATGACTAAAATCAGCAAAGACCCATCGAAACAACATCTGATTCAAAAATTTAACTCTTTTAGATATTTAGATGATATATTGGCTCTCAATAATGACGACTTCAGTATCTACACTATAAAGAGATTTATCTAGCCGAACTAACTTTAAATAAAGCTAATACTAATAATGAACACTGCCCTTTCCTGGATCTTGATATCTATATCTTTAAGGGAAGCTGAATACCAAAATTTATGATAAAAGAGATGATTTTTCATTCCCTATTGTTAATTATCCATTTTGAGATGGTGACGTTCCCTTGTCACCATCTTATGTTGTTTATATATCTCAACTTGTTCGATTCGTGTGTGTTTGTCACAACGTATTTGATTTCAACGAAAGGAATCTCTGTATTACTGAAAAATTATTACACCAGGGTTTTCGATATCACAAACTAGTCAAAACGTTTACTAAATTTTATCATTGGTACAAGGACATCATTCGTTAATATAAATCAACATGTAGACGTCTTATACGTTCAAGTATTTCACATCCAATATTTTAAGGTAATATTCTTTACAAAGCACAAAAATGTCGGCATTCACCTCAAAAGCTAACCAAACCTTTAAATAGACTTATTTGGAAAGGATATAGTTACGATACTGTTGTCAGGTCATTAAGGATTGCAAATTTTGGTATTAATATTGATTCACTCATAGGGTCTTTGCATCGGAAATAAACGCTTTATTCTAGAACTAGTTGTTGGCATGATACGGGTTATGTTCTTCTCATATATTTTATGATTGTATGATACTAAACCCCTAACGGGAGGGATTGTACTTGATTTTCATTTGATGAAGGCATAATATTTCAATCAGTTTAATTGAGGTCTGGAGTAGGCATGTCAGTAACTGCTAGTAGTCCTTTGTTAATTTATGTATCATTGTCATTTTGCTTAGTTTCTTTTGTTACCTTTTCTGACATCGGACTCGGACTTCCTTTAAACTGAGTTTTACTGTGCGTATTACTATGTGTTCCTTTATTTTAAATTTGCTAGAGGTATAGGGGGAGGGTTGAGATCTCACAAAACATGTTTAACCCCGCCGCATTTTTGCGCCTGTCCCAAGTCAAGCCTCTGGCCTTTGTAAGTCTTGTATGTTTTTTAATTTTAGTTCATTTATATGTTTTGGAGTTTAGTATGACATCCATTTTCACTGAACTAGTACACGATTTTATTTTGGGGCCAGCTGAGAACCACCTCCGGGTGTGGGATTTTCTCGCTGCGTTGAAGACCCATTGGTGACCTTCGGCTGTTGTCTGCTCTTTGGTCAGGTTGTTGTCTCTTTGACATATTCCCCATTTCCATTCTCAATTTTATCTATGCTATCGGGGCCTTTTATAGCTGACTATGCGGTATGGGTTTTACTCATTGTTGAAGGCCGAACGGTGACCTATAGTTTTTTATGTCTTTGTCATTTGGTCTCTTGTGGAGAGTTGTCTCATAGGCAATCATACCACATCTTCTTATTTTTATAGTTCTAGAATTGAAGTCTTCAATAAGAAGATTTTTTGTTTCTATTTCGTTATAAGAGTTCCAATACAATACGTTGAATTTTTAGGATGAATGTATACAAAGAACATGTGTATCACACTTAACATAAAAATAAGAAGATGTGGTTTGATTGGTTGTATGTTTCTGGAGTTTCGTAGCAATTTATAAGTCATGTTGCTCACCAAATATTTCTATTCTATCTTTATTTTAAATTAAAGGTACAGGTGCGCTTAATTGTTTATTTTTCCCAGTTGTTATTCAATACTTGTTTTAGTATATTATTCTCTAAAGTTGCTAAACAACATATCTACAATTATTCTGCATTTAAATAATTGCGTGATTACATTTTACAGCAATAAATTATTCTTTGCTGTAGACAGAAGACATAAAGATTGCATATTTTGAAAATAAAGTGTAGATTAATATAATAAAACATACGCAAGTGATTTTGTCACAATCATTTATATAAAACTAGGAAAACCCTTGATCATCAGGATTTCAAAATGTTTATGGGGAAATATAGCTGCAGCATAATAGACACGTCGAATATATTCTTCCAAAATATTATTCAAGGCATTTTTTCAATGATAAGGTTTGTTTGCAAGTGAATAAGGATACACGCTAAAAAAAAACAACTCCTAAGCATTTTATTTTCAGCTTGATATCATATTCCCCTTTTTGTTACAGTTACTTGATTGTAAGTGTTTCTCCTCACCTATTGCAGTTCACTAAAATTATGAACCATACAATTGCAAACAAAAAACAAACAAAAATTCGAAAATAAAAAATCATTACATATCTTTCCAAATAACATACATCCCTCGGCTGTTGTCTGCTCTTTGGTCGGGTTGTTGTCTCTTTGACACATTCCCCATTTCCATTCTCAATTTTATCTGATGTTCATAAGACATTAGATTTTTAATCATCAGTATTTATATATATTTTTTTGATTTTGTTTCTTATATCCCAGTTGATACGATGTTCCAGACCTTGCATTTCCAACATGATTTCCTAGATATAGGGTTGCTGCTTACAAGGAAGGACTTGGTTGACCGTTATGGACGACGGATATGTTGTAAATGTCGTAACCACATTCCTGTTCTATTTTCATCAAATGTGATACCATCGAATTATACATGTACTTACATGAGCAACATCGCTTGTCTCAGCACTTTTCAATAGTAGCAGGTGCCGAAAAATAAATGAATTTGACGTCCAGATTCAAAAGATGACTTTTTTTGTTATGTAATATCGATATTACAGGAAAGATAGATATTGCAAAATGTCTATGGAAAGATGGACTTAGTCCAGACAATTCCAAATGAAAAATGACAACATAAAGTAATGAGTTTTAGAACTGCATGTGATGTTTCTTTATTATGGCAGACACATTTAAAAAAAAAAATGCCACATATTGAGCAGGATCTGCTTACTCTTTTGGAACACCCGAGATCACTCGGTAATTGATGGAGGTTCGTATTGCTGTGTCATCAGTTTTCTATGTTTTGTAGACAGTTGTTTGTCTTTTGGTCGTTTTTCGTTTTTTGCAAGTAAATTCAATAGTTTTTAGTATGATAGTAATATAAGGGTTTGTATCATAGTTGATAAATTCACCTAAAACAAGGTAAAACAAGCATAGTAGTGTTGCGTATGTGATATAAAAATTTGAAAATGAATATTCAGGGCAAACAATGAAAAAAAAATCTAAATCCTGTACCCAAGCGCTTTTGTGTTGGACAACATTTTGTAGACAAATAACATTACCTTCCTGAAACTGATATTGAGTTACTTCATAACAGGTCACAAAATATTTTGAACGATTCTCGGTATAATCACTGCTATAGTTTATTTCCCTGATTGATATTTTATCAAGATCCTCTATTTATTTATTTCTTGACATGAAATTGTCTCGTGCAAAGTTGCATTATGTGTCATATCATTGCAACGCATTATCTGATATCAGAAATCTAAATCTCGTCTATTATCACAATGCATATCATGGATAAACTACAAAAGAACTTAAAATCATTACTTTAGCTTGTATTGTTATTTCTTTCAATGTGTTTATTCTCCTTGGAATAACCATCACATTGTAATTTTCCAATATCAAATATTTGTTTTTCTTTTATTAATGAAGTGTCCATTTTTCTTTAAAGACACATATGCAGGATAGGTTGGGAAAATTTCGTCCTTTCTTCGGAGCTAGTTTTATCGTCTGTATTAAACTTGCCCGCCTCTATTTTGAATTTGGTTTTTGAACTCTGTTGATCGTTATACTTGGTTAAATTCTAAATAAGATTACTTAAAAAATATTTTGTGACAGACTAATATTGAAGGCCATACTTTGACCTATAATGATTTACTTTTACAAATTGTGACTTGGAAAGAGAGTTGTCTCATTGGCACTCATACCACATCTTCTTATATCTATATAATATACCATTTAGTACCAGAGATAAATGCTCTGAACTGTATAGCTTGTATGTGTTTCATGAAAACATCAGTTAGAAAAAAATAATCCCCCCAAAGACTATCGATATGAGTTTTTTTCAAATTTTTGATTTATTCGTACCAGCACGTTATGCATCGGCTTTTTTGTTGTCATTATGAATGCCCTACGGAAAAAGAGAAAAAAATACCTGATATTGGGTGTGTTACATGTACTTATTTTAGGAAAAGTGACTGATAATTTTACTTTCAAAGTTATAAAGTCGACATCACGAATTAAGTGATCTTTGAAATGAATCACTGTCTCTTAATATTGGGAAGTTCCTAGCCATGTATTAACATCTTCTCCTAGATAATGCTTTGGATTTCCATGGTGCATGCATTGCAGATGTTGTTTATCAGTCAACGCAATCGGTCTCATTTCATGTAGAGTTCATTCGATGTCTGATTGTTTTTACTACCTTAACAGTTAGTTTTTATCGTCCCTTATGACCTGAAAGCCATATGCACCCTTCATATTTGATTAAATAACACACACACACACACAAAAAAGCAGTACAAAAGAAAGTTGAAATGATAAGCTCAATTAAAAAAAAACTTACTCAATTTCATCAGATGAAACAAATGTTCTACTTTCTACAGCTTAATACAGTGTGTCAGTATAGCATCATCATTCAACAATATTTGTCAAATTTGATTAGAATTAACGAAAGGATGGTTTTAACTTGAAGTAATGAAGTTCAGATGCTCCTATAATCTAATTGAGAAATGCAGGTCAAATAAGTTAAAAATAGCATCTTACAGAGTTACAGACCTAACAGGAAGAACAGCTGTAAATGTCAAAAAAATTAGTTCAATTTAGAAGTTCGTTAAACCCATTTTGAATTTAGACCAAAATGTTATTGATTTCATGTGAATAATGTATTTTATTATGGCATGTCGAGAAACTGCTAGTTCTTATTCAATATTATGCAATTCCAGGAGTCCAATTATTGGTTCCAACTTTCGTTTTTTGATTAAGCACAAAGAAAACGCTTTCCAAAAATATATTTAATAGTGTTAGATGATGCCGATTCAAATTAGATACGAAAATAAAGATAGTGAATAGCAACAAGAGGCTCTCAAGAGCATGTGTCGCTCACCTACTGTAGTTTTGGAAATCATGTAAACATAATAAATATTATTAGATACCCTAATAATAACTTAGGCCAAGTTTGGTTTAATTCGGCCCAGTAGTTAAATTAAAAGCAGGTCATTTCAAAAATTGTGAAAAACTGACTTTAACATAATGAACATTTGTACCCCATGTCAGATTTGCTCTAAATGCTTTAGTTTTAGAGATATAAGCCAAAAATTGCATTTTACCCCCATGTTCTATTTTTAGCCAAGGCCATCTTGGTTGATGGGCGGGGTCATCGGATACATTTTTTTAAACTAGATATCGTAAGGATGATATAGGCCAAGTTTGGTTTAATTTTGCCCAGCAGTTTCAGAGGAGAAGATTTTTGTAAAAGTTAACGGACGACGACGACGGACGACGGACGACGACGGACGACGACGGACGACGGACGCCAAGTGATGAGAAAAGCTCACTTGGCCCTTTTGGGCCAGGTGAGCTAAAAGGAATCATTTATCGACTCTTTACACATACATATTAAAGGGACAAAATAGAGAAACTTTCTGAAACAACAAGAATATATGGAGCCTCAGCAATTAAAATTTTAGATGAACAATATAGAATAGGTCAGTTGAAAAGCCATGTTGGAAACATTATAACCAAATATCATAAACATATTGCACCTCTGTTGTTAATTGTTCGATTTTTTCTAGAATGCTGGTCTATATATCAATTCGTTGATATTCTGTTGCACTTTGTTGAATTGTGAGAGATCATTTTTTTAATATATAAATTTACAAATTTTGTACAATCTTCGAAATTAAAAAAAAAAAAAAAAAAGCAACGTGAGAAATAAATGTAGGTTTCAGAACTTGTCCTTTTTTAATCATAACGAGTACCATTACCAATCAGATTTCCTCAACGGATTTTGGTAGGGTTGGTTTCTTCAATCGTTATTTATTCTTTTGATCTTTTGGTGAAATGTTTTTTGATCTATGATCATGGTGTAATCTTCCTTCTTTAACTTGTGATTTTGATGTCCCCTCCTTTGGTATATTTACACTGTTTTAATCACGGTACATGGTATTGTTTCTATGAATTTGCAAATTCGTCTTAATTATTATATTTTGCCAAATATTATAGTTCAGTAAATTCAGATTAAGATGACATTTGAATTGACAACATCCAAGCAATGTTATGGACAATCTTACTTTTGAGTGATCTACTCTTTATGAACTTGTCTCATTCTGATTGTTTTAGTTCCTGTGTTTATAAAATAAATAGATAAGGTTTGATTGCCAATAAGACACTTATCCAACAGAATCCAAATGAAGCGGATTTACTAGTAACCATTATAGGTCAACGTACGGCCTTCAACAATGAGCAAAATCCATACCTCAAAGACTGCTATAAAAGGCATTGCCATGACAAAATGTGGTTGGTTGATGACAAAACAAGAAACGAAAATCAAAACAGACAGCAACCAACGACAACCATTGACTGTCTGTTTATACATGGATTATGATATTCCAATAGTATCGGTCAAGTGCTATCATTCCATGAAAAACATACATGTAATTAGGATGATGAGGATACAATGAAGTAAAACACAAAGAAACATAAAACGTATGTATCTGCATATTGTTAATAAGTGACCGACCGTATGAGACCCTCATTGGTAGTAAAGGTCGTTAAACACCCCCTAATTGTAGTAATAAGTACACAATTTTGCATAGATATTAAATAATATTTGTAAAACAATGCGCGCTAATTTTTTTATCTACGAGTATATATGTAGGACTCTGAACTTCGAATGGACTCCGAACCGCGACTTGACTCCGATCCCCGATGGTCTACGCTGAAGTGCGTTGGTTAACACGCTGTAGTGCGATGGTGACATTGTGACGCTAACTTGTTGATAGCTATGATGAAGTGCGTTGGTGGGTACGCTGAAGTGCGATGGTCTAACTGTGAGGTTTGTATACTAGCTAAAGCTAAATGCGGTGGCCTGAAGTTAGAACCCCATTTAATGTGGTTGTGTAGTGGTTAGCGTGCTAGCCTACCAAAAATAGACTAGATAGATCAGATTAAGTACAATGGATTCGAGTGGGAGGACATGTTTTTATATTAAGTATGCAAGTACGATAAAAAAAAAAACAAAAAAAAAAAAAAAACGTGTTCAGCGTGTCGGTCTATAGTACTAGGTAGGGTTCCTCTCATTTTTATCAAAAATACTAGTAACTTGTTCTTTTCATGTCATAGCTTATAAATTGCTCACAACACTCATTTATCAATTCATCTGATATCATAACAGTTTTAAAGAAATAAAAACCACCAAGTGCATTTAAGCTTGACTTATAGCGAGACGTGACGTTGTTCTGTCAAAAACTTGAGAATTAGCTGCTTCTCCACTGAGCAGCAGAAATTTAGAAGTACACTTAGGGACCATTCGGGTTTATTTTTGGCCTAATCCGTTGCAGAAGATTCATACTGTAAGCACAATAAAATTAGACTAAGAGCTGGTGTTTTCTTACAAAGTAGGATTTATCTCAAGAATAAAACAAATTATCTCTATTTGATATAACGAAAACATTGCTAATAATTAATTCAATTTTATTATTAAATCGTCTACAAAAAATCATGTGAAGCATACTTGAAGAGAAGTCACCATTTATATTTAGAACAAGACATTTTATTTGTCGTACAAAAAGTTTGCGGCATACATTTTGTACTTCCAAACACTGGTTAGCCCATCTGGAGACCAAGATATTCTTTTAACCGCTTTGTTCCCCATGATTTGCTGCCTGACTTATTTTTGTAACCTCCACCCCCAAATGCTCAAAACTGTTCGGGACTTGAATCGTTCGTTTCTTTATTTTTCCTTTCCTTTGTACGCATGAAACTTTCATCTACAAATCTTATGCTCCTGCCTGAGAATCCATGTTGTTTTGCATTTGAAAAAGTCATTATATTCAAACGTCATGCCAAACCATTTCACTTCAGCGAAAGGACCATCGTACTTCGGCGCGGACCATCGCACTTCACCGTGACCATCGCACTTCAGCGTCCCCATCACACCTCCGAGTCTTACATATCTATATCTATATTCAAAGTTCTAAATATTTTCTTATGTAACGTATCAGTAATAGGTATAATATTCTCGTTATGTCTTACATAACATTAAATCGATTTTGTATCATTTAAGCTCATGCCCCAGATTCATGTCTATAAAGTTTATAGAAAAAAAGTGGTTTATTTCGCAATATGTATTTTTTTTTCCATGTGAAGATATGGTGTCATTTGGAAAGGATTGATCAGTAGTTTTTTCTACAAAATTCTAACATGTAATTGAAGGAGAAATGTGAAGAAACGTATGACCGTATAGTATAATCTTAAATCCGAAAAAATATAAGATACGTGTATATTGGTCCAATTAAATGAACTACGGAGGAACAATCAGTTTAAGCTCAAAACATTTACCTTGTTTTCCTTAGTAGGGTTTCGACTTTTCAAATTGCATTCTAAGATCATTTGTAAATTAAAAGTATTTTGTATAATTTATTGAGATGTCTTTTAGATGAGCATGTATTCTTTTGACAGACTTCAGTTGTTTTAATGAAAATTTTCTTCATTTGTCAATTAAATTTCCAATTAAATCAGTTTAAGACGCCATCAAATTGCTATTTATTGCACACAACCAGAATATCCTTCAGCTTCGGTAAATTAGCTTAATGTTAAACTTCAAGAAAAGTTTTAAAGCAACATTAAATCGGTGTCAATTTTACCTTTCCGTCGAATTATAAACAAGCAATGTATGAAGAAAAAGGAATAAACTTCTTGAAAATCGTATTAAGATGTGTAACCTCATTGAATATGTGGTATTTTGCTGTTTAAAAACAATATTTCGGAAATGAAGGGTTATGATGCATTAGTTCATAACAAAATACTCTGTACACAATTGTCAACTTTAAAAGCAAAACACCAGTGCTTTACATACTGTTCTTCAACACAGGTTTTAGCGAATTTCTTTGATATATATCGATAAATTAAATCAGTAAATTGGAGTACACACATGCAGAGTAGTGTGTTTACATTTAACTTGTACTAAAGGCGAAGTAATGAAATATTAAAAAAGTATTAGATACAATACAAAGATAACAAAGAAACAGGCCGGTAACAACCGTTGCCGGATAGTTTTTCTGCACGAGTAGTCAGGTGAAGGTCCGAGGCGATAGCCAAGGACCTTGACCTGACTACAAGTGCAGAAGAACTATACGGCAGTTTGTTACCTTTGTTTTGTATCTGACTTGTACGACGTTTCGAGAAAGAAGTAGTACATTTTACATTTAGAAAAGGTGGCAAAATTAAACAGATTAGAAACTTAAATGACCATATACCAGTCAATGTAAGTTACAGTTTAAACAAACTTCTATGTATTTACTTTCAGGTATCACAGATCGAATTTATTCGTTCATAGTGTGTTAATTTACGTTTTTGATTGAGTTAAGCCTTCAATTGATATTTTATCGTGTGTTTTCTATGTTGTGATGTTAAACTATTGTTTCAGAAAAAGGAGAAGGTTTGGTACGATTAAAACGTTTAATGCCGCTGCAAATGTTTGCACCTGTCCTAAGTCAGGAATCTGATGTACAGTAGTTGTCGTTTGTTTATGTAATTCATACGTGTTTCTCGTTTCTCGTTTTTATAGACTAGACCGTTGGTTTTCCCGTTTGAATGGTTTTACACTAGTAATTTTGGGGCCCTTTATAGCTTGTTGTTCGGTGTGAGCCAAGGCTCCGTGTTGAAGGCCGTACATTGACCTATAATGGTTTACTTTTATAAATTGTTATTTGGATGGAGAGTTGTCTCCTTGGCACTCACACCACATCTTCCTATATCTATTTGTTATTCACTTCCCTTCAGCCGAGAGTTTTTTCTCAAGAAATTCAAGAATCTAATCATTTAAAAAAAAAAAGAACCATGTCAAGTAAAAGATGAATGTCGTACACATTTGAGACTTTTTATAATGCACTTTCGCAAGTAATTAATGTATGAAAAAGTTTTCAGAGGTAAGCAAGCTAACATTTGATTTTTATTTGGGGGGAAACGGAAAAAAGGGGGGGGGGGTAAAACACATTTAAAATAAACAGACTTGATCCTTTTTTTGTTGAAAAAATGCAGGATGTGCCATCCCATTCCCCCATTCCCCCCAAAAAATAATAAAAACCGTACGTTTGCTCCCAAATATATGATTTCAATAACAATATAAATGTATAAAACGAATGAATTTCCTATTTCATTAATGAATAAAATGTTATGAAAAAATGGATTTTTTCTTATTATTAGATATATATAGGCATATATTTTGGATTTTGTTTTTAAAATTTCATGCTAATAGGTTTTTATATGTCTCTAATGGTGTTGATCAGGATTAAACACGTGTCACAATATGATCCAATCGCAGCTTACCGTCCAAAATTGGTAACGTAAGTTGAATGATTTTCTTCAAGATTTGCTGCCCATTTGAACATGTATAACACGGACACTTTTTTTATTTACAGGATCAATCGCGCATTGGTGAGTTGATAGGGATTTTATCTTTCGATTAGATTTGATTTTTTTATACATATATTTCCTGTCTTTTTTATTGAAATATAAACGTCGGTACCAGCATTTCTTTACTTTCAGCATTGTCCAGAATACTTTTCATGTCCATATACTAAAAAAGAAACATTTACGGACCGACGTACGCGACCATTTGGCTTCACTTTTCCTGAGTAAGAAAATTATTTGGTTTTTCAACGCTATCACCCAAATAATTTTTATTTTTTCGAAATTAGCACTATTATATACGGTATTCGGAAAATCAGGAATCAGAACATTATTTTGTCATCTGCTTGACCACAATATATTTTTTCTCATAAAATTGGGGATCAGAATATTTTTAACGAAAAACATAACCCCTTTTGAAGTGAAATGGTCAATCCCGGCTTAGTGTACTGATATGAATAGTAATATACTGGAATTGTTTGAAAAAAATATATTAATAAATATTTTAATAAAAAAGACAGGAAATATGTCGGTGAAACAAAAAGTTCAAATCTAATTGAAATTTAAAGTGCCCATGAACTCACTGATCATGCACGAGCTGATTCTATTCATAAAAAGTGTCCGTGTAACAACTGAAAGGTGTCCGTGTATTATCTAAAAAGTGTCCGTGTAAGTAATAGTTATCCCATGAGGACGCGGTGTGTCAGTGTAAGATCACCCCGATGGCCGGAGGCCAGAGGGTGATCTTAGACTGACACACCAAGTCCGAATGGGATAACAATTTTACATCCCAGCTGTTCTAGATTAGCTAAAAACATATTTACACTTCATAAGATCTAGTTTAGAACGCCACACAATCATTATAATATACTTTATATATTACTATATAGTATATACCCTTTATGAACCCCGAACACAATGTTTAAATATGTTAAATTAACAGAGAGTTTGTATCCAGTCGTCCTGGTGTAGGGGTATGACTCGTGGGTCAATAATTATTTACAATGTTTTCATTTATGTGTAATTGTAATTGTAATCTGTGATATTTATATACAAAGTGTGAATATAATAAAAAAAAAAAAAAAAAAGACTCGTGTGGGTCTTTATACTATAGGTCTTGAGTTCGATTCCCAGCATAGATGATATTTTTCTACACTAATTTTGATAGTAAGTCTTTTCCGTATAAATATTTCCAAGTTTTATGGTAGATTTGACATTCCCACCAAAATGTTACAGAACAAAGGAAAGCATGCAGAACAAAGAAACTCAAGCTAGGGTGATCTGACAGGGGTGATGCGGCTCAGATCACTCTTAGTAGAACAAAGGAGCTGGGATGTAACACCCGTTAATGTACTGTTTTTCTATAGCTCTGCTGGGGGCAAAGTCGTACAATAAGAAATATTCATCCTAATTCAAATAATTTATCAAACTTCGATGCGGAACAAGAAACCTACCGTTCCGTTTTACTTTTGTAAAATTCATATGATTCATTCTTTGGTTTTCTTTGATATGTTATTCAAACATATTTTGCTTAAATTTTTGTCTGTTTTCTATTGCTCATGGTTTGGTCGTTTCTAATTGATTATCTTCGTCTTTTACCTTCATTAAACCCGAGTTAACTATGTCATTTTTAACATGACAAAGGGAAGATGATAAAGTAAATCAGTACATAAATAAAAAGTTCTTAGAAAACTGATCAGAAAAGGTCGCTTACGTCCTGCTTTAACAATACTTTAGAATTGTCTTTTAAAAATTCACTCACCTGAATTTTCGAGCATACGTGACATCAAAATGAAAAGGTAAAATTAACAAAGACATGCTAGTAACCTACACAAACAACAATATCTCCAAAAGTAGGGTTGATAAAATCACGATTTTAATTAATTTTTGGGGGTAAATTTAGCTTGCTAATTCTTGTGAAAATTAATATATAATACATTGTTCATATTAGTCTTCCTCAATTAAATATGTGCAACTTGTGGGATGTTAAATGTATGCACAGAAAATATCCAAAAGTAAACATGCCATTAAGAGTTAAAAACATGGCCAATTCTTACTTTATATTTGATATGACAAGTATGTTACGGTTGCTTGATCACTTGGCTATCAGCCTGCCAAGCACTTTTGTTGCAAATTAAGCCGATAAATCCAGTGAACAAAAGAGAAAGTACAGAAAGGAAGAAATCATGGGGCAAAAAGAAATAACTCCAATAAACTTCAGTTTCTTTTCTTATCTTTATCAATAGTGAATTGGATTGCATTATTGGGAATCCGACCGTGCAAAACCAATAGGTTATGCATATACAGAAAGGAAGAAATCATGTGGCAAAAAGAAATAAGTCCAAAAAGTTTGAGTTTCTTTCTTTAACTTTATCAATAGTGTTTTCAATTGCATTATTGGGAATTCGACCGTGCAAAAACAATAGGTTTTGCATAAAATACAATATACATCCACGCAGGTATAATACAATGAATGCAGGAGTTATTCATAAACAACTGTAACATATTTTATTCCCTTGTATAGTGTTCAATTTGATGCAACGGTAGTTCATGTTAGTTTTCTATATTCGGTATATAAAACATTTCCATAATTGAAAACCATTTCACATTATTATATGATTGTCTTCTTTTGCTTAATGTAAACACAGCCATGTTCTAATTCTAACGAAACATGGTGTACACCAGCTTGACGTCACAATCAAATTTGCAACGCCAGTGGTATTTTGAACGATACTGGGGTTCATAATGGACATTTCTGTGGGAGTTGTTCGCTATGAAGTAAGTCTATGTGAATTTGTTCACTTTAAAACGCGAAATACAAGTTTAAATACGTTTTACAACAATTTTGCTCCATCAATAAACTACTAAATATACTTAACACTTAATTGTTCTGTTTGATGGATCATTGTTTGTAAAATCAATTGCGCAAAACATGTGCAGTAGACATTAACTGTCATTTTAGAAAATGTCATAAACCTGGATCTGATTTTTTAAATTTGATTCAACCATCATAACAATGTTAAGCAGAATTTCTAGTACGGTATAATTACTACTAATAATAATCTGAGTAGTACTTATTATGGAACGTCAGAGGTAGATGATGAAATATTCAATTGCAAGATCGTCATACATAAAAGATAGTTAAACTCACAAAGATCACTTCTAACTTGTACTATAATGAAATAAATTATAACTTACATTCCTAACGACAGAATTGTTTTAAAATCCCATCCCAAATACATTTCTATCACTTTGCCGATATCTATAAAAGTTTTTTTGTAAACTTTGATTGTAATTAAAAAATTACTTTGAACACACAACATGATAGATAAAATAAGTTTTGATTAAAGATCTAAATAATTCCACCCTTCAATATACGTAAAATATTTTCTTTTACTGGTAAAAAAAGTTTTATCTCTTGTTACCTTTCCAATATATTAATCACTTATTTATAACATTTACAAAATACTTACAGATGTTAAATGATATTTAAATAGCTTATGTGAGTATAGATTGAATGATACAGGAAATTATCATGAACTATGGTAAACACAACGGTTTCTTTATTTTATTTTGAATCAGTAGTCCTACATCTGTCACATTGAGACTTGGTGACAAATTTAGTTGTGTACGCAAACTGTGGTGTCAGTTTTCTTAGGTAAGTGTGGGGTAGATTGTTTTGAATATTTTGTTTAGATTCATATTGCATACGGAGTATATACCTCCCAGTTGATACGATATTCCAGAGTTTGCATTCCCTGTCATGATTTCCTTGAAAAAGGGTCGCTGCTTACAAAGAAAGTATTGAATCAAGGGTTTCAAGTGATAAAGTTGAAGTCGTCCCTTCTAAGTTTAATTGACGCCATCACAAGGTGGTTGACTTTATGGAATATTTGTTGAGAATGAGACTTATCATCGTATTCATACTTGCATCAACATCAAAACGGGTGTAACATATGGAGCAGGAACTGCCAACCCTTACGTAACACATGTAATCAACCCCGGATGTTTTCGTTGGGGTTCGTGGTGCTCAGTATTTAGTTTCCTATGTTCTATTTTGTAGACTCGTGCGTCTTTCCATCTTTTTTAGTTTTTTGCAATGGCGTAATCAGTCGGTAATCCAGTGGGCACTTATAGTGCGACCCTGTCAAATGAAATGTTTCTGTGGTTATCTATACAGAATAAATACTAAACATCTTGATTGTTCTCTACTTTTGTATCGATTTAAATCCTAAGTGTTGAATTGATGCTATGCACCACATTTGATGCAGGGTGAGACTTAACGAAAGACATTTTAGCAACGATTTTTGTATGAAAATAAAAACGTGATAGTATTTTGCCGTTGCAAGCATCGTTTGTTTTACATGTCTCAGAGAAGCGGAGATGTCATTATTTTCAATAATAGTCCACAGTATTATTTAGTATATAGATCGAAAATATCCGTCATGCCAATTCAAATATTGTGACGTAAGGGTTGACAGTTCCTGCTCCATATGTTGCAGCTGTCTTGATGGTGATGCAAGTATAAATATGGTGATAAGTATCAATCGCCATAAATATTCCATAACAGTCAGCCACCTTGTGATGGCGTCAATTAAACTTACGAAGGAACGACTTCAACTTTATCAATTGAAACCCTTAATTCAATAGTTTCTTTGTAAGCAGCGACCCTTTTTCAAGGAAATCATGATAGGGACTGCAAACTCTGGAATATCGTATCAACTGGGAGGTATATACTCCATATGCAATATGAATCTAAACAAAAAATTCAAAACAATCTACCCCACACTTACCTAAGAAAATTGACACCACAGTATGAGTACCCAATTAAACTTGTCATAAGTCTCAATGTGACATATGTAGGACTACTGATGCAAAATAAAAACTAAATAATGATAATTTCATGAATCATTCAATTAATACGCACATAAGCTACTTAAATATCTTTTAACATCTGTAAGTATTTTGTAAATGGAAACAAGTAATAAATATATTGGAAAGGTAACAGGGGCTAAAACTTTTTTTACCAGTAAAAGAAAATATCTTACTTATATTGAAGGGTAAAATTATTTAGATCGTTCATCAAAGCTTCTTTTATCTATCATGTTGTGTGTTCAAAGTATTCTTTTTAATTACAATTAAGGTAAACAACAACAAAAAAGTTTGATGGGTATCGGAAAATGATAGAAATGTATTTGGGATGGGATTTTAAAAGAGTTCTGTCGATAGGAATGTAAGTTATAATTTATTTCATAATAGTTCAAGTAAGAAGTAATCTTTGTGAGTTTAACTATCTTTTATGTACGACGATCTTGCAATTAAACACTCATTATCTACCTCTGAGGTTCCATAATAAATAATACTCAGAGTATTAGAAGTAGAACTTGTAACGTACTAGAAATTCTGCTTTACATTGCTATGAGGACTGTATTGAAAATAATAAATCAGATCCAGGTTTATGACATAATATTTTATTCATAACCATGATTTTGCATGGTCGAAGTCCATAATAATGCAATCCAAACCACTATTGATAAAGTTAAGAAAAGAAACGGAAGTTTATTGGACTTATTTCTGTTTACCCCATGATTTCTTCCTCTTTGTACTTTTTTTTTCATTGGATTTATCGGCTTTATTTGCAACAAAAGTGCTTGGCAGGCTGATAGCCTAGTGATGAAGCAACTGAAATATTGAATATAAGGCAAGAATGGGCTAGGGTTTTATCTCCTAAAAGTATATTTACTTTTGAATATTTTTTTTGCATGCTTTTAACATCCCACACATTGCAGATATTTTAATTGAGGAGGACTAATATGTACAATGTATCATGCATTAATTTGACAAGAATTGGTAGTGCTTAATTAACCCTAATTTGTAGACTGACGTGCACAAGACGTACAGAGAAAATTGACTAAATCCATATACGTTAGGTGGACGCAAGTGCACGCAAGAGGAACGCTAAGCAGTCGTTAGACGCGCGTCGCATAAGTTTGGAATACGTCGAAATGCAAAGGTATACGGTTGGGGAACGCTACATCTCCAGGAAATTTTTATGCAGCATACAAATTTTCATCTAGCTCTAGCGTTTGTCAAGCGTATACCTCTTCGCTACACGCACGTAATACATACGTTACAAGCGCGTTGAAATACACTACAGTTAAGTTTAAGACACGTTTAGGGCACGTTGTATACGCCTCAAGATCGTTCGACTTTTGCTTGGACGTATGCGGGGCGTGTTTGGAACATATGCCTGGCATAGTTCCAGCGCTCAGTGAACGTATAAAACGCACCTGTGGCGTATCAAAAACGTATTCTGACATTCAACGAAACTTGCTCTGACATTTATAGTGGTATATGTCCGTTATATTAATTTGCATATCCAAATGCATGTATAAAATGGTATGAAAGGTTGGCAAGTGTTCAGTTTGGCACTTGCTTTAATAGATTGCCTGGAGAGAGTCAGGAGGGCATATCTTCTAGCCATGGCTCTACAACATGTTGATCAAATTAACCTAAACATGCACCAATACTTACAAGGCATTAGAAGGCATCGAAGACGGCAGCGAAGACGTCTATGAAAGCAGTTCGGATTGTATGACCAACTATTAGTTGAACTTAGACAAGATCAGAGCAGTTTCAGGAATTTTATGAAAACGCCCGTAGAGATGTACGATGAAATTCTTCAGAGGATCCAGCATCGGGTATCCAAACAATATACATTTTCTGTCATTACGAATACAGTAAAATAATCAGTATGCAATAGTAGCGTCAGACTTTCTGATAATCGAGTCACGTCCTTAAATTATCAATAAGCAATTGCAAGCAATAAATAATTGACCAAGTACACAATATTGAATCTAGAAAAGTAAATAAAAATGAAATTACATATTGAAAGTAAACAATTAGAATTTTAAGTTTAACTGTTCCGTTTTGTATATTCAAAGAGAACCGATATAGCCTGGGTTAAAACTAGCCACAATTCTTTGACATCTTGCTGCTGGATCGACATATGCCGAAATGAAATTTTCCTGGAAAGTTCCTGGTAACACCTTGTCTGTAGCTGTCAGGGAAGTATGCAGTGCAATTATTGATGAATGTACAGATGAGGTCATGACTCCTCCAAACGATCCATAGGAATTGAAAGCAATTAATGATCAATTTATGCGTAAATAACATTTTCCACATTGCTGTGGAGCGTTGGATGGAAAGCATATTGCCGTAAAGAAACCGGCTCGTTCAGGTTCATTATACCAAAACTGTAAGGGATGCTAGCTTTGGTTGATGGCGATTACAGGATTATATGGGCAGATGTTAGAGGTAAGATATTGGTATAATTTTATGTAAAAGTTTTTTAAACGTTAGAAAAAACTTACACATTTTATTGATTGTAATACGGATTCAGAATCTAATATAACAACTTCGTAAATAATTTAAGCAAAGCGTCTAATCCATAAAACAAAGGGAAATCAAAGAGCAGCACAAACGAAGCAACATATCCTTGTGTATATATTTATTGTGAACGAATCTGACGAAAACTCGAGAGTCGAAACACGTGTTATTCGTGGAAAAATTAGTTAACCTCGGTATTTGATGACATTTATTTTAGCATACATGTAAGTCACTCAAGAATTAATATATGCATGTATAAATTTGTAAATAAGTATCATGAGATTTCATATTTCTTCATATATGAAACTTTTTGCGATAATTTCATATTATCCCTACATTTTAGGAAACGGTGCTCATATGTATGATGAGTCTGAATTAAGAGAAGCAGCGGAAGATGGAAGCATAGGCTTCTCCGATGCCGAGCCTCTTCCAAATGATACCGAAGACGTCCCTACTATTTCATTGGAGATGACGCATTTGCCCTAAGAACGACGATGATGAAACCCTACTCTCATAGGACAATGGATTGAGAAGACTGCATATTCAGTTAGAGGCTATCGCGAGCAAGGCGTGTTGTGGAGAGCGCGTTTGGTAATTTGGCCAACAGATTCAGAATTCTCCTCTCAACAATGGATCATTCCCAATCAACAGTTCGTCTGATAGTGAGGACATGCATTATTCTACACATCTGATGAGGATTCGCTATCCTAGGCTTCAGGACCAACAACTAGATTGTGAACATCCCATCGACAGGAATTTAATATCAGGCGCTTGGAGGCAGGGCCCGAATCTACAGGGTACCCAGATTGTTACAGCAGCTAATATTGACAGTAAGAAAGGGAAAATGCAAAAGAACCTTATCAAGCACTGGATAAACTCTCTCCTGCTAGATTATATGCCTGACAGGACAGAATATGAGACATGAATATTAATTGAAAAATAAATCTATTACATCTGTAAAATGGTTTAATAAGTTATGTTTACACTCACTTGTCTTGGTTATAATTGAAAACACTATTTCATGCATATTAATTCACCCATGTACACAGGAACAGTATAACTTCATGCACATCAATATTTAAAATCTACCCAAGAGTGGACAAGCTAAAATGTCTCGCCTGCTTACTGGAATGTCGGAATATAAAATTCTTAATTGATCACTGGAGCATGAAAAAAGGTCAAGGTTAAGTGACATATGTCAGTCTGGCATGTGCACCTATTGAGGAGTCTATAGACCTATATCATAACTCTAGGTATTCTATGTACTGAGAAACTGACTTAATCACGAAAAATGGTCGCAGAATAAACAAAGTCATACAACCAATAAAATGAGGTCAAGGACATCTGACATCTGACGGACAGAAAGCTTTTAACATAAGTCATCTTTGGATTAAATATGGATGTCTAGGTCTTCTACCTTCTGAGTTATAAAGCTTTCACCAACTTGTTCACCGCCGCCGCCTTCACCACCGGTATAGCTATACATATGTCTCGCGAGACAAAAATCAAACTGGGATTCCAATCCATGATTTATGTAAGTATTACGACAACACTCCAAATCGATTAAGCGGAAAGTCCATAAATCCAAAGGCCATTCAAAGTCATATTAATTGCTACATAAGCTACCAATCGCATAAAATCATGCAAATCCATATATATGCAAACACATTCCGATGACGACTTCCGGATATGAGCAGGAGGTACCATTTAAAAAAATCTTACTTAAAAAATGCAAGAATAGAAATGCTACCAAGTAAGAATGTAAGAATTCATCAAATAAATCAATTAAAAAATTGCATTACACAGAATTGTACAAACACCCCATAATTACACATCCCAGACACGCCGAAAACACGGATAATCGTCCCAGGTACGACCGGTACACGTCTCAAATACGTTCAAGGGACGTTTTTCCTTCGTGGCGTGCATTTCATCTACGTTAGACAAACGCCAGACATACGCCAACATACGTTACTTCAACGCCCGATAAACACTTATGTACGCTTCTCGTACGCCCTAAACACGCTAAAAGCTCGTTGTACACACGATACAGATATGATTGACAAGTTAAATGCGTCAAAAATTACTGACGTATTTGCAGCGTACATGGTTTTTGACAACGCCCGGCGTACGTGGGTTCTATACGCTGATGTGTGACACCAGTATTATGTGCTGTGTTTTTTGACATGTTTAAAATTACATTGTAAACTCGGGCTTGAAACGTTATTGTTATATCACGTTCCTCCGTTCTTTTGTATACCTTTTGACATCTTATTGATAGCAATTCAAAAGGTGATATTTGGGAAATATAAGGATAATTAAACCCCAGTGTTCATAAATTGTCCCAAGTCAGAAACATTGTTGTTGTCTTGAGTTATATCTATTATGATTCTGTGTCATTTAGTGGATTTTGTGAAGATGGCAGATCATGCTTGATATCTTATGTCAAATATCACAAATCTATTCAAATTTATTGTGACATGGGACGAAATAGAGCTTTATTGTGGTCTGTTGGTAATGATCGTATATAAACCTTTAGATGTGTTTTGTTTTTAAGACAACAACAAGGTTTTTGACTTCGGACATATATTTTGAACAGTAGGCATAAAACTACTTCTATATTTCCCAAACATCACTTTTTTAATTTCTATCAGTGGGATATCAAACGAAATACAAAAGAGCGTGAAATAACAATAAGTTTAGTCTCTAAGAGTATCACTAGCCTAGTAATCATCAAATTTGTGATGACATTAAATATCATTGATATGCCCAACATCGTATCCAAATTTGGTCTTCCAACTGTTTTGATTCGAGCGCACTGGTGAGTCTTATATAGACAAAACGCGCGTCTGGTGTACTACAATTAAGCCTGGAATCTTTAGGGAGTTTTTCGACGTTTCGTTAAGGATGTACTTAGGTGAAATTAAAAAAAAAAGAATTCAAAATTGATACTATAACCAGAAGAGCATTAGTTAAGGAACAAAATAAGCTAAAACTATTGATAGGTAATGGAGCTCCTTTTCGAGAAATTTAATTTTGAAAAAGTGGCGGGAAAAGGCTGACTCGTACTTTTACATAATATTTGCATTGGTATTATTTGGGTCTCAAATCGAAAGAAAAGAAATTTAATCTATAATCTGCTTAAATTTTGGTAAATGACCTTTTATGAGCTATTAATGTCTTATATGAAAAGAAAAATGGTTGTTATTGGGCAAAGTAGTTTACCCTGTATCGTAGAAAAAAAAACCAAGGAGTCCGAACATCTGACAAAAAATCCTAAACCTGACCTAAGTATATAAGTCATATTGACAATGAGGGTCGGTTGAGAACAACGCTTTACGCCAAAAGAGATGATTTCAGCTTCCCAACTGTTTCTACATTTCCATAGAGCAACATTCTAGCAGCGCCTGCAAATGGAGAATATATCTCCCTGTTGATACGATATTCCAGGGCTTGCGTTTTCTGTTATGATTTTTTTGATAGAGGGTTGCTGCTCACAAGGAAGCTATTAAACCAAGAGGTCCAAGTAGTGTAGTTGAAATCATCCCTTCGAATATTTTACGGACGAGTGGTTGACATTACGGATTATCTGTTTGACAGATGACGACGGATCTGTTCTAATCGACGTAACCGCAATCCCTCCAATCTTTTCCCCCGAGTGTGACCTACCGAATTAGACTTATCACCGGGTTTGTACTTACATGAGCAACATGACAGGTGCCACATATGGAGCAGGATTTGCTAACCCTTCCGGGACACTTGAAATCACCCTCCGTTTTTTGGTGGGGTTCGTGTTGCTCAGTCTTTAGTTTTCTATGTTGTGTTTTGTATACTGTTGTTTATCTTTTGGTTATTTTCTTTATTTGCCATAGCGTTGTCAGTTTATTTTCTTATTATGAGTTTGGATGTCTCTTTGGTATTTTCGCTACTCTTTTTCAGCCCCTTCGGCCTTTCACAATGCGAAAACCCAAGTGTCCCGGCATGATAAAATGCGAATCAATTCTGACGACAAAATCAGATGACAAATTTATGCTCAAACAATAAACAAAAATCAAAAAGTACCTGCAGCAATCAAAGACAACCACTGAATTACAAGCTCATGACTTAGGACAGGCACACACAGATTGTGACAGGGTTAAAAACAATTTTGAGCGCATATCATTTTCCCATGAGTAGGACAGGGCTTGACTCATCTGATCGACACGAAGCACAAAAGCTTCTAACAAAAAGACAAAAGGCACAAAGCTCAAAGAGACTAGCACTTCTATACCTAAATATTAATCAGAACACATACAATAGAATTCGTGTAAAGATGTCATAAACACCCTGTGACCTTGTGCAATGCCAAAATTCAAGTATCGCCATGATATTGACCGATAAACGTTCATTACTGTATATCAGTACATATTTAGTTATGTTAAAGTCTATTAATATATTAATAACAAATTCAATGTTAGTTAGTATAAATTTTTCTGCTTCTATGAGTTTTTGTCAGAAAATGCTTGTTTTTGTGTGTGTGTGTTTTTTTGTTTTTGTTTTTTTTTGTTTTTGTTTTTATTTCTATTTTTGTCTAGTTTTCATATTGTCAGCATAAAATATTGTTAATATTCATTGGTAGTACTTAATAGGAATTAAAGAAGATGTTGGATGTCCATCGGCGAATTCAAAAAAGACATTCAGAGGTCATTACACCAGCGTCAACAGAAGACAAGTGTCTACATATTATACTATATATACATGTAACATGTTAAGCTCATCTTCATTCCATGTCTAGACAAAATGGGAATACTTATAACATAATTAAATACATAACTGTCATTATCTTCAAATTAATGTCAAGTATTAAGATTTTGTTAATATTAGTCAAAAGGATTTCAGACACAGTACACAATTTGGAGATCCATAGTAAAACAACAATATACTCTCATAAATCTATCGTTTACTATCATTCAGATAACACGAAACATAAGAATGAATTTCTTCCTACATATTTAAAAATCGTCACAAAAGAAAAAATGGCTGACGCTATCAACATACACCTATTATTTAATATTGACTGGTATCTGCAAAATACATTACAGTGAGAAATTTGGTAGCTATACTGTACAGTAAAATAGAAATAAGCTATGAAATGAAAGATGTTCAGTCGTTGGAAGTACTTGATAAATTGCATGCTTATATTGATGATTTCGAATCTGTTCAAAGTTTTGATTTTTCTACCCTATATACCACTTTGCCGCATAATCTTATTAAGAAAAAAATCACACACATGATTAAATGGGCATATAAAAAGTCAGAATGCGAATATATATGTTCAAACTCTTTTAGATCATTTTTTAGGAACAACAAACAAAAGAACTATGTTAATTGAACCTGCTTTGATACTATAACTGCCCTTAAATTTTTACTAGATAACATTTTTGTTCGCTATGGAGATTCCGTATATCGTCAGGTTATCGGAATTCCCATGAAGACTAACTGTGCACCACTTATTGCGGACCTGTTTCGGTATTGTTATGAGTTACAATTTATGACTAAAATCAGCAAAGACCCATCGAAACATCATCTGATTCAAAAATTTAAATATACTTTTAGATATTTAGATGATATATTGGCTCTCAATAATGATGACTTCAGTATGTACACTAAAGAGATTTATCCGGCCGAATTGACCTTAAATAAAGCTAATACTAACAATGAACACTGCCCTTTCCTGGATCTTGATATCCATATCTTTAACGGGAAGCTTAATACCAAAATTTATGATAAAAGAGATGATTTTTCATATCCTATTGTTAATTATCCATTTTAGATGCTGACGTTCCTTGTCACCATCTTATGGTGTTTATATATCTGAACTTGTTCGATTCGCTCGTGTATGTAACAACGTATTTGATTTCAACGAAAGATATATCTGTATTACTGAAAAATTATTACACCAAGGTTTTCGATATCACAAACTAGTCAAAACTTTTACTAAATTTCATCATCGGTACAAGGACGTCATTCGTAAATATAAATCAACATGCAGACATCTTATACGTTCAGGTATTTCACATCCAATATTTTATGGTAATATTCTTTACAAAGCACAAAAATGTCGGCATTCACCTCAAAAGCTAACCAAACCTTTAAACAGACTTATTCGGAGGGATATAGTTACTATACTTTTGTCAGGTCATTAAGGATTTCATATTTTGGTATTAATATTGATTCACTCATAGGGTCTTTGCATTGGAAGTAAACACATTTATTCTAAAACCATTGTTGGCATGATACGGGTTATGTTCTTCTCATATATTTTATGACGGTATGCTACTAAACCCCTAACGGGAGGGATTGTACTCGATTTTCATATGCTGAATACATAATCTTTCAATCAGTTAAATTGAGGTCTGGAGCTGGCATGTCAGTAACTGCTAGTAGTCCTTTGTTAATTTATGTATCATTGTCATTTTGCTTAGTTTCTTTTGTTACCTATTCTGACATCGGACTCGGACTTCTTTTAAACTGAGTTTTACTGTGCGTATTGCTATGTGTTTCTTTATTCTAGAATGCTGGAGATATAGGGGGAGGGTTGAGATCTCACAAAACATGTTTAACCCCGCCGCATTTTTGCGCCTGTCCAAAGTCAGGAGCCTCTGGCCTATGATAGTCTTGTATGTTTTTTAATTTTAGTTCATTTATATGTTTTGGAGTATAGTGTGACGTCCATTTTTACTGAACTAGTAGACATTTCTTTAATTAGGGGCCAGCTGAGGACCACCTTTGGGTGTGGGATTTTCTCGCTGCTTGAAGACCCATTGGTGGCCTTCGGCTGTTGTCTGCTCTTTGGTCGGGTTGTTGTCTCTTTGACATATTCCCAATTTCCATTCTCAATTTTAAATATTCGTTATTTACAAATTTCAAATTTAAATTCTTTTTCCTTCAAGCATTAATATGAATCCTCAAGGCAAACGTTTGGGCATAAAAAAATTGATATGTTTAGGAGTATCAGATCCGACCAATTCAAATATGAATAAAACGTGGGTGGGTTTACCTCAAGAACAGTATTAATCTAGTCTAAAAAAATCAAAATACTTCTAGAAGTAAACATATGGTCTTTTATAATAAATAGAGCCTACACAACAGCGGAGGGCATTTTAGAGTATGGATAGGAGATTTTAGCGAAAAAAACTGGGACGTTTCAGCGCTATGCATGTCAAGTAGCTTTACATCTCCTCGAATCTATAAGGAATTTTTGCCTCAGAAAGTTGCAACCTTTTAAAAATTTACATCATTTATACGTCATAAAAGTAAGAAACTTAATTTGAAGGATCTTATTGTTTTTTAATAAAACAAACGATTCACACAATATATAGTTATCTAAACATAAATAATTTAATTTCGGATGAGTGTTTAGGAATATCTGATACCCTGTGCATTTTATACTTTAACCTAGAAAAGTGATATAAATTAAAAAAATATCCAATAACGGACACAAAAAGTATAACTAAAATAGCTAACTCCAAGGCAAATTCAAAATGCGATACAATTATTGGCAATGGAGCATGGGGTTATATTAAGATTATCCTTATCATACACAGGTCATGCATGTTCTTATCATCGCTAACACAAAACATCTAATGTTAATTGTTGAGAAACATATTTGAAGTTGAATTTCCATGTCTGATTCTATTTACACAGCAAATTAAGATTTCTGAAAAATGCTTCTTTGAAAGCATTAATTAGTATAAACGGACAGTGTAAATATCAGCATTGGAATTTTCTTGTAGACACTAATTGAATACAAGCCTGATAATCACGGACCTTTTCCTGTTCAGACGTTGTCTGATAGATTGCATTTTGAACGAACTGTGGTCAGTAAGATTTTGATAAATGTATGATATAATCTTCCTCAAACATTTCGTAAGCAGTCATTAAAATTCATTATCCATCATCGAAACAAAATACAATTATTTTCGACAGCATTCAAATTTCATTGGTAAGTTTGTATGCATAATTCTTTACTTAAAGCTTAAGAGAGAAAAAGTAGTTGCCGGTTGAAATTTATTTGACTAGCGATAAAGACTCAAATGTTTGTAGGAGACGGTCGTAAAAATCCACTTCACGAAGAAGAGTTGAACACAATAAAAAATATTTTAAAGGGCAGTTTTTGGTCTTATAAGAACAGGTTTCCAAGGACAAATCTATGTTAAAACAAAAACATACAAGAAAACCCAAAAGTGTTTCGAAAATATGACAAATAAATTGAAACAAACACACTAAGAAATTAGTAATGAAAAAGATTAAAAAAAAAAAAAAAAAAAAAACAAATGCAGAAAAATCCTGATTTGCATGAGAGTGGAATAATGCAATATTCCCAAAGATGATATTTAAAAACTTATCAAAGCCACTGAACCGTGAAGTATGTGACATTTGACCTTTATCTTATGGCATACGGTCAATTTCATTGATATGCATCTAAGGTTAATAATTTAAAAAAAATGTCTTATGATTGGCGTCAGATGCAGACGTGCGCTGAGGGTACCTCATCGGCATAATCAGCTTCGTCAAATTAAAGAATTTACAAATAAGGATCTCTTTGAAAAACAAATCAAGCAAAGAAGTCAATAAATAAATAAGTTTCAATGTTGTTATTTTACGTAAATTTCACATTTGATGTAGTTTTTGTTTTGTTTTAAAATATATGTAACCAGATAATGAAGAAACATTACTAATATTATACAACATAATAGATGTAATTGACAATAATGCCTTTTTCGTACTTAAGTTTGTTCTCTATTAAAGTAATTTGCTGATCAATGAGAATCAACTTTACTCTGAACAATTTTTTACAAGTAAAAGTATTATGTTGTTATTAATTGCTCAGCGTTTGACATAACTAAAATCAATTGCGATGTCTGATTTTTAATTTGTCACACCACTGCAGTAGTACAAGTGTAATTTGTTATTAGTTTTCAGTGGTCTGTGTTCGTGACAATGTTTATTCAAGTGGTTATGAATTTAATCGCTAGTATAAAGAGCTACTTTATTAAAGGGAATCATGTGTATTACATCTGATGCTTGGTCATTAGTTCAAGAATATTAAAATAGCAGGATTGATTTTTATTGATACCAAGCTGTTTTCAGCTTTGAAATGTACAAAATATTCCGTTTCCTCCGTTTCCTGCTTTAATCTTTTACAGCTAGATATGTTGACAAAAGAATATCAAATTTTTGTACTATTCAGAGGACAGAATGTACATAAAATAATAGATAGACAACATTGTGTATAGAGCATGTGTAGTAAATGTGAATTTGTTATAAATGAAATGTCCATTGTATTATCGATAATATGACATAACAGTATATACCTACTTTGTCACAATTTCATAATTTAATGTCTTTTAAATACCAAGAACCTTATACGTCATAAAAAGGCAGAAACCACCAAAGCAAAAAATGAAAACAAAAAAACAAAAAAACAAAATAACAGACAAACAACAGTCCTCAAAATAGTACACAAAACTTTATACAGCAACACTTACACAATCGGGGAGGATCTTCTCAAGTGTTTCCGATGGTTCGGCTGTTCATGTTCTGTACAGACGGTTTGACCTTTCATATTTTAAAATTATTGGTGGAAACCGTTGTGTTGCCAATGGCATGTTAAATTACGGGAGTAAGTTGTATTTGTTGTTTTGAGATAGAGAAGACTAGATCGTGCCTACGATAAGTGGAATATTTCCACGGAAATCTTTGGGAAAGCTAATTGATAATGATCATGCAATGGATGGCGTTAAACTTTAGAAGATATGCCTTGTATATATATATATATAAAGAAACAAGTAAACGTACTTATTTTTAAATGAATATCGTGGATAGAGAAACATTAAGATATGTAAGAGTTCAACGTCTGATGTGATTTAATGAAGTGTTGAAGTAATATACAATAAATCAAGTTATAGTATGCTTTGCTTTACATTATTGCAAACATTGATCTTTATATTTACAACATCTAAAGCAAAATTGCCTTGATTTATTTAGTTATATTGCTATAACAATCAGACAGAAAATTATACTGACGAATAGTATATAGCTCTGAACAGACAGTGCGATCTAAATCAACGAACAAAAATCAAACTTAATAACTAATAACTGAAATATATAAGAAAAACAAGAATGATCTGCAGACCCTAGTGAAAGTGTTAATAAAAATAAAAATGCATATCTTAATTGACGAAATGTGCAGTATTTCAGATGAATCAAATGTGACCTGGTATGATGTTTGCTTCTCTTTTTTTTCATTTCTTTTTTACATGTTTTGCGTGTAAATGCAAATATTTGTCTTCCTAACTTTAAGCTGAATTCAGTTCACACAAATACTTTTGCTGCGGAAATGGCGTGTTTTTCCGGACTGTCTTCATCTCTTCCAGATTACGACGTTTTCAAAACGTTATCACTTGCCGGTAAATTTGTTGTAACTTACCATTGCAGTAAACACAAGTGTGTCTCAATTCTTTTCCGTAACAGTAATACAGTAAATATAAGAAGTGTACACAAGTTAACAGTTTTTAACCAATCGGCCAACTGACTGAGATCTCGTCTTAAATGTATAAGGAGACACTGAATTTTTTTGAATCGCTGTTAATGACTTAGCAATCCTGATGAATGACTTTCTCGTTTAGAAAACATTTAAACGGAATTTTAGTTGGTTAGATAATTGAATATACATGATCCAAATCTCGCAATTTCGTAAGACCTAAAGTATAAGTCATTAAAAGTGTGTCACAAATAGAAACTGGGTGTATCTTGTGACTGGGTTATGTGTTGGCCTGCAACCACACACACACAATAGACAATAAGAAGAGTCTGCACCGACTCTGACTATGAAACTAACTCTTGCAACAAATGTCGACTTGTAGGTCTAATTACAAATCATTTATGTGTTTTAAAGTACCAGTATAGTTGTCTATCGGTACGGATTGTATTTTTTATTCTTCTGTTAAACGTTCCACTACTGAAAGTAAGTCATCTCTTTCAACTGAAGCAATTTGTAATGATGCTAACTGTTCTCTAAAATTTATTATCTCTTCTGTCTGAACTAAATTTTGGTTTTGTTTTGCTGAAAATTTGCAAATTACAAACTGCGGGTTAATGATTTTGAATCTAAATATTCCTTCATGTGTCTCGAATCTCGCTCCTTTTGCGATTTTGATTTTATTTTTGTCTGCGGTACATATTTGCACTTTTTAATTTCCTGATAAGAATGAAATGCACACACTCGGGCGTAATGTCCTATGTTATGACATTGTACCAAGTCAGCAATATGACAGTTGGTTTCCATTCATTTGATGTGTTTGAGCTTTTGATTTTGCCGATTGTTATAGGATTTTCCGTTTTAAATTTTCCTTGGAGTTCGGTATTTTTGTTGTTTTACTTTTTAAAGAATTGTTTTCTTGCTGCAACACAAATTGTTTGTCTATGCTGATTACCACTTCTGGCGCACGCTAGAATCTGACGCATTTGGAAAAACCATGGTCTCCAATGTGGCCTGAAGTTGTATTCCTTCGCTGCAACTCTGCTACATGTATATTGGTCTCTGGGGAACTGGTAACTCGCTTGCTACTTTGAGGTATCAGGAAAGCGTGTTGAGCTAAAAAGGCAACATCGCTCGGACCTGGCACCAAATCACAACTAGAATCTGAGTGTATTTTGTGACTGGGTTATGTTTGTTTTTGTAGCATTTCAGTGTTTATATTGTTCCGTTGTTTTCCTCTTATAATTGATGAGTTTCCCTGGGTTTTGGTTTGTGACCCGGATTGGTTTCAGTTAAATTGATTTATGACTATTGGACAGCGGTATTCTACTGTTGTCTTTATTTATGTGTTGGTCTGCAACCTCACGCACACAACAGACAATAAGAAGAGTCTGCACCGACTCTGACTCTGGGACTAACTCTTGCAACAAATGACGACTCTAGTTTCCGCGATATATAATTTAATAGGTCGGCATGGAATACAATTGTACAGAGTTGGAACTGTTCAGTACTAAATCCAATCTGCTATATCGAAATGATAAAAAAGTTTACACAACAAACCAAAAATTACTTGAATAGGCTTGACAAATATTTCTCTAAATGAGTGACAAATACAATTAAGGGTTTATAGAAAAATTAGCACATAATAATAACAGTTAACAATAGAATATACAAACTTATTTATCTATTTAAATATATACAAAAATAATAGGTAAGATTGAAGCATATGTCGCTAATTGAAAAACAAATTGAAACATGAAATTAGATTACCTTAGTCTTCTAAATTTGATCTAAACCTTTCACAATAAAAATAATAAAATCCTTTAGTGAAATATTCCAAATAGAAGAAAAACAAAGATTTTACAAAATCTTTTACAATGTGTCCGAAAAGTTTCAAAATCAAATTTTGTCCATTTTTCCACTGTGATAACTGTTTCAATTAACGTTTTTAGTAGCAAGATTTGAAAGTTGCCTTTTCAATCTCCATAGGTAATAAGACTTTAACACATAATATTATCAGGAACCCATACATTATGTTCATCTGCCTACCAAATGTTGATTCAAAAACCCAACCATCATGGCAAAAAACAAAAACAAAAACAAATATTGGGGTGCACTCGAGTTTACATTTTTTCAGTCCAGATAGTAAAAGTCATGATTTAATTTTCCATTCGGTAAGCAACTTCATTTATTGGTGTGGAAAGAGATGTCGAATTAAATAAACTCGTCATAATTGCTAGGCTAAAAGATGTGTACGCCAGACGCGCGTTTCGTCTACAAAAGACACAGTGACGCTTCAATCCAAAGAGTTAAAAAGAACAAATAAGGTACGAAGTTGAAGAGCAATAAGGACTCAAAATTCCGAAAAGTTTTGCAAGATACAGCCAAGGTAGTCTATCCGATTAGGTAGCAACTTAGATGACCCACAAAATAAATCAAAAGATATCCAGAAGTCCACCTACGGTTTTTTACAAAGGACAGGTGTCAATACACTATGGGAATATCTAAATAGCCCAAGTCCAGAAAAGCTGTGAATAAATTCATTAAAGAATATCAAAAATTTTCCAATTGAATTATCTACTTACAAAAGACATTAAGATATGACTATACATTTTGGCATGACGAGAGTATTTTAAATTAAAAATGGATATCTCCATTTCTGTAATTATAAAATGGTCCATTTTCTTTAAGAAAATTAGCAACAATGAATTTAAAATTTCAGAAACTAATGCATTCTTTATAATTATTTAAAAAGCGTGCTCGTTGCGATTGGTTGAAAACGTTCTAAATAATGGATATTTAACCAATAGTGTAACTTCATTTTTGTTTCAATGAAATATCCTCTAATCATTTCGACAATGAACCAGGGAATTACGGCTTTGCATCTGAAACTTTTCCTATATTATTAACTGTAGTTTTGTTCCTGATTATTGAATATCAATGAAATTTATTACGAATTCATAGTTTACCGATCTCACTATCTATAAAATTGTCCTATAGTTCAGTTTTGATATTATATTCTCTAATTTAAACGTTTGTCATTAAAGCTTGTCTAATGTTTTACACAAAAAGAATATAATGTCCATGAAAGTGCTTCCGATTAGGACAAATAAATATAGAAGAAAATGCTAATACTAGCGTTTGCCGTTTTTTTCTGGATAAACATCAATATTTAGCGACCGTTGATAGACAAGGTCTTTCCTGCTGAGACACGGCTATGATAAATGGTTTTTTAAATGAAGAGTGGTCAGTAGTGATTAAGACTTCTATTATAAGCACTACTAACTAAATATCACATTAATCAATACATTCGTCACTTTGACATTTCTTCGTTTTACTCTCAAACTTGTTTTCTTTTTAACTCATCTCAAACAAATAATCATGCGATCTTTTCACAACAGGGGTTGTCAATCGTCGGTTATTTAACAATTCAAGAAACAACCATTAGATCAATAAGGTCCAATCTGTACTTGAAATATGTCGTTGAAGGAGTCTGATTTAAAAATACATTGACCAACATGGATGGTGTTTTAATTTCAAATGTACGACATAGGCACAAACTAGACAAAGAGATGCCCCGTACTCCACTCTGAGGTAAATACAACAAAAATGACAAAGTTCAACTATCTCCCAAATGAGCAAATATCAGTAAAAATCAAAACCCTGACCACATGCATTCTTACTGTAGGCGGAGTTATCAGTAATAGCTATATACTCATAATGGGACGGACGGATGGACGGACGAACGGCCAGACGGTCGGACGGACAGACAGACGGACGGACGGACAGGGGTAAAACAATATGCCCCAACTTTCAGTTGCGGGGGCATAAAAATAGAAAGGCGAAAGATAACAAAGGAATATGCATACTCATAAGTCGATAATAAACTGACAACCCCATGACAAAAAGAAAAAAAAAAGAAAAAAGAAAAGACAAATGACAGTATACAAAACACAGCATAGAAAAGAAGGTAAAGACTGGGCAATTCGAACCCCACCAAAAAACAGATACACCGATATATGGACGTCCTTGTTTAAATGAAGCAAAATTTTAGTAGATAGTTGTAATAAGGAGTAGTTATACAGTTTCTTTCCGAGGACTGAATTTCATTTAAAAAAAAAAAGAAACATTTCGGTCAGCAAATTTGATGTAGGTCTGATATTAGTACATCTACATTGTTAATGAAAGTTGTTTAATGAAAGGTAAAAAATGACAAGTAAACTGTGACAGGGAAAGATGTGATAAAGTAATAATGACATAACTTAGCCCCCTTGCCTTAGAACTTTTAATAAAAGAAGACAGTTCTGTAAATGAAATGTATCTGAACAAGATTTTAGAACTGACAAACAACCACAAAAACAAATAAAATGTACATTTTGATATAAGAAATTTCAATTAAAATGTCACAACCGGAGTCTTTTGTACATTTGTAGTACATATGAAGCACTTTTTTTCAATTGAAATCTGTTAACGTGCTTCAACTGTTTTCAAAACCGCCAACACATGTATGTACAGCAACATTAATGAAATAATTAAGCTGCTTATTTTCTTTATATAGATGATACTACTAGTCTTTAAATGGTTATATTAAAAAAAAAAAAAAAAAAACGAACTGTGTCTCATTTAGAAAAAATTAGAAACAGATAACCATAAAGAAAATGTATACTTACAAGGTTATAGGAAGCATCAGAAACTTATATTATGTTTGAGCTCATATGTTCAGGAGCTGTAATGAATGTTATACATCGTATAGACTGTTTCTCTGCAAGATGGTATTTATGTTTATTAAAGACATTGTGAGATTGTGTATATATTGGAGATATTATACTATGTTATTAGATACATTGTGTATATATTTGAGAAATTGTGTATATTAGAGACATTGTGTCTTTTAGAGACATTGTCGCGAAGAGCAAACTGCCATTGATTGATGATAATCAGTAACTTTTGGGTATTCCTTGAATTACATTTAATGATGTTTCACTAGATATACTTTATTATAATATCATTTTTCGTCAATAAGAAACAAGAAAATATCAGCTTGCATTGAATAAATTGACAGCGAACGTACATTTGTCAGTCTAGTGTTAACATTGTGATCTTTTGTATAACTTTTGATTAACATGAAATGATGCGATAACATCCAATCACTGTCTGACATCAAACTGATTTGCTCCTATTATTACATTACTTGTGCATCAAACTTTGATTTCCTCCTATGATAAATGACTTTGTGATAGTTTGTCTCTTCAGATATTTATTTTCTATATCATATAATGAAGTAATCCGAACCACGTCATATAATGTTACATGCACATAATAAATATAATGACACAATCACATCATATAAAGATGTTTGCACATGATATAAGGAAAATGCACATCATATAAGGATATTTGCACATCCTATAAGTATATTTGCAGATCATATAAGTATATTTGCACATCACATAAGGATCTTTGCACATCATATAAGTACATTAGTACATCATATAAATACATTTGCACACCATATAAGTATATTTGCACATCATATAAGTACATTTGCACATCATATAAGTATATTTGCACATCATATAAGGATCTTTGCACATCATATAAGGATCTTTGCACATCATATAAGTATGTTTGCACATCATATAATGTCAACTGGACACCATATAAAGGTGTTTGTACATCATATAATGACAAGTGCACATCATATAAAGGTAAATGGGTATAATAAGACAGTTTTGGCGTTCCATATCTGAGACCTTTGGACAAAAAGCTCTCGTACTTGACAGGATTGTTTGCAGTCATGTGTAGCTGACCGTATTATACCGTCATATTGATTTGATCATTTTGTGGTAGCTAGGTAAATTTTACATATTTTGACTGTTCTATCTTATCGACACTTTTGAACGGAACTCCTCTGACACAATTTGACAGAAAACTCTCTTAGTTTGTAGATATGTTTGCCATCAGGTGTTGTTCACCATATTATACCGTCTTTTCATCAGACCATTTTATTGAATAATGTACCACAATGACACTTCGTGACACACAATTTTATTACTCATTTATATACCAGCTGGGAACATTTTGTTTCGGCGTAGCAATCTTGTCCGGTAAATCTCATGGTTTTATAATGCATTTTGTCCATTCAGTTTTTTTCAGATGTTTAATATTCTGTCTTCTCTCGTTTTTTTGGAACTTACTTTTGACGTATTTAAGTACTTTTTCTTCAATATGATTTTCTTCCTCAAGTTGACCTCAGCTTTATATGCCAAAAAAAAAAAAAAAATCGGAATTTTGAGTAATCAATGCTCTTCAACTTCACTTTTGACCTTTTCACTTTGTTTAATCGAGCGTCACTGATGAGTCTTTTGTAGACGTAACGCACGTCTGGCGTACGCAATTTTAATCCTGGTATCTATGATGATTTTATTTGACCTTTTTTTCTTCATTCAGATCATTTGCTTGGTTTATGATATTTGAAGAAATCAATCTATAAAACCGGATTCACAATAATTCGTAACTCTAACTACAGGGAAACTTCAATAATCCTTATTGCATATCATTCACTTACCCAAACAAGAAAATTTATTACCTGGATACAAAAATTTCAAATGTTCAAAAAACTTTAACACACCCCTATTTGTTATTTGATCGTTGCCTTTTTTATGACTATATGTTTGTCATGTTTTCGTTTATATTTTAGTGCACATCAGGCTGTTTGATATAATCTTTTGAATAGTCCCACAGTTTTCATCCTTCATAGTTAAGCGTACGTACGGTTTTGTTCATTGTTGAAGATTGTACGGACACCTGTAAAAGTTCAAATCTTTATCCTCTGTTTTTGTTTATGGACAGGAGTGTTTAATTGGAAATGTATCACACCTCATAATCTTTATATAAATTATACCATATCAAAATGCTCATATAAAATTATGTGTATATTAGAGACATTGTGTCTTTTAGAGACATTGTCGCGAAGAGCAAACTGCCATTGATTGATGATAATCAGTAACTTTTGGGTATTCCTTGAATTACATTTAATGATGTTTCACTAGATATACTTTATTATAATATCATTTTTCGTCAATAAGAAACAAGAAAATATCAGCTTGCATTGAATAAATTGACAGCGAACGTACATTTGTCAGTCTAGTGTTAACATTGTGATCTTTTGTATAACTTTTGATTAACATGAAATGATGCGATAACATCCAATCACTGTCTGACATCAAACTGATTTGCTCCTATTATTACATTACTTGTGCATCAAACTTTGATTTCCTCCTATGATAAATGACTTTGTGATAGTTTGTCTGTGCAGATATTTATTTTATATATATATGTATATGATTTGAATGCATTATTGAAAGATCTATGGAACATGTTTTGCATCCTATAAAGCCATGCAATGTTTAATCTGGCTTTTTATTTTCTATTTCACATCCTTTTAATATTTTACTTTTTAAAATCGCACACTTAAACTGCGTTTGAGAAAAGAATAAAGAAAAGGATATTGTTTTTCTTTTTATTCCCGAACCGCAGGTTAAAATAATTGGTATTATGTGAGAGCTCAGATATTTTTCAAGGTATAAATTAGCGAATAACTGTTCATACCCCAACATAGCCAGGTAAAATGATTCGATAACAACAGTATAACATACCTTCTTCAACAAGACTTTAAAACCAAAATAAGAAATTGTTAGAGGTAATTCTTATATGAGCATTTTTGATATGGTATAATTTATATAAAGATTATGAGGTGTGATACATTTCCAATTAAACACTCCTGTCCATAAACAAAAACAGAGGATAAGGATTTGAACTTTTACAGGTGTCCGTACGGTCTTCAACAATGAACAAAAACCGTACGTACGCTTAACTATGAAGGATGAAAAACTGTGGGACTATTCAAAAGATTATACCAAACAGCCTGATGTGCACTAAAAATATAAACGAAAACATGACAAACATATAGTCATAAAAAAGGCAACGATCAAATAACAAATAGGGGTGTGTTAAAGTTTTTTGAACATTTGAAATTTTTGTATCCAGGTAATAAATTTTCTTGTTTGGGTAAGTGAATGATATGCAATAAGGATTATTGAAGTTTCCCTGTAGTTAGAGTTACGAATTATTGTGAATCCGGTTTTATAGATTGATTTCTTCAAATATCATAAACCAAGCAAATGATCTGAATGAAGAAAAAAAGGTCAAATAAAATCATCATAGATACCAGGATTAAAATTGCGTACGCCAGACGTGCGTTACGTCTACAAAAGACTCATCAGTAACGCTCGATTAAACAAAGTGAAAAAGGTCAAAAGTGAAGTTGAAGAGCATTGATTACTCAAAATTCCGATTTTTTTTTTTTTTTGGCATATAAAGCTGAGGTCAACTTGAGGAAGAAAATCATATTGAAGAAAAAGTACTTAAATACATCAAAAGTAAGTTCCAAAAAAACGAGAGAAGACAGAATATTAAACATCTGAAAAAAACTGAATGGACAAAATGCATTATAAAACCATGAGATTTACCGGACAAGATTGCTACGCCGAAACAAAATGTTCCCAGCTGGTATATAAATGAGTAATAAAATTGTGTGTCACGAAGTGTCATTGTGGTACATTATTCAATAAAATGGTCTGATGAAAAAGACGGTATAATATGGTGAACAACACCTGATGGCAAACATATCTACAAACTAGGAGAGTTTTCTGTCAAATTGTGTCAGAGGAGTTCCGTTCAAAAGTGTCGATATGATAGAACAGTCAAAATATGTAAAATTTACCTAGCTACCACAAAATGATCAAATCAATATGACGGTATAATACGGTCAGCTACACATGACTGCAAACAATCCTGTCAAGTACGAGAGCTTTTTGTCCAAAGGTCTCAGATATGGAACGCCAAAACTGTCTTATTATACCCATTTACCTTTATATGATGTGCACTTGTCATTATATGATGTACAAACACCTTTATATGGTGTCCAGTTGACATTATATGATGTGCAAACATACTTATATGATGTGCAAAGATCCTTATATGATGTGCAAAGATCCTTATATGATGTGCAAATATACTTATAGGATGTGCAAATATCCTTATATGATGTGCATTTTCCTTATATTATGTGCAAACATCTTTATATGATGTGATTGTGTCATTATATTTATTATGTGCATGTAACATTATATGACGTGGTTCGGATTACTTCATTATATGATGTCAAAACGTACTTATATGATGTGCTTTCATCATTGTTATGGTCAATAAACATGATCACGATTAGAACGATTACCCTCTACGTCATAACTCATTCCGATCTGCTTCTCCGGAATTACGACTCAAATCTGTTACTATCGTTTGGAAAATTGATGAGATTTTAAAAGAGATAAACCTTGGCACGTTGCTTCCTCGCTTTAAGGATGAAAAAATCACATCTAATATTGTTGGAAAATTGTCAAAATATGAAAAGTTTAGGTTTTAACGATGGGTCTATAAAATAATTGACACACGGCTACAGTGATTATTTTATTGCAATCTTCTTAAAATATAGTTCTCCGATTTCGTTATACTCATATGTGTACGACCACGCGAGTTTATATAGATATGAATTTTAGTTAGATTGATATTATGGGTCCTTGACTGTACCTGGAGTTCAAATATTTGATCAACAAGAGAATATTCTGCGTTAATTTTTAATGACAGTTTACTGTTTCTGATCTAGCAGCTCCAGCCTCGTATCAGCTTCCGAAAGTGCAAGTTATAGAAAAAATGAGACAGTGCAATCAATTCATAGAAAAATTACACAGTGCAATTTTACAAAAAATAGCTAGTTAAAAATATCCTGCTGTGGCAAAACTAAAATAAAAGAACTTTAGAAGAGGGACGAAAGATACCAGAGGGACAGTCAAACTCATAGATTGAAAATAAACTGACAACGCCATGGCTAAAAATAAAAAGACAAACAGACAAATAATAGTACAGAAGACACAACATAGAAAACTTAAGACTAAGCAACACGAACCCCACCAAAAACTGGGGGTGATCTCAGATGCTTCGGAAGGGTAAGCAGATCCTGCTCCACATGTGGCACCCGTCGTGTTGCTTATGTTATTACAAATCCGGTAAATAGTCTAATTCGGTAGGTCACATTCGTGAAAAGGAAAGGGTATTGAAGTTACGACATAAGGAACATATCCGATATCATCTGTGAAACGGTTATTCCATAACGGTCAACCAACTCGTGATGGCGTCCGTATTGCTTTACCAATTAAATCAGTCGTTTTTAACAGTATTTTATATTATAAGCTATAAACATTTCTATGCATGCATAATTATACCGGGATGGATGAAAGGAGATATATGATGAACTTCAACTCGATGCATTACATTTGCATTTAAATTCGGACGTAAAAATCATTACATTTGCGAGGGGTTTATTTAATTTCGTTCGCTCACATTTTTATTACAGATTCAACAAACATCCAGAGGTCTTCAGGACTTAAATTTCACGGGAAGCTGCTTTTACAAACCTCCAGACTCAAGGCACCGAAGTGTTAAAAGGGCTAAGGTACCGACCGTTCATATGTTTTAGAAAGGGGGGGGCTATAAACAGTTGAATTGGTGAGCAATACACAATATACAGCAATGCCCAAATAGTTAGCCCTAGCTTTTTCATATTGATTTTGGATGAAGACGCGAGGATTTTGTTATGATTTTTAACACATTTTATACAAGTAAAAAATAATGTTTTGTAAATATTTGTCCCTCCAAGCATACCAAAACTGTGAACCCTTTTTTTATATCTCGATAACGGTTCAGTTCGGGGAGATTCAGTTTGCAACGGACGGCCTTTTTTTCTTGCGTTTATCTTGAAAACTACAATAGGTTTTAAAAAAGGGAGTGTTATGAAAACAGTCTGAATATGCTCTATAGGAAAGGTCCCATTAGGGCAATTTTGGCTCTTATGAGTTTTGTTGTTTTGTTGCCTATTATCTTGATAACTTATTTAAAGAGAAACCTTCCTGGCAAAATGGTAAGCAAAAATAGATTTAAAAATAAATAATTAAACATTACTGAAATTATAAATCAACAACCGAGGGACTGGTATATCTTCATTGAGAGGGGGGACTGGGAGGAAACATCAGAATTACTCTAATTTTTTCAAGTCCCCACACTTCCATACATTTCTCAATACTTCGTTATAACAAAATAATGAATACAATTTCTTTTTCTATTATAAGTATAGAATATTGCATCAGTAGTGGATCTAGAACTTCAAGTGTGGAAGTTGTGTGCGACTTCAAAAATTTCTTTGGATATGCCGGTTATGGTCTCACTGATATTTACAACACCTTCATTCAATTTTTGGTTCACAGAATAAATGTGGTCAAAGATTTTCAAAACTTGAAATTGGACATTTACTTTTTATGGTCCAATATCCAAAATCTAACTACAAGGTTAGATTTAACATATGTAAGAACCGCAAGAATCAAGACTTTGAATTAAACACCATTGAAATTGGTCAAGAATAAGCAAGTATACAAAGTATTAGAAAAGTATTGTTTCGACCCCTTTTTGGTCCATAATTCCTAAACAGTTGGGCCATAACTCCCAAAATCAATCCCAAACTTGTTGGTATGGAGCCTTATGGAACAATTTTGATAGAGATCCATACACTTATACGCAAGTTATTGTCTGGAAATCAAATGTATTGGACGACGACGACATTCGGCCGCAAATGTTTGCGTTCGTATAAAAAATTTAATACCCTTTCCATTTTCCCCCTATCCCCTATCTACCGCATAGTCAGCTATAAAAGGCCCCGAAATGACAAATGTAAAACAATTCAAGCGAGAAAAGTAACGGCCTAATTTATGTACAAATTAATAAACGAAAAACAAATATGTAACACAGCAACAAACGACAACTACTGCATTACAGGCTCCTGACTTTGGACAGGCACATACAGAATGTGGCGTGGTTCAGGGGCGGATCCAGAACCTCGATGTCTGGGGGGCACCATGAAACCAAAATTAACGATTTGTTTAGATATGTATATATGCGAGTGTGGGTGGTGGTGGTGTCATGTATTCGGGATGATGGTGGTCGTGAGGGAGGGGGGTTCTTCATTTCTATATACTTTTATTATTTTTGGATCCATTTCTTTCTACTCTTTTATTTGCTGCCAATTGTTCTCTATTCTTTATAGTTCATCACACCTTTAATCTGTTTTCTATATTTTTTGGCCCGTTTTTGTCTCGCTTGACGGAGTCAAAAAGCGAGACATAGGTATGCTGTTTCCGGCGTCGGCGGCGGCGTCAACAATGTATTAGTTTGTGATTAGGATAGTTTATGGTGAACCACTAGTGGTAATTCAATGATATTTGGTATGCAGTTGTATTAGTATTGGCACATCTCATTACCATTATTTGGCCCCACCCCCTCAGTTATGGTCTATTGACCTTGAAACTTTTACTTAGTTTTCATTTATTAGTTTGTGATTAGGTCAGTTTATGAGGAACCACTAGTAGTAAGTTAAAGATAATTTGTATGCAGTTGAATAAGCATTGGCTTATCTCATTTCCATGGAGATTATTTGGCCCCACCCCCTCAGTCATGGTCTATTGACTTTGAAACTTTTGCTTAGTTTTCATGTATTAGTTCATGATTAGGTCAGTTTATAGGGAACCACTATTGGTAAGTTAATGATAATTGGTATTCAGTTGTATAAGCATTGGCACATCTCATTTCCATGGAGATTATCTGGCCCCAACCCCTCAGTCATAGTCTATTGACTTTGAAACTTTTGCTTAGTTTTCATGTATTAGTTTGTGATTAGGTTGGTTATGGGGAACCACTAGTGGTAAGTTAATGATATTTGGTATGCAGTTGTATAAGCATTGGCACATCTCATTACCATGGAGATTATTTGACCCCGCCCCCTCAGTTATGGTTTATTGACTTTGACTGACATTTTGCTTAGTTTACATGTATTAGTTTGTGTTTAGGTTTGTTTAAGGGGAACTTCTTATGATAAGTCAATGGTATTCGGTATGCAGTTGTATTAGCATTGGCACATCTCATTTCCATGGAGATTGTTTAGCCATGTACTTTCAGTCATGGTTCATTGACTTTGAATATTTGCAAAACTTACATGTTAAAGTGTTGCTATTTTAATTTCAACATTTGCATTACTGAAATTACAAAAAAGCGAGACATATCTCTGTGATAACAGTTTATTTTCTAGTCTTTACTTTTTGACCCTTTTTCTCTAACTGTAAACCCCATTCATATATATCCTCATTCACGGTAAACCATTCATACCCTCATTCACGGTTACCTATTCATACCCTCATACATGGTAATTGAAACAAGAAAAAATATACACATATTACTGTAGTATAAGTAGGTTTTCTAAAAATACAATATCATTTTATTAATGAGTATATATAAGGCACAGGCCATTCATGTTTTGTGGAGGGGAAGGTTTGTTTTAAAGACAAATCGTTGGTTTCCACAAAAAATAAGGGGAACAGAACACGAAACTCAGTTTAAAAAAAATGCTGTATGCATTGAAAAAAATTGTTTGTTGTTTAATAAAGTTCGAAAAAGACTGTTCTGAGAAAGACACATTCCCCAGAAACCGTATACAATGTGAGTGTTTGGTAATAAAGACGTTTCTCATAACGATACTAACATTCTTGACACTAAATATCTATATTCTTTTAAGACGATTTTATTTGGTAATTTCTTTCCTGGTCAAGATTTCACTTATTAATCGATCTTGATCCTGTAATATTGTATTAGAAACCAATAAATATATTCGTATTAATTACAATCAGCATGTACATGTAGTTTACATAAATGCTTTTGGATACAGACATTACACAAAGGTGTCAATATTTACACACCCATCGATAAGTTGTCATAAATCACACATGTTGAAGCTGGGGTTAATTAATGACCAGTTTAGGAAGTCAAATCAAGCTGTGTCTTGATTTTCGATCTAGTTATCTTGATAAGCAGATACAGTAGCAATAAAACTATGTTAGAAAATTATTTGTGACCCCGACTGGGGGGCACGTGCCCCTGTGCCCCCGGTAAATCTGCCACTGCGTGGTTAAACATGTTAGCGGGCGCCCAACCTTCCCCCTAACCTGGACAGTGATGTAACAGTACAATATAAAAACAAACTATAAAAATCAGTTGAAAAAAGCTTAACTCTTTAGATGGATACAAAAAATTTACATCTAACAAAAAACACAGAGTGAAAGTGGCCGGGTACTTGTACATCCCAATAACAAAAAAGACACTAAGTACAGATCTGAGAGTACTCGCAGTTACTGACAGCTAGTTCAAAGCCAATAACAACTAATAAAAAAGTTCATGCTTCTAAGACTAAATTATCTAGTGTAAAAACATCATAGAAAATGAAAGGATATGGAGTAAATGTACATGGGACAAAATCGCACACAATGCATAGAAAACATAGAAAATTATCAATGAACAGGGCTTTTATTCCTGTTCTTCATCTTGACAGTTGATGTAGGGTCTTCAACAATGAACAAATCATTCATACCCTACAACAAGGTCAAGACGGCTAACGTCGACTTAAGTCGAGATAATCGGTATTTAACATTTAAGTGTTTTTATACACTTGTAATTATACTTTCAATTGTTCCATTTTGCGTCACTACTGAAATTATCTCCCCGGTGCTTTTGAGATGTACTTTAAGGGATATTTTTACCATTTAAAGAATTACATCTCATAAAGGGATATTTTTATCATTTAAGTAACTGGCCTTGCAAGACCTTCATGGGTAGTCAAGGTCGTTAACCCCCCCCCCCTTTCCTCGTCGTTGTCATTTAACGAAAACCTGGGGTCTGGAAACTCGATATTTGAGAAAATCATAATTTTGGTTTTATCAAGGTTAATTGACATAAGCCATTTAGTAGACCAAATATCCAGTTCTTTCAGGTCGCGATCGATAACAGATGCGTTACCAGAATAACTTGATGATGCCATCATCAAATAGCCGACACAGTGATGTAAGCTTATCAGCAATATCATTAATATAGACAAAGACAAAGAAAAGAGGGCCCAGAACTGATCCCTGAGGAACACCAGCTAAGACATCACAGAAGGAAGAAGACGAATTATGCAATACTACTCTCTGTTTTCTATCATGTAGATAATTTGCAACCAAATATAATAAGCCTCCGTAAAAACCATAAGCTTTTAGTATAAATATAAGGCATCTGTGCCAAACTATGTCAAAAGCTTAGAAAAGTCACAGAATACAAAACAATTTATTTTTTTTCCATATCTCTTTTCATCTATACCGAGAGAGCCGAGGTGGTCGCGTGGTCTAAGTAGACGAACAACTGTATCACTAGCCTGTCCACACTTAAGTTGTGAGTTCGAATTCCGCACGTGACAGGTATGCTCGACTCCAAACTTAATTAACAAGAATTGTCAGTTTTTCTACCGAAGGTCGGTGGTTCTCTCCGGGCACTCCGGCTACCTCCACCAATAAAACACTGACCGCCACGAAATAACACGATAGTGCTGAAAGTGGCGTTAAACACAAATAAATCATTCCATCAATCATCAATACCAGTAAATTTATGCATGAGTAGAAAATTTTATAGCTATTGTTTTGAAATACTTTTTTTAAATGACTGTGATTTAATTGGTATAGGAAATGAATTAAGATAAAGCGGCAATTCAAAAAGAGGGAACAATAGTATATATCGGTATAGCTGTCTTTTGCAATAAAATTTGTTTTATCATATTTTCGCCATAGCAGGGAAATTCGTCAACTAGCTCCTGTATTAATGGATCTAAATCTCCCTCCGAAATGTTTGAAACGTTGACTTTTATTAAATTGCACTGTCTCATTTTTCTATAAATTGCACTTTCGGAAGCTGATACGAGGCTGGAGCTGCTAGATCAGAAACAGTAAACTGGCTTTCAAAAAAAAATGTAGAATATCCTCTGGTAGATCAATTATTTGAACTCCAGGTTTTCAGTACACAGTCTAGGACCCATAATTTAATAACTTTAACCGTATCACTATGTTCATTATTGTAGACCCGTTAATTGATTTTAAACTTTGCAATTCATATATTGACAATTTTCCAACAATATCAGATGTGATTTGCCCATCTTTAAAACTATGTACCAACGTGCCAAGGCTTGTCCCTTCCATTTTCCACACAATAGTTACAGATTTGAGCCGGGTTTATAGTAATTCCGGAGAAGCAGATCGGAATCAGTTATGACGTAGACAGTAATCGTTGTAATCGTGATCATGTTCATTGACCATAACAACGATGAAAGCACATCATGTAAGTACGTTTTGACATCATATAATGAAGTAATCCGAACCACATCTTATAATGTTACATGCACATAATATAATGACACAAGCACATCATATAAAGATGTTTGCACATAATATAAGTATGTTTGAACATCATATAAGTATATTTGCACGTCATATAAGTACATTTGCACATCATATAAGGGTCTTTGCACATCATATAAGTACATTTGCACATCATATAAGTATATTTGCACATCATATAAATATATTTGCACATCATATAAGTACATTTGCACATCATATAAGCACATTTTCACACCATATAAGTATATTTGCACATCATATAAGTACATTTTCACACCATATAAGTACATTTGCACATCATATAAGTATATTTGCACATCATATAAGGATGTTTGCACATCATATAAGGATATTTGCACATCATATAAGGATATTTGCATATCATATAATGTCAACTGGACACCATATAAAGGTGTTTGCACACAATATAATGACAAGTGCACATCATATAAAGGTAAATGCACATAATATAATGAAAATGGGCATAACAAGACAGTTTTGGCGTTCCATACTCAGAGGATTTTCGTTCATAAGGTGTCCTTGTGGCATAGTAGTCTAATTCTCAAAAGTCCCTTCAAAACATTCAAATCAAAATGGTGGTATAATATGGTCAACAAAAGATGATGGCAAACAATTCTGCCAAGTATGAGAGCATTCTGTCCAACGATATCAAGGATTTGCTTTCAAAATGTATTATTGTTACAATACTCCAACAAATGGGCAAAGACCCATATCTCCCATAAAAATGGAAAAATCAATATGGTGGCAGTTGCTCAGTTTGGTTTTGGAATTGTTCACACGATGTTACTAGATTGGCATTATTATATTATATTATAATTCATCAATTGATTTGGGTAAATAGAGTATCAAATATATTTTGTCTATCAATTCATAATATTTATTTTGGTTATTTATGGTTCTCCAACATTTAAAAAATCAAATTCACGTGTTCCAACAAATGTCAACCGATAGGGTTTTGTATACAGGTAAATAATTTCTTCTTGAAATAACGTGACTTAATGGCAATAGGTAATAATGAAATTTGAAGGATCTGACGGATTGCTAGTTGCGAAAATGTAAATTAGAACTAATGTACAAATTCAGTCACTATAAAATCTTGAAATTATTCACAGAGAAATGCTTTATCTTGCGGGAACATTGATAGTATTATACATAAAGTTCTACACTATACACTTTTAAATTCAGCACAAAAAAATAGAATTAAAAGAAAGAAAGTTATATAATGAACACATACATTTGCACGAGAAAATGCATTAACCTAGAAAAAGTTTAGAAGTATTAAAATTCAAATTCTTCACTATTAACTTTTAAAATTAAACACAATGAATAATTAAAATAGCAATACAAGTGATGCTTTAAAATGTACTAAAATTTTGTAATGAATAAATATATCGAGTCAACTAGCACATTGTCAATAAAATACATTATACAATACAATCGAATTTCGGCGTAGTCCTGGAAGGTAAGTTCACCTCGAAGAAAGTGTTCTTTCATTGTTGACAGGCTGTTGTTTATTTTTAAGAACTTATTGGATGTAGGTCGTTGTGCATGGTTGGTGTGCTTCTTAAGAGTTTTGTGCTATCCTTCCAAAAGTGTAAGTGATTTTTGGTGCGTGGTTCCTTGTTTCTGAATTGGTCCCATTCTTCGCGGTTGTTTCCATCTACCCTATCGATTGGAATCTCTTCTGTATTTTAAAGTGTAGTAAATCACACATCTCCAACAAATTCTTTTTGGAAAACGTCTTACCTGTAGTCGGAGGTAGTCGTTGTCTTTATAAGAATTGGCGAGTCCCAATGTCTGTGTCTTTCTCCAGATGCAATAATTGTGACAGAAAAAGCAGGGTGTCAGGGTGATGTTGACGAATATTCGTTGAGCGAAATAACGGATAGCTGTCTCAAATTCAAGAAAAAATATCTGTGGTGTTAGTGGATGTTTATGACAACCATTCTTTATGTATTAATTGTAATAATCTAGTATTCATTTAGTGTCAATCTAATCATAATATATTAATCATACTTTATAAAATATTTCTTAAACAGATGATCAATTATTTAAAAATTTCAGCTTTTACCTATGAAAATATCGATATTTTTCAAACTGATATATATTTTTATTTTAGTTTATAATTGGAAGACGATCAGTATTAGACGAATTTTTATACTTTATTATTAAAAAGTATAATTTAGAAAATTATATTATACATTGTATACATGTCTCAGTATCTTCCTAAAAACAACAATCCTAATTGCTATATAAACACCATGCCCATCTATTGTTTGTTTGTTGGATTAACGTAAGTTTATTTTTTCAAATGTTAGAAAACCGTGAATAAATATTTAAAACAAGTTATCATGACTATATTAAAAAGACAGTCATCAAAACCTTATTTCCATAAATAGTTTACAAAACTTAACTGCCGAAGTCCCTGATAAGGACAAACACATATACATGTTGCACGGTTAAACTAGTATTGTGACTACTCAACCCTTTATTTATTAAAGATTGTTTTCAGCAATTTGCTTCCAGCAATCAATAAGAATTAATAGTGTCTTCCGAGGCCTGATTCTTAAACACACTGATTTGCAAGTCGTATTATTAAGTGGTCATTTATTACTCAACGTAGGATAAAATTAGATTTACTTTGGCGTCTGATGCTTAATTCATCACGCATCTTGTATATCTCGAGTTAAATGTCTTACTGGATGTTTTCAGTGAGTGGAAGTATACATCAATCCCAGTACTATAACCACACACATGTCAATGATATTTGGTATTTTACACATACATTACACGCCTTTATTAAACTTCGAAAAGTATAAGAAACATACAAATGTGAATCGTTTGAAGCGGCAGTATAGTACGTACTGAAAAAGACCATGGTATTATGCCAAGTGTGCTCTTACATTAAAATACTGGCAGGTTATTACCTCGGGTTTGCAAAAATTAAGGAAGAAAACCTGTAAAAAATATCAATAAAAAACCAGCAGTTTATCTTAAATGAAAAAAGGAAAACTAGGCTGTTTATTTTAAGCTGGATTGGTAATGTTTGATAATTTAAAAACTATTTTACATTTTTTATTGAACAAATTGATATATGTATATAAATGTAAGGAGAGGTTATCATGTATGTAAAATTGAGAATGGAAATGGGGAATGTGTCAAAGAGACAACAACCCGACCACAGAACAGACAACAACAGAAGGTCAGCAATAGGTCTTCAATGCAGCGAGAAATTCCCGCACCCGGAGGCGTCCTTAAGCTGGCCCCTAAACAAATATATATACTAGTTCAGTGATAATGGACGTCATACTAAACTCCAAATTATACACAAGAAACTAAAAGTAAAAATAATACAAGACTAACAAAATGTATATTAAAAACACATTGGAAACAAATTTTAAGATGAGCACTTTTTTCAAATATTCTAAAATGTAGCAATTAACCTGCAACATTTTATTTCCTATCATCATATCTTTATCGTTTTTAACCTTTGAAAACAAAATTGTTTGTCAACAACGACTTTTAACTCAATACCTTTACATACATTGTTTTAAAGATTCCATAACTACCTTCAACCATCAAATTGAACAGAAGAGACTCATTATGTTAGCCTGTTTAAGATCGGAAAAACAATGACAATGATTTTATTTTTGTTTTGTTTTTAATGTTATTGTCTATTAAAATAACAAGTATCTTATTTATGTAAACTTACAAACTGGCACCACATTGATTTTGAGTTATTGCTTTCATAGTAAAATATGCTTCGTTTGGTTTGCTTGTATCAGACATAAATCGTTTTGATGTATGGTTATTGGAATCAGAAGTTAGAATCAGAGTAGAGAAAATTGCCCAGTACAGACGGTGCCAAACTTATCGACTTTATTATTACAGTACAAATTAATGATAAGCAATTGTAGGAGAACATGGTTTCAATAAATTTATATGTAGTTTTACTCAGTAAATATAAAATGTTTTAATTTTCGTTTTATAGATGTCAATATACGGTCTCTGATAACAGCTTTCTTCAAATGGCTATCACATCACCTAAACCTAATCAAAGGGGAAAACATCGCCAGAGTTCTGACTTACTTGATATTATCCAAATTTTTTTCAGTTATTCACTAGAACAAAGGTTCCATCATGTTAAATTTCATTTTTCAACATGATTAATAATGTGTTTAAAGAAATATTGCTTTACAAATCACGAGGGACATTAAGCGAACATTACAACAGGTTTCAGTCTGTAGATGTAAAACATCTATAACCTTAAGGGAGAAATATCATATTCACTGATCTCCCAGGAAATGGATTTTTGACGAAAAACGGATATCTGCCATATGTGTTAGTCTGCGACTTAATCAACAAACAAAGAAAATAAATTGTTTGTATTGATATTGTTAGGTTGATTGACAGTTATAGCAGGCGAAAGTGAAAATAAATAACTGGAGTTGTAAAAGCTGATCACATTAATGTAACAGTTTATATCAGTTTGTTATGAGAATCGCGAGATCATCTCGCGGGTTTAGTAAAATTACCTTGAAGTCTTGTGAAATAATTTAAAGCCTTCTATTGACAACATATATAGAATGAAGTGTCCCTATAGAAATGTGCATCAATACTTTTTATACTTATAGCTGTATTGAAATGAAGATTGCCTAGCCTTATTTAATTCTTTGTTTGTTGATATTTTGCTTACTTTCACCATTTGTTAAACATGTAAAAATTATATCTACTAATAGGTGGTATTAAAACGTTTTAGTCAAGATATTTAATTCAGGATAAACGTTTCTTTTCGTTGATTTTCTATATCGTATACTAGTTAAAAGGTAAAATCACAAAAATACTGAACTCCGAGGAAAATTCAAAAAGGAAAGTCCTCAATCAAATGGCAAAATCAAAAGTTCAAACACATCAAACGAATGGATAACAACTGTCATATTCCTGACTTGGTACAGGATTAAAAGATTTTGTACATGGACATTGTTTATCAAAAATATGTTTTTTGTTAGATAATGATTGGGGATTGGTGTTTTACGCCCAGTAGCAAATATTACATGACAAGAACATGTTTTAAAGTGCTGTAAACTATGAACTCTTTTTTGTACAATACTGGCATGCTGTGAGGGACTTTTAACCTTCTAGTTCTCAATGTTACAGTCCGTAGGAAGACAAGTTACCCTATTCGGACAATCTATTCTGACCCCAAGCCAACCAGTCTCTGCTCTTTCTTCTGAAAGTCGCGTACTGAGCGGAAAATCAGAAAAAAATTCATGTAATTGATTTCACCTGGCCGGGGATGGAACCCACGACCCACTCGAGAAGAACTCGCTACCATAACACCACCGATGCGGTTGTATGTGGGTTAAAGAGAAAAACATAAAAATGATAACAGGAATTACCAAAATACTGGACAGAACAACCGACCACACTAACCACACAAATACATTTATTGTGTTTGAAGATATTTGTTGTATTTCTAACGATCCGTATGTAATCTAGAAACCCTTCAACATGAGAGAGTGCTTATTTGAGATGTTTTTTTTTTTTTTTTTTTTTTTTTTTTTTATGCACTTTTGTTTTTTATTCTGTAATTAAATCTAATGAAACAGAAATGTAACTATTGTTCTTACTTGGCTCTTAAAAAAAACCGTAAACGAAGTATGGACGTATCTCTCGGAGAACGCTTCGTCCTGAGACAGGAGTCTTGCGATTTTATCAGGACTACTAGGAAAAATGATGTGTGAAAATCTGTATAATGAAAATGGACAATTAGTCCAAATCTGTATGAAGATACTGAATGCAATTGCCAGAATGAACGTTTTGAGTCTTTTAATAACACTATAAAAAAAGATTAAATGTTGCCAGACCAATTTCAAAACAAAAGTTGAAATATGCAATTAGAGTTTCTGATAGAAATTGACAGAAACGGTGATGAGTTGTAGTGGTGAGACAATATGATATCTCAAGAGACAACAATATCTTTACAACAGTTGGAAAACACGATCATTCAATTACAGAATAATACATCTAACGTATAAATCAACGGAAGAGGTGATGTCTGTGATTTTATCGGGAACAATACAGAAGCATTGGAATAGAATTTTAAAATTTGTTTTTTTATCAGAAAACGTTTTGTTATTGGACACTGATTACTGCTCTTCAAAGAAACTAATGATTTCCAAAACATTTAACACTAAAAAGAACTATAATTAAAACAGACTATGCGGCTACAATTCAGTATATTCAGTTCTGTATATGTTTCAGTTCGTGTATTGAGAGTTCAGTTTTCAGTTATGTCTGTTTCGAGCCTATTATAATGATAGATTTGGTACTTTTTTGTATTGTGAGTACGTTATAGCGACATTTGAGCTTACGTCAGTAACACTGAAAAGGCTGCATTCCTAAAATACAAATGAAAGTACATGTATGAACTGAGAGAGCAAACGAACGATACAAAACTAATAAGATCTCTAGAGGTAAACGTATGGTGTTAAACAAAAGGGAAGTGTGGAATTAAATTTAGCAAACACCGTCTAAAAACTCTCAGTGACGTCAACTTGTACAAATGACATAAACACATTTAAATTTGAAAATAAACAACCACTGTCTTTTTCCTCCTGAAATGGAACAGGCAGACGAAATCTGTGTAACGGGTAGAGCTGGTGTTTTTATGTTCTTCCATTTAATCTTGATAAGTGGACTAAAATGATGCACAAAATAATTGTAAGATTGGATACATAATAGGGCAGATTTCTTACATATCATGAAGTAAATTGGACAAACCGCGACTGCATTTTATAATTCAAATTTTTACAGTTTACTTATTACTTAAGGGACAAATTGAAGAAAACTCATTGAAAAATTTACCATCTCTAACTCAAAATATGGACAACATTATGTTGAGGAGGTCTATAATTCAGTGTGACAGCTTCAGACATACCAATTTTTGACGTTTTCAACTTGACTAAATCCCTACTAACTTTACCCTAAAATTCTTAACCCAAATTTTTATTTTCAGGTATTATCATTTCCCGTCTTATTATATTATGCATCAAACATAAAGAAATAAATTTCGAAGGGTCATGGAAAATAATTGCAAATAATGCACTTTCTACACAATGAACTATATTTGTCGAAAATCAAAGGACGAAAACTGTGTTCTGGACCAGTAAGGTGTTTCTCATATAAAACATTAACAACTCAAAGTTTTTATTTTCGACTAAATCTGCACAAATGTTTCAATTTTTGTTGCCATGACAACCAAAGTTGTAAACTCTTCGATTTAACACCAAACAACAGAAAGTACTATAAGTTGTTCATTGCTGATAAAGTTTAATTATCAATACCCTACAGACCTACAGAACCATCCTCAAAGCATCCAGTGTTTAGACGTATGGCTGTAGTAATACGTTTTACAGTTATTGTTAGCTAATACTCTAATTTAGCAACTCCGCGGACAAATTGTCATTATAAACAGTTTGGGATATTCTACTTCTACACTATTTAGTTTCATGCTCCCATATTTGATGGTGTTGGCCTTCCGGGCTTGTTACATTGTACTTCTAGCTATCCTGGTGAATTGTGTCGAGAAACACATGTCGTATGCACTGAATTTGATATTTTACATCACACTCTTAAATAGTACGCAAAGAAATCCTCGACGTGCAACCTAAACAGCAAAGGCATGCTGATATATTTGTTTGCCATCGGATTGTAGACACTCAAGGTACTAGAAATTTAAGCCAAAGTTGACATATGTAAACGTAGTCTAGTCCTCTCCTCATTTCAATAGACAATGTCTATTTGCATGTAAATGACATATTTATGCATCCCATATCCAAATAAACTATAATTAATTGATATTAGATTACAAAATATCACTTAATTAAGAAAGTAATTATTGATAGACCTTAATTTATTTTCAAGTTATGTATGATATAGAATAAGTTATTGTAGTGTAGATTCATAGTTACTGACACTTTTTGACTTAGTTTTTAACTTGATAAAAATAGCGTTTATTGATAAAAAATGTTTACAACTCTATTGTTACATCTGGAGTAAGTTATAATCAATACATTCAACTAGCAACAAATATAGAAACATGTCACGCAACAAGCAGTTTTATCTATAGAAATGACTCCAGCTTCCGGTTATTCGCCATCTTTCTTTCCGATAACTTCCTCTTCTAATTACATCATAGCCAGTTTCATTTTACTCATTTATGATTGAAGAAAAATCGAAGCGGAAACAAAGAATCGTGTGATATTTCTCATTAGTACCTCCATAAAGTACGTTTATATCGGTTAAATTAAAGATTGGATGTCGGGCCAGTAAAGCGATTGATGTGTTACAAAGGTCATACGTTTAGGTGTAACGTACTTGTGCCATTGAACGCTTTCCTTTAGCACAATACAGCAATGATATTTTTTTATAAAAAGAGAAAACTATATTGTCTTATAACACTTAATACACAATTTTAAAAGTATAACTAAACTATTAGAGGTAAGCTTAAAAACATTTTCCCCTTTTTCGTTTAACAGATAAACATCGATTAAGGAAAACGTTATTTCTGATTAGAACCTCTTTTAAAAAATTAGAAGTAAAAACCAAAGGATGCATCGAAAAGTGGAAAGCTATGTATAAAGATTATTTCTATGGTGCCTTATTGCGTATATCGATATTATGTTGTTTATATTTCTATCCTTTGTTCCGATGGCAAAACTGCATTCAGAATGGATTTGAGATGGAGTCATATTTCTATTTATAAGTTACTCGTTTTGCTCAGCATTTAGATGCCTATTTTTTAATATCTGATTTCGAACACTGCTGACGAAAAGTCAATTTCCAAAAATGCACAAAAGTTGCGGTATTTTGTATTGACTAGTTTTCATACTATTTAAAATTTTTAGTACGATACGCATTTCAGCCTTCGTACGACAGGTGTTTATAACTATTAGATTTTCATAATGAATCCAAACTGAATATGTTTTGTCGACTTATATAGTCATTCTTCTATAATTTTACATTATTTGTACACTAATCTTTATTCTAGATATAGTAATTATTCCAACATGTATTGAACATCGATCGTGGAAACACTTCACCTAATATCTTCCACTATGATTTCTTAAACTAGAGATGCTATAATCTCAATACACGTTATCGCAAAAATAAACAAAAACTGTTGATTCAAAAATTGACAATGAAACCCAAGAACATTTTTTTTAATTAACCAAGTTTCTTATAATTGTTTCAGCATTATCTATATCAAAATCCTATTGAGGTATAGATACGCCTGACCAGAAGCATGGGTAAATATGAACTCTGTACGTTTTCCGTATAACAGACACATATTCTATTTAAACAAAAAAACATTGGAATGAGCGATAAAGTTACTACACAATTTAGACTAGGATGTCTGCTGGTCATGTAGACAACATGATATACATAGATACAAAAAAAAGGAAAAACTCAAACCAATACAACATCAATATTCCAGGACTTAAAAGAAATATATTTGACTTACCTTAAAGAACTGCTTGCTTTAAATCCAAATAAAATAATTTGTGATTTTTCAAAGCAATATTAAACTTAGTACTAAAAAATGTGATGCAAGCACACTTTTCAGGTTGATATGTTCAAATCGAGAAATTAACACATGATTGACATCCACGCTTCATATATTGTCAGATTCAGGAAAAGTTCCTATCACTTGATTCCAATTAATATGTCTTTAATAAAATAAAAGACAGTCGCTTTATTACAGTGGAACATTTGTCACTTTTAAAACTAGAGTTGGTTTACGCATATCAACTTTATTTTGTCTTAACAGGCAGTAATAATTTCAATTTCGACCAATTGATGTATTTGTTTTAATCAATGAAAAGAATTCTCCAATTATACCAAGTCCTTGTAAAATGTCCAACAGATAAACAAATCGTTCAGGTAAAAATGCTTTCACTATTTTCTTGAGAACAGAATCTTACGTGTCTTACATTACATACAATTTTTACATATCATGTTGAATATCTTCGTTTAAATGATCATTCAAATAACATAAGAACAATATTCCTTTAACTAACACGAAACTGAATGTATCTTTTTAAATTTAATTTTGCAATATCGAAGACACTTAAATACAAATTAGATTAATAGCGCAGAAACAATTTAAGGTTATGCAGACGAAATTCAATTTATTGACTTTATGGCATATTTGTTTTTGTAATGTACTAATTAAATAGGAAAGCTTTATTAATTAATTTTTATTCTGCTAATTTCTACTATGTTAATCCTGAAATCGCACTTGCAAAACCAAATACAGAGTAATGGGTAGAAAAAATATATTAGAATAACTGTTTATACGACGTCGACGACGACGACGACGACGACGATGACGATGACGATGACGATGATGATGATGATGATGATGATGATGACGACGATGGATGGCTGTTAAACTTTCAGTGGCAAATTAAATGCATATTCAGGATGAGAACAGTCTCAATAATGTAATACGAAACCGACGCACTGAGCCGGATTTTTAACGTACTAGAGTTTCAGTTACACTTCGTAGGAGACTTCTCACCCTATCTAGACTTATATTATAATGACTCCCGGCCGACCAGTCTTTACTATTACTCCTTAATGCTGCGTGCTTAGAGGAGAAGCAATAAACACTAATTTAAAAGTCTTTGGTTTTAACTGTTTATAAATGACTTTAACAATTAGATATATTTAACTGATACTTAGTTACACAAACCAAAAGAACGGAAGACCTTAATAAAACTACTGAATATTAGTAGATACTAAAAGTTTATTATTTAATGTTTAGTCTTGCAAATCTACTATATCGACTACAGTGACTTTGTAATATTATGGCCATTCAATTTTACCAACTCACCTGTCATACTTTATTAACGAACTTTATTATGGTTAACAAATTAGTGATCAAAAGGTATGGAGGACATCATTTACAATTACAATTTAGATTAATTTACTGTGACTTGACTGTGAGTGTCACCCTCCACCTATTGCAGTTTTTGTTTCAAAATTCTGACCAAATTGCAATTTGTTTTATCAATCCAAACTGTTAACTGGTCAGCAATTTCAACAAACTACTGTAGAAAACCAGTCAGGTCGTGAAAGGGCAAGGAGATAAAACAAAGCATACCTACAATCCTATTAGACTTTAATTCCACTTCATTTGTGTTTAGAAATTTACGCGAAGAATTTCATACGAAAGGTGATAGGTAGTAATTTTTGATTTGCTAAAAAATGTCCAAATTTAAGTTTTTAAATTATTTCTTCTAAAATGGTATTTATTTATGCATGCTACAAAGCTTTCTTTAAATCAATCGCTAAAATACTTGGTGAAATATACTTTAAGCTTCAATATATTCTCTTGAAGTGTTAAAGGAAGATAAGATAAATATTTCAAAGGATCAATGATTTAAGATTATCTCCCATGGAAACTTATAAACAAAGTATTGTAATTTCTCATATATTTTACTGAATTTAACTTGTTTTAAATCAATCTGATGTCTGCTTCTTATGAATATAAAAGACGTTTAAAGAAAAAATTGTATGAAAGCTTAGTTTGGAGATTTTTATAGCATAAAATTTATATAAAAACATGTATACAAATTCTGACAATGATTTGTAAGTATGCTTTATTTTATCACCTTGTACTTTCACAACTTGACTGTGGTTTTCTACAGCAGTTCGTTAAATTTCTGACCAGTTGAACAATTTGGTTTGATAAAACAAATTGCAATTTGGTCAGAATTTTTAGTAAACTGCAATAAGTGGAGAGCAACGCTTACAATCAAATCACAGTCAAAACGATACAAAAGTTTTTCTCTTTTACTAACCAGTACTATAAGGTAAGTATGTATGACTTAGATATAAAATTACTATAATTTTAGTGTCTCTTGATTTTTTTTTTTTTTTTTTTGGCACCATTTTAATTTGTTTTATGTTGAATAAACATTTTTCCTGTCAGTTAAAAAAAAATTACACATCAAGGACATTAAAGCAAAGTTTATATCTTTTAGTGTAAACATATTTTTATTAAATAATTCGTTTTATATATAACCTTGATAACTGTAACGTGTTTCGCGTATATATGAACTAAATGTTCGTATCCATTTTCGTGGAATCTGAGATGCTTTAATGCCAATCTTTATATTAACCCATAACCTAAATACAATTTGTAAGTTTTACTATAAACTACGAGACCAACCGTATAAACTTTGAACCTTAACTACAAAGAAACAACAAAATTATTATACTTAATTTATTTTTATTCAAAAGTCAAATTATAACTTTAATTTATCCTTAATAATCTAACTGACTCAGAGGTCTCCTTATTTATCCAAGTTAAACCTTTTTTGAACAAGGACTCGAGTCTCAAACTTGTGAACAACAATCCTAGCTCCAAAATACCGAATTCCGAAGTTCCTGAGACACCTTGTCCCCGAGAAACTAGGTATCTGAAACACTGAAGTCATCACAACATCACAAAGATTTCTAAACTGCTTGCTTCCAACCACAAGCGTTCAACTTGAAATTAGTGATTTACTAACGTTCTACTTACTCCTCAGCTTCTATATTCTTTTTAAAGATCTTTTATTTGCTTTAATTCACGATTTTTACCTATCAACAGCCAACACATAAATGACAAATGACAAACTCGCACAATGTATTAATGTCACGAATAGCGATGACCTCGAAGAAAGCACCCTCGAAATACTTGACCAGGTAAAGAGGTTTTTTTTAGCAACCAATGATAATTTTAGGGATGATTTTCAATTAAGTTTTCGTTTATGTTGTGTTCAAACAGGTAAATTATAATTAATTCAAATAAATTATTGAATTACAAGTATTCATTAATGCATTTAACTACAAGATTACGTTAAAATGAAGGCATATTAATTTTTTGTAAATTGTAAATTTGTTATGCCATGTCATCTGTAATAACTTACTGCTGGGTTTTGGAATAATATAACGTTAAATAGCAAAAAGTAAAGTCATCAAAACCCATTCTTTTTTAATGTCCAAGTGATTGGACAGGCAGTTTATAAAATGTTATTTTCATTGTAACTGTTCAGTGCCTTAATTTCTAACCTTAGTGAAAAGTAAAATCACAAAATACTGAACTCCGAGGAAAATTAAAAAGGAAAGTCCTCAATCAAATGGCAAAATCAAAAGTTCAAACACATCAAACGAATGGATAACAACTGTCATATTCCTGACTTGGTACAGGCATTTTCTTATGTAGAAAATGGTGGATTGAACCTGGTTTTATGGCTAGCCAAACCTCTCACTTGTATGACAGTCGTATCGAATTCCATTATATTGACAACGATGCGTGAACAAAACAAACAGACACAATTGGTAAAATGTCAAAATAGGATTACAGCAGTCAACATTGTGTTATCATCTTAATCACTATAAAACAAACAAATGTTACGAAGAAGCACAAAAGGGGCATACATCAAATTTAACATCCTCATTATGCTTATATCATACGATTTTATTTATCTATGTAAAATCCACCTATAAGGATGGAAGGTTTTAAGTACTGGCGTAAAATCGCGCGTTTGAAATTCGTACAGGTAGACATAAAATAATTTTGTCGTTCAAGGTATAAAGAGATACATAAACACAGAGTCACGCAAAATGGACATCACAAAAACAGACCCAGCAGCAAAAGCAACATTAACAAATAAAATAATAGTGTGGTTAAAATCATGACGGGACACATAAGTCCGAGTCACGTCAAACGTATATCACAAAAACAGACTCAACAGCAAAAGTGATATCAATGAATAAAACAATTTTGTCGTTCAAAGTATGACAGAATACATACGCACAGAGTCACGCAAATGGACATCACAAAAACAGACCCAACAGCAAAAGCAATATCAACAAATAAACTAATAGTGTGGTTCAAATTATGACGGATACATAGTACAGAGTCATGTCAAATGTATATCACAAAAACAGACTTAACAGTAAAAGTAATATTAAAAATGAAATAATTTTGTCGTTCAAGGTATGACGGAAATTGCTCCAATTTGAATTTAAAAACATTTTAAAATATTTTGACTCTGCAATTTTTTTAAATACATACATTAATTTGCAGAGTTGGAGACGATTAACTAAACATCGATATCATATTTGTTAAGATAAAACATCTGTATTCAAAAGTTCTCAATTAAAACTTATATGTTAAGTTGAGTGCTGCAGGCGTTTACAAAGTTCTACTTAACGGGACGATCGGAATTTTCGAAAAAATGAATAAGTTTCAGTAAAATTACATAGCATAAAGATGTTCAAGGATACAGGCTTGAATGTCTCTGTTCCACAAATAGCAGTTACCACCAAGAATTTTTATGTACTATCCACATCATGTAAACTTTTTACAATTTTTATGCTTTATCTCTTTGTCATGTTTTGACGTGTTTCTAAATATTGAATACAATGCACTAAAAGATGATTTATGAAAAAATGTCTAATGCAATTAAAAACCAATTGTTCAGGAAACAATTGAAGGTCTTTCCTTAGATAATTGATGTGGAGAGAAACCACTTGCGATATACCGAAAGTTACTATTGGCGTCCAATCATAGGTTTCTTCATACTGGTTCAATAAATATATAGTTTCTATATACTTTTGCCTAAAATGCGGTAGATAATTGTCAACTTCTGGTTAAGAAAATGTCACTTCCGGTCACATGATTGCTGTATTTTCACCGATTCCAAAAATATATGGTTTCTATATACTTTCGCCTGTTATAAGGGTGATAATTAGCTACTTATGGTTATTGAAGGTCACTTCCGGTCTCAAATGATAGGATTAAGTTTTCCTATTTAAAAAAAAAATATATGGTTTCTATGTACTCTTCCATGCAATTAGTGCAAAACTGGCTACTTCCCGTTTACTTAAGGTCACTCCCGGTTGACATTTTTAAGGTCATATTCATTCAAAATTTTGCAAAAGACCCTTTGGTTTTATCATGTATCAAGTTAAAGTAATAACAATTAACCTTAAATAAAAACCTTTCAGGGGCAATGACTCCTGAATTGTTTTAGACCAAATGTATCATATTTTCATCACAATAAAGCAAACATATTGCAGTTATTCTTTTAAATACATTTTCAAAAGTGTTAAGGGAGATCATAAAACAAGGGAAAGTCAAAATTGAGAATATGACCTTGACTTCATATTCATTTTTGTGAACCAAAATACCTTAGGTGTTAACTACTTACCATTCATGCGATACATTAATTTATCACTTATGTCAAATTCAGAAGGGGAAAATCTCTCATATGGAGTCTTCGTGTCGCTTCCGTCAAAATTCAACAAAAAATCCTGAGTATATAACAAGCAATTTGATAAAATGAATTTGTCGATTTCTTTTACGGTTGCGAAGGAGTAGACGTAACAAGAAAAACACTGTACGGGTAGATAACTCTAACATGAGAAAGTGTACGGTTTCAGAGGGTCAACTGCGTAAGCGTATTATCATGTACCAACAATCTTTTCGGTATCTAGTGAAACAAAAAAAAAAAAAAAAATAAAAAGTGGTGGAAGAAAAAAAAATAATCAAAACAAAATCTAAAGATCTTTCCACAGGAAAGTCGAAAGACCTGATTAAATTAAGATGTTAAGTATATATGATTGTTATACAAAAATCCTGCAACACTCTAAACGAAAAACCTAAGGCTTTCAACAATAAAAAAGAGTCAAGCTAGATATTACAAAAGTTATGAATATCAATTCGATTTTGTTTTATGTGTGGATGAAAATGCTAATAAGAATTTATGTCTGTTCAAAAATTTATTGACTCAAAATAAGACATACATTAGATAACAGACGGCACTTTTTGAAATTCATTCAGTCTAAGAATACAATTTTCAAATGCAACGGAAATATATGCTTCTTTTGAACCGTGACATTACTGACATCTCTAAAAACATGTAATTCAAGTCCAATTTAGCCAGGAGAGTACCATGAAATATTATAGTCAGGAAAAACTAGAGTGAAAAAACTTAATTAAAATTGAGAATGGAAATTAATTAATTGTCTGTTTTTTACAGTTTGTAAAAATATAATAGTTACCACATCTCCAATGTAATAACAGCTAAGGGTACTGGTCGAAACCCAATATATCATAGGTTAACGAATTTGATTACTAGTACTGTGGACCCATAAGTGTCAGTCTGTTGTTGCAACACTTGTTTATCCGTCATAAAGCTTGAGATGAGAAGATAATAAAAGGAAATAAAAATCAATTCGAAGAAAGACAGAATATAACAAAGTCAAAGGAACAAAGACGAAGAAAGAAAATACTAGGCAAATTATTAGAGATTCATCAACTCGAACCGCACCAAAAAACTAGTCAAATTCAGTTGCCCGCCCCGGTAATGTGTAATTTTGACATTGAACATCTGTTGATTTCTCACAGTACCTAGGTATTTCATAATGTCCGTTGTTCTTTAAGCCACTTTAAAATTGATAACGGTTTAGGAAACAGAACACTGTATCGTCACAAAGTGGTTGACCGATACGATGTGTCTATGTCACAACTGACTAATTACTTTTTTGTTCACTGTATAGATCTTTTGATACCAGAATAGTCGTCAGATATATAATTTTACCGGTTGTGTCGTATTCTTGATTATGAAATTTTGACTGAGTGATGATTCCCATCGTGGATGATGCATGCATAACGGGAGACGCCATGCACATCTCAATCCTTTTGGCGTTCATGCGATTGCCTAAGATTATTTTTCACGTTGATTTGTATCTTCTAACAAATTTATGCGATTCAGACATCGGTAAACTACTGTATCTTAAATTAATGTAAAATATCACCATAGTACATGGTAAACATTTCATATTTAAGTAAAAATCATTGTGTACTGTCTTGAAATTGCGTTTAATTATCGTTACAATAAGTCACATATCCAATATAGAATTTGAAGACAATTCTACCTTACATGGATGTATCATTCTGACTCTCTTTCGAACAACAAATGACAATTTTTATGTGTTTGGTTTAAACTGACCAGTGCCTTCTAAACTTGATACAAACACTTTGACACTCGAGACCACCAATGGTGTCAACTAAATTGTTACAAGTCAGATACTTTGAACTGTTTTCAGTAACTGCGAGAATTCGGAGTTGCGGTATAATGTTGTCTGTTATTGTTGTATTTGTATAGTAAAATGCAATCAATAGTAATTTTTATCATAAGTTTATTTATGTACAATTTGTTATTAACCTGGCCGAGATTAAAATGAGAAGGGATGAGATACAAATACTAGATTTGTTATAACTGCATAGGAGAACATAATCTAAAGAGAATAGGACATACTATATCATGTTCCTGAGAGTTGGATCATTTACTTTTGTAAAGTGAGCTTTCTCTCAGAGTGTCGCTTAAATCTACTATAAGAAGGAACACCACTAATTCATCGCTCCATTGCTTTCTAAGTTAAATTCCTCAATTCCAAGCAGTCACATCTCTTTCGTCTTAGCAAAACCTTATGGTGTCTTGTACTGACAAAATCAACATACATTTGATTGCATATTAGAAAGTACTGGTTCCAAGAAGTTCCAAAGTTCTAAAACAGGTACTTCATATCTGAGAAACAGGCAAAATGTACCTTCTTTTGAAATTTTATACATTGTTTTATTTTTCAAATTTTTCAAGTCAAAAATGTTCAACAATGATCACCAGTTATACGGCTTTAATTTGAAATTAACATATTTAGAAAGTTACACCCATGCGTAGGAACTACTTTGCTTTAAATATGTACTACTTTCTGGTATGTTCTTTCAGAACGGACCTGAATTAGTGTTGTTACACCATGTCCATCGTTATAATGCCTTATCTTAGTTTTTCATCGTACAATTACGCCATCTGTAATTTAGCATTTAACACCAGCGAATAAAAATCAACAAAACAATGCCAAGTCTAGTAAACTGTTCTAAACTTTTTCTTTCATTGAGAGTAACTCCTAAACAATTACGCCATTTGCAATATTACGTTAACGAGATCTGCAATCAGCATTGACACGTGAAAAAGCAAAACAAATGACCCAATATGCTCAAGCATTATGAAATGTGTCTTGAAATGTAACCATTTTCAGAAACCTTTTTTTTGTCAGTCTATAGGCCATAATTCCGTGAAAAATCGGATATTGCAATACTTTGAAAAAAGTGAAAAAAAAAAAAAAAATATAAGAAAATTACAGATTTGAATGATTAAGACATTTAGCTTTTTTCTTGGAAAGCTGTATTGAGGTTTCATTTAATTTTCAAAATAAAAGAATAAGCAGCTTGCTTTTAGCATCTGTTAGCTGCTTCATACGATATTTTGTAGATAAAAATATTGTTTTAGATATCTGTGTACTAAGATCCTTTATTTGTTAACCAAACGTATTTCTCAGTGAACATTTATGTTATGATAAAAAATATATATTCAAAACATCGAACACAATTTTCTTACGGCAGAAATTATATAATAACCGAGTGATTGCATTTTGTCATTATAATAAACAATTCAAATCAACAAATTCTATAAGGAAAAAATTAGGATATAATTACATTTTCTGATACAAATGACAACTAAAGTGATAAATTGCAGTTGTTTTACAATCTTTCATCTCGAAGTTTACACATTTATGTTTCAACATATCATAATCACACATTATGAAGCAGATCTTCAATTCAAACAAAATTGCATATCGACAAAATAAAGAGAATGACTTATTATAACTTTGGAATAATACTATTAATATATTATAGAAATTTTTATTTCTGTAAAACAGTTTAAACTTCATGCTCTGTAAAATGTTGATTTATTGCAGTATAATTATACTATATTTCTTGCCAAGAGTTGTACTGACGCCATCATGATTTGGTAGATATTTATGGAATATCTGTGTTATAGATGATCGTGCATTTGTTACGTTTGTAGAACATGTAGCTAAAAATCCATCCGCCTCTCCTCTTTGATGATTATCGCTTGTTTTCAAACTTGTCACATTAGTAACGTATGCCTTGCGTACCTTTCCAGCCCAGTAGTCAGCACTTTTCTGTTGACATGAGTAATTATTGATATGGTCATATCATAAATCAAAAGTTAACAAAACTTCAATTGTTCTAGGGATTTTCTACCCCAAGAATAGATTGCCTTAGCTGTATTTTGCAAAAAACGTTTGGATTTATTTTATCCTAAATGCTCTTCAACTTCATACTTTATTTGACCTTCTAATTGTTTTATTATTTTTATTTTAGCGTCACAGATGATTCTTTTGTAGACGAAACGAGCATCTGGCTTACATGATATGAGCCTAGCATTTTGATGAGGTTTTTTGCAAGAGCGCACCCCGTTTGTTGTGGCTAGTGGTGTTCACTCTATTTGTATGTGTCGTGTTTTGTAGATTCTTGTTTGTCATTTTGTTAATTTACTTTAGATCATTGTGTTGTATGTCTTTTTTCGACATGTAATTTTGTACTTTCCTCCCATTTTTACATGTACTAACCAGATTGAGTTAATGTTGATCCTTTGGGGGAAGAATCAAATTTATGTACCATTTCTTATAGATTAATATCTAATCAATGACATTTGTTTTACGCATCGCACTGTCTTTTGAATAAGTAGAATTATATTACCAAAATTAACATTAAAAGTATAGTTAAGGGTACCCCTTGTGACCAATCGAGAGAACTTGTTTTTAAATTGAAAATATAGCGCATAACATTAGAATAGGTATATCTTATAAGTTCCTGAGTGTGTCTCTCGAATAAAAACGAGTGTATATAACTATCACTAGTTTGATCACAATGCATGTGGACTTCAAGTCCCTGAGGTTGTCTTTAGCTTGGAAGCCTATGTAAAGCTATCACTAGGCCGATGACACTGTTGATTAAATGGAAATCCCTAATGGCGACACAAGCTTGGTAGCCAGTGAGTGTAAAACTATCACTGGTACGATGACACTTCTTTTAGACTGCAAGTTACTTAAGATGTTACTAGCATGATAGTAGGTGACCCTGTTGGTAGACTGCAAGTCCTTATCGTATCACGTAATAACTGGTAGCCAATGTAAAACTACCACGGTGACTGCTTGTGGAGTGATAATCCAATAGGGTGTCATTTGCTTTGTAGCCAGTGTATATATATCACTGGGACGATTTCACCGCATGCTGGACTGCAAGTCCCTTAGATGTCACTAGCTAAGTAACAACTGTCATACAAGTGGTATGTTAAGCTAACTTTTTAACCAGATTTAACCCATCATTTTCTGCGGAAAATACCTGTACCAAGTCAGGAATATCAGAAATGTTTTCCATTCGTTCCGTTGATTGATATAGTCTAATGTTTGCTTTTGTCAGGTTTTATAGAAATCCCCATTTCTTAATTCACCTTGGAGTTCGGTTATTTTGTTAAGTACAGCTCTTTGTAAGAACCAGGCAGAGTGCGATATATGAAGGTTTCAGATTTTATCTAAAATGGGCCTAGTAGAAGCAGTAAATGAATACTGCTCAAAAATAATTTTGAGTGGGAAAATATGAGTGGTTGCCATGGTAACGAACACTCTATTTTTGGTTGTTAAGCGTAGTAAAATCTTTCAAAATCAGCTAAATCACTACAATTCAGAGCCTGATTATGAATAGAATCGTGCATTTTACATTAATGTTCATATGTAACATTGATACAACTTGGTTTAAGCTTCATTTTAGTGAAGATTGCATGTCAACCAAATTTGTAATTTTTTGAAAAATTTTGCCAAAAATGCATATTTTCAACTTTTCTGAAATTGGGATTTTGCGGAATTATCAAATTTTCTCTGGTGTTTTCAGAAAAGTGCAAATGTGTACAGAATAGTTATCACTGTAGTTATAAAGTTTGGATCCTACTTTACCAAATTAAATAGAAAATGCGTGGATTTTCTTTAGTTTTATCACCATAGCAACCGGTTTTTCCTTGAAACGGAGTTTTATTTGCAGAATATTGCAGTTTAAGAGCTTAAATGTACTGAATTGTTTCATAACCGATAAGAAAATAAATAAAAGCTAACGCAAACTTTAAATTACTATCGTTAAGTGTTGTTGACTTCAATTGTTACCATGGAAACACATATTATCCATAGCAACATCCACTAAAAACTGCATAAATAGAAATTTATGTAAAAAATACATAAATAGAGGGTGCTTATTTTCAAATTGGAATATGACTTTATTCTTTGCTTCACTCACAGTCTTGTCTGTTTTCTTCTTCTTCAGATGGTTCAATAAATGTAATATATGATGTAACATTGGGGTTGGGGGTTTGGAAAAAAGGGGGTATGTTGATTTTTAAAATGTTTCATACAAGTAAATACTTGAAAAGATAATTGCGTTTGGTCGGACTTTGTTTCGAGTTCATCATCTGATAATCCATTTTGAAAGTAAACAGATGATGAACTTCATGGGATTGCAATAGCCAGGCCAACCTGGCTTATGGTAAGGCATGATAGATATGGCCCTTAACAATTGTAAGAAAATTCTGAATTTCTTAGGGCACACACCCGCCGTCTGAGATGTTATTCCACCAGCATAAATCACAAAATTGACCTGTAGCATAATATTAAGCTTAAAACCAATAATAGAATCCTTTGGCCAAAACATTTCTAAACTGAAACTGAAGTGTGATAGACGGACGGATAGACGGACAGGCAAATTGAATCAAATTTTAAGTTGGTGGTGACTTAAAAATAATAATAGTCAATTGGTGATCGCTGATATCAGAAGTGCAGTATAATGAAATCCTTTTAATATATAGCTATTAACATATCATTAATAGCTCCTTTGTTGTACTGCTATCCCACAAGTGGAATTCAGGATCCCCGAGATAGACAAATAGATACATCTGCTAACTTGGAATTGTGCTAATCCCGGTAAAATAATTATGCTATTACCGGCAAAATTATCAAATCAAAATTATTGTACAAAATAATTGTATTGAGGGGGGGGGGGGGGGGAGGTCAGCTGAAGCACACTTCTTATCCTTCTTCTGAAATCTCCTTCCTCTCCTTTAAGAAAGTAAACATGTAAAAATGTATCCATGTAAAAATGTATCATTTCTTTAAGTTGAATCTTCAAAAAAATCGTTTTGCTATTCTCAACGTTTTTTTTAACCTTTACATGAATTACGCCCCTATTTTCTGTATCTGTCTCTGTAACCTTTATAAAAGACTGTCCCGAGATTTGGAATGAAACCACTAAGCTGAGAATGTCTGCATGATCACAAGATTAATAACAGTAATAATTTGAAGACAAATTCCACACATGGTCTTATTCAATTAACCGCAACACTAGAAACAGCGCAGTACATACCAATCTTATTTTTCTTTGTAATTATCAATGCTTTCTAGTCCAAACAAGTCACGTGTAACCATTAATGAATACAAGACTTTAGTGTCCAATGTGAAATAAAAGAACAAATTTCTAATATCCCGCGAATTGCACACATTTGATCGATTCAAGGTACAAGGGCAAAACTAAAATAAACACTGTTATGGCCGCACCGCAATTTGGGTGTGTGTGTGGGGGAGTAGGTTTAACCCATGTCTGTCAGTACATTAGTCGTCACAAAGTTGGTTTCCATTTTCTAATTTTAGTTTGCCTCAACCAAATCTTATGTAATGTATACACAATGCTTATTACCACAAAACAGAGTTCAAGTTTGAATTTTGTTGGTGTCACTGTCAACTGTATAATTTGCCTTAAATGGCATGGTTAACTAAAGAAATTTCTCAAAGTGACCATTTGATCTTATGAGAACCTTTCTGGAGCCCTTTTTCTGTCATACATACCATATTATATTTTCGACTTTCATGTAGATTTTTTATCTTTTCTGTGAATTTAAAAAGAAGATGTGGTATAATTGTTAATGAGACAACTCTCTTCAAGAGACCAACATGACACAGAAATTAACAACTATAGGTGATCATACGGCCTTCAACAATGAGCTTATACCGCAGTCCCACTAGGCCACGATCGCTCTACGATCTGTGAAAAAAATACAAATTTAGACGATCGTAGTGCGATCGTGTAGATCGCAGTAAGGTCGTAATACGGTCGTGGTGAGGTTTTCAAGATCGTGATGAGCGTGGTCATCTTTGAACATGTTCAAAACAATCGTCGTGCGGTCGTGGCGAAATCAGGTCGTAGTAGAAGTGTAGTGAGAGCGCAGTTAGGTCGTGGTAAGATCGCAAAGGTCGCTGTTACATCGTAGCGAGAGCGTAGCGAAAGCGGGATTCTATTCGGACGATCTCACAGCGACGTTACTACGACCTCACTACGACCAGCACGTTCTCACCACGACCCATCTACGCTTCCACTACGACTATACCACGTTTACACCAAGCTGTTCAAGACCATAGTACGATTCTAGCACGTCCATGCTGTCCTCATCACGCTCTTCTAACGACCCGACTACGTTCTTACTACGACCATCATGCTAATTGTCATTTCACATGAAATATGTAAAAGCCCTCCAGCTTTTGTTTGTCTGTATGTAATTTGGACCTCTTGTCTTTTTCTCCAACGGCTCAACCCTGCTTGACACATTTCTGTCATCCCTGCTTTCGTTCACTAAAACATCGTCATTTGAGCTTGATGGACTAGCAATAGGTTGTATATAATTTGTCACAAATCGTATGAGTTGGTTTATATGACAATAAAAAACTTGAAAAAAGAAAAAGATTCAGGTTGCATTGGTCGGTGCGACATCTCTGCTAGATCAGGATTCGTTACTATCAGACCTCCCTCTGCCTCTACACCTACACCTACCACCACGCCCATGCGTTCTGGTAGATTTTGGTGGCATGACTGTGTTGTTTCTGAGAAATCTAAGTATCAATCAGAAATATAAGGGACGGAACAGTATTTATATGGAACACGATGTTGACGTTATTGCTGAGAACGTAGTAAGATCGCGGTATGAACGTAGTATAATCGTGGTAAGAACGGGCTATAATCGCAGTTGAAGCGTGATAAGATCGTGTTGCAATCGGATAACTCGTGGTATGGTCGTAGTGAGAACGTGATGAGCGTAGTAAGATCATGATAATCGTAGAAAGCGTGGTGAGAACGTGGTATAATCGTAGCGGGATCGTTGTGGAAGCGTAATGAGGACGTAGTGACGCAATGTCAGATATTGCTACCATTTAATGTAACACAGAAAAATGCCGTTAAATTGGAAACGCGCACTATCTAATTCTTCCTGCTTTCCTTTTGGGTAAATGCAAAGTATAACACACGTGTAAATGCCGTGAGATTCCAATCCAATATGATTTTATCATTTACCTTGGATATGTTTTTACTGCTAGTAATTATGTGTTTTGGAGGAATATTGCTGCATTATATATATTCAACCCGAGTATGATTTCATTCAAGCAGTGGTATTCAAAAGACAATACAATGGCTTATAGTTATGATACTAAAGTTTTCTGGCTTCGTCTTATAGATGTGTATTTTTGTAATATATGCATCATTTTGTTTTGTTGAAAGCTGGACATTTATATTAAGTGGAGGAAGGAACACGCGAATGTAGTTCATGCCGACCCTAGCATATTACGCTTGTGGCGACGTCAAATAATGATAACGGACAAAATTGCAAGACATTTTCATTAATCCGTATTTTTTATAGATAACCCTGTAATCTTAATACAATTTGGTGTACCAACTTCAACTTTAAAAGTACTTTTATTGATACAGTTATCAAAGCCGAAAATTATCTTCACAAAATCAAATTTCTTGTTTTTGGCCGTAAAAGTTTTGTGAAGGCATGAAAGTTTAACTCGGACATTTCCGCAAGACAAATGCAAATCTATTGTTTTAAATCAAATATGCAGCAAAATTTATTTTTAATTTGAATTTTGGAGCTTACATTTAGTACAAAATGATCGTGCTTACAATTTACGGATATTTCCGTACATCATATTCTTTTCAAAATATTTATGCAAATTTTAAATGGAGACAGCCATGTAAACCATTACTGAAATATATCACATCATAGAACGTTCATGCAAAATTTCCAAGACTTGCGTGAACATTTCGCGAATTGGTCGAGTTTTATGTTTCGAGTTTGTTACATGGGACAACGCTAAGTAAACGTTTTTTTTCTGATCTGTGTCTTCCGAAGCCTATGAATATTATATTTTTATTCTTTCTCTATCATAATGTGACAATTTAAGAAGCAATCTTTATTTTCACGTATAATTTGAAATATTTATTTCAGAATTTCTAAGAAAATTTCCCCGTCAAATATTTACTTAACGCTATTTTTCGTGGTAGTAGCAATATCGAACGTTGCGTCAAGTATCATCGTGAAATCAACGAAAATAATATTTTCATGCCGCTCATACCGCGACCTCACCACGATCTGAATTTATTTTAGATCGCGGTGAGCGTGGTGCGATCGTGGTCTAGTGGGACTGGGGCTTAAGCCCATGCCACATAGTCAGCTGTAAAGGTCCAAAATGACAATGTAAAACAATTCAAACAAGAAAATCTAACGCCATAACTTTGTTGTTGGGTTTATATATATTAACATAACCTCCCTTTAGTTTTTCATGAATTTGTGATATGACATTGAGAAGTTATTGAAATTTATTCTTTGAAAAAGCGACGGGCGTAACATGTGCTCATGGCGCAGCTGTTTATTTTATTTTATGGAATAACACCCTTTCAAAGTCTAGGATCAGCCCCAAAGGTATGAGTACATTTGAACTGTGCAGTAGTTAATGTACACCTTAGCATAGTATTATCCTGAGTAATAACTAAGAGGTTTTACCATTGTTATGTGTAAAGTGTTCTTAAAAGACCATGACTTTATATGTTTTGTTTTGGTCTATCCTTGTCACTTCAGTTTCAGTTTGGAAATGCTTAAACCAAATGTTTCTATTATTGGTTTGTAAGCTTATATTTATAAGTGAGATTTCAAGTTGAGTCTCTTGCTGTTTGAAATTAATGAGAATTATTGCGCTAGGAAAATTAGAATTTTCCAAAATTTCTTAATTTCTTCCCATTTGTAAAGGACATATATTGTCAGAGCAATACTTTCAAAATTATATGGACCTTGACAAAAGCTAGAATGTGCTATTGCAATCCCCATGAAGTCGATCATCTGTTAGTAACATTTCATGAATAATTAAAGATTACCAGATTGAAACCAAATGTTGTAGAAAAAAGTAAAATAACAAATATACGGAACACTGAGGACAATTCTAAACAGAAAGTCTCTAAGCAAATGACAAAATCAAAAGCTCAAACACATCAAACGAATGGATAAAAACTGTCAAATATTACTGACTTGGTACAGGTATTTTCTTATGTAGAAAATGGTAGATGAAACCTGGTTTTATAGCTAAACCTCTCAATTTTCCTTAAAAGGATTTATGAAAGATTCAAACAAAAACTACCAAACCTCCACTCCTCCCCCAAAATGCCACAGTGTATATATTCAAATTTGTTGAGTCTTCTCAAGGAGCAAAGACAGGACTGAGAGTTAAATAGATTAAAACATGCAGTTATATTCCCATTAGAAAATGAAAATTATTAGCATAATTATATGTATTTGTAAAATTATATTATATATATTTTGATTGGATGTTGTTATGGGTGATATTTGTTACTATGACAACTGTTGTAATAATACTGAACCATTGTAGTTTAGATTTAGAGTGTATATATGCATTTATGTATTTTCATAAAGGTTTGGAAACAATTGAGAACATTGAATTCCTATACTGCAGAATTCAACAAATAAAACTCTATTTCAAGGGACAAATACATTAATATGGTGATCAAATTCAAAAGAACCCCACGCAATATTCTATTTATTTTGGTCAAGTAGTAGTCAAACTTTGTTACTACAATGCTAGCTATGCTTTACATATTTGCACTTTTCAATAAAAAACACATGAAATAATTTGATAATTTCACAAAACTCCATGATTCAAAAAAAAAGAAAATATGTGTTTTTTTTGGGGGATATTTTAACAAAAATCTAAAAGTCGGGTTGAACTGCAATCTTTAGGAAGTTCGCTTCTCAGTTTCAAATTAACTAACTTTTCAAAACACTAGTTAATATCGATACAGGATCAATAAAGGAATCAAAAGAGTAAAAAAAAATATACAGGTCAATGTGCTTGTTTTCGAGATATTACCCATTGAAATTTTGGCGGGAAAATATTCTCTCTTGACTTTTCATAGCTTTATCATTGACAAGTTTACATTCTCAAAAACTATTAAAGAATAATCGAAATTTTATAAGACTTTTACAGATGGCTTATCATTACACATGTAAAAGATTTATAAAAAGAAAAATGGGGGTCAATGGCCATTTTTTAAAGGCATTCAAATGAATAAAACCAGAGGTTTCCGAAAATCTGACAAAATCCCAAAACATGACAAGCGAACTACCTTAACTAAGCTCTGAAGCTGAAACCAAGTTATATCGATGTTATATATGAAATTTCTGAAAAAAATTTGATTCTTTATATAATCAGGCTCTCCGACCAAACGTTTTCTTTTCAAGAATCTACATGTATGATATTTAAAAAAAATAGACCTACCCCCTTTTTTCCCCACCTTCCAACCCCAATGTTACATTATATATTACATTTGTTGAACCTTATGAAAAGAACAGACAAGATTGTGAGTAAGCAAAGCATGCAGTCGTATTCCAATTTTAAAATATATACCTTCTATTTATGTATTTTTTTACATAAATTTCTATTTATGCAGTTTTTGAATGGATGTTGCTATGGATAATATGTGTTTCTGTGGTAACTATTGAAGTCAGCAACTCTTAACAATGGTGATTTAGAGTAAGTGTTAGCTTTAATGCATTTTCTTATCGGTTATGAAACAATTCAGGACATTTAAGCTCTTAAACTGCAATATTCTGCAAATAATAAATCCGTTTCAAGGAAAAAATCGGTTGCTATGGTGATAAAACTAAAAAGTCCACACATTTTCTATTTAATTTGGTAAAGTAGGATCCAAATTTCATAACTACAGTGCTAACTATTCTGTACACATTTGCACTTTTCTGAAAAACACCAGAGAAAATTTGATAATTCCGCAAAATCCCAATTTCAGAAAAGTTGAAAATATGCATTTTTGGCAAAATTTTCAAAAATTTACAAATTTGGTTGACATGCAATTTTCACTAAAATGAAGCTTAAACCGAGTTGTATCGATGTTACATATGAACATTTATGAAAACTCATGATTCTATTCATAATCAGGCTCTGAATTGTGGTGATTTAGCTGATTTTTAAAAGATTTTACCACGCTTAACAACCAAAAATAGAGAGTTCGTTACCATGGCAACCACTCATATTTTCCCACTCAAAATTATTTTTTAGCAGTATTCACTTACTGCTTCTACTAGGCCAATTATAGATAAAATCTGAATACCCTCATATATCACATGTATATGGCACTCTGCCTGGTTCTTACAAAGAGCTGTACTTAATACTTTTCATAAGAAGTCAATAACGATCATCGGGACGATGACACTGTTTGGGCACAACAAATCACTGAGGGTGGTCTTAGCTTGGTAGTCATTGAACCATCACTACTACGATGACACTGCTGGTGGAACGCAAGGACTGGTAGTATCAATAGCTTGGTTGTAAAAGTATAACTATAACGGGATTTTGGACTGCTGGTTAACTGCAGGTCCCTGAATGTTCACCCCGCTTGGTAACATGTGTATTATTACCTTCGATTCGATGCCACAGCTGATGGACTGCACATTCCTGAGGGTGTCCATAGCATGGTATCTCTATACAACTTTCCCCGGCACGTTCAAACAGCTTGAAGAGAGCACGAATGGTAATATCATTAAGGCGAGGACACTGCGTAGTTTTTTCTTCCTTCTTCCAATTAATGTATTATTTTACCAACAATATAAATTAAGTAAGAGCTGTATGTATTCAATGTGCATGTTCGCAACTTCTTAAAAAAGTATATTTATTATATTGACAAAAATACTTTTCAAAATTACGACGAATTTAAATGTACTGTGCGACTAGTTGTTAAAAAAATTGGATTTGCTTTGCATTTTCATCTAGTGAAATTAATCTTTCACTAAAACCGTAGTACCTTGATTTGGTTACCAGAATAGAAAATACTTAGCAAAAAAGGAATGAAGAAAAATGGGCAATCAAATAAAGAATTGAGAATATTTGGTTGCTAAAATTTAGACACAGAGAAAAAATAGAGAAATAAATATTAATCATAGAGAAATATGGATACCATAATACTAAAATGAAGAAATCCCAATCCCATCAAAACTTCATAAATGGTTTATATTTCATCAAAATATAAAGGCTAATCTGACCTTTGCAATAGTATGATTTCAAACTATAATTAGTCACTCAAAATCAAATCACAATACGCGACACAATCAAGGAAAACGAATAGAGCAAACCCTTGTGTATTTGTAAGATTAACTCAATATTAAACTTGGAAGATTATGCAAATTGCTTTTATCACTGTGAATGTACTTTACACTTGTATAAAGATATAAGTCTATTCATGTTCTTTAGCCATCCAGAGGCTTTGTGAAGGTACACAAATCATTAGTCACAGTCTGTTTAGTGATAATATATCTTTTACACAGCATGTTAATGGATAGTCGAATGTGGAATACATATGTCGGGATCGTGACTTTTTGCATACTTACATGACTTTATAAACGTCTCCTAAAAAGCATCTTTTCACATAATTCATAGAGAGTGACACACTATTAATATATTACTTAACATACTTTTGTGATAACCTATGACAATTATAGTATTTATAACTGGAAATCCAACCCTTGAACCATTAGAATTGCCTTCCTTTGACCCGAAAAAATTAATATTGCATCAAATATATGTTAAAATGAATATGTCGGAAAAATATAGAAAACAGTAGTTTATCGATGTTCAGTCCCATAAATTGACTAAGAAGATAAAAATCAAGGGAACAAACAAAAACTGAGGGTATTGCACGAATTCAAACAGGGTCAAGACCAGATGCGTCGACAGCTTTATCAAAACAATATGAAAAAAATCAAGTGTTGTGGCAGGCATTCTACATGGATTTATCTGAGTTTCCTGTCTGTTACTTGAACAAGGATCAAACATCTACATGCAGACCAAATGAGTCATAACCACTTCAACGAAATGCTTCTCTTCGATGAGGCCTGTAGAACACCCTAAACTTTCGAGGTAAAAGACATCAAAGGAATTGTATAGTTTAGAATTAAAACGTGGCAATAACAGAATATGTAGGTATTTAATTCTGAAACTGAAAATGCCACTTTTATGTTCAACCACCTGTATCTGCTCATTTGCAATAAAGACCACCATCTGTACCAAATGAAAATTGAAATGTTCTTCAAACATTACGTCACAACTGTTGTTTTATCGTGTTATATATAGGTCTTAAATAAAAGATTACAATGTTTAAAACATATAATGAATGACAGCTAGCTAATTTAAACCTACTAGATATTATTGCGGATGGATTTTAAAGTTTGAAAAATATGTCTGAAAAAGGAAACGAAAGAATAGATATCAAAACTGTTCAACAAGGATATTCATACAAACTAAAGAAGTAATGAAGTAATAAAGAATTGATAGATCATCATGTTGAAGATAGAATGAGAGAACTAGAAAGATCAAACAGAAAAATTCGAGAGTGAAAGAATAAAACTGATGTAAAAAGTTCTTGATATACAATCTCACTGCATGAAGTATGGTTTATTTTCTGGGATAATGAAAACCAAAATATCAAAAATATAAGCTACACTTTTCATGCTGGAATAATTCCTTTGATATGGAAATGGAAAAGCGAACCTTTAAAATAAACCACGTATACGTATTGGGTATTGTAATCTTAAAGAGTACCTATGGAACCTTATACTTATTATGTACTTTATGTGGTACACTGAAAAGGTATTTGAAGCATCTAAGCATTAAGGGTGTTATCCTTTAATCAACACACGCTAAAGAAACTATTACACATTTGTTAAAGAATTGACACTTTTTTGCTATTTAAGTATTCTTGCATACTGTGGGTACCAATTTTTGGAGATTGGGGAAAATTGTATTTTCAGGTATACTTGATTTTATGGTTTTGCATACAAACCAGTAGATACTAATTGACACTTCGTTGAGCATTTAATTTCGGGTTTATCTTTAACCATGAAATCCGCCATAATTGGTATCCCATGAATATTAATAAATCCGCAGTAGTTTTTAAGGGGGAACTTCAGTCTGCAGATTTTTGAAAATGATACAGAATGAAGATATTGGTAATCGTTAAGTTATATGAATTCGTTGTGTTTTCAGGGAAAAAATAGACAAAAAAAGGTAAAAAGCTTTTAATAGGTGACTATACGGCATGGGTTTTGCTAATTATTGAAGGACGTACGATGACCTATAGTTGCTAACATCCACGTAATTATACTCTGTTGGATAGTTGTCTAAGTTGCATTTATACCGCATATCCCTACTTTGGATAAATTATAGGACAATACCAACCAATAAATTACTAGTCTTCAATAATACTGAATCAATGAACAGTGGGAAACGAGATGTTTAGAAGATAGTCATTTTCTTTTGGAATATTAAACATCATAAGGATAAAACTACAACTTTCTTTTAATCAATGTGTGAATTCATAGAAATACAGAAATTGATTATTAATATGCACCCAGAAAAAGATGACGAAACTAGAATGAAATGTTAAAAAAGAAATTAGGTAAACATGAATCTGATCCCAAATAAAATTTTTGATGTCATAAACTATTAACTGAACTATTTATAATCAGTCTAGTTTGCTGATTTTATGTCAGATGTCACACTCATAGATGTGAAGACAGAAATTAATCCTTGATATTTCCATTTAGAAGGAGAATCTTAAATTCCAAAATACTTATGAATTTATTTATGTTTGAATATACAATATTCGTACAGTGTACCAATAAAATTTATATTTTCATACACTATACGAATATTGCTTTTATCCTGCGATTTAACATATATATTAAACGTATAGTTCTTTATATTGCAACCGCTGATTTTGTTAATGAAATAGACATGACATAAATGCGGACCACGATGAGGAACCCAAATTGAATTGTGAGGTATACAGTTATTTGAACACAAGCGCTTGCTCGCAAAGAAGCAGGATACCAGGGGGATTATAAACAACTGTATAGTATACGTAACATGCTTCATGTTATCTGTACACCTGTATTTGTAAAGTAGAACGATCGAATGTAGGGAAACAAATTATCTTTCTTTTTCATTGTACATGTACAGCAGAAAGATTCATCTGGTTGGGCAATGTTTCCAACTTTTTACGATGTTTAGTATTGTGCAGATTTTAAGTTTTGTGCCAAGTAAAGTAGTTTTTGAAATTACATAAGTTTTAAGGTGACCATTATGAATGTCTGTGTCTCAACTGACAAATGACATGATTTTTCATTCTTAGATCTTTGGATACAGCATAGTTTAAGAAAGAATTCCTTCATGTCATGCTCTATGCTCATTTTACCATTGGTAGACATTATATTGTTAAATATTTTAAACCGAGCGATTGTAGGCATTATATTTGTCGATATTTTACATCGAGCGTTTGCGAGGCGTAAAATATAGTCAAATATAATTTCTACCCATGTTATAATGAGCATACAGCATGACATAAAGGAATTATTTAGATTCTAAAAGACAAATACGGTATTTTCATAGGTCGATTCGTACGAAAATAACTTAGGAATGTTTGGTTGTTCCAGTTTCCTCCTCATGAATTGTGCACATTACATTTTCATAAATAAGTTTAAAAACTATAAGCAGGGTAAATATATGATGTTTAAATAAATATATAATACAATTGTATGTAAGCAGCTAAAATAATATATATTTTATTAGGATAAAATGAAAATAACGAGAATGTAAACAGTAAGTTTGTGCGCATATGTTTTAAACATGTTTTATGCTTATTAGAAGACGACTTTCTTTACAAAGCCAAATGAGAACGTCATATCAACATGTCTGTAATTTTATCGATTGTGTCCTATTTCAGATTGTGACATTTAGATTGAGTGTGGATTCGAATGGTGGGTGATCCGTGCATCCCTGTAGACTCAACCATGCTTCGCTACTTTTAGAGTGCACGCGGAACACTTTTGTTTGTTACATTGACTTGTCCTCTTTACAATTAAGAGATTTGAACATAGGTTAACTACTGTTGTTAATATTTAGTGGCATCACTTTTTAATACATAAGAACAAACTCCTCCTAATCTAGGTCAGTGGTGTTACATAGACAAGCAGTAAAATAAGATCCGTTTGAAAGAGGTTGACTCATCACATTGGAAATAAGTTTTCAAAACACATAACGAAATAACGGGGAGTTGCTTCAACTGATTCTATGGATCCTACACAGTTTGTAGCCTATCTTCTATTCTAATTTTAAGGTTAATAAGACCTTCAGATTAGTATTATTACAAGCTAATAATTACTCCAAATTAAAACTAAAATACACCACACGGTCGAGGAAAACCACCAGAACAAACTCTGATGTATTGGTTAGATTGTATAAAGTATATATATAAAACCAGGCAGACAAAGCGAAATATCTCTGGAAATATAGTTTACACTTGTTTAAATACATAAGTCAATTCAGATGCATTAGCTATCTGTGAAACGGTACTTAAATAATTAGTCACAGTATGTTTGGGGATGCTATCGTAAAAGATATAGTACATTACTGTCCATGACTGTGATAACCTATAATACGTTTGTTATGGCATATTCATCTCTAAAGCGTTTCGAATTATCTTCCTTTGACCAACAAAACAGGTTTTGACATCTTGATGTTATTGAATATACCGTAAAGTTTTTGGAGGATAAAGAGAAAACGAAAACATGAACGTGAAAACATTTTCTATCACCTTGAACACAGTTGAGTGGTATATTTTTATAATTATGCATTACGATTCCATTATTTTTATTGGCTGAGGCATTTCAAAAGTTATATTTTATTTCTGTGTAAAACGCAGCATCTATGACTGTACGTGCTCTCTCCTTGATAACATTAAACAATTCATTCAAAACAAAAGAAAGGCTAGATTAAACTTCTTATTTCATGGTTGTAGCATTGAAATGTAGTTATATGAATTGAAGGCTTCTTTTGTAATTTTAAATGGTTATAAAAGCGTTGAACGTTTACACGCTTCCGCGCTCCATACAAAATGTGCTTCGGTCAACGCTTTTACACCCCGATTAAATTACAAAAGAAGCATTCAATTCTCAAATTAAAAATAGCTTGCTTTCGATACTTGATTAAATTGGAATGCAGAGTTTTGGTAGCAAGGTTAACACCACTTTTTAGGTTTAACATTTTATTTTTGTGGTGTGTTTTCAAACATTGCAAGGATAATTTCAAAACCAGATAAATATGCAGTTTTCCATCAATTTGGAGTAAAATACGGACCTATAAATTGGTTAAAATGGACAAAATGTTTTTCAGCAAGTATTGTATTTGTTTTGTTTGTTTGTTTGTTTGTGTACAGAACTATACATTATATGTATTTCAAAGTGACACAGTGATCATATTCATTTACTTACAATAGGTGTTCATGCAATTCATACAACTGCTGATCTTTTTTAGCTGAAAACAAATCATTTCATTACGTCACTTGCATTCAATATGTACGAATACAATGTAGGTGTATGAAGGCAACTCAAGATTATAGAATACTTTGATCCGCTCAGGTCATAAATCAACACCATTTTCTCACATTGTTCGCGTACTTCGTGAAAATAATGTTTAAATATCGCAAATAAAGAGTAATAGACATATTATTTATATTAAGATATGAACAATTGATTGAAATATGAATCAATGAATTTTCCTTGCAACGACTCTGAGGGGTCCAGAAGAAGCCCGTTACAAAGCAAATTTCTGTCCCTATCAATATACTCTCATTTGCCAATGGCAGTTAAAATTTCTCCGACCTACATCCCAAACGGCCGCGATTTCATTACCTATCTATTGTATTTATTGTAAATGTTTTCTCGTCCTGAGTATGCATGTAATAATTGCCACTGGACGTTAAGCAACCAACAATCAATCAATCAAAATGTTTATAACCTATACATTTTTATTTCGATGATCTGTAAATATGATAATTGAAAGTTGTGTTTTTAAAATATTTATTTGAAATGAATGCAAAATCAGATCCTCACGTGCATTTATTTTGTATGATTTAAAAAAAAAAAAAAAAAAAAAAAAAAAACGGCATTCAAATGACAATGACCATTTTACGTATAAAGTTTCGAAAAATTTAATGCAAAAGCGTTATGCAAGAGGATTATATATAGTTACAACAAATCGCCATCTCTGAAAATAACTCATCTCGAAGCAGACAATCTTTATAAGTTATCATGATTCATTTATTGACTTTTTGTCCAGTGGCAATAACATAAATGGTACCAATTTTTCTGCACCAGATGCGCATTTCGACAATCAATGTCTCTTCAGTGATGCTTGAGGCCAAAATATTTGAAAATCCAAAGCTTATTGAAAATATGAAGAGCTATAAACCAGAAAGGACCAAAAGTATAGCCAAAGCTGGGCAAGGAATCAGAGCTTTGCACGAGGGAGATACATTCCTTAACTTTAAATAATTTCCAAAATTTTGTAACAGCAAATTTTAATAACACAAAATCCGTATTTTCATGCCAGTACCAAAGTACTGGCTACTGGCTAGTGATACCCTCGGGGACTATCAGTCCACCAGCAGAGGCATCGACCCAGTGGTAGTAATAACATAAATGGTACCAATTTTTCAATGTTTAATATATTCTTATAACATGTATAACTACAAAAGATCTCAAAATGATTTTTTTGGCTATTTTCAAATGTTGCAAAATTAGATCACAAATCGTTATGCTTGTGTATTTGGATTGGTTGCTGTGTTAGTCTTGTGTATTTTAACAAAATAACTCCTATATTTCTGACTCCATACAGGTACACACACATTGGGGAAAAAGCTAACTACCTTTTCAAGTAGAACGTGAAGGTTTTCGATTATCAAAATGTGCGAAGTATATTTCTACTACAATCGGTTTTCCATGTTACAAATAATTGCATTCTTATATTATGTACGTCCTATGCTGTCGGAATGGTCAGAGTCACGCTAAGAAATGTTAACATGACAGTTTGGTTTAAAATAAACGTAATCAAGTATCACAGCTTCGTATCTGTATACCAGATCGTTTATAACAAATCTATAATTGACTAACTGGGAAACACAAATATTAGTGTTTTATGGATTTGTTTTGAAATGACTGTAAATAAAATTTGCACTTTATGAGCACACTTTTATGATGTCTTTTATTTTATATCTTGAAATAACTGAAATCTTTAGAGAAACAATATGTATATTCTTTACAGTAACTGTTTTCATATGGTTTTACATGTCCACTGATTGTATTTGTGCTCAAAAAATATGTTCATGGTTATATTACCGTAAAAAAAATCGATACGAAGTTCTATTGTAAATTATAAATAAGAATTCTAAAAAGGGAAAAACAAGAAAAATGTACATTCTCTTCTTAAAGTCTATATATTTACCCCAAATAATCAATCAATACCGTTTTAAATTGGTTTAAATTATTGGATAAGACTCATTACAGTTTTGTTTTCTTGAGCAAATCATAAAAGCGCATTTTCAGCTGATATATTGTCAAGTCAGCAAAAACGTGAAAAGACTGGAGAGGTATAGCAAGCAGTAAAGGGGTTGGGGCAATTCCACCACAATTCATAAAGCCAGCTATTCTAATCCGATATAACTAAAGTGAGAAACGACAGCATTGTCTGTTATTATTTTTTAAATTTTGGCTATTTGGCAAAACGCTTACTTTTGAACTTATTAGTTAGTATTGTGCTGGCGGAGAACTTCCGAAACATTGAAAAGTTCCGTTTAAGGGAGCTATTGTTTTCTTTGACACTAAATATTCCACTGTGTTTTATATGAGTGAACGGTAAGATCACTGTTCACGCAATTGTTTGGTTTACTTTCTACTGCAATGACAGGCACAGGGACAGATCGTGACTTTTGATCCCCTCCTAAATCATTTAAACTAGTGATTGAAGTAATGGGCACTTCAACAATAGAATGTCAATGGTTGATATCCTAAACTCAATGTGATAGAATAAGGACAGTTCCTCCTTTCTGAATCTGACATTCTGGACTGTACTCGACTGAACTTGAACTTTTCTAAACTCTGCACAACAACGTATGAATTCAAGAATTTGGTAATTTATAAAAATTTTCTTGACAATTTTGTTGATTAAATTAAAACTTAAACAATATCATTTTAGACTTGGTTTAATACATTCTCGATTTGTCAGTTCAATTTAGTCAATTTAGTCAATTTAGTCAAGAACTATTTAGGACAGTGAGGTATACGACATATGTAGTACAACTTAGGATAGTTTATATCAAACTCTTCCAGATTTGAAGTGATTGCAAGAACAAATTTTAGACCACACACATTGCACAGGAATTCCATCAATTTTGTTTTAACATGAAATTTTTATACATACATTATTTTTCCGAATACGTATTTGAACTTATATTAGATGTATTGTATTACGTTTATTGTAAATGGCAATGCACCAGTTGCGTGACGAATGTGTAACATTCGAAGAACAAAATTACTGTGAATTTCCATCCAAAACTATCCAGTAGTCTTGAAGCAAAAGTTCTGAACAACTGGTAAGTTATGTTATTGTACTTGAGTTTGGTGTTTATGCTACAATGCAGAATTATTGATAGTTAAATTTGATAATTATTTTAAAATCATTTTTATTTTCTCGATGTATCATAAATATTTGTAAAGGAATTCTTTTCACATGGTTACATTACTGAAATTAATCAAAACCCTAAGGAAGTTGACCTGAAGATGTATTTAGCTATTATTTTTAGGTCCCTTATGGTCATAAACAATGTCGCTCTTCACATGTTTCAGTAATTATAATCCTTGGCTTTCAAATGTTTGGCTTTAAGCGTTCCTGTTGAAGATATATCCAGAAAAGTGCTTCGGAAGCTTTCTAGTAACCACGTAACTATTTCAAGTAACCATTTAACAATTTCAATTTAAATTTCATCGCATGTGAGAAATGAATGTGAAATGAATGGGAGAAAAATACCCCGTTTATTAGAAACGTTATATTTGTATATTATCAATAAATAAGATTTATTGCTACCTGCTTAATGTCCAGTGGCAATTGTTTCATGCATAACCAGGACGAGGAATAATTAACAATTAATACTATATGTAGGTTCTGAAAGGTTGGACGTTTGGAACAAGGGCGGGTAATTTAGACTGCAACTGGAAATTAGGGTATGCTGGATAGAGAAATTTTGCTTCTCACTATGCCGCATAAGGACCTTAAGAGAGTTGTTAAAGGCTTTTTTTTAGATATGATAGCATGGTACCCTCCTTACACGAACTGTTGGATTTACTGTAAACTATTTCCAGATATAGAAGATGAGAGTTTCAGTTAGCATTATCCGTTTAGATTTATATGTTTATTTATTTATTCATTTTATTTATTTATTTATTTATTCATTTATTTATTAATATTTTATCTATTTAGATTCTCTGCAGTTTACGACGAAATCATGTCGCCATTGCAAATAATTTTGCTTTTACCGTACTCAATGTTGCTTATGGTCTCCCATGTCTTTCAAATGAATTAAAGGAGGATTTTGATAAATCAAGAATTGCCTTGTCGGAAGTTCAGACAGATATTGGAAAAGTCATAACGAAACTTGAAATTAAGAAGAAAATAACGATTGATATGTTTGAAGAAACTTTGAACTCTATGGGCAAAAAAAAAAAAAAACAACATAAAGACACTAGACACTGATTTCAGAGTGTTGGGAAAAGATTTTAGAAGTAAGTTCATCGAAAGTGTACATTGAAGTAATTAAAACACGGAATGGATATATGAACATTTAATTTAAAGACCATCATGGTGCGTTTCCTTTCAAGTTCCTTTCCAAAATGAAAATGAAAGTAAAATAGGAAAGTAATTAAACAAATATGTAATAATGATTAGTTCCGAATTTGTATGCCTTAAGATATTAATGGTCATATTTCTTTCCATCTTCCGCCGACAATTTCTAGCTTTTATTACCTTCAACTTGATGCATTAGATATGCGCAGACATGCATTATATTTGAGGAAAAAATATTATATTTGCGCGGATTTAAAATAGTAATTCACATGAGTGTGACCCTAAGCAAGTCCTGTTCCGGTTTGCTGGTAAAAAGTAAAACTGTATTGTTTCTATCGCAAAAGCACACAAATACAGTGCGATAAATTGATTATCAGATTTTCATCAAATTAACATCGTAAAATATCTGTCAGCTGTCCGACAAAATTTTGAGTCTTTTCAGCTGCACTCTTCCGACAAAATGCTTGATGTGACTAATAGCTAATATGTTTCCGAAGCAACATGACAATCTTATAATCGGTACTTTTCCGTAATACTACATTTTCATTATATATTCATTCAGAGACAAAATGGCACAAATATAATGGACAATGTTATTACTTCAGCACTGACAAGTGCGACTGGTTCACAGCAGAGGTTAGTGACAAGATAAACATGGATCTAAATTTGCCATTTGATAAGGGACTTTCCGTTTTGAATTTTCCTTGGAGATCGGTATTTTGTTATTTTTACTTTTACTTCGCTTTGCTACTGATTTTTTGTATTCCTTTTTAAATGCATATTTTAAAAGTTAAGATAAAAATAAATGATTTGTTAATGATTTTTCAATTAGAAACTAATTGTTATCAAACATTGGCAGAGGAAATGTAGAAAAATTGGAGGACACTTGATCAAGATCGACAACAATGAAAAAATACAAGATTATATTCAAATAGGCCAAACAGAGGTAAATGTTAAATTATCTTTTTCGGCACATAAATTATATCAACGGTATTACGAAGTACGCATCAGATTTATACTGGTGTGTATTGATTTTGTGTGAAGTTGTTTTTGAAGTAAATCAACTGATATTTAACAGAGCATGGCATGATTCATTTGTTATCAAATTCCGATTAAAGTAATTTCAACATGTACTTTAATTATAAAGCTTGCTGCGTTGTTCAGATTGGAATCCTTCAGTCAATTGAAACTCCGATCGTGCCATTCAAGGCTTAATACAAGATAATTTCAAATGTGCGACCCATAAACACCCGTAGATGAACAATTCCGTTTATTCAATGTGAATGTGTCCTATGTACTTATTTCAGAATTAGACAACTAATTATAAAACTTCATTCTAACATAACATTCTCAGACAAGTTTAATTTGTTGAACATTTTGTTATGTCGGGGTCTTTTAATCGCTAACTATTTGGTATTGGGGTCTGATCATTGTTGAAGACCGTACGGTAACCTAAAATTGCTTTAAATCAACGTCATTTGGACACTGTTAGAAAGTTGTGTCATTAGGAATCATACCATGTCTCCTTATTCTTAATTACTAGTTAAAAACGATATACTAACATAAAATAATTCTAACATTCAGAACTTAACATTATAACAAAATTTAATGGTTTCTGATGATTATTTTGAATATACTGTATGTATAGATATTTCTAATGTTATATGTTAAGTTTTAATTTTTAAGGGTGAGCGTAATGGCAACTAAAGCGTTTATAATAATGTATATTTTCTACATTTGTAGAGAAAAACAACAAAATATGTCACTATTTGTTTTATGAGTACAAGTATGTTGCGTCAATAATAATCTATTCTTTTAATATCAATTTAATCATATATGAATATAAGTTAATGTTTTGTTTTGTGAGTGTGTGTGTGTGTGTTAATATGATATAAGCGCTGACACTGACAGGCTATAATTATAAAACATGTTTTTGATCCTTCTTTAATAGAAAAATGCATACAATTATTGTATGAGATGAAGAATTACAAAATAATGAATTATGAAAAAAAGGGTTCCTGCTCACAAGGAAGCTATTAAACCAAGAGTTCCAAATGGTGAAGTTGAAATCATCCTTCGTAAATTTTACTGACGCCATCACGAGTTGGTTGACCGCTATGGAATATCCGTTTCACAGATGATAGCGGATATGTTCCTAATGTCGTTACTACAATTCCGTTCACTTTTCACGAATGTGACCTACCGAATTAGACTATTTACCGTTTTTGTACTAATATGAGCAATACGACGGGTGCTTCATTTGGAGTAGGATCTGCCTACCCTTCCGGAGCACCTGAGTTTTTATCGGGGTTGTGTTGCTTAGTCTTTAGTTTTCTATGTTGTATTTTGTGTACTATTTTTGTCTGTTTGTCTTTTTCCTTTTTAGCCATGGCGTTGTCACTTCATTTTCGATTTATGAGTTTGAATGTTCCTCTGGTATCTTTCGCCCCTCTTTTTGGCTCAATTACATTTATACTTATTCAACCGTGGTTTGACCCTTAAATATTTTACCATAGAGATAGCGAAGGGTAAAATGTCGGCATTAAAGGCAAACCGGTGGTACATTCAGTATAAATTCAAGCCCTATGAATTATTTCTACTCTAATATGACAAATACGACAATTCTTTTGGATCGAAGCGCTCTAGGTTAAGTCAAATAATTGCTGTTCCCGTAATTAAACACACGATTTAATATTGACGTAAAGGCAAAGAAAACTGAATTAGTAACATGCTTAACCCTTTTGCTGCCGAAAGGTCACATACAAAATGTTCATATGTTAAATTATGCAAGCTTCTAATCATTGCTGTATCTCTTTTAAATAAAATACCGAAGATTTAACGTTGTAAATTTGTCATCAATGGGTCCCCATTGTAACGTTATTAATGTGGCGTCTTATATCAAATGACGTCATTGATTGGCAAGTAACGTCACAACTGTAGTCTTTTCTGGCACAAGGAATGAAATAGTTTGTTTTACATTACGTCACTAATCCGGAAGTCGGCCATACTGGCGATATTGATTTTAATCTCAGATTGTTTACCTGAGCAACTGAGTGCTTTTAGGCATTTAAATATGGTAAAATATTGTCGAGTGATAGGATACCATAATAGGTCCGACAGGAGACTCATTTACAATTTTACCGGCTTCCTAAAGTGAAGAAAACCAAGGTGAAGCTTGTGAAAAGCTGTGTGATGAGAGAAGACGTGTATGGTTGGCACGCCTTCAACAGAAGTTTAATGGAAAGAATTTAGACAACATACGAGTGTGTTCAGCACATTTTATATCAGGTGAGAAATGAACTAATCGAAAACTCACTTTAAACAAAAATTATGAGACATATTTTGTGCACAAACATGTCAAAGTGACAAAGTCTCCAGAATTTCACTGCAACATTTACCCTGTTTTTCTCACAATGTGTGCTCACAGTTTTACTCTTCATTCACATCTAATGTGCAGAGTGCCTGCTCCATGTTGTAGGCCTTATTGTGACTTTTAGATGAAGAACAGCAATAAGATCGCTGTTCCTTTGCTTTATGTGTTTGTTCTCCTGCACTTTTTGATTTTTGTCATGGATTGATACCCCATATCCCTTCTTTTCTATTATGGATTGTTTTATAATCATAATATTGTAAATGCAAAGAAAACTCACAACACTCACTCACTCATTAACTTCGTTGCTTGTTTGTATAAAATGCACAAAATTGAAAGGGCAATTTTGTTTTTACTTCACTAAAATGTCATTTTCTTTTCAGGAAAACGTGCTGAACTTTATTAGACAGTCCTGATTGGGCAACATCTGTCAATATGTCTGCAACTGAAAAAAGGAAAAGCAAGTCCACAAATTATTGTCACCAGAAATGTCACGCTTTCAAAGGCGACAGCAAAGAACAGAAAAAACAAAAGAATGCCGGTGCAAAATCCTGTTCAATTTACAGGACACAACAGTTGAGGAACCAGAACTTAGTATTTTGGCCAGAACGTGAAGAACTTCGTAAAACAATGCCAATGCAATTTCGAAAGTACTTTGGGACAACATGTGTTGTGATAATTGACTGTTTTGAAGTCTTTATTCGCTGAAACATGGTCCTCTTATAAACACTATAATACTCTTAAGTTTTTAATTGGAATAACACCACAAAGAACTGTGTCATACATATCAAAAGCATGGGGAGGCAGGGCAAGTGACAAAAGATTACTGAAAAGTTGATTTTTAAGTCAAATATTGCAAGGAGACCTACTACTTGCAGACAGGGGTTTTGATATTGAGGAAAGTGTTGACAGTTTAGATGGCTGAAATCAAAATACCCGCCTTCACCAGAGGGAAAAACAATTGGCACCAAAAGACTTGGAAACAACTAGGTAAATTGCAAATGTTCGAATTCATGTAGAGAGAGTGATAGGAATTGTTAGACAAAAGTACACTATATTAAATGAACCTCTTCCTGTAGATTTTTTGATGTGTAGGGAAAATGAAAATTTAACTTTGATAGATAAAGTTGGTCATGTTTCCTGTGCATGCATGTGTTAATCTTTGTGATTCTGTTATTAATTTCAACTAAATACTAAAACTGATGAAAATTGTTCGAGTTATTTCATTAATTTTCATTTTCATTTCAAAGATTCTATAAAATTCATTACAATAACATTGTAAATTGTTATGCATGAAACATTTTTAATGTAATTTATAAGGCATTTTCTATTTTACAGTATAAAACAAAATTACAATTACATGGAAATGAAATAATTCTAAACGAGAGATTTGATTATCACATAATTTACACATATTTATAAAAGAATGTGGGACAAATTCAATGAGACAGAAACCCTACGACACAATTCATGCATTACATACAAATGTAGTTTGATATGAAGTTTAATGGAGTCCTTCAACAGTAAAATCTATTTTTTCAGGATACTTAACAGTTATCCATTACTTATCGAATTCACATACGTTTCTTTATATACTGACAAATGGACCTTCATTTTGATTGCTTAGGGTTTAAGCTACTTTCAACAAGTTTTCAATTATATCGTGGCGACCAATGCTGCTTAACTTTATCACATGCAGATGTGAGTCAAGTGCACCCACATTTTGTGCATCTACCTATTTTAAAACCTTCCCTAGACTACATTTGCAAGATCCTAGGATTTTCGAATATTTGGCCTCGAGCATAACTGGAGACATTGTGAAAATGCTCATCTAGTGCAGTAAAAATTATTATTATGGGGTGGTTAGGTATTCGTCACTGAGACAGTAAATTGTGGCAAGTCGTTCTTGTCAAAAGTATGTTTAAGCCATTTTCGAAAGATTAAAAACTTAAAAACACAGCGATGATTAAAGATTATACACTGAGATTTGTGTTTTCGTTTTTCTTTAATCTCAATGTGTTTTTTTTAAATATCAGTGTGTAATTTTAATTATCAGTGTGTGTTCATAAGTTTTTAATCTGTGTGTACATTTTTCGAAAAATGGCTTCAACATAGTATTGACGATAATGGCTTGCCATAGTAAACCAACAACGGTACACAAATAATAGAGACATCTAGAGGTCAACATACAGACTCCAACAGGTGTTTAAAGAATTGTATGCATTTTTGCCAAGCTACACAGATACTGTGAAATGAACCATTTAAAAAAAAAAAAAAAAAAACCAAAGTTAACATAGCAGGATGGAGCAGGAGGCACGGAGACATATGTCTTTATCATCCCTCTCTTATGTTTGCATCATAAAATAAAAAGGAGTAGTAAAGCATCAATTTTACTTTTTTCCCACGTTTTGTTCTAAACTTTGAAAGTTTTCTGCAATCAAGGCAGTACCATTTACCTCTTGGTGCACAGCTTATCCCGAGACAGGTATAGTGAAAGCATTGTATTAGACATTCTTCATTATCAATGTAAATCATTTTCCTTGACTCAACCTTCTTCGTTGTCTTTTGATTTTGATTCTTTTCACCTAAATTATTGTTAAAACTGGTTTTAGTGGCTGTCTATTTGGAAGACGAGAATAAAACTTTCCAATAAGTTCTGGCAAAATTGCAGTAATGAAAAGATGCTTTGATTTGTCACATACTTATTTCCACAATGCATTGTTGAAAACGATTTGTTCAATGTGTAACTCCTTCTCAGTCCATACAACAAAGTAGCCTGATTCCATCTGACATACACCCAGCTGTGTTTGTACTTGATAATAATACATATGTTTAGTGTCGAGTTTCAGATTGCGATCATCGTCCTTTTCTTAAATAGAAATTCTTGTCATCAGACGCATTTTCTAAAGAGTCATGTTTTTACAGAATGGACATTTAATTTCAACAACAGCCTGTCCGCAACAGTCACATGTTACTATTCCGTCTGGTGAAGCACTAGTAAACGGTACATTTGGATTGATAAAAACCTACTTCCTCTACTTTCAAATTTTCATGTTCTTTTCGACAATGAGCCCCAGTAAATATGTCCCTTGCAAACTTTTCATGTTGACACCCCAATTCAATGACATTTGATAAAATTTATAGCTCTCAGGGTAACAAACTCTTTTATAAAACTTTTGCCGGTTATGTTGGGTCAGTACAACATGCACTTTTCATTTTAAAGCAGTCATTCTTCCTGCACGAAATCTTTACCACAATTTTGAATGTGATTGCTCACGGGTAGAAATTTCAACGGCTTTAGCTTGCTGTTCAGTTACAGAAATTTCCTGAATTGATTTTACATTCTTTTAAAAGATCAACATAATTCAACTCCAAAGCACTATTATCTCTCATTTCAGAGTCGGAAAATTTTCCTTCATTGGTTGCGGCACATATATTTCTTGGTATTCTGGAATCAATGAAAGTATGGCGGGTTTTGAATTGGTCTCACTCAAAGACTTAAAAAGCGACGATAGCTCATCTACTGTTGGATCAGGAATATTGTTTACTTTCTGTTTACAGATAGTTGGTGTTGTGTCCACCGATTTGAGTTTAGCATCTAATTTCTTTTCATAGCCTTGGAAGACGTAAAATCGATATTCCTCGCTTGCTTGTATGATACACCTTGAACAGATGTTGGTTATAACCAATAACTTTTCCCCTGTAACGGTCTTAGATTCCCTAAGTATGGCAGCTACATGTGTGCATACTTCTCCTAGGCCTGCCATGCAGGTACAATGAGCTGCCAATGAGCGACCATCTTTCTCTGCAATGAACCATAGTTGAAGGGTTTCTAACTCATCCTCTGGGAATGAAGAACCTGTGACGTACATAAACAAAACGCTATTAAATGTTTGCCTCATTTGTTTTGTAAAATATAATTTAAATTTATCTTTAAATGTAAAATAAAACCTTGTTTAAATGTACATATACTACCCAAGATCTATATACATTTGTTACTGACATGTTATTATCTTTTGTTATTTTTCATGTGGAATGGACCTAAAAACAAAACATAGCAAAATTTTGATGTCAACAGTATATCAGGGCGGGCAAGAATAAATTTATATGCCCTTTATGGCACATGACAACCATTTCTTCATCATATTTATTAAGGGAGTGAGTGAGTGCATGTTGTTTAACACCACGTGAGGAATATTTCAGCTATATCATGTCGAGAACACGACTAACGTGTAATGCGAGCTTTCTTGTGTCTGCTTTAGACAAGACCAACACGCTGGGCTGGATTTTTGTAGTGCTAGTACACTGGAGTTACTGTCCGCAGTAGTTAGACATGTCAATTAACTCCAATTTCTTATACATGTTCATTTATTAAAAGCTGGAAACATTGAGTCAAGTTGAGAACATTTACACATATCATGCTTGACAAGATTTGTTCCCACCAGTTTGTTTTTTTCAAAAGGTCCGTGTGTCATTTTTTTTAATGTATTTTACTAATTTATAACATTAACAAATACAAATAAGATACATGTAGAAAAGAAGTTAAATACTTGTGTATGTACCTTAGCCTTCACCAGGCACGTGTTGTTGATGACTTGTGTTGCCTTGTCCTTACCCTTCCACACACGAACTAGTTATAAGCCTCCTATCCTTTATAACTTTTAAGTCTTCAAAATTATAAGGGCTTGGAGAAAATACAAGGTAATTCACAATGTCTGGATATGTTACTTTCGCCAACAGTTTGACATCCCTGAAAGCATAGATGCTGTCATCTCGTATGGGTCCTCACCGTCTATCAACTGCAATTTCCTCTCATATCTAGCTTTTCTTGTGAATCTAGTCCATCCTTATATGTAACTCGATGTTTTGCATCACTTTTCTAATGATTTTGCCACGATATATTTAAAATATGGCCGCCAATCCGGGTCACCCACCTTATTCTGGTCTGAGTGCAAACACACTAAAATAAGCGGCAGGTTTGGACAAAGTTGAATGATTATCTTACTTTTATTTGAAAAATTAGCTTTCAACACATTTTAACCTCGTTTGTTTAAATTTCAGTGTCTGAAAACTTTCACATTCGTGCATTTTCCCATAGAATCCATATATTCTTATATCATCGTTCAATGACGTCATTTACACCGATCGCAGTCGGAAAGCAAGCCCTTAGAAACGATCGTTGTTACTACTTGTCAAAGGCAACAATGGAACTGATAATAAAGCCCGCGATTCTGAAGTTGCGTTAATTTCTCGGAAAAATGAAATTTGCGGCATTTCGAAAATTTTCTGTTTTCTGTTTCGTACTTGCCTTTGGAGTCAGATATTGATGTCTTTCTATGAGTGTAGTTAGTGTCTTATTATATTAACCCGAATTGACCGTCCTAACACAAAACATATGCGAAATTGTCTGTTAATTTTTCTTCTGTTTTCACAGATTAATCACAGAATTTGTTTAGATATAGAAGATAAAGAAATTATTTGTATGTTTTTTGTGATATCTCGAAGATTTTAACCAATTTTGTCATAAAGATCTACTGGCGAAAATACAATTTATGGTATAAAAGGCAAATTGTTGGGTTGGATTGAAAACTATTTAAGCAATAGGAAACAGAAAGTACTTCTAAAATCTAAACAAATCCACATTTGGGACATTAAAGCAGGTGTGCCCCAAGGCTCAGTACTTGGGCCCTTATTATTTCTTATGTTTATAAATGACATAGCAGTTGAAATTCAATGTTTAGTTAAACTTTTGCCGATGATAGTTCACTTATGTATTCTTCGAATAATGCTATACATATAGAGAGGAGATTGAATATGAATCTAAAAACTTTGAACGATTCGTCAAAACAATGGCTTGTAGATTATAAACCTCAAAAACTAATATATTGTGTTTGAATACCATAAGAATTTCCAGCCTATTCATTTGAAATTTAATGGACAATTAAAAAGTTGATGACCACACACATTTGGGTGTTACGTTTTCTAACAACTGCAATTGGTGAGTGCATATAGATAATATCTGCTGCAGTGCCACTAAACATATTTTTGTTCTCAGGAAATTAAAATATATTCTTAACAAAACAAACTTAATAAGATATAGCTCGCATACATACTACAACTTTTATAATATGCATGTGAGCAATGGGATGGGTGGTGTGTCAGAGATTTTGAAAAATTGAGCGTCTGCAGCTTGAGGCAGCCAAAATTTTACTGGACATCCGCAATTTGCAAGCAAAGAATCCCTACTTTTGAAGCTGGATGGGAAACTTTGAGTTCTAGAAGAAATAGACGTAAATCATGTGTATTTCATAATATACATAATAATAATGTTCCAAAATATCACATGGATTGTTTCTCTGATAATGCAGGGAATAATTATTATAATACTAGAAACCGTTCTCACTGTCGAGTACCGAGATGTCGATTGGACATATGTTCTAAACTATTTTTCCCTTCAATTCGTGCATGGAATGTATTGTCGTTAGATATTATATTCATTCAATCATCTCCAAATTTCAAAAATACAATCCTGCGAAATGACATTTCATTTTTGGTACCTTAATATTACCTTATTGAAAATAGGATAGAAAACATATTGCATACAAAATAACAACGCAGAGGTGGTCCCTTAAAAGCTAATTTATACAGAGTTTATTTAGTAAATGACACATGTTGTGGTTGTGGGTGCCCATTAGAAGATTCAATTCATTTTCTTAGAATGTCCACTCAACATAAATTTAAGAACTCAGCTCTTTGAAAATATCCAACACTTAGTTGCTATTTCCATAGAACATATTTCATTTGAAACAGACGAAATTAGTGTTTAACAAAACACAATTTTTCAGAAATATTCATAGTTATATACGACATACAAAACGATTCTTTGATTAATATTGCTGTATATTAAAATGTACTAATATCCAACTGTTTATATTGTTTAAACATAATATATTTGTTGTATATATTTTTCATATGGTACTTAATTATATTATTGCTGTCATCTTGAAAGTTTGTATATTGTAATTATTTGAGAGAATTATATTTAGTTGTATCCAATCCTATTGTTTATTTAGTGTTATGCCAGAAAATCGCCTTTTAATTGTAGCCAACAAAGACACAAATCAATAATAAAATTTAACAAGATTTATTATACACAAGTTTACAAGAAGTATTACATAAAAGAAATGTCAACTTAACTGTCAAAATATATGTCCAATCTTTTATCTTTTCTTTATCCGAAATCTTCTCGGAATCCACAGAATATTATATCCAATTGGTCACAATCTAGTATGAGTTAGTTTAAAATGTCGATCCAACTGCTGAGAATGTTGATGTCTATCGATGTTTATCTCTAAATCTCTATATATAACTAAATTTTGGGTCTGCATTTAAATACTCAAACGGAAACTTCTAGACAACGTTAGAAATATAAATTACGCATCTTTTGTTATGATCATTCTGGAAACGTTATGTAAGTGAAATAGAAAGTTCTAATCATTCCATGAGTATCAGTGATTGTTCCAGTGAATTCTAAACTGCATAGTTGTAACACAATGTATATTATTTTGTACACAATGTATACAATAGGCCACCTACATAAATATGATAGTTACAATATCATAACACCTCCCCTTAAAAAAGTTTGAGTGTAACAAAACTTTTCATGAATAATATGTACAAAAATACATAGTATATACACAGTGTTTAATAAGTTCTAGATAAAGCATCTGCTAGTACATTATCTTTACCTTTAATATGTTTTACAATAACATCATATTCCTGTAACAATAAACTCCACCTAGTCAATCTCTGGTTCTTGTTTTTCATTTTATGTATGAAAGTTAGAGGATTATGATCAGTATAAACAAGAATAGGATGAACAGTGGGATTTAAATATACATCAAAATGTTGAAGTGCAGACAACAGTGCAAAACACTCTTTTTCAATAGTTGAATAATTTTTCTGATGTTTATCTAATTTCTTAGAAAAATATGATATAGGTTTTTCAACATTATCATCTGTTTCCTGATATAAAACAGCTCCAACTCCTACATCGCTTGCATCAACGGCAAGTTTAAATTGTTTTTCAAAGTCTGGAGTGATCAGAACTGGACTATTAATTAAAAGTGACTTGCTATTTTCAAAAGCGTTTTGACAATTTTCACTCCAGATGAATTTAGAATCTTTCCGTAAAAGATGAGTCAATGGTTGAACAACAGAAGCAAAATTTGAACAAAATGCTCTGTAAAACCAATCTTGCCTAAATATCTCATAAGTTGTTTTTATTTGTAGGAGGAGGAAATTTAGTAATTGCGTCCACTTTAGCCGTAATAGGTTTAACTTGACCTTGGCCTACTGTATGCCCTAAATAATCAACAGTGGCCTGGCAAAATTCACTTTTCCAAGATTAACAGTCAAATTTGATTGTGACAATCTATCAAAAGTATCATATAAATGTGTTAAATGCTCTTCCCAGCTACCACTACATACAATAAGATCATCAATATAAGCATAACAACAGTCTAAATCTTTTATAACATTATTGATCATTCTTTGAAAGGTAGCTGGAGCACTTTTCATGCCAAACGGCATTACAGTATAATGAAATAAGCCGTCTGGTGAGACAAAAGCTGATATTTCTCGAGCTCTCTGTGTCAATGGGACTTGCCAGTAACCTTTCAATAAATCAAATTTGCTCACAAATTTTCCCTTTCCAATATTATCAATGCAATCGTCTATCCTTGGAATCGGATAGGAATCAGATTTTGAAACAGAATTTACTTTTCTGAAATCAGTTACGAAACGAAAGGTTTTATCTGGTTTTGGCACAAGCAGACAAGGAGAGCTCCATTCACTGTTACTCGGCTCAATAATATCATTGTCAAGCATATATTTAATTTCTTGTCTCATAAATTCAAGTTTGAGTGGATTGAGCCGGTAAGGATGTTGCTTAATTGGAGAAGCATCACCAACATCGACATCATGACAAACAGCAGTGGTTTTGTTTGGCACATCTGGAAAAAGATTTTAAAAGAAAATACCAATTAGGCTTTTCATTTTCTCTACGATCAAAAGACAGATGTGCAAGTTTTGAATCTAAATTTGACAAAATTTCTGAATGTTTCAATCTAACTGTCTCTTCCATAGTTTTAGAACTAAAAGGTGGTTCAATTATATCTGGTTATCATGATTGTTCTCCAATTTAACCATGGCTAAAGTGGCAACTGGTTTACTCTCACCTTCATTAGTACGCTCAAAATATGATTTTAACATATTAATGTGACACACTCTGTTTTGTTTACGCCGACCTGGTGTTTTTACAATATAATTCAAATCATTGATTTTATTCTCTATGGTGTGAGGACCACAATATTTAGCTTGTAATGGATGTCCAGGGACTGGTAAAATACAAGTACCTTATCACCTGGCTCAAAAATCTGTCCCTGGCATCTTTATCATACCATATTTTCATCTTATTCTGAACAGTTTTAAATTGTTCTGAGCAATTTGACAAGCAGTATACAATTTTTCTTTCAATCTAGATACATAGTCTAGAAGATTCAAGTCAGTGTGTTCAGTAAGCCATTTTTCCTTAATCAATTTTAAAGGTCCCCTTACAGTGTGACCAAATACCAACTCAAAGGGACTAAAATCAAGGGATTCTTGAACAGCCTCTCGGACCGCAAAAGTAAATGTGAACATCATCATCCCAGTCCCTGTCAAATTGAAGACAAAAGTTCTAATCATGTTCTTCAATGTTTGATGAAAACGTTCTAAGGCACCTTGAGATTCTGGATGATAAGCACTTGACCTATACTGAGCAATCCCTAACTGGTACACGACTTGCTGAAATAAACCTGACATGAAATTTGAACCCTGGTCGGACTGTATAGACTTTGGAAGTCCTACTAGCTAGCAAAATTTGATCAGAGCTTTGACAATAGTAATTCGGCCACTTTGTCTGCTTCCTCCTGTGGTTGAGCCCTCTTGCAGAGCTGAAGAACCTCAGTGTCTTTATTTTGTTCTTCAACAAATTTCCTTCGGTCTAATGAATGGCTATTTACGTCTAGCCATGGCATAATTACATTCTTGCTAATACTAGGTGGTCTTATTACGGCCTTCTCTGAGCTACCGGGATCTTCAATGTCGGCTATCAAGGTGTCAGAAAGGTCCATGTAATCAAACTGGTCTTCTTGCAAATCCTCATTTTGCTGTTTTCTAGCCTTGGCCCAGTATCAACACAAGCTGGATACAGTTCAGCATCATCTTCAGGTGATTTAACATCCACCACCGGTTCACTGGTAACAATTGGTTCAGCAACCACTTTGTTCCTAGCTAGATCATTTCCTAGCAATAATGAAACACCCTCAACAGGAGATTAGGACGAACACCCACAACAACTGGTCCAGTAATCAAATCTGACTTCAGATAAATACGATGGAGGGGAACATCTATACAACCTAACTCCACACCTTGTAACAAAACGGAGGCACCAACAGAAGTCTCCTCGGACAAAGGCAACACACCTTCTAACAATAAAGACTGAGAAGCTCCAGTGTCCCGTAAAATCTTAATAGACTGAGGAGTAGTATTATCAACAATAGAAACAAACCCATCAGACATAAAAGGTTTATAATCCTCCATGTAATCACAAAAACTGGACTTAAAAGCCTGACTCGCAGGACATTCCAACGTATTGGTAACACGGGGTGTCGTACAAGCACTGGTCTCGGGCTTATTATCTCTCATTCTTCTTCTGGAGTCTAAAACAATCAGCCATCAGGTGACCATTCTTCTTACAATAAGCACAAGTCAGTGACTTCTTCTCAAAAGTATCAAATTTTGGACTAGACATATTATAACTAGACTGGCTCTTATTCTGTGCAACAGGCTTACTATCAGTACGCTCAGTGCTTTGATTCTTGTAATTTCCACTGAAGTATTAAAATTTTGACCTTTGAAACTTCTCTTATGTGAAAGGGTATAATTATCGGAAATAACAGCTGCATCTTGTAATGTCTCAACAGTTTTGTCATCTAAATGTGTTTTAAGTCTAAATGAACACACTGCTTGAACTCTTATAACATCAATTGTCTTAAATTATCAAATTTTTTTATTTTCTTTGACGTAAGCCATTTATCAAATAGATCTTCTTTTTCCCTAGCAAATTCAACATAGGTTTGTGAATCAAACTTTTTATAAGACCTAAATTTCTGTCTATATGCTTCTGGCACTAGCTCATAAGCTTTTAAACTTCCTTTTAACCTTGTCATAATCAGAACTATTTTCTGATGAAAGTGCTGAGTAAATTTCAGCAGCCTTGCCCTCAAAAACACTTTGCAGCATTGTAGTCCAAAAGGCTTCGGCCATTTCAAATTTTGAGCAATTTTCTTAAACTGTGGAAAAATTTGTCAACTGTTTTTCACAAAATTTTGGAACCAAACGTATATTTTTTGCTGCATCAAAATTAAAATGTTCTGATTTTGATTGGAATTTAGTGTTGCTTTCTTCTTTTGCCATTTCAATTTTCATTTTCTCAATCTCTAACCTTTCCCTCATTTCAAGTTCTGCCTGTTTTAATTTAAATTCATCTTCTTTTTCCTTTTCTTTTCTCCATCTCTAACCTTTCCTTCATTTCAAGTTCTGCCTGCCTTTCTTCTTTTTCTTTTTCAAATTGTTTTAATTTAAGTTCATGTTCTAATTCAGGCTGTTTTAATTTGAAAGCATCAACATTTTTTACCTTGAGCTCAAGAGCCTCTTCAACAAAAATTTCTGCGTCAACTAATTTGTCTATTACCAATTTTTTTGTAATTTGCTTTCTTATAGATACTCTAAAGTCTAATTTCAGATGTTTAGCAAGCAACACTAATTCCTCTTTCTTTAAATTATCAAACCCTTCCAGGTCTGGCGTTTTAAAAATTTACCGGCATCAAATGCCATATTGTAGAATTTTGTTGGCCAATTCTAATAAAAATTTTAATAAGATATTAACGTTCTCCCGGACGAGCCCCAATTTCTGTTATGCCAGAAAATCGCCTTTAATTGTAGCAAAAAGACACAAATCAATAATAAAATTTAACAAGATTTATTATACACAAGTTTACAAGAAGTATTACATAAAAGAAATGTCAACTTAACTGTCAAAATATATGTCCAATCTTTTATCAATTCTTTATCCGGAAATCTTCTCGGCATCCACAGAATATTATATCCAATTGGTCACAATCTAGCATGATGTAGTTTGTAAATAAAATGTCAATCCAACTGCTGAGAATGTTGATGTCTATCGATGTCTATCTCTAAATCTCTATATATAACTAACTTTTGGGTCTGCATTTAAAAACTCAAACGGAAACTTCTAGACAACGTTAGAAATATAAATTACGCATCTTTTGTTATGATCATTCTGGAAACGTTATGTAAGTGAAATAGAAAGTTCTAATCATTCCATGACTAGAAAAACGTCTAAAACAGTATTTTTAAATGCGGTGTTCCTTTGTTTTTGTGTTAATTTGCTGTGCATGTACTTATTTTGTGTCATACATGGATACTCCGTATCCTTTCTTTTCCATTATGCAATTAAACATTACAACTTAACTGGTAAAAAATATCATTCAAAACATTTTGACATGTCAAACAAGCAAATATATGGTTTGGGAATAGGGATCAAAACCATTTTAAAAGATATTTGAATATGTTCAGAGGTGACCATTGAATTTTCAATCCTGAACCAGGTCATATGGTGCAATGATCAGTATGTTCTTATCACAAGGTGTTCTGATATAATCAATTAAATATTTTCCTATAAACCCCACCTTCTTTGCCCTTCAAGGTAGCCCCTCAAACAAAACACTTTATATACTACTAGACATTTAAGTAGGAAGAATACGAAAATCTGAGCAAAAGCATTTAGTCTACAAATTCCGTTTCGAAAATTAATGAGGCGATGTGAGAAACACGTCACAACTACAAAATAACTGAAAGACATCAATAGTGCAACATACAGTCTTGTCAATAAAAATAGGACAGTCAGCATGTCCTTTATTATACTTCGTATGTTTTATACATCATAGGTACTTTTTCAAGTAGTAATATTGTTTCTGTAAGTTTAGACAAATTATCTTTTTAAGGATATGTGTACTGGATAGGACTGACAGACCTTAAAGAAGGGGTATATCAGTGAAGTTAAGACCAAACTAAACCGAAGCTTATTCCCTGGCTTTCTGGTTATGGCTCAAAAGGAACAAATTCCAATTGTGTTAAGTATAATAATCAGGACAGAATCGGGCAGAATGGTAATACTATGATTATAATAGAAAACAAAGGATATGGGGTATTCATGCATCCATGACAAAAATCAGTACATGCACAGCAAAACAAAAAACAAACAAACAAAAAACAAACAAACAAACAGAAAAAGCAAAGGAACAACGCTTTTATTGCTGTTCTTCATCTCAAAGTCACAGTGAGGCCCTCAACACGGAGCAAAAATACTCTCACCTTACTGCAAGGTTAAGACGGCCCCTAGCACCGGCTTGAGCGGAATTCTTTGCAAAAAAATTGTATAGACCTTGTGAGATGTAAAACCACCTAATCGGGCCCGGTCAAAAAGAACATACTTGAAAGTAGTACATATTTAAAACAAAACAGTTCCTACGCGTAGGTGTAAATCCTAAACTATGTAGCATATATTTTAGTAATTGAGGTATCATATGAAAGGTGAAGGACTGGTGATCCTTGTAGAACACACAATTTACTGATAATCATGACTGTAATTACGAAGCTTACTACATCTGTGAGAGTAATGTCTGTAAGTAAATGATAATTCGTGTGAACTGTATTATAAAGCTTTTTAAGACAGACAGCTAGATACCATAAACATACTAGGTATACACAGGCCAAAGACTGGGCTAGGTTTGCTATATGATATAAAAACTAAATTGACGAAAAAGGTCATTTATTCAAAATCATAAAATGCAAAAATACATTTGCAAATAAAACCTTTGACACAAAAGTTCATATTTAATATGAAATTATAATACATAATTAATACGAAATTACATCAACTAAATATATATAAAATCATATCAATTGAATAAATGACAAAGAATAGCAAAGTTTTAAGCAATAATCATAAACTGTTTTTGAGATACGGCGCGACATGTGAAAACCCTCCCCTTTTTAAACAAAATACTCAATATCTCTAAAATAAAATTTTGAATCATCACCAAAAAGTATACAGATTAGTATAACTAAGAAGTGTGTAAAGTTTTAAGCAATAATCATAAATTGTTTGTGAGATACGGCGCGACATGTGAAAAAAAAAAAAAAACACACACCTGTTTTAGTTACTAAGTCCGGTAACTCAAAAGTTTTAATCTGATTTTCACCAAAAATATACAGATCGTTTGACCATCATAAGAAACAACTATGTTAAGTTTCATGAAATTTGGATTAGTCGTTCTCAAGTTACGGTGCGACATGTTTACGCCGGACAGACAGGCGGACAGACGGACAGACGGACAGACGACATTTGTATACCATAATACGTCCCGTCAAAATTTTGACGGGCGTATAAAACAGAAGCATAGCATTTTATTACTTAAGCATTACATATAAACGTTTTGGCAGGCAATGCTGACCCAAAACATAATAGTTGTAATTGTATGAAATAAAGATCAAAATTGTTTTGTCAGGCAATACTGACCCAAAACAAGATAGTTGTAAATGTATGAAATAAAGATCATAAAACGTTTTGGCAGGCAATGCTGACCCAAAACATAATAGTTGTAATTGTATGAAATAAAGATCAAAATTGTTTTGTCAGGCAATACTGACCCAAAACAAGATAGTTGTAAATGTATGAAATAAAGATCATAAAACGTTTTGGCAGGCAATGCTGACCCAAAACATGATAGTTGTAATTGATGAAATAAAGATCATAATTGTTTTGTCAGGCAATACTGGCCTGAAACAGCTGAAGCATAACATTCTGTTACTAACTTAATCCTTTATATCCTATAAAATTACATAAACGCAATTGACTTCAATCCTTGAATTACAGATACAAGAATTCCATCCATGAGCTGCAGCAAAAGTCTTTTTCTAAAACTAGGTGCTGTATAGTACCGAGAGTCCAAAACAATTAACGACAGAGTCAACTTCAAAGGAATTGTGGAATAAGAGCATGCAAATAGTGCCTCAGAATTTCATTAGAACTAGGGTCCAGTTGTGTATCCAAATGCTGATCGAAGACGTCTTTTATAAATTAGTATTTATAAAACAGTCAAAGTAGGCTTTGGCCAGTCGAGGATTCTTGTTGATACGACTCGCACGTCTGGATCAAAGTTCTAATCTCGAATTAACTATGTGTCATAAATGTCAGTGAAACAGCAACCCATCAACAATCGTATGTTTGTATTATCGGAACTATGACATACCACTGATATATAAAAGTATATGTAAGTTGTTGATATCACGCTTTATTGCATATTTCTTTCAATTGGCGAAAGTTCTTACGTAGATGAATACCGGACTCAGCGCTCTTCGTCCATGATAAGTTAAAACATGAATTGAACAAAATAAGAATGTAAAATAAATTGTCATTAAAACAAACTCGATCTTACTCTAGAACAAGAAATATAACACATGTTAAGGAATAATATGCGATAATTTGATTAACATTTTTTCTTCTTCAATCAAATCATCCATTTGTATTAAATGGAGAGTATGAACTTTGAAATATTATCAGTGTATTGATAACGTATGTCTTGTACATTGTTAGTTTTAATAATAAATCTAGTATAAAGTAAAAGCAAACGACCTTACGATGCTTTAGTATTGGTATAAAAGTATAAATTAAGTACATCGCAACCCAACTAAATATATGAATTAGACTATAGGAAACATAATTTAACTAGTAAATACATTAGAAACATATATTAAAATACTGACAAACATGTCAAACTAGCTACATGTCTTAAAATACTGGTAACTATATATGAAGCGAAAGGAATAATTACAAAATATTTATTCCAAACCAATCACCATGACGAAATAACAAAGTAGCAGGAGTTTCATGACGAAGCATAAAACAATACCCACTACACAATGACATATTTGAAAAATCAAATACACAGAGGTCATAAATCCAAGCCACTACGACCTCTGCAAAAGTAGCAGGAGTTTCATGACGAAGCATAAAAAGTGCCCTCTACATAACAACATATTTACAAAAGCAAATACACAGAGGTCATAAGTCCAAGCTACCACGACCTCTGCAAAAAAGTAGCAGGAGTTTCATGACGAAGCATAAAACAGTACTCACTACATAATAACATATTTGCAAAAGTAAATACACAAAGGTCATAAATCCAAGCTACCACAACATCTGCAAAACAAATACACAGAGGACATAAGTACAAGCAAATACGCCCTCTGCAACAATTAAAATATCGTCCACATTACCCAAACAGGCAAAGACAGGCAAATTGGTTTGTAATAAATAAGCATTGGGTTGCGATACAGGTAAGAGACATATCCTTTTATACCGTTAACATAAAGCAAGCAAGGTACCCGTGCATACATGTACAATAAAATACTGACAATTATAGCGAATAGGCTAACTTACAAAATAATTTGCCTCAAACAAAGCACCGTGACGAGATTTACTAAAGTAGCATGAGTTTCGTGACATAGCATAAAACAATGAACACTACACAAAATCATATTTGCAAAGGAAATACAAAGAGGTCATAAGTACAATCAACCACGCCCTCCGCACCAATTGAAATATCGCCCACCTTACCCAAAACAAGTAAGGCAAATTGGTTTGTAACACAATAAACAATAGCTTATAGCCTTAAAACTTAAACTGTCTGCCTCTTTCACATAAGAGTGTTTAACTAAATGGAATCGTTAATAATATCATATATAAGTATGTAACTGTTCATTCTATTATGTATATAATATATGAAAAAGGTCTTAACCATTCATTGATGAGCGTATGCCAATACACTTTTGTATTTGTATTAATATGAAGCATGTCATATACAGATACATAAGGCAGATCTTATACGATCTGCAAATTTGGATTCCTATTGCATTTAAATGTACAACGTCATATGCTATTAAAGATTCGATAACTTGTAACAATTCAACATCGGGTTCATCATCAGCTATCATTTTCCATATGTATGGTAAATAAGTACATTTTGATCGCAAACGCACAGTGTCACCACCAACACCAAAATTGATTGTACCCCAATATCTCTTTCACAAAGAGATAAATTTGACCAACTGCTAAGTGTTATGCATAAAACAAAATCGTGCAATCTATCCGAATGGAAGCATGGTCAAAGAGTAACTGTACGGTTCTGATTGTAAACATAAAATAGCTAAAACATAAAAGTATAGTTCGATTTTACCTCAAATTGCAAAAGGAAATCACTCCAGTCCAAAATTATCCATAAAATTAAAATATTCCACAAAAATTTTTCCACAAGTTGTTTGATCAAAATTACAAGTTAACACGTCAAAGGCTGATGATAAAAGAAAGTGACCACAACGCACTTTCACGTGAACTCGTGCTGACCCCGCAAGATTATTGACCAATAGAAAAGATGTAATCCAAACATGCACTGGTCATAAGTGAAATTTCTTTGCACGTGAAAACATTTTATCTAATTTCAACAATTTATCGTTTAATAAGTAGTACAACTCTGACCCATTTACCAGACTACAGACATCATAAATTTACAGTATAAATAGCTCACTCTTTATTTAAGTCTTAGTTATAAACAATTTATACAGAATTATCTTCTCTCTGTCTTAAATGATTTTATTCAGCTTAATTTTCAATTAGCAAATAAAATTGGTTATTTTATTCTTCTAGCGACTTTGTTTGATATCTAAGTGTAAAACTATGTACTTACGGGAAGATACAAAAGTAATCTTACGTCGCTTTTCCTTAATTTGAATTTGAATCGAAGTCAATTCCGGTATGGATATCGACATATGAAATGAAAACATACCTTCATTTCATACTTTGCGAACATTCTAATTCGATTTTGTTTCAGGTAAAAGGCAAATTTTAGTTTAAAATTCTCACGAAACATTTTACATCTTTCAAGCTAATAGAGTTAATTGGCCATTTTGTGATTCCAAAATTGACATTATATCGAAAAAGTAATTGACAATCAACGTAATACATCCTTTGTTTTGTATAACCTTGAATAAAAATATCCTTTTCTAATGTATAAAAGACATAAAGAAATTATGATGAAGAAGGATTGTGATTCCGAAGACTGAGTTTAAAGCAGTCTTAATAGTAATAACGTACCAAAATTCAATTGATATATATGTTCTTTAATTACTCTTGTATAGAGATGTGTAATACATACCATCATATAATGATAATATCAAATCATTCATAAATAATTAATATATTTGGGTGAATAAAGGGAAAACATTAGTCGTCTTCAGATAAAAATACACGAGCAGTGTCACGTAAGAACTTTTATCTTACCTCCCATACAAATGTTTCGCCCGAACAACAGATGAAGACATTGAATGATGAACAATTGAAATAAATGCAGAAAACACGTTTAAAGCTAACAAGTTGTTATTGTTGGCATTTGTTTTGTATAGACCAATGGAAGTATTTCTTTATATTGAAGACTTGATCACTTTGATAGGCCACCAGTCGAAATGCCACATGTTAAGATAGCCGGTAAGATAAATTCGTTACACAGTGTGCTAGTGACCTAATACGATATATATGAGTCAGTAAATTCCAAATGGGGTGAGAGCGAAGAAGCTTTATTGTTGGTCAAAATCCATCTAGCACTGTATATTACCGTTATAGAATTCTGAAAATCATTTTAATTAAGGAATATAATATCTCTGAAATGCAAAGCTTTAATTCCTTGTCCAGATTTAGCTATAATTCAGGTTCTTTTGGTTTTATCAGCCCTAAATGTTTGTATTAAAAAAATGAAAACAATACTTTATAAATTTGATGCGTCGGAAGCGCTTTTCGAGATTTACATCTGAGGTCAACTTTGCCTGATTATCTTTTTGAATATATTATATTATATTATATTATATTATATTATATTATATTATATTATATTATATTATATTATATTATATTATATTATATTATATTATATTATATTATATTATATTATATTATATTATATTATATTATATTATATTATATTATATTATATTATATTATATTATATTATATTATATTATATTATATTATATTATATTATATTATATTATATTATATTATATTATATTATATTATATTATATTATATTATATTATATTATATTCTGGCCTCGAGCATCCTGAAGAGACATTAATTATCGAAATGTGTAACTGGTGTAGTTAAATTGGTACCGTTAATGTTATTTATATTTAATTACCTGCATCTTAAGATGGATGACGCTGCAACTGATAAATTTTATTGAATGAGGTTCACCTGACAGGTAAAAGAAAGTTGATAAAAGAATTTAATTCTATTAGAAAAAAAAACAAAAACAACAATTTAGACGAACATATGTCCTATCATGAAAACAAATTCGAAGGAAAAGTGTAATAGAAATAATGTGATAAAGGTTGATTATTGAAGATGAAAGTGATTTTATAGTTTATATAGTGCCAAACATTCCATGCATATTCAGGATCAGAATCAATTGGCAAAAAGACGTATTCTAAACAACACTACATATATCCGAAAACTTAAGACAACACTTAAAATCGTATCGATTGACTTGATCAAGAGTGCATTTCCATTGTGTGTTAGGACAATTTTCTGCTTTACAACAGGTCATACAGGGCCCAATTTCATGGTTGAAACGTACTTTAAATTGTAGAGAACTGGGCATTTTTTTTCATTACCATTTATGATAATAAAAATAGATTATACATTATTGAATATGGTTATTGTAACTATTAAATCAGACATGATTGAATGTGGTTACAAATGCTCTGTTACTGTTGTTTATTTTGAAATTCCTTGAAAATTTTCATTGATATAATACTCTGTATGTAACAAACGCGTTGACTCAATTGTTCTTTTACGATAATGACCACTGATTGTAGACTGTTAGTCCCCAAAGTTAAAATCAACCGCTTTGTATTCAGTGCTTTTGTTTTGAAATTTTCTTATACATTCTGAGAAAAGGAACAAAAAAACAGTGGCTTAAACTGTCAATCTTGACTAAATTCATTAGCAAATTTTTTTTGGTTATCTTTACGTCTCGCCGCGGGCGTTATGAAAAAGGTCTCCGTGTGTTATTCCATCCAAAACACATGAAAATGAATACTCAGATACTGTTTGAAATAAAGATTGGTAGGCATAGTCTCCTAATTGTGCTATATCGTTCGTTTGGTTTAACAATAATTTTTAAGGAAGTTATGGGACCATTTTATTTTAGTATCGTAACAGCGCAAATCCTCGTGTTCCGTTTTACAGAAAGCTCTCACATATCTAGAGTGATTGTTTGCCATCATGTGTAGTGAACATATTGTACCGTCATTTTGATTCGACCATTTTACAGGACTTATATAATTTTGAGTATTGTGAAAATAACACCTTGTGTACGTAACTCTTCTAAGATAGTTTTATAGAAATATCTCATACTTGGTAAGATTCTTGCCATCATGTGTAGTTGAACATATTTTATCATCATTTTGATCAGATCATTTTACGAGAGCTAAGGGACTTTAACTATTTTCTTGAGTTTCCTGCCGCACGTACTCGTACCCGCACATGTCCGCTTTCTTAACCTCTCTTTTGTCACAGAAACACCTTGTGAACGCAACGCCTCTGCGACCATTTGACAGGAAACTCTTTATTCTTGGTACTTTTGTTGGCCATTGTGCGTAGTCGATAACTTATACCATCATGTTGATTTGAACATTTGTACGGGAGTTATGGGACTTTTTAAATAAGGAAGTGGTATGAACTATCTAACGTAGTTTGACGACGAAGATATAAACAATTATAAGTCACTATACGGCCTTCAAAAAAGAAAACCCATGACGTATAATCAGCTATAAAAGGCCCCGACATGAAAAATATGTGAAACTATTTTTAGAGTAATGTGACAATAATACTTTATGAACCCAACTCCTGTGAGACCCTTTTACAAAACCCTCTCAAGTAAAGAAAGACTGATTGCCATTTTGTGTAGTTGACTATGTTATAGTGTCATTTTGATCTAACACTTTTACGGGAGTTATTGGACTTTACTATTTTTTAGTATTGTAATAGTGCCACCCTGTGAAAGCAATTCATCGCAGACCCTTTGACAGAAAACTTTCATATTTGTTTGGATTGTTAACCAGCATCTGTAGTTGACCATATTTTACCGTCATTTTCATTTTGATTTGCGTTATCGAACTTTCACTGTATTTTGACTATCATCCACAATGTAACAGTTTTGCATCCAATTTAATTCTACATTTATAAAGCGCGAGGACAATTGGCTGAAGCGTAGAAATCTTGTTACAATGAAAACCAAAATTGAGGCGAAAATCCCCGTTTGTTATATAGTTTTCATCGCTTTAAATGTTTTCTCAATCTTAAACCAAAACAATAATTTTTCCACAACTGTATATTAGCTAGATGCATTGTCCATGCATACAATTTTTCGTAAAAGATCGAAGTGACGAATAAGTAAAGGAAAACTGTGAGAAACATCATTGAAAACTTTTCCTGATCAATTTGTTAAAATAAATCAAGGAACTTTAACGTTAGTTTGACATTCAACGGCATTGTGTAATGTAAAGTGAAATTACAAAACATATTTTGTGTGCCATTGTGTTGGCTGTGTTTCGGGTGCTTCAATTTTTTAATTGCGGTCCTGAAATTGTATTTCTTTTAAATGTGCAGTTTTGACTTTGCTCAGAAACGTTTTATTTCAATCAATGTGTAAACGCATGAAAGTTAAAGATTTTAATAATAAACCTAGTGTAATATTAAAGATTTCCAAAAAGCTTCATATGGTTTGAAATAGGAAGCTAATCTTAAAATGTTGGTTTTTCACATCGTTCAAAACGTCTTTTCTAAATTAAAAAAAAAATATGCTAAGTCTCTGAAAATAAACTTTCAAAAAGCAATTATGGTTACAATTATAATCAGTTACACTCATCGAGGCATATTCGGTGTAATGGAGTCATTAAATCTTTCCGTTGGAAGATGATTATTACTTCCGCCGCTTTTATTTCTAAAATGTCGCTTTTGTTTCGTAGCAGTAGTGTACAATTTATTACTGAAACCACACAAAAGCCACAAATCTCACAATAAGTCAAAAATCTCACAAAAAGCAACAAAAGCCACAACATCACATAAAAACAGCAAAACAGAAACCACATAGGATAAGAACAAATCGCAACAAATGGGAACCACCATGAATGAAACAGCAATAATAGGTAACATGAAGAACATAATTAACAAAACACCGATAATAAGTATTTCATATTTTATTATTTTCGAAATCATTCAATACAATACAGCAATTACAACAATAAAAGATATATATTTTACAATAAATATGAAAAACAATTAGCTACAAAATACGGTTGAATTCACAATTTCAAATAATTATAAAATACTGTTGAATTCACAATTTCAAATAATAAAATACTGTTGAATTCACAATTTCAAGTAATAAAATACTGTTGAATTCACAATTTAAAATAATAAAATTATGTAAAATTTGTCAGCTAAAGTTGTTTTATATTCAAAATCTGCATATAACATGGAAGGAATTCTTGATTTCTCTGCAAAATCTCTTATTGGCATACGATACAGATACAAGGAAGGTAAATGACGTCGCTAACGTAAACGACGTCATACTGTGACATATTGGGAAAAGATGCATATTTCGACTGATTTTAATCATTAGCTTAAAACGAGTACATTAATCCCTCTTTTAATGACATTTGACTTGATTGTGTATAAAGATTATTTGTACCAATTTTAATGAGCAATTTGGCGAAGATTTGTTTTAAAATTAGATAAATGGAAAGCAAAAACTTTCCTTTTTGTTAAAATCCGAAAATTTAATATATATGATATTTTTTCAAAGAATTATTACACTATTTGAGAGCATATTTATGTTGATAAGATATTCCAAATCATTTACAAAATCTTCGGTTTTTAAAATTCTTTTAAATGATCGGAGACAACGATGACGGAATAAATGTTCACTGTGGTGGTTTTAACTCTTAATGTTTAAAATGTTTTATTCGTACACAATGAACTATCGTGTCCCCATTTTTAAAAACAGTAAAATCAAATGATAACTGTATGTTGTTTATTTCGTCATGTACAAAGAGAACATTTTCAAACACATTTATAGAAAAGCATATTATTTTGACTTTTAAATTTACCTTATTGTGGCGAAGGTGTCAAAGGTGTAGCAAAATCAATATCTAATATATCAATAACGTTCATTGCATTTTAATAATTCTCTTCCTTCCATGGTCATGTCTATTTTCTTTGTACAGCAAACTCGTTAAAACAGCTAACATCAGACATCTGTTGTCACTGTTCAATACGGTTCATCAAACTATTTGATCTTAAGAGGATAGATGTATAAAAATAAGAAGATTTGGTATGATTGCAAATGAGACAACTCTCCACAAGAGACCAAATGACACATAAATTGACAACTATAGGTCACCGTACGGTCTCAACAATGAGCAAAGCCTATACTGCATTGTCAGCTATAAAAGGCCCGGAAATAACAAATGTAAAACAATTCAAACAAGAAAACTAACGGCCTAATTTATGTACAAAATAATGAACGAAAAACAAATATGTTACACAGCAACAAACGACAACCACTGAAATACAGGCTCCTAACTTGGGATAGGCACATACAGAATGTGGCGAGGTTTAACTCGTTTGTAGGCGCCAACCCTCCCTAACTTGGGACAGTGGTGTAACAGTACAAAATAAGAACAAACTATAAAAATCAGTTGAAAAGGCTTAACTCATCAGATGGATACAAATAAAAACACAGAGGTACTTATACATCCCTACGACAAAAGACACTAAATTATCAATCAGAACACATCCAACATTCAATGGATTTAGTGTAAAGACGTGCGAGAAAAACATGACCTTGTGCAATGTCAAGATACAGGTATCAATAGATTGTAGAGCCATGGATGTGCATATGGATATAAAATAATTATTTTAGTTTGATTTTAATTATATATATATATAATTTACTGATAACAAAATCAATATTAATACCAATAAAAAAATATTCAAAGATCTAATTACAGTGTTGAATTGGTTACCTTTTAGAATAAGTTTATTTAAAGGACCGATAAGTTTACCCGGATCGTTTCTAAATTTCCGGGTTCGGTAAACAACATCTCCGTAAAACGAGGATGTGCTATCCCGTTTGAAATAAGTTTGCTACAGGTACAAACAAACTTCAAAACCAAATCTTTATATCTATGGAATAATTTAGCAAAGGTTTTAAGAAATTTATGGTAGCGAAATCCCTGACTTAATAATCTAACAGTAATACACAGATTACGTTCACTGAAATCCAAAACAGCACAACAGACACGGGCATTGCGAACGAGTTGTGATATATAAACACCGTAAGATGGTGCCAAAGGAACATCACCGTCGAAAAAGGAAAATTAACAATGAAACCGAAAAATCGTCCCTTTTGTGGTAAATTTTAGTGTAGAGTTTCCCGTAGTTACTTTTAACTTCATTCTCCTAATGATTTATATTTAGTTATGGCAACATTCAACTGTAAAACCTGTTCGAGTTACCACCCGCTTCCGTTTCTGATCAAGTTCTTCATAACATGTTCTTGGATTAATTTGCACTTCTCATGAGTGCAAATTGGAACCACACTTTTTAATCGTAGAATCATCAAATTTGGCAATAATGTACCTCTGGGGATAGGTAACACAATACAAAAATATTTTTGGTGTGGCTCGCCTGGTTCGGCAATTGGAGTGAAAACAGTGACAAAATCCTGTAGGATATTTTTTCTCCCATAGGATTTTTAAAATCCTACAGGATTTTGAGAAATCCTATAGGATAAAGTCATAATCCCATAGGATATTTTTATATCCTACAGGATATTTAAATCCTAAGGATTTATAATCCCTTAGGAGAATAAAATATCCTTTAGGATATATTTTTTCCTTAGGACTAAAAAATCCCTTAGGAAAAATAAAAGCATTTCCTACAGGATATTTTTATCCTATAGGATATTTGTCTAATAAAATAATCCCGTGGGATAAAAATATCCGATAGGATTAATAAAAATCTAAGGATTTCATTACAGAAAAATATCCTGTGGGATAAAAAAAATCCTAAGGGTTATAAATAAATCCTAAGGGAGAATAAAAATCCTATGGGAGATTAAAGCAAATCATAAGAGAGAAAAAAATCCTATGGGAGAAAAAATCTCCTATGGGAGAAATAAATATCCTATGGGAGAAAGAAATGTCCTATGGGAGAAAAATTTATTTGGGAACAAAACCAAAGAAAAGAGAATATTTTTATCTGTTCTGGTAGTAAGTAAAGGTATTATTTTATTTGACCAAATATCCCCAGATTTCATTGTTCAAGAAATGTAAATTTTACTACCAATGATACAAATTCCCGATTATTGTACTTCAAGCATGGAGCTTGCATTCAGTTACTGCTACTGGTCCCTTGTTATTTCATGTTTACTATTACCATTTGCGTAGTTTCTTGTTACCTATTCTAACATCGGACTCTGACTTCTTTTAAAAATTGAGTTTTCTCCTGTTTTTTGCAGTATGGTTGTTTATTCCTCATTTTCTAAAGGAATAGGGCAAGTTGAGATATCAAAAGTCATATATGACATTTTATCGCCTGTCCCAAAGCAGAAACCTTTATCCTTTGTTAATCTCGTGTGCTTTTGTTTTATTTTTTCCAATTTAAGTTCAAAAGCGTATTTGTGTGTTTAGTGTAGCAACCATTCCACTGAACTAGTATACATTATTGTTAAGTGACCAAAAGAGGCCCGCCTCCATGTGCGGGATTTTCTCTCTTCGCAGAGGACACATTTTGAACTTATCAGGGCACATGTACTCAACCCTGTTGTTTTACTGATATAAGACTGTGACACCATCTAAACCAAAACTGTGAAAAAAATCAGAAGCAATTTCAAACAACACATGGTGTTGGGGCTAAGAATACCACCAGCTCTTTATTGAAAGTAATAGCAAGACGAAAATATGCTTCCAACAGATCTATCCAATACACTACAATTACATAAACAAAAACCGTATACAGTGTGTATAATTTTTTTTTTTTTTTTTAGGTAGCATTCCATGAAGATTTATTTAAGGTGGACATGTCTGAATAGTTTTGCCAGTTACTATATTTCTTCGATTTTGTCCTCAATATGCATGTAGTATTTGCAACTGAACATTTACATTAACTCACAACAATAAATCCTCAAACAGAATTTGATAATAACTCAAATTTTATGAAACTATAAATACTAGATGTTCTAAAGAGAGTGTGTTGTTCACGTAGGTCTATGTGCATCTCCGACAACAGACACATCAACACGTTTAAATAGACTAGAATATTATTCGTGACTAAAATTTTCTTTTTTTTAAATTATTATTACTGATAATTTCACAAAAAAATGTATGTACTTGTTGATCATTGGTTTATACAGATATGTACATGTACGCTGTGGTTAGTAGTAGTTATTCAACTTCCTAGAAAATCTGCATAGCCGCATTTGCTTTGTACACACCATAAATATATTTCCAGTTTATTTCTGTCATTATTTTTCTTCGCTTACGATAGTAGGGGGTCGGTACGTCTAAACACTGCTAAAAACTCGTTATAGTGCACTAAAGATTTATGATATGCCACTAAGGACTAGAGAGGTGCTGTTACATGTACATTGTTTTCATAATTATTATATGGTAAAGGTTGATATCTAATACATAATTTTCAAATTTTATAGAAAAGAACAACAAATAAATGAGTAATTGAACTATAGGAATGTCGACGATAACAAACTTTGATATTCTATGCTCAAAATAGCTATAAAAATATGTGGTATGAGTGCTAAAATTACAGTTGATTTGGCAATGGAGGAAAAGTGTTCCTCTTCATCGAAAATATTACAAGCTTTACACACTCTGTGTTCTCTTTACATTTTTTATATCGACCTATTTCAATTTCCAAGTTATGGTCACTTACGCGGAATTTTGTTAAAAGTTGACGACTATCAAAAAATTATAGGTCAAAGAACGACCTTCAACACAGAGCCTTGGCTATAGAGAGCCTCAAAATGACTAGTGTACAACCGTTCAAACAGGAAAACCAACGGTCTAATCTATACGAAAACGAGAAACACTTATGAACTATACATGAGCAAACGACAACCACTGAACAACAGATTTCTGACTTAGGACAAGTGCAAACAAATACAGTGGGTTTATATGTTTAAAAGCCATAATATACGAATAATTCCCGAGACTTAAGTTACAATGTTCTTAATATTACCAGAACCGTATGTGTTAATTTAGAGCAAAAGATATAATTTTTCATAATCTATTTCTGAAACGACTTCTCGTCCTGAATATGCATGAAATGTTTGCCACTGGACGTTAAGCAACCAACAATCGACCAATCAAATTTTGCTTTAAAAGTTAATTAAACAATATAAACCTGAATTGTATCCATCACTTGTTGATTGTTGTCTGTTTGTACAGTAAACATTAACTGAATTTGTTTTTGTCCAGAAACATATTCCTTAGACGAGTTCAAGTGTGTAAAAAATGCATAGGGTATCATGTGGTAGTTGAAATTATTCAGTGCAATCATTTTGTGTACGTCGTCGTCTTCCATACATATAAGTGTTGTATTCATTGGTTGCTGGTCGTTGTCTGTTAGGCCTCGGTCTCGAAATTATAGCCCCTATTTAGGTATTGACCAATCATAAGGGGAGGGAGGGGTCTCAGGTCAAACATTTTCTTTATTAAAAAAAACACTAAACAATTTTCTATATTCTATCATTAAATTAACCGATGTATACTTCAGATGTTGAATTAAAAAGATTTCAAAACAATAATAAATCCTACATTTACAAGTAATTTATGTTACACATATTTTATGTTTGGGTTATATTCTTATGCAAATAAGATTATCTGTTATGTAATTTGACACGTGTCTTACGGTTCACCGCTTTTCGGCAAAATCTAATCATTGTTCAATTATTCATTTATTTGTGAATCTTTTCGATAAAATTTGGAATTTATTCATTACATATAAATCTTTACCATAATATGAAATTTGTTTACATGCAATACCACTCCTTCTGGTCCTTAGTACACTAAGGAGTCTTTAGCAGTGTTTAGACGCACCCGTAGGAGGGCATTATGTTTTCCGTTCTGTGCGTCCGTTCGTTCGTTAGTTCGTCCGTCCGTCCGTCTGTTCGTTCGTTCGTTCGTTCGTCCTTCCGTTCGTTCGTCCGTCCGTCTGTCCTGCTTCAGGTTAAAGTGTTTGGTCAAGGTAGTTTTGATGAAGTTGAATTTCTATCAACTTGAAACTTAATACTCATTTTCCTATGATAATATGATCTTTCTAATTTGATGCCAAATTAAAGTTTTGACCCCAATTTCACGGTCCAACGAACATAGAAAATGTTAGTCCGTGTACTATGGACACATTTTTGTTATATGTTAATTCAGAGATATATATATCTGGTTAACAACAAAAAATTATTTCAATATTTGAATTTGATGTGACTTACTGTACATCTTTTCTATGTTTTTTTTTTTTTTTTTTTTTTTTGGGGGAGGGGATGGGGAGGGAGGCTTGGGCATGTATTGTTTAATCGTAATCACTTTATGATTGCAACTTTTCTGAAAATAAAAGCATTGTTCCAAAGGGAATTAAAAAAACACCTAAAACACCTTTATCGAAAGTTACAGATAAAATGTAAATTTACAAATAAAAATAGGTCCTGGGTGTAATTAAAAAAAATATTTATATTAGTTATTAAAGTTGAGTAAGAATTTATAACATTTATCCCACCTAGGACACCTC